>CAWUFW010002339.1:1200000-1800000 GCA_963921515.1 Calotriton arnoldi | reverse complement strand
CTTAGTTGCTTGTTGCACCCCACTCTCCTGCATCTATGGACGCTGGTATCCATTGTCGCATCAGATTCTTAGATGCTCGTTGCACCCTACTCTCTTGCATCCATGGACCCTGGTACCCATTGTCGCGTCAGATTCTTAGACGCTCGTTGCACCCCACTCTCCTGCATCTATGGACGCTGGTACCCGTTGTCGCGTGAGATTCTTAGATGCTCATTGCACTCCACTCTCCTGCATCTATGTCCGCTGGTGCCCATTGTCGCGTCAGATTCTTAGATGCTTGTTGCACCCCACTCTCCTGCATCTATGGATGCTGGTATCCGTTGTTGCTTCAGATTCTTAGATGCTCGTTGCACCCCACTCTCTTGCATCCATGGACGCTGGTACCCATTGTCGCGTCAGATTCTTAGATGCTCGTTGCACCCCACTCTCCTGCATCTATGGACGCTGGTACCCGTTGTCGCGTCAGATTCTTAGATGCTCGTTGCATCCCACTCTCCTGCATCTATGGGCGCTGGTACCCGTTGTCGCGTCAGATTCTTAGATGCTCGTTGCACCCCACTCTCCTGCATCTATGGACGCTGGTACCCATTGTTGCGTCAGATTCTTAGATGCTCGTTGCATCCCACTCTCCTGCATCCATGGACGCTGGTACCCGTTGTCACGTCAGATTCTTAGATGCTCGTTGCACCCCACTCTCCTGCATCTATGGACGCTGGTACCCGTTGTCACTTCAGATTCTTAGATGCTCGTTGCACCCCACTCTCCTGCATCCTTGGATGCTGGTACAATGGTTCAGATCTTGCTGAGGGTTTTATGGTCTGGAGAGGCTTGTGTTCCGTGACAGTGTCTGTGATGTAGACACAACAGATCATAAAGGACATGTGTTCAGCAAATCTTGTTTCTAGAAGAAAATCAAGAGCCCCGAGGGCATTTGTATTTGAGCATGCTTTGCTGTGCAGAAGAGGAGGGAATGAAACTGAAGTATCAGAGGGAACACATCAATAAATAAGGCCGCTCAGTTATTTGCCAACATCCTGTGCTTCGCATAAACCCCCAAAGCACAGAGCAAAGGCGAAAATCAATTACACATTTTAAAGTAGGGCCGGTTAATCAATATTTAACATATTTCAAGACAGAAAAAATACAACACTTATCAAATCCCTTCAATAAAATAGCTCCCACTTGCAATGGAGGAGGCCCTCATGGAGCTATGGGACCAGGGCACTGTGCACTGTCACATACTTAAAGCCCTAGCACCCCCACCACCACCCATGACCCTCCCTCGAATACGTCTCTCTACAACGCATGCGAATACATTGCATGCCTTTACAACGTGGTTGTTACAATGACCGCGTTGTTACCACGTGTACCATTACATCGCAAGTCGTTACAACGACTTGCTGTAGGGGGGGCGCGCTGGACTTAGGAATAGTATTACTTACTATTCCTACTCCAGTTTGTGCAACAGCAGGGAAGGTGTTGGATTGTAAATCCAGCACCAGCGGGCCCTCTACAGCAAGTCGTTGAAACGACTTGCGATGTAATGGTACGCGTGGTAACAATACGGTCACTGTAACGACCGCATTGTAAAGGTACCGCGTTGTGGACAAGGCGTTGTAAATGCTGTTTCCCCCCTCCCTCAGTTGCTTCCACCTCCTTAAGACTCACTCCCTTACCTCTATTTCCACTTGTATTTAAGAGATACAGCTGCCATCGTGCACAACTGTGCTACAGTGAGAAGGTGATAGCTTGAGAAGGAATTGGGGCAGACACCACTTGTTTTCACCTGAGATCTTTAGGTAATTGTTCTGTGTGTACATTAAAGGGACAGTGCCTGATTTAGAGTTGGATGCTAATGTCGAATCCTCAAGTTTATTACGAAAAGGATAAATCTGGAGTTTAATCTACTATTATAGCAAAATATTATCTCTTCCATATTGGAAATTCAGCTCGTGGAGTTTCCTTGGAATTCAGTATTTCCTACAAGCATTTGAGGATTCTCCATTGCTACCCAACTCTAAGGCCTTCATTGTGAGTAGCCTGGAAAATGGAGCAGTATTTTTGGGGTTACCAACACTGGAGGATACCAGTACATCTGGGGGGGTGGAACATCCGGTCCATTAAGAGTTGGACCCGGTGGTCCAGTAAGAAATGAGAAATAGTTGGGGGGTCAGTAATTACGGGTCCCAATTCCCCTGTAATTCTTCAATCTTCCTCAGACTTTCACATGGAACTTTGGGCTATGTTGAGTTGCCAAAACCTCCATGACAAAGTAAAGAGTACCTCGGTGCTCCCATGGATTCCAAAATTCCGATAGAGCAGGTATCTGCTGTTACCAGCCACACTGGAATTAAGAGGCCACTTGTAATAATGGCGCAAAAGTATATCTAATGCAGTCTTCTCCAACGAGCAGCTCGTGAGCTACTGGTAGCTCTCCAGCTACATGGAAGTTGCTCTCCAGTGTGCAGCACAGCATACTAAATTAGAAACTTTTGTTGGGTCGAATTAATATATACCAAATTTAAAAGATGTGTCTTGGCGATGAAAATGAATGTTTTCAGAACTCATTAGCTGACGTTTGGAGAAAAATGGATTTCTAAAATATATTTAAAGCTTATATTTGAGTGATAAATCATACAATATTACTAATATTACCCAGGTGACTGGAGCATTGCAACTATTACTGCCCTGGGATCCATTTAGAGGAATTCCAAAAGGAAAAAAACTTTTTACGTTAGTGCTGGCTAATCTGAATGATGCTGTCAGGTGATCACTGCTGGTAATCTTGCATGGGGTGGCCATTAAAGAAGCCTTATCATACCTAGTCACTATCACAACAGTGATAATATTAGTAGCTTGGGATCACTTTCATTGAACATAAGTAGCTCTAGTTACAGAAAAGATTTGAGACCCCTGATCTGATGGAATATTGGCATTTATTGATTGTGATAGTCTGGCTAATACTGCATTCTGCACTATATCTCTTGCGTTGTAGTTATTGGGGCCATAATTTGACGGAAGCACCTAATTAATTCCTAGGATAGAGAAGGCGTTTCTCATGGATTGGAATGTGGATTGATATTTGCATAATTTTGTTTAACTTGTGCTTCTTTGGAGGTGGATTTCACTGCTCTGTGTATTGTGGATCAGCAAATTTCCAGATTCCTGCAATTATCTAAGTCACTCTTGCACTTCATTAATTATTTCCACATTCACCTCTTCAACAGTCAGACCAATTGTTGTGTGTGGTGAGATCCTCCTGGTAATAAATACATGTTACATACAAGCCAGGCCTCATTGTGTGTACATAAACACACTAATTCCTTAGATCGTGCGTGTGAGAGCTTAGGGTCTAAAAAACTAAACAACTGTTTGAGGGGTAATTCTAATAAACGTGTGGTTGGTCCCCATATTTTAGAACTGGATTTTGACATTAGTCACATCAGTAAAACAAAGGAATTGGAAACAGAGCTATGTTTAGGGATTACAGCCAAGGGCATCCTTGTATGACTTCGAAGGAAGCCGAAATAGTTGCATTTGCTTTCCTTCCATGCACTTGTGCACATAGGACATTGTCGGTGTTCCAAAGCAGCAACATAAGCAGTGCTTAATTTGAGCCGGAGCTTTCCGGTGCTGAGCACCAGCACTTAATTGTTTTCCGGTGCTCGGCACCGGCACCTACTTGTCAACACCACACTTGGGGCAGTCTGCCACAAGGTGGCGCTGCTCATGTAATTTAGAGATGAGCAGTATAACAATTGTTTAGGAAAACAATATACATTAAAAAAATTACTAATACCTGCCTCCCCAGTCATTCTTTTAGCTTTGGGGACCTGGGATAATCTGAACTGTCGCATTTACATGCAAGAGAGATGGTTAGTAGTTGTTTTGGCAGTGATGGCAGGGGCGATGGGTGGTGCAAGCTGCAGTGGCCTCCTGGTCAGAACCCTAGCACTTAATATTTTACAAATTAAGCACTGAACATAAGAGCTGTGCCCCTACCCTGTCTATAGTGAATCATTGGAGACAAAGGGGTAAAAGATTGTTAGAATTAGGGAGGGCGGAACACATCGAGCAAAATCTGAGGATGGCACACTGAGATAATGATTTGTGACTGCAGACCAAGTGGATGCACCAGGGAATGTTGGGATACTGACGTCTTAGTATAACCAAGACTGGTTGGATAACTATATAATCTATAGAAAGCATATGGAAATTAGGTAGGTTTTAGACTAATAACGTAGGGCTCTGTGGTGAAATATGTAAGGCATTTTAGGGCTTGCACTACCTTTAGTTATGACTGCTGATATTTTTATAATAATTATAATTATTCTGATAGACATGATTTGTGGTAAAAATATGCATAATACATAACCATTAATTGTAAAATACCAACTATTGTGTGTGCTATCTGTTTGTGAGAACTTGTGTGAGGCTTCACCTACGTTACCCGCTGCACTAACATTTCTTATCTAATATAACATAACTTATTAGAGAGAGGAGTGGGAGCCACCTGCCCATTCTCCTTTTCTCTAAAAAGGGTGCAAGATGTATTATTTCCTTTTGGAATAAACTGAGATAAAAAGTAAAGCAAACAAGGCTTTGGAAAATGGAGTTAGTTTCAAACAAGTTAGTCATAAAACTTAATGTTGATTGTGATGATGAGGTATACACTATCCAAAATTTGAAGTAAAATTGACTTACAACAGTGCTCAAACAATGGAAAAAAAGTAAAAAATGTATAAAGCCCATGAATGCCAAACGGCATCTTGGCGCTAACGTCCTCAAAAAAGCCCTAAGGTGAAACCTATTTAGAAACAGAGGTAAAAAGCCAGGATTTTAATGTTTTCCTGCAATGTTTCAGATTTGATTGAGATCTTAAAGAGAGTGGCATGGAACTCCACAGTTTGCAGCCAGAGTAGGAGAAGCTCCCGCTTCCCCATCTTGCTTTGTTGATTCTTGGAATGGCGACCAGTTTAGCTGACCTGGACCGAAGATCACGGCTGGGCACATGCCAGGAGAAGATATTTTGAAGATATAAAGGGCCAGTCTTATGAAGCGCCATATGAACCAGGCATAGGGCGTTACATTTGATCCTCTCACAGATTGGCTGCAAGTGAAGGTCAAAATACTTTGAGAAATAGAGATGGATTTTGGGATTTTTAAAAGCAGCCGTGCAGCAGAAATTTGCAGAGATTGGTGCTTGAGCAGCAGACGCTTCTGTATGCGCACATATAGAGCGTTGCAATAGTCAATTCTTGACATGACAAGAGGCACTATAACCATTTTCTGTAAATCAAAAGGCATGTAAGGAAAAATCTTTTTAAAGATTCTGAGCAAATACAAGCAGGAAGATGTAACATGGTTAATTTATTCAGAAAAGCAAAGCTTACTATCAAACAACACCCCTAAATTCTTAGCATTCTGTACAGGGGTAGGAAGTGGACCAAGATTAGAGGGCCACGAGGAAGTATTCCAGAAGGTGCCATTGTTTTGAAAAAGCAGCACATCTGTCTTCTCGAAGTTCAATTTCAAACAGTTTCCCTGCATCCATTTTGCAATATGTACCAGGCAGTTGTCAAACTTGTTGGTAATCTCGTCGACTTTAGATGAAAGCAACACTACAATTTGAGTGTTGATGGCGTAAGAGACAACAGAAAAGCCATAGAAATGAGTACGTTTGGCAAGAGGGGTGACATAGATCTTGAAAAGCTTGGGGCTTAACGATGAGCCCGTAGGCAACCCGCACAGAAGAGAGTAAGGTGCCTTCCAGTAGGTTTAAGTCGTTAAAACACAAGACCAGAATTTTAAGCATTGCCAAAGGTATAACAATATTTGTGAAAAGTGTATCAAGGAGAACATTGGGTAATTTCTACTCACCTGCAGTAATTGTCAAATGGAGTTTTGCTGCGAGCCGCTCCTGTCACAATAAATAGACTCATCCACAATTGCAGCCGTGTACTTGGGCTCCCTCATTTTGGGGTACAATATTTACTTCTCTTTTAATTCTGAAATGCAACGTGGTGCATGTATTATGCTCCAAAACCTAAAGAGATTTCCTGATTGATGCATGCACAATCCACTTTCATTATGCATACAGACTACCTTACTCTGAGGATAAGCATAATTTGTGCTTAATGCTTGCTTTGAAACGTTAAATGGCACATGTGTGCACACATATATGTATTATTGAATCTTGCTACAATCATCTGATGTTACCACAATTATAAAATACTGCTTCCTCATCTGTCACACCACTTCCTTCCTATGTGTGCTTCATACTATTTCACCAGGAATTAAAACAACTTTTCAGCTACAAGCCATCTCTACTCCACAAAGTATTTAGCCAGCCATCAAAATTCCAATAACGTCCACCTTTCCTTTTCCATTCGCTTGCTTGATTTTCCCTGGATCAGAGTATTTGATCACACCCTTGGCACCCCAACCATGCATTCTGACTCAGACAAGTCTCTTTATTGCACGAAACATAATTCTTGGGATTCTTTTACAACTTTTTCCTCTGTTGCACCTCTCATAGTTTCTCCTTTTATGCTTATAAGTCTGCAATATGAAATACATTTCTTTCATTTCTCTTTTGCAACCACCGTAGACATAAAATTGTATTTCTGCTTTATCCCCTTAGCAACTCAAACGGTGTCATTATACCTAATAAACCATGTTATTTATGTTGATAAAACAACCACATCTTACTGGTGTTTTTTTTTTCATTGTAACTAACTATAATTGGGGACTTCTAAACACTTTCAAAAAACACAATTAAGTCTTTCTGCTTATCCATCAGCCTTGGGATGGTATAAGTCTTTGATTTTGTAGCTAATACAGTGTTCTTTATGGAAATTTTTCATTTTGTGTGAAAATAGTTGCAAAACATTCTCTACGATTAGTTCTTCTGAGAACACTTTTTTTGGCGTAGCCTATTTAAGAAGAAACTAGATAGCCTATTCAGTAGTTAGTGTTCACAAATTTACCTTCAGTCCATTTAGTAAATCAGTTGAGATGCAACCATACTTGCCATTTGTAGGTTGGGGGAGGGAGTGGCCAGTTGTCTCAAATTCAGTTGACAGCATCATCTAGCTGCACATCATGAGCCAAAGATATCTTCAATCTTTTGTCCCGACTGTTGCGTAGTACAGAGCCTTTCATTAATCTGCTTACATACCTGTCAATACCAGACCATCTGAATAACTATCACAATACCCGTCCATAGCAACCTTTCTAAGATATCTTTTTTAGCCCACTTGTAGTAAACATCCACTCATACCAGAGATGGTTGAAATAAAAATTTGCCATCAAAGTGTATTAACTTTGCACTTTGCAATGTTTTGTTAACTTTACAGAACTTTATTTGCAGAGGAATTGTCAATCAACTATGTTTTTGTGAGAGAATCCTCTCCTTAGGTTGAAATTTGTGCAGGGTATACTTTATAAATGCTTAGTAGTTTTATTAGCGTGTAAAGTACCTCCACCCTCACATGCTAGCTCATCTGATATATCTGCAACATGCACAGAAGGCATTAAATCAAGAGATGCTCCCTTATGGCTAGTCAATTATTTTTTCTTTCATACAATGCTTCCATTATTGTAGGAGTGAATCACTCAAGTTTCAATCCTCCCATTCAACTTCATTTAAATAGCGATAACGTATGAACTTCCCCCGCTGTGGTTTCTTTAAATTCTTCTTCAACAATTTCTAAAGTGCTGTCACCTGGCAATCTGAAAAAACAATTTAGAGTGATGTAGTTATTTCTTGGAGCATCCTTTACCACATAGCTGTATGCTTGCAATCTTCAGGCCAAGCATCTTAGCATGGTAAGACCTTCTCGGAAACAAGGTGCAAGCACAAAAGTGCACAGATTGTGTTCAGTGCAAATATGGAAAGAAGAACCACAAAAGTACTAACTAACCTGCTGTAATGCCCACACACGGAAGGGCATTCCACTCTAATACAGAGTAATTGCTCTATGCACTTCCAAGAGCTTATAAAGCAATTGCAAGGTTGTTTACCACACCTCGGCTTCTCTGAGAATATATAGAACCCAGGCCATAGGCACTGAGGTGGTGGAGGCACAGAATATAAAGTAGGAAATATGGAGATATAAGAAGATCATAGCCAAAATATCAGGCACCAAAATATTGACAGGAAAATGTATATTATTAGGTATACACTTGCTATACTTAAATCTACATCTATGTACCTTGAAGATGTAGGTGTATCTTCAAGGTACAAAGATATGGAGTTAAGAATAGCAAATCTATACTTACTTTTTTATAATTACCTACTCGATAGTTTGGTCATTCTTATTTTGGCTATGATATTCTGGTATCACGTTATTGGATATTCCAGACTACAACCACTGACGTCAAATAAGGATAAGGCATTCTCTTCCTGGATTTGTCAATTGAAAGAAAGGTGTTCACTTTAACACCACCACACAAACTGTTCTCTTTGAACTAGAGTCCTGATTAACAGTCATTTGTAAACCTAAGTTGCTTATTAAATGTACAAATCACATGATTCTTTGTTGCAAATTTATGTTTGCAATTCACAAAATGTGAATTTACAAATTAAAATTGTAAATTGGTTTTCTCCTGTGTCATAGTACAACATTATGATGCAATTTACATTGGAGTACATCTCCTTCCGTATGGGGAATGGGAATTCCAGGGCTTGCACAATAGCTTAACACTTAAAAACCTGTTAGTTTGTGGGTATTCACAAACATTTGCAAACCATAATGCAACTCTTGAAATGATCGACGATTTACATCTTTCAAATACAGAGAACATCTGTATTAAGGGAGCTTGACAGGGGATGAGTGGTGGGAAAAACCCCAAAATTGGTGGGCATGCATTGGAAGAAGTTTCCAAAAGTAGACTGTGTGGGAAAAACTCCCCAGTAAAAACTCACTTTTAGTCGAAACATTTTCTTGCAAAAATGATTTTTGTAGGAAATGTTTCCACACAGATTTATTTGTAAGAAGCGTTTGTGAAGCTGACAGAACTTGGAATCCTGTGCCACATGTGGAGTTTTTGTAAACTTTGCAGACTTTCTGGATAAAATTAAAATTATGCACTGCCCTACTTTAAAGTTATGCATACTCCTACTTTGTGTGTATTGTACTGTTCTAGCGCCTTGAAACTTTAAGGGGTGATATGTTCACGCTTTACAAATATAGATTATTATTATTCTAAAGAGCTTTGCTAGAATTTCTGCTGTATAGAGGGCACCAGAATGATGCAATAGTGGTGCATTGAATTATTCTGTAGGTTGACTAAATTATGGAGTAAGGAAAAGCAAATTATGTGGCATTATAAAATACTAGAGTGCATAAGATAGACAAATTGATATAGTCACTAATGGACCTTCAGGACACTGTTTAATTTACACTGTCCCTTTTAACTCCAGTACCCGGGTCATATCTAAGCTAGATATTTCTGGTCTCTGGACAAACCCTTGTTTGTGCAGGGGATATAATTGACTGGAGTTTATAGCCCCCTTCTCCCCCGCAACAAACTGGTGCAATAAATTCTGCACCCTAGGGTAAATTTCGAGAGGTCAAACCTATAAGAATTTAATTTGGGAAAATAGTACAGGATTTAATGTGACATGCAAATGTTTGTGCCATAAGCATCAAATCCTGATGTTATTCCCTAAGGACCTGGCATAGATGCAAATTATCACACCCCTTAAATTCTGAATCCTGGAGAGTCAAATTCTATTGTGAGCTGTAAACAGCAGCATCTCTCTAGGGTTCTCGTAAATAGGGCCCAAGGGTAAAATTGTGTATGTCCAAAGATGTGTTCTCCTGATAGAAGTGGGGTTGCTGCATTCAGCAGAAACAAGCCTACATGTGTACACCTTCTGTAATAAAAGATATTCCTCTATCAATCTGCATATCCCAGTTACGTTTTAAAAAATGATCATCTATTTTGGGTCTTAATCTGTTCATTCTTGCGCACTCAGGGCCTCATCTACAAGAAAATGACGCAGCGCGGGCCGCAAGCCATATAGCTGTGCCGTGCTGTGTCATTTTCAAAAGCACATACATGCACTGTATTAACAACAATACGATGCATCCCTGTGCTTTCCCCTGCACTGGTGCACAATTGGCTGGCATGCGCCAGCGCAGGCATCCTTGCGTAATTTTGCAAGGGTGTCAGTGCTGCAGGGATGAGTGTTAAGGGACACCTTTCTGCACATAAACAATAATTAATGGCATTTTCCCCTTCCCATGCATGCTGCAGAATGCAGCACGCATAGAAAGAGGAAAAAATGAGGAGAAATTAAATTATTTCTCCTCGTTGCACCCCTCCTATGCTTCCCCTGAGAGGTGTAGGATTCTGACACATTCCCAGTTTTACAAAATGGTGTAAATCTGGGAATGTGTCAAGTTCCATGGATGTTGCGTGGGAACACCCTCAGTAACACCCATGGAAGGTCCCTTTCACCCAGAGTAATGCGTGAAAGGGGCCCATATTTACAAGGGCCTGAAAAGTCATACAGGGTGACTTTACATGGCCTTGCAAATATGGGCAATCCCATCGTGCCGCCGGTGTGTCAAACAAAGTGATGCACCAGCGCCGCTATGGGCTTGTAAATAAGCCCCTCAGGGCCTTATTATGACTTTGGCGTTCTCCAGTGGGCCGCCACACTAGCGTCCTGCTGAAGACCACCAAAGCCATCTGCACACCGCCTGCCAGCCTACGAGTTTAATCCTGGTCTGGCGGGCAGTGCCATGGCGGTTCCACGGCAGTGCCTTTCTAAGGCTGATATCTGAGCCTTAGAAAGCACCGCAATGGGAGCGCGAAAGCACATTCCGGTCACGGCATGGTCTGTGCAGTCCATGCCGTGCAGGAACAGGGGGTGCATACAGACAGGGAGGCACACCATGTGCCCCCCTGCATACACCCCATGTCCTGTAGGGCCCCCTATGTTGCCTCTCTGACACCCTTTTCATGGCGGTTGCATCGCCATAAAAAGGGTGGCGGTGAGGCTACTTAAAATATGCTTGCAGGTGCTGGCTGCGGAACCGTCAGCATATTCTTTACAGGGAAAGACCGCCGACCCAGGGGGATCCTTGATCCCGGCGGTGCCAGCGGTCTCGTGGCAGTCCAACCACTGCAGTTGTAATACTGCGGGCGGTCCCACGGCACGGCAGTCCTATGAACCACCGTAGTCATAATAAGGCTCTTAGAAGCACTTCCATTAAAAAATAGTCTGGCAGAACAGTATCTCCCCTGCATCTCTATCACATAGTGCCCGGGTGAGGCTCTGGAAGACTAGAGACATCAGATCCTAAAGGAGAAGTAACATTTTGGGGATTTATCTGTACTCCGAGTGTCCTCTTGAGTTATCTGCTGTTTTGAGAGCATGTTGTCCCTTTTCATAGTGTAGGGCAAATTTCCAATCCCCGTGCAAATGTTTGTTTGCAAAGGGATCAGAATCAGGAGTTGTGTGATAACTATCGCACCCTCACATGTTTCTCCTGAAATATTCTGGCACGTTAAACCTGTTGAAATATATCAGGGATGGCGGAAGAGGCATAAAAAGGCAAAACATGCAAAGTTTGGCAGTTTACATACTGACTCTGCAGGTTATGCCTCATGTGCAACTTCAAAAACTCAGATCAAGAGGAATTTACCTCCAGGGGTAAATACCTCACCTCTGGCTAATAGTATTTTTCCATGTGTGGTAAGGAGGGGCATTGTGTGATGTAACATGAGTTTTCATGAATACTGAAACAATGCATTTGCCTGACAATGAAAGAACCACTATTTATATTTTAAGAGTGTTTTTTTACAGAATCCCTTCTCTAGTTCATCAATTGGAGGCGTAATGCTGTCTGGGCAACAGATCAACACATGAATATAGTAATCAACAACTGAAAGGGGAAAAGCTAACCTTTGCAAAGCCTCTGCCAACGTGAAGCACCACAGGTGTTCTGTTTCTTATAGTAACTTTTGGTGCATTGGCGAGAGATGCGTTTTATTGAAGTCTGAAAATTACCCAGGTATTGGAATGCATGGCAAGTGAGGAAAATCGTTCATTGTGCACAAAAAATGTCATACACAGGTAATTGCATATTTCCAGTGGGCTGATCATGCATTGTGTTATTTGTAGTGTTCTGTAGAACTCTTTTGAGTTTTTAAGACTAGTATTTCATTATGAACAGAGTACAATGGTTCGTGGACTTGCTAGAGACCATTACCTATCGAGAGAGTAAATGTCAAAAATGAAATTAATGCAGTCACACTTTTAACAGGGTTCATACAGGAAGACACAAAATAACAAGGAAATACATTGCCAAGTACCAAAACACATAGAAGACATGAATACATGAAGAGTAAAAATTCAGTGGCAAGTGAATGAGTGAAAAGCACGTCCTTGGTGCGCAAAACGAATTCTCATGACTGAAAACGAATAAAGACTGAAAACATTATTGATTTTGTATGAATTGTTTACGGATTGCTAAACCTATTTAGAATATATCAAAATTTCAGTTCATAAGGTGGAAGTCAATGACGTTTCGACCCAACGGGAAATAAGGGTCATCATCAGGAGTAGTGATTTAATAAAGGCCCAACCAGAGATCCGTCTCACTGCAGCATGCAAGGTTAGTTTCATTGGAGCTAAGTGTGCCTTGGGAATACCTGTGACTAATACATTCCTATTGTCTAGTTTCAAAATAACCCAAGATTGTTCTGCCATTTTAAAATCTGCATCTGGATTGAAGGGTTTTATTCTTTGGAGAGCTTGTAGGTTTAGATTTTTGTTAACAGTGATAACTAGTCATTTAGGGCATTCAATCATTTTAGGCGTGCAGTCCAGTATATTTAGTGAGTCCACCCAAGATTAGATCTGTAATGAGCTCTAACGGGTGATTAGGAGGAGCTCCTTCGTTACAAGACTCAATTTCACCTGGTGGTCAGATATGCAGGATTTGAGGTTATCCTATAAGCAGATTGTCTCCTGCAGACAAGACGTAAGTACACCTGGGTGCTGTTTGCATAGACACGGCACGTGATGTTCAAATGCCTTAAGATTATGGTAAGATGTACCAGGGACAGGTTGAAGAGGGTAGGCAATAGAATTGAACCACTAAAAACAGATTCAGAAATCTGAGCACCCCATTTGGGTATTCAGAATTAAAGAAGCTGGTCAGATGACTTTACAAATTGGGAGGAAAAACCCACAGGAAAGCCCCTAGGGTTGTTAAAATTGCCCTCACCTACTAAATAGTGGCATGCTTCATCATAGGGCCGCTAACACACCCTGGCGCAGACCAACTCTCAGGGTGGAGCGCATTTGTTTTGTTCCACCCTGAGCAGACGAGAGTGGCGTGGACGGCGACGTCACTCCTTGAAGAAAGTGTGACTACAGGAGGACGTTTCCACTTTTACGCCGTGTTGAGGAAGACAACAGTGAAACTCGGGAACATGTTTCGAGTGTCTACAAGTAGGCAAGTATTGCCAGCACTAATCATCTTTGCAACTAGGTATCAGGAGGGAATGTGAAAAACATAGGGATCTGTATCCTGAAGAAGGCCTTTGAGCCGTGGGGGCGATTTTTAGAGGCTGAAACATGTTTATATTGGCAGAGGGGGTAATGGAGACATATTTTCTCCAAAATACCCATTCTTTTTTTAATCCTGTCAATGGTGGCCCAAAATAAAGAAGGTTAGGGCAATCCACTCACACAATTTTGAATATTCTTTCTTTCTCTGCATTTGGGATCCCTCTCATGAGAATTTTTTTTTTCTAAAACAAAATAAATGCGCTCCACCCTAAACATTGGTCTGCGCCAGGGTGTGTTGGCGGCCCTATGATGAAGCATGCCACTATTTAGTGGGTGAGGGCAATTTTAACAACCCTATGGGCTTTCCTGTGGGTTTTTCCTCTCAATTTGTAAAGTCATCTGACCAGCTTCTGAATCTGTTTTTAGTCCTTCTCGTTTGGTGAGTTTTTTAGAGTAGCTCTTGGAGAACAAGGGAAGGTTTAATTTCTAGTCCCCTCATTTTTGTGTTGTGGAATAGAAATAAACCCTCATAGAGAACTTGGTTAATGAAGAGGGGTCTGAAAAGGGCTTGATTAGGTTTATTTATTGAGATCAGTTTTCCAGAAGGAGAAGAACCATTTCAGCACGGTGCTACTTATCCCCTTTCAGTCCCAGAGGTTGTTGAGTTGGATATTATGGCTGTCTGTGTCAAATGCTGTGCATATGTTAAGAAGGATGAGTGAATAAGAGCCTCCATTGTCCTGTAGACATAGTGCATCATACAGTATTTGGAGAATAGCTGTCTCTGTACTGCAGCATGGTCTGAAGCCAAAGTGAGTAGTCTGAGTTGAGTGTAAATGTAACTTTCGAGGATCTTTACTACAAAATGGAGTTTAGTTTTTGGATGAAAATAATTCAGCTCTTCAGGGTCTGTCCCTGTTTTATTTAGTATCAGAGTGTTCTATCCTGTTTTCAGACATTCAGGTTTTTCGCCTTGGGCCAGAAAGAAGTCGATAAGAAGTGTCCAGTAGGAAGAGATACTAGTGTTGACTTCTTATAGTATGGTAGATCTGAGAAGTATGGCATTGGCCCTGTTTTGTTATGATTATTACAAGTTCTTTTCCTTTAATTTCTATGAAATTGCTTCTTACTGCATTTCTATTAAGTGCTGTCATGGTTGGTAGTTGTAGCTCAATCTTGTGTATCCTTTCTACAAAGAATTCAGAGAATTCTTCACATATCTCCTCTGGGTTGCTGGCCTTAAAGATGTTGTTTTTATGTACTTTTCTTCCATTGCACAATCACACCAGATTTGTGGTTGATGTGCCTTTCCATCATTTGTCTTCTGTTGCTCAGAGTTTTCTTCTATAGTGAATCTTTTGTGAACCCTTTTGAGGAACTTTTCCCTTTTTGGTGTCTTTTGGGGCTACTTCATTCAAGATGTTGGTCAAGATTAAATGGTAATGATTAGTCAAGTGGGATACTAGCTGCATCTTGTTTGAAGGTAGCAATTGAGATTAAAGCCTTAATGTCAAATTAAGAGTATTCTGTTAGTTGTCACTGATCCATTGTTTAGGTCTCTTTGATTGACCCTTAACCTTAGTTATCACTGAGGTGAAGGTAAAAAGAATGAGGTAGTGATCTGACCAGTCGGCTGATAATAGGATTTAAATTGAGACTGTACATTTTTGGGAAACCAAGTCAATAATAAACCCTTTCATATATTTGTGGCCCATACAAAGTTGTATCCAATTGTTGTTGTTCAGAAAGGTGTTCAACTGAGAGAAATGGGAGCTGAGAGGGAGGCTAATGTATCCTTGGAAGATGTTCTTTGGGACTAAAAGAGATTGCACAGTCTGACCTTCCACAACACATCACAGCCTGCTCCTGGGAGGCCTGCTGTCAGGCTCTTTTGTGTGTGCTGTGGGAAAAAACCTTTGAAGTGTAAGTGGGGCTGGGTACAGCCCCTCCACTGTCTGGAAGTAATGTACAAACTCCAACAGCAGAGCCATTCACAATCATGTGACCCAGCATACTGTCTGATGGGCACAGTTGGGGGGGACACGAAAATGCCAACTTTCTAAAAGTGGCATTTTCAAAATGGAACTTAAAATCTAACTTTGCCATGAAAGAGGATTTTAAATTACAGTTCATTTGCATGTAAACAGCATATTTCTATCTGCTCCCAATTTAAGTTAGCACTTATTAAATGAAATAAGGTAACCCAGTGTTAGTAAATGGGAGAGATGGGCCTTACAGAGAGTGAAAAATGACTTCTAACACCGGGTAGTCCATGGTGTTAGTTTTTGGCATTGGTGCAGCCTTGTAAATCTGGGGCAGCATCAAAAGCAATGGGTGTTACGGTGGAATGCCCACGGCAACACCCATTGCATGCCTCTTTGCCACAGAGCACTGCAGCGGAAGGGGCATATTTACAAGGTGGCGTTAAGCCACGCTGAGTGGCTTAGTGCCACCTTGTAAATATGGAAAATGGTGCTACGCCACTGGAGCGTCAAAAAAAGTGATGTTCCGGTGGTAATAGGGGCTTGTACATATGCCCCAAAGTGTCTGGGGTCCCAGAAAGACCAAACCTGATGAAAATGATGAAACTGGACCTGATAGTTTAGGGAATTGAGACACCAGAACTATCACTAATTGTTGGAAAGTGGATTATTGGTAGGGGCAAATGTAGGTCTGCCACTGGCAATAAGGCCACTAACACATAATAGGACTCAGCATAGTTCTTAGAAAATTATTCCCATGCTCAACCCTTGGTAGCTTGGCTGCGAGCAGGCAGGCTTAACTGGTATGTAAAGCATTTAAAATCACCAATTCAGTAAATAATTAAGACACAAAGCATAATAAAAATCCAACACACATTTATAAAAATAGGAAATATTTTTATCTTTAAAATGACACCAAAACAACAAAACTCCAATGTAGGGAACCGGAGATATGAATTTTCAAAGATTTAGCATTATATAACACTTAGAAACATATAGCGCCTTATTGGGACATCTGGTCACGATAGACCGGCCAAAGTCAAAGTTTCAGGCTGAACTCGCGGTAGGTCCCGGTCACAGTTTTTACCTTCCGACTTAGAAACTTTTCTGGAGCTTTTCTTCCCGAGGTCACTCGAAGCTCTCAGCCAGTCCGGATTCGGTGAGGGTTCGCCATTGCGATGAGCTCCCGGTCAAACTTATGGAAGTCCGACCTCCAGAGCGTTCCAGCGAAGCAAACCCAGGATCCAGGCCAACACGCGGTTGAAGGCAGGCGGCTTGGCTTTCGCGGTTGCTCCCGGTCACCTTTTCTTCGTTCGGACTTAGAAACTTTTACTGAGCTTTTTCTTGCTGGGTCCCTCAATGCTCTTCACCAGGCCGGATTCGGTGAGGGTTCGCCGGCCTCGGATTTCTTCTACTCCCGGTCAAACTCTGGAAGTTGGACCTATGGAGCTTTTAGCGGGACGAACCTGGATGGCTTGGCCGGCTCGCAGTCAAAGGCAGGCGGCTTGGCTGGCCAGGTTGAGTCGGTCCCTCTATGGAGCTTTTTTTCAAAGTTGCTCCAAAGTTCTCCAAACTTCTTGAACTTCTTCCTGAAGTTACTCAATGGATCCCAAAGTGTCTCAAACTCACACCAACGGTCTGGAAGCTCCAAGGTGGTCCTTGAAAGTTGAGGACTTCAGTTCCCACAATCCACTTGGACAAAACCCTTACAAATCCACTGGTAGTTCTTCCAGTTGAGGATCCTTGGTGGTGATGGTCCAGGTGAGCTCTGTTAACCTGTAGCTTGCAGGGAGTCCACTATTTAGTTCTTTTGCAGCAAGGTAATCCACAGGGCTGTAGTTTCAGCTGGTGCAGTCTTCAGAGGGCAGGCCTTAGAATTTTGCACCCCCAACTTCTCAGCATGGCAACGTCTTGCTTCCTTAAGTTTCAAGCAGCAGATCTGGAGGGCTCTGCCCCTCTCAGATACTTATTCCAAGTTCTCTGGGTCAGGCAGGAGGTCACTCCTGGCCAATGGGAGCAGGGTAACTCCTCAAAGATATGACCACATCCTGTAGAGTGTGGCATTATTTTGTCCCAGAGTGCATCAAATCTTCCAAATTCATAATGGCTGATTTTACAGCAGGGAGGTAAGAGCTGGCTAAACACACCCCTAGGATCGCTAATTTACTTAGACTCTCCCCCCTGCATCTGCTCATACCTTCCTTAATCCTACCATCTGCCTGAGGTGGAAAGTTCAGAGTTGTAAATGACACTGGTTTCTGCTCTCCTCTTTGAAGACCATGGTTTACGACTCCTCCCCCTGGCCTGGCATTCCTGTGGAGCAGCACACTGCCCTCCCAGCAGAGCTGGTTAACCCCAGGGGCTCTTTATCACCTCTTCAAGGCAGCCTGGCTAATCCACTTAACTCTGACCAATCAGGACAGACCACTGGAAGGCTGAATCTGGACATACAAACAAGAAAGTCTTATAACTTCTTGTATGTACACTTTAGGAGAAATTCAACATCATATTGTGGGATTTATTAATACCATTCAGAGAAGTCTTTGAATGGTACTTCTAGCCCTCTCCTATCAAGAGTTATTAGTTAATAACTTCCTACCATGTTAACCTATGTAGCAGGGGATTTGCAATGGGAAAAATGACTTGGGCCATTTTTCCAGCACCAGGACTTACAAAAACATATTTTATAAGTACTTTGCTTATATCTACAGGACCCCCACCCCATGGGTCACTTAGGTGAGACTTCAGGGGTTCTGAACCTGTAGAAATTTTTCAGATCCTCACTTCACAGTGCTCCTAGCATCAAAGTCGAATTTGGGCAGCACTTTATCACAATGTGGGGAGTGAAATGTGAAATTTCACTTAACCGAGGGCATATAAAACTCTTTTTATAAGGGTCTACCTTATAGATACCTGACCCCCCACCCCTGGGACACCTAGGGGAGACCCTGGGGGTTCCTAATATGCCATAACAGTGTAGGTTATCCATTTTTAAGTGCCCCAAACACCAAAGTTGAGTTTGGGCTCAATTTACTTTTTAAAAGCAGTCATGGCACCCAGGGCTGCTTTTAAAACTGACCTCAGGCCTCAGCAGTGCACACATGCAAGTGCAGAAGGCTGCTGGCCTCTAAACTGCCATGCCCTACTATATACTAGGGACTGATAGGTAGTTTCAATTCCCCTGCCCTATTATATACTAGGGACTTATAGGGTAGGTCATGCCAATCACAGGGGTACCCCAACCCATAGTGTACCCTAGTGTATGTAGGTGTTTTCACTGTATTCTAAGTGTCTTCAGCATAGCACTGGCCCTGGGCCTGGTTAGGCAAAGCCCAGGGTCAGTCAGAGTCAGTTACCATCAGTACCAGTCAGCAAAAAGTTGGGGGGTGCCCAGGGCACAGGATGACTTTGCAACACTAATGCTATAGGGAATAGGCTGTGAGTAGAGGCTTTGTCTGAACTCTCCCCCCCCCCCTCCTCCCTGACTGCCTGCAGCAATTCCTGGCTGAGGCAGAGAGTGTTTCCCAAAATAGGTATAAAACTTCCCTGGGCCGCTGAACCCACTCTCCAGCAGCACTCCAGCTGACACTTCCTGCCTACCCAGAGCAGGTAGAAAATGTCAGCGGTTTGCTTTTTTTTTGCCTAAATAGGGAAAAACTGTTACGTAAAGGAGCTGGTAACCCTGGTTCCGAGTAGGTATTCCCTTTCTAATGGAAAACAACTTGTAATAGCTGGACTTTGGAGCAGAGATACCAGCCGGTTATTTTAATTCCGGCTCCATGGAATCTTCAAAACAAAGTCCACCCAACTCCTAACGAGGACCTATATGTAGGCTCCAAAAGGTGTCACTGTGATGTCACAATTCAGCTGTAATACATTTTTGTTACATAGTAGAATGCCTTTTTCATATTCAGTGTCAGTGGCAATATGACAGCAATAATGAGGAAATTCGGCATCTGTTTTAAACAATTAGTATTAGCTTTAATGTATAATCTTGTTATTTTCATGTCTCAGTTCTCTCCCAGTACCACTGTCTCTTGAGTGATGGCAGGTGCTCTGTTTTATGTCAGAATATAGCATATAAAAATATACTCTGATATAAATATGATGTCATATTATTCTTTGGGTGAGCTTCCAAGCTCCTACCCAGTAGCCCCAACATTGTTTTTTTTGCCCTTATGTTTAAAGAGGACAGTGCTCAATTCTCAAGGAGAAGCGGGCTCAAGGCGCAAGGCCTTCCGAAGACACTCCAGGAAGAAAAATGCATTTGTATAAAAGACAGATTTCTATGTGCCATTCAATAATGTAAAATGTTTAATGGTTAATTTAGAACAAAAGTCTCATGCAGTTATCTGAACTAGCCACAGACAACATGTGTTGAACGTTGTGGGATTTCATTCATGTCTTGTCAATGTTCCTTTGCTAAATATTTCACCTCATGGACGAATTAGAAGAGAAAATATGAAAAAGTGTGTTTTGTTTGAGTTTATCATTTCTAGCAAACAAAATTGTGCTGGATAGAAGATAAATTATTAATCTATATTCGAACATCCTTCATTCATTTATGCAAAGGAATTTTGAGGATTTGTGTAAGTGGTGTAAATAGCAGGGGCGTAGGCCAGAGTGGAGATGTTAAATTTGGAGAGGGGAACGCAGGGTGCATTGACAGTGGTTTGCTCCTGAGAATGGGATCTCTGGCCCTGAACCTCTTGTTGTGATTTGTTCCACTCTGTAAGGACCCGCGGCGGCGTAGGGATAGGGTGCTGTGATGAAAAGTCAACACAGGATCACAGACTGCCTGAAAACAGGAAACCTTGGGGTATATTCACAAGAACGTGTGCTAAACATCACCCAAAAATGTTAACGCAACTTTACACATCGCAGCCTATCGCGGGAAAATAACCCCGTGTTAACGTGGAATTCACAACACGGCGGTACCATGCGATAGTCCGCCGAAAACGCGGCCAATGTCCGCGATACAACCACCTCGACGGAGACAAAAACACAAACCACAACACAAAAAAACATGCGATGAGCCCATTCGCGATGAGGAAAGCAGCGATAAGCCCCGCCAGGCCCGCAACACACACACGGCAGGCGGCAATAAGCACAACAAAAGCCTGAAAAAGAAAGACGAACCAAACAGAAAACAACAGCCAAGCACAATGGAGGCAACCGGAGCCAGTATACAACCCCACAAGCCCCATTGGCAACAAAACATTGTACATGGCAGGCCATCGTGGACAAGGTGAATGCAGCCAGAGAGCGGAGGAGGACAATGGAAGAAAACCAGAACAGCCGGTATGATGCGAAACGCACAAACAAGCAGAAACACGCCAACAACAAGAAGGCAGCAATGCACACCGGAGGTGGGAGTCCAGCGCCACACCAGGAGCTGGATGACATGGAGGAAATGGTGTCCACCACATCAGTCTGGAGATAGTGGCAGGACTCGGGGACCGGAAACTGCCCAAAACAACAGACACAACAGCAACAGGGAGAGGAATGACCAGGGACTGGGGGGACGGGGGGAGATGGGCACAATGGCACACATGCACAATTAAGCATAGCACAACTGCAGACAAACCATGCCCAAGAGTAACAACACCAACCAAGAGCACAAGTCACACAACCTGGCAATATCAGACCACTGAACAAGCACAGAAGTGAAAACCACACTGCCTGAAAGGGAGAAGGGTGAGCCAAATCAGAGCTGAAGGGACATCTCACACACAATGCAGCACACACACATAGGAAGCAGAGCACCCCAACATCCAACACAATGTGGTACAAACACCAACATTTGCACAACCGAACACAGGACACAAGTGCACCCGCCTGTGGCCGGTAAACGGCCATACGCATCTGGCAAAGCACGAAACAGGGACATGATAATGCACAAGTACAAACCCACAGCCCTGATGGGGTAGCAATGCACGTATGGCAGGGAGCCAGAGAATCCGTGACACACACATTGGCATACAAATCAAGACACAACACAGTTGGAGACAAGTGAAAGTGCGGAAACTTTATCAACAAGTGTGTGTCAGTACGGCCAAGAGAAGTGCCACGATATGCAGACCAATGCAGCAGCATGTCTGATTGAGGAACGTAGGAAAGCGCCCATGTCCACCCTGGGGGAGTCCATCACCAACACAAGTCAGTGCCAACCCGCGTTGGTTGTCCGCGCATGGATCAGGAGTCCAGGCCAATACAGCCATGTCCACTGTCGTCTTGGGACATGTGACCAGATTCCCAACAGGCAACCAGGCGTCGGGACACGTGCAATGGGTCACATCCCGTTGTGGCTGCAGGTACCTTGTCACTCGTCCATGAACGCGAGTGCAGCAGCGTAGGCCAACATCTCCAATGAGAGATCGTTGTCCACCACATCTGACATGTCGTCGACGTAATCCATCAGCTGACCCGGACAGATGTGCTGACTCCAACCCCTGGCCCCAATGTGCACCAAAGCCCAATCGGGTAGTGGCTCAATATGCTCACTGCACACGACAACTCGTGCAATCTCCCAGGTCCAGTTGCCAGCATGCATGCCAAACATCCATGCATGCCATAAACGGGCATCACGGTGACACTCCTGGTCATGGGCCAACAGGGGGCGCACACACACGTCAAAATCCAGGTCAGCTACCGTTACGTTGGAGAGGCAGACATCCATGGTCCACTCGAATATGCACGAGCGACAATGCAACACAGGCTGAATGCAGGTGACGTTCGCAAGGCGGAAGCTCAGCCGGTAACTGATCTGCAGCACTGCCAACGGCGGTGGCCCCAGTACATGCAGCAGACGTGCATGTTACAGGTCCACGTGACTGGAGTCGAGCATGTGTCCGGAATGGTCTGCCATTGCGTCAGTGGCCCTGCTTGAAGCGGCACTGGCTTGCCCTGCGCCAGTCCTGTGGATGAAATGGCACAGTTCGGAGCAATGAGCAGTGTCTGTGTGCAACGGGTGCAGGCCTGGGGTGGGGTGGGAGTACGTGTGAAGGCCATTTCATGCACGCTAACTACGACCAAGGACTTCAGCGTGTGGGATGTTTACACGTTGGTCTCAGGTCGGGCAGTGCGTAGTGTGGGAGTCGCAAGTAAATGCTATCGTATCTGTCAGGGGGTGCTGGCCACATGCAAGTCCCAGCTCGGAGCTGCAGATGTGCCACCGCCTGATAGTACAGACAAAGGACCCTTCATCCCTACAGTAACTTCACCATCTGCATGCATTCAGGAGATGTACAGAGGCCTGTCGTGGTGTGGTGGGATGTCTGCGACCCTGGGAATCATGGATGATATGCCCAGCACGTGGCACATGAGCGGCCTCACTGTGTGTTACGTTGCCTCACAGCTGCTCCTCCCTCCCACGAGCCCCCACACTTGTGTGCGCTGCGCGGTTGTATCACGTGCACTCCTACGGCACACCATTGTAATCCCTGTCCGCACATGTCCAGCGGCATGCCAACAACACCGTGACGCTGGCCTTTGAAGGTGTGCGGCAACGTGAGTGTAGGCCAATGGTCCGGACAGGGCGGACACAGGTGTGCAGTCCATGGCAGGCTGTGATCGTGCTGCGAATGAGGCTAGGCAACTGACTCATGCAGCCGCAGGACTGATACACATAACAATTGGCATGCATGTGCCAAGACCCCGAGCGGTCTTGCGCTCCTACATTTCCCCGTCCGTGCAGGCCCGCCCTCCTGGTGCATGCTACATTGCAACATCGACTACTGTGGCCCTGGTGGTGACAACACCCCAACACAGAGACACACTTACCGCATTTCCTGCCCAAGGCCAGGTCCGAGCCACGCCTTGCTCCCCCTGCCGAATCACCACACCCCTGCGCTGACCTGACGTATGCCGGACCAGCACACGCCGCTTGTGCATGCAGGGGGGGGCGGGCGAAGCTACATGTCCAAGGTCACTGCCAACGCTGAGGTGACATGGTATCGTCCGCTGAAGACAGCACACTGTGATGTTGCAGGGCCCGTGCCCATCATGCTGACACAATGACCACACGGACACACTTGCTCAGATGGTGTGAATGGCTACGGGCACGTGCGCCCGGCCACATTTATTAGCAGGCACACATATCGAGTGACACCTGTGTTGGATGTGTGTGGGGTGTGTGCACACCAGCCGGCAAGGGCTGCCTCGTGCAGTCAGAAATCGACAACAGTGTACATCGTAAAGGACACAACCATTCAACCATAAAGGCCGCATGACTTGTGCTGCACAGTGTTAGTGGCCCCGGATGCACAGCGTCCTGCACAGGCCTACCGCCACGGGCCGCTGACTTGCGGGGCACTGGGGCAGGGTCACGAGTGCAGAGCAGGTTTCCGTAGATGACAAAGGGGCTTGTCGCGGAGTGTCTCGGTGGACAGTGGAAGGTGTACCCCCAGGGCATGATGCAGAGGGCAGAACCACGCTGAAACAGTCACTATGGTGGAGGTGAATGAAACAGACACATGTCGGACACCAAGTCCGGTCCAGCCAGATGAAGATGCAGAAAACCCCCAGGCCATGGACTCAAACACAACCAAGGTCCAACCAGATAGTGCCCATGACTCATTGCGCACAGAGTTAGTGGCACCAGTGCTGTTAGGGGATGCCACCTGCGATGAGGCATGTCCAATGGTGTGGACTCCTCCACATCTTACCCAAGACACAGTTCCACATGTGTGACCTACTGGACCGCAGTGTAGGCCTGAGGCAGCGGTCAGCACGGGCCATTCACCGAGTGTCGCCGGCTTAGGTTGGATGGTCACACCGGCCTGCGTAGTTCAGGTTCAGTGGCACCACGGGACGCGGACTTGTGGTGAACAGGGTTGATGGCACCAGGTCAGTTGTTGATAGTGTTCGATCACCTCCGTGACTCTGATCCAGCTTTCGTCCGGACTGAGCCGCATCTTCCTCTTACTCCTCTCCGTGCGTTCACTGGTGTGGACTCTGCCATTCATGATTCGCGACTAAGTGCTGGATGTGGAACCTACTGGTCCGCAGGGTAGGCCTGAGCCCTCATACACGTGTCGCCGGCTTGCGTTGAACAGGGTTAGTGGCACCACGTGTCGCAGGCCTGCGATACGGAATTATGCTTCACTGATCGAAGGGAGTCTGGTGCTGTGGCCGCTGCCACGGACCTGGGGTCACTGCCATTCAAGACTCAGGACACAGTTCCACATGTGGGACCTACTGGGCCGAAGAGGACGCCGGTGGAGTATGTCAATGAGAAAGGAGTAATGTGGGCCAGCGTCGTGGAGGCCAGCGATGGTCTGCAGGGGCTGCCGAGGTCACGGGACTGGGGCTTGGAGCTTGCACCGGCACGTGGTGGGCCCTCTTTGACACACGCCGGTGTAGGCAGGTGAGCGGAGCCTCGTTGGTGCGCTGGGGCAGGCATGACGGGTCTGGGGACCAGCGGCCCGGGGTGCAGCAGGTGCACAGGGACGCAGGCCCCGCCGCGCTCGGCGCAGGACTTGTGGCGGGCTGAGAGGCGCCGCCCTGGCAGACGCGTTGTCCATTCCGAATGAGAACCACGCCCAGTGCGACGGGCTTTTTGTTCACACCCCTACGCAGGCCTGGCGTATGCAGGTCCAACCCACTCCGCCCGCGCATGCAGGGGGGACGTAACGTGCGACATTTCCGCGTTCTGCCCGAAGCCTGTGGAGACATGGTAGCGTCCACTGGCCACTACACTCCATGTACCAGCAGTTGATCTCCACATGGCCATTTCCGTGGTTTGCACACTGTGGTCTGTCCGGCACCTCCACGCCACACCTGGCATTGGGTGGGTTCACATTCCTTAGTCACTTGCCGCTCTCGCACATGCCTGCTCCATGCCTCTCCTCACATCCTGCTATTGTGTGTCTGTGGTGCCATGCCGTGGCTGGGTTGTGGGCATGGCAAGGCCAAGTTCCCAATGGAGTCGTGTTGTCATGTCTGGTCGGTTGGCATGTTGTGTGGCATGTTGAATGTAGTTGTGCTGCATGCCCATTGCCAGTGTCGTGAGTTGCATGACTGTGGGCTGGAGGTGTGTGGTGTGTTCGTTTTGGACTTACCAACGAGCACTGCATTTCCATGGGTGCCATCCTGGGAGCGCTGGGTGATGATGGGCTGTCGGGAGATGTGAGAATCATGCACTCTGCCTGGGGAGTTGGCCACGACATTGTTGAGGAGTCCCGGGCGGTCCACTATTGCCTGCACATTCATGGGATGCGTGTGCTTTCTGTTGTGGTAGTTGTGTGCAGTGTCAGCAGGGGGCACGAGGGGTACATGTGTGCAGTTGATTGGCCCCGACACGTGAGGGAATCCAGCTATGGCGTAGGGGCCTTGCTTGGTCTCCAGCTGCTCCTGCGCAGTGTGGGTGAAGTGGAGGTGCTGGGGTACCAGGCTGATGTTGGCATCCAGGACAGGTGTGATGACCTTGGATGGGGCTGGCTGTGTGACTCCTCCGACTCTGGCAGTTGTGGGTTGGATGGTACCAGAGGCCGACATGTGCAGCGCAGCCGGCAGCTTTGTCTGCGGAGGGTGTTGGTTGTCCGCTGGGTTGGTACCGTCAGCAGGTGGGGGATGTGGGTCAGGATGCGGGGGATGGTTGTCCTTTTGGGCCTGTAGTGGGCAATGTCCTCCTCTGGCGTTGGGTCTGGGTGGCAGGTGCGTTTCAGGTGGGTCTGCTGTCTCTGTGTACGCTGCCTCGTTGGTGTTCCCGAGGGGGGGGGGCGGGACTGGTCCTGGGGGTGGTGGCGGACCTGGGGTGGGTGGCGGTGGGTGTTGTGGCCCTCATGGGTCTCGGAGCTGCATGATCATTATCTCCATGGCATCTGTGGTCTTCAGATGTGGCTCTTGGCTGGGCTCCCTTTCATGCTGCAGGTAGTCGTCCTGCTTAACACCAGCAAAAGGCAGGTGTTAAATCCCTGCTGCTACCGCGGCTTATCGCGTGGTTTTGACTCGCATCGCAGATCTGGCAGTTCGTTGTGAAAGTGGTGTTGTGGTTTTTTCGTGTGTTTTTGCACGGGAACGCCTACTCTGCATCTCATTAGGGTTAGTTGGTGGTGTCCACCGTGGAGTTAAATTTTGGGGCAATTATCGCGGGAATACTGGCGATGTCTGCAGTTTGCACCCGCTTGTGAATGGGGTGTTAAATCGATCTCCACTTTTGATGGGTTAAGGTGGAGATAAATCGGAGGTAGGTCCTTGTGAATATGCCCCCTTGTTTTTTTGTGCTGGAGAAGTGCAGTTGATTCACAGTACATTTCCTGATGTCTGGTAAGCATGAAGTGCTGGGGGTTGGATGAACACTGTTCTAATGGTGTGTTGTTGAGGATACAAAACCTCTGGGGTGCTGGACCTCAACAAAGAAACACAGAAGGATGCTTGATGGGAACCTCTGCCCCCTAGGTATGGAGGGGACTCTGAGGCAGGACACATGCTTTGCAGAGAAGGGTTTAATATTTACAGACAACCGTGGCTAGTCCTGGGTTATCAATGGCCAACCACGGATGAACAACTTATGACCTTTTTTGACCCCACAAGGGACCAGGGCAGCCGTGGCCCATGCAGGTAAGAGCGGTGGGACGGTGGGGCCGGGTGGGGGGATTTCGACGGACGATGACGAGAGTAAATTAATTATTTCTTTAATTTTCCCTCGCCATCGTCTGTCGAAATCCCCCCTCCCACCCGGCCCACCGCTCTTCCCTGCACGGGCCGCGGCTGGACCAGGGAGAGGTTGCTTCTCTCCCAGAATGGAAAAGCTTGAGTCTGTTTAAAGCATCTTTTTATATCTGTCAAGCCAACACTACAGTAGGGAGCCTTTAACCCCACTGTAACGCAGCAACAAACTGTCCATGTGCAGCTATTCCGTTATTAGAAGTGACACGGCTTTTTATATTCTGTCTGTTTTTAATATTTTAATGGATGCAAGTGGAAAAATACAATACCGATTCCAGTTACCAGAACCTAGCAAATAACTGAAATACAAGCAACCTAGTGAACAAAAAAACAAAAGAAAAATAACCTGAAACTTCCATTTATTAAGATTTCATAAAATATTATTATTAGTAGTAGTACTAGAAGTAGTGTTTTGTTGTTTGGTAATACTGTTTTGTTGTTGTTGTTCTATTGTTATTATCTTGGTATTATTATCATCATTATTACCACCATCAACATCGTTATTACCATCACAAATATCAGGTTTGCCAGAAGATGGAGTTGTTAAAGATCTATAATTCGAAGGCTGTGTGCTATCCTGGGAAATCAAAATGTATATCTCGAAATATAAGTCCCGTATTCTTCCACCTCATCTGTCCCCTCCAGGCTTCTTTGAAAGGCTGTTTTTCGTTGTTGCTTGATTTACAATAGCATGAATTCAGGTTTCAAGTGTTCTCTCTGTTGCTGTAGCCTTCTGTGCCCATCTGCTAGGGAAATGATCCCCTGGCTTGTATTCTGATTCTGATCTTATAAAAGTTTATTTCAGAAAGCTGGGAGGGGTCTAGAGGTGAAGGAAAGGAGGGGGGCTTCTGCTTACAATGCACCACGGCCTTCACAGGTTAAATTTCTTAGGATCTCTTCCAGATCCCATAAATTAGCACCGCCAGCAACACTGTGGAAGTTGCTCGACGTGAGCATGGCCGGAAGCGGCATCTCTTGACACCTCTTGACATTACATGATTCTCAGCGAGTCAATTCTTCTTCTCAGTGAATAATTGTTTCCCGGGAGACGTGAAGAACCTTCTGGGGCGACAGCACGCTGACACCAGGCAATGAATCACGCGTACCTCCCCTAAGACGCGCAAAGGCGCCGCTTAACCGCGGCCATCCAGGAAGGGCGACAGCGCAAGCCCCATTGTCTTTGGAAACAATACTGTAGCAAAACTTGGACATTGTCATCCTCGAGGAGTGCTTGGAACCGAGTCAAGTGATTGGCCAAGTAGAGTTCTGTGACTATCTGCTTTGCCTTTCTTAATTTCTAATATATAATAGCTGCCGTAGTCGTATTAATGCTCTACAATTCAGGCATAGTTAAACTATTGGCTTTGTATGTGAGAACTTTGTGAGGAGCATCTGAGGCATTTATCACTTAACATGTAAAGTCTCAACAATAAACCCAAAAGTATCCTGACCTCTTACCAATTCCCTAAAACCTCTCGCCCCCGCATGCTAAAGGCTGTGTCTCTGGGCCAATCCTGAGTCTTAGTATCCACTAAGTGACAGGTTACTTGTCAATCATAAGGGTGGACATCAGTATCCCTTCGGCACTCATCTGAGTCCATCAGGTCCTAAAGGTGAAGGGCTCTGTCCCTGTGTTGCTATTACCTGACCGAGTCTATAACGCACGGCATATATCATTGCGGCCCAACCCTTAGAAGGGATATAATTAGTGGCTAACACCTACGTATATTGCAGCAATTGCTGAATTGAAAGTTTAAAGTTTCTCTTTAAGCCCTTGAATCGCTGGGGTCAAAGACTAGTATCCGTGTGCCAATCCGTTGACACCATTCAGTTCCAAGCGTAAGATGATGTACATCAATGAACCAATTCCCTGACCCCATTCAGTCCCAGGTGTATTAGTTGTATGACAAATCTCCCTTTTATCCATTTTGTATGTATCTTTAAACTGTGTGATTTTGTTTATAGTTTTAATTGACTAATAAACTAATTAACTACAGTCCCAAGCGAAAGATGCTCTATATCAACGAACCAATCCCCTGACCCCATTCAGTCCCAAGCGTAAAATGCTCTATTTCAATGAACCAATCCCCTGACCCCGTTCATTTCCAAGTGTAAGATCATGTATACCAATGAGCCAATCCCCTGATCCCATTCAGTCCCAGGCATAAGATGATCTATATCAATCAACCAATCCCCTGACCCCATTCACTCCCAAGCGTAAGATGCTCTATATCAATGAACCAATCCCCTGACCCCATTCAGTCCCAAGCGTAAGATGCTCTACATCAGTGAACCAATCCCCTGACCCCATTCACTCCCAAGCGTAAGATGTTCTAAATCAATTAACCAATCCCCTGATCCCATTCACTCCCAAGCGTACGATGCTCTATATGAATGAACCAATCCCCTGATCTATTCAGGTCTGGAGGCCTGTATGGGTGAAAGGCTCTGTATCACTGTATCAATGCCTTGGCCACACCCACACCTAGTGGTGTTTTGTCAGGAAGTGCATCACACTGCCTGTCAACTGGTCCACATTTACTGCTGTAAGTGAAAGGATCACTATTCAAGGATCTGTTCCCTGAGCCTATCCAATGGTAAAAGGGAAAGGATCTGCATCACTCTGAGGAACTCTCGAGCCCACCCAATCCTTTAGGTGAAAGGCTCTGAATCACTCTGACAGTCCCGGGACCTAGGAACATTTACTAGTAAGAGGTGCTGGCTCATTGTGCCAATTGTCATGACCATATAGTTACCCAAGTGAAAGGCCCTACGTCACTCTGGCAATCTTCTGAGCCTATCCAGTCCTCCAAGTGAAAGGCTCTACGTCACTCTGGCAATTCCTGAGCCTATCCAGTCCTCCAGATGAAAGGCTCTACAGCACTTTATCAATCCTCGGAGTCTATCCAGTCCTCCAAATGAAAGGATCTGCGTCACTTTATTAATCCCATGAGCCTATCCAGTCCTCCATGTGAAAGGCTCTATGTCACTTTATCAATCCTCTGAGCCTATCCAGTCCTCCAAGTTAAAGGCTCTACGTCACTCTGACAATTCCTGAGCCTATCCAGTCCTCCAGATGAAAGGCTCTACAGCACTTTATCAATCCTCGGAGTCTATCCAGTCCTCCAAGTGAAAGGCTCTATGTTACTTTATCAATCCCCTGAGCCTATCCAGTCCTCCAAGTGAAAGGATCTACGTCACTTTATTAATCCCATGAGCCTATCCAGTCCTCCATGTGAAAGGCTCTATGTCACTTTATCAATCCTCTGAGCCTATCCAGTCCTCCAAGTGAAAGGCTCTATGTTACTTTATCAATCCACTGAGCCTATCCAGTCTTCCAAGTGAAAGGCCCTACGTCACTCTGGCAATCCCCGGAGCCTATCCAGTCCTCCAAGCGAAAGTCTCTATGTCACTTTATCAATCCTCTGAGCCTATCCAATCCTCCAAGTGAAAGGCCCTACGTCAATCTGGCAATTCTTCTGAGCCTATCCAGTCCTCCAAGTGAAAGGCTCTACATCACTTTATCAATCCTCGGAGCCTATCCAGTCCACCAAGTGAAAGGCTCTACGTCACTTTATTAATCCCATGAGCCTATCCAGTCCTCCAAGTGAAAGGCTCTACATCACTTTATCAATCCTCGGAGCCTATCCAGTCCTCCAAGTGAAAGGCTCTATGTTACTTTATCAATCCCCTGAGCCTATCCAGTCCTCCAAGTGAAAGGCTCTACGTCACTGTATTAATCCCCTGAGCCTATCCAGTCCTCCATGTGAAAGGCTACTTACCGCCCTATCAATCTCCTGAGCCTACCAGGTCCTACTGGTGAAAATCTCTCTACAGTTGTGTCAGACACGAAGAAGCTTCAGGCTTTCAGGTGAACAACTCTGAATCACTGAGCCAGTCCCATCATGCATATCCAAGCCCTCGGTGAAAGGCTCTGTTTCAATGTATACTAATCCTGGGACCATTCACGATGCCAATCCTGGCGCCAAGCAGCACCAGATTTGTAAAGGCTCTGTATTATGAGATCAATACCAACCCCAAAACAGTTGAAACAAGGTTTCCATACACCATGGTCAGGGCCACTGTAACTATGCGGCAGTGAAGGGTCAAATTATGCAGCTGGGTTTAGTAAATTATGCAACATCAAAAGGCAAAGTATGTGACATAATACAGCACAGTTTGTCATAGTATTACTTGATGATTTTGTCATTTTTACACGTGTTAACACTGTCTGTGAAAAGGTTTCACCTCGTCAGTACCACTTTGACACCCAAATATAGCAATAAGCAACGGAAAGGTGAACACTCAACCTTTGCATGGGGTTTTGCACTGCACAGCAACATGCATTGCAGTGATTTTAATAACTCTGGATCTGTTTGAGCTAGAAACACATTTTTTGTTAAAATCTGGAGATTATGATTTAGATGACAGATTTTCTGGCAAATGTGGAAAATCCAGAACTATGTGTAAAATGCTGCACAATCAGATGATTCCATTGGCCTCGATCATAGTCCGCACTATCGTATTGCTAAGACGTTTGGTGTTTTTCCAATATTTTACATTTTCTAAATGAACTCATCTAAAGATTTCAGCGGTTGTATTCCTGTTGAAATGGTGTGGTTTTCCCTAATGTATGGCTTTCTTTGATTTCAGGAGTCTGATGCCGCGCACCTTTGACAGCCAGATAACCATAGAGAAAACGCCCAGTTACTTTGTTACCCGCGAGGCTCCACAGAGGATCTTCAGCATGTGCCGGAAGATGAAAGTCATCGTGGTGGTGAGAAACCCAGTGACCAGGGCTATCTCCGACTACACACAGACACTCTCCAAAAAGCCTGACATCCCCAGCTTTGAGGAGCTGGCCTTCCGCAACCGCAGTGCCGGCCTTGTGGACACCTCCTGGAACGCAGTCCGCATCGGCATGTACGCCCTGCACCTTGACCTCTGGCTCCAATATTTCCCCATTTCGCAGATGCACTTTGTGAGTGGCGAGCGGCTCATCACGGACCCCGCCGGTGAAATGGGCAAGATCCAGGACTTCTTGGGGATCAAGAGGGTTATCACTGACAAGCACTTTTACTTCAACAAAACCAAAGGCTTCCCCTGCCTGAAAAAGACAGAGAACAGCTTTTTGCCTCGTTGCTTGGGGAAGTCCAAAGGCAGAACTCACGTCCAGATCGAGCAGGATGTGATAGACGACCTAAGAGACTTTTACCGGCCCTACAACATCAAGTTTTACGAAACCGTGGGGCAAGATTTTAGGTGGGAATAGCTGTCAATATCCTGGTGGGGTTCCTTAGGTGAGGCACTGGATCAGGTGCCTGGGACAGAGCTGCTAGTTCTCAGGGAACCTCTGAGGCCAAAGGATTGATCACCAAATCTGGAAAGGGTTTGGGTGGTTGGAAATTGGAAATTGGGATGACGTTGCAGAAGATTCAATCGCGTCTTGTTCAGTTTCTAAGGGTTGCACAAAAATAAATCCTATAAAATTCACCTTCCAAAATGTTTCTAAGATGCACAAATAAATCTCTTTATCGATGACACTGAATTTATAGGGAGTACATGAGATTCTTCTGCTAAAATCTCTTAAATTTACTGCATTGTGGAATCTTGGTGTTTCAGTTCCAAAAACTTCTCAGTGGTACCATGCCTTAATTTGCGTTCTTTGGCTGTTGTTTATCTTGTTTACCTCTATATTAATTTGTTTCTGTTCATTTTAATTGACTGTGGAAACATATTTTTGTCATTTAATGTATTTGAACAGTTCTGTTTTCCACCTAGAGTATCTTATTCTCTCTCTTACGACAGAGGCAGAACTGGGGCCCAATTACTCTCACTCCCTCTGCAAGAATGCCACATGGAGCAGTGGGTGCCACGGCGGCAGGCACAAACGTTCGAGGTGGCATCTGGGTGCCATCTCGCCATTGCCATGCTGGCTCTAATAATCAGCTCCGTACTCTAGAATCTCTGCACTGGTGCCTATCCCAATGCAAAAATATTTTACACTATTTTGCTACTTCTGTATCACAGAACTGTTCTAGAAAAATTCGTTCTAGTCCAAATCACTAAAATGGTTTGCACCAGAGCACAGAATGAGATGATTGTACCACTACAGATAAAACACACTTTTTTCGTGCTTGTAAAATCAATTGAAATGAACAGAGTCTTAAATAAACAAAACATAGTTCAATCACAGTTCCATGGTAAAATAAATGGGAAAACTACGTTTTCAGTAATTTTGCACTACTTTTGCTATAGAACAAACTGGTTTGTGTCATGCTCAAGCCTTTCCCGCTTTCTCTACAGCTTAATGTGACTAAGATGTGAAATTAGTTTGTGTCACGTGACCTTGTTGCATAGACTGATTGCTCTGTAACCTGTTACACAAGCATCAAAAATGGTGAAAGGGCTTTCAGGCACATGCATCAACGCTTTTTGCAAGCGCAAACGGTGCGATTTGCAAAAATCGGCCGTTTGCGCTCGCAAATTGGCCTTTAGCGATGCATGAAAGTGTTTGTCAAGCGCAATTTAAGAATTCGCAATTATTTGCGAGTTCCTAAATTGCGATTGCATTTAAGGAATCGCAATTTGCGATTCTTTAAATGCAATTTAAGAAGTACTTTGAAATAGCGATTTCGCTATTTGGGACCGCAAATTACAGTAAAATCAAACTGGTCTGTAATTTGCAAAAACCTTGAAAAATGCAATAAAATGCATTTTTCAAAGTTTCAGGTTACACACACACATGCCCTTGGGGCATGTGTGTGCGCAACATGGGTGCACATCACAATTTCAGGGGTGCAACAGGGTGTCCTTCTGACACCTTTGCACCCTTGAAATTGCATGCGCAATTTGCGAGTACATATTGGTACTCGCAAATTGCGAATGCAATTTCCCATTCATTCCTATGGGCCTGTAGGCCCATAGGAATGAAAGGGAAGCCATTCCTTAATTGCGACACGCAATTTGCGCGTCGCAATTAAGGAATGTTTAGAAATCGCTATTTCAATAGCGATTTCTACATGCATAGGGGCATATGTATCAAATACCGTTATTGCGATTCTCAAATAGCGATTTTTAGAGAATCGCTATTTGAGAATCGCAAAATGGGATGTAATAAAAAATGTGCAAATATTTTGCGATTCCTTGGCATTCCTTAATTGTGACTCGCAAATTGCGAATCGCAATTAAGGAATACCTTCCCATTCATTCCTATGGGCCTAGAGACCCATAGAAATGAATGGGAAGACATTCGCAATTTGCGAGTACCCATTAGATGCACGCAAATTGCGAATGCAATTTCAAGGGTGCAAGGGTGTTATAAGGACACCCTGTTGCACCCCTGAAATGAGCATGTGTGCACATGTGGTGCACATACATGCCCTAAGGGTATGTATGCGCGCCACATGGCACTTTGAAAAATGCCAAAAAGTGAATTTTTCAAAGAAATCAGCAAATTACCACCAACTTGAAGTTGGTGGTAATTTGCGATTTCTTAAGGAGAAATCGCACAACTTGGGTGCTTTCTACATCGCATTTAAGGAATCGCAATTTGCGATTCCTAAAATGCATTCGCAGAAATAGGGAATCGCAAATGTTGCGATTCCCTATTTTGCGAGGGCCTTTTGGGATGATACATCCCAAAAGGCTTTTTCCCGTTCGCAAACGGGCCGATTCTGAGAATCGGCCCATTTGCGAACGGGAAATGGGCTTCATACATATGCCCCATAGGCTTTTGAGAGTCCCTAATTGCGATTCCTTAATAATCGCAATTAAGGACTCGCAAAAGTATTTCTTGATGCATGTACCCCATGGTCCCTTGTTGAAAGCTCTGGCATCCTCAGAAACATGCAGCAGGGAGTCATTTGAGATTCACAAACATTAAGGTGAGGTTTCCACAGCAGCTAATTAAAAAGGACTGGAAGTTATATTTACCATATTTGTTACAAACAGTCAATAATACATTTAATAATGAATATTTTAATGAGTGTTAACTCACCAAAGTCTCACATTTCACACATACGCTTTTGAAGGCAGCTCAGCGCATGGTCTGACTAGATATGAATACATGCATCAATGTAGGCTTTTGCGATTCCTTAATTGCGATTATTAAGGAATCGCAATTAAGGAATTGCAAAGCCTATGCATGTAGGAATCGCTATAAAATTAGCGATTCCCAAACATTCCTTAATTGCGACTCGCAAATTGCGAGTCGCAATTAAGTAATGCCTTCCCATTCATTCCTATGGGCCTACAGGCCCATAGGAATGAATGGAGATAGCATGCGCAATTTGCGAGTACCAATAGGTACTCGCAAATTCGCATGCTATTCAAGGGTGCAAGGGTGTCAAAAGGACACCCTGTTGCACCCCTGAAAATGATCTGTGCACACATGTTGCGCACACACATGCCCCAAGGGCATGTGTGTGTGCAACCTACAACTTTGAAAAATGCACTTTAGTGCATTTTTCAAAGTTTTTGCAAATTACCATCAAGTACAAATTGATGGTAATTTGCGCCCCCTATTAGCAAAATCGCAATTTGCGATTCCATCATGCATTGCATTTAAGGAATTGAAAATTGCGATTCCTTAAATGCAATCGCAATTTAAGAAATCTCAATAATTTGCGATTTCTTAAATTGCGAGAGGCTGACAGGTTGATGCATCGCAGAAGCCCTTATTGCGGGCGCAAACGGCCGATTTTTGCGAATCGCACCGTTTGCGCTCGCAAAAATGGTTGATGCATGTGCCTGGAAATTCGTGGATACGGCAGCTCTCTCGTGCCTCCTCATCATCATCATCATCAGCCACTGGCCACAGTCGTGGTGGACCTTGAAGGCTAGCAAAACATTGGTTCTAACAAGTAGACAAGTCCCGGTTTCTACTGAAAACCATCACTTCCCATGGATTTCAAAGCAGAGAAAATACATACACATAATTGCTTTTATTGCTCAAACAGCAAGCCCTGTTGAATTTGTGCTGCTTCTTTATTTTTGTTATGTTTTATTTCAGGTGTTTGACACAGTGTGAACTTAAGACCTGGGAGCAGTTTGGCGTTTACCGAGAATATTTTTTTGTGGCAGGGGCATGTCCAACTTCAGATAAGGAACACAGAGTAGGACTGTGTAACACAGCGTTGAAGCTGGTTTAGGGAAACCAGGGCGTACCTGGGGAAAGGGCAGGGAACAAGCAATTGGGAAAGTAGGGCTGGCTTTAGCGTGCAACAATCCTTTTTGGCGCCCCCACACCTCATGACCGTCTCCTTGGATTCTCTCACTACCACCGGTCAAAAGTGCCCCTCATCTCTCCAATTATAAGTTATTGCTAAAGACAGCACCTACCCCCTGAGGTCAGCGCCCCCTCCACAGGTCAGCGCCCAGTGCGGCCGCACCGGTCGCACTGCCCTAAAGCCGGCCCTGTGGGAAAGTACTGGGCATCCCCCAGAAAATATATTAAAAAAATTAAGGCAAAGGGTAACAAAGTGTTTTGATTTTAATAACATGATTTTGGTCAAGTGCTGTCTGGATTAGAACCCAAGATTCCAGGATCTAAAGACGGCATCCGAACTGCAAGACCACGCCCCTTCTTCTGAACAAGCCCCTTCCCTCCCACACAGAGATGATTAAACAGCTCTGTGGCGTCACTTCCTCTCTAGTGACCGCAAGCGAGAGAAAGTGTTGATGCTAAACCAACCATGGGAGTCAGCGGTGAGGAGCCATGGGCATTGCATACTTTGCGGGTTCATTCTTTACCATTTTGCTGTATTCTGGTGAAGGGGTTGTGTTTGGGTAGTGTTCAGGTGAACGGGTCGTGTTTGGGTAGCGGTGTACATCCAACATGGTGGAGAGTAAGAGGGTTTCGAGAGGAAGGCCTGCTGCCTTTTCTTAAACCTCTATTTTGTCTGCCCATTGGATACAACCCATTGACAGGTGAGAATTTCCTCAAGGGTTATCGTATTTAGGAACAGGTGAGTTCCTCATCTATTGAAGCACCGACACTGTTTGTGCATCTTATGCTTTTTTCCCCCAGCCAAAGACTCTGTAATAATTCTTTCAGGACCTTCACTCATTTACTGGACTCAAAGAGTGCCCTGTGCCGCTTTGCTGTACTGGGGCCTGTCGCTCTAGGTGGTATGTGGGAACCACGCAATCACCAACCACGCATGCCTGAACAACGTGGTCTTAACAACGATGCGTCTTAAACAAGCATGCCTTTACCACGCATGCCTTTACAACACATTTTGTTGTAATGGCATAATTGGTTAAACCCTGCCCTGAGCCCTAAAACCCAGCTTCCTGCCCTGAGTACGACCCCGACCCCAGCCCTAAAAACACCCCAGCCCCCTGCCCTAAGTCCTAAAAGTGGGCTCAAGCCCTAAAAACAAACGCCCAGCCCTAAAAACACCCCAGCCTTCCACCCTGAGCCCTAAAACCTGGCCTCCAGCCTTAAGAAAACCTCACCCCCCCCCGCCCTGAGCCCTAAAACCTTGACCCCCAACCCTAAAAAAATACCCCAGCCCCCCATCTTGAGCCCTAAAACCGTACCCCAGCCATAAAAAGTACTCTGAACCCCGTCCTGAAGCCCTAAAAATCAGCCCTGCCAACTACCCAGACCCCCACTCTGAGCCCTGAAACCGGCTCCCTGCCCTATAAAGTACTCTGACCACCCGCCCTGAACTCTAAAACACTAAAAACTTCCCGACCCCAAAAGTCCCAGAAATCGTACTCACCAAGCTGTTCCTCATCCGGGCAGGAAGTACCTCCAAGTCTGCAACACCCCCATTCTCTCCGAGTTTAGAGCGCTAACTAGCACTAACGTCTAAACCACGCATATGCGTGGTAAAGGCATATGTGTGGTTTAGATGTTTATGGCTCCACTTGCATTGTTTAGCCCTGCATTGTTTTGGCTGCGTGGTTAAGGCCGTTTCCCGTTGCTCTGTGGGGAGGTATCACCCATGGCCAAGATCTTTTAATTGATTTCCATTTGAAATCTCTCTAGAGTTAAAACCTTGTGTCTTTCATGCTAGACCTCTCACAATGATGACTTCCTTTTAATAAAACAGAATATTAACAAGGTTATCTACCACCCCCACCTCTGTGTTCCCTCATCTCAGCTGTAGCTTCAACTCTCTGCAAATTGTTCCCGGTTTGTGCCATTCAAGATCATTTAAAGTTTAGGATGGCTATCAAAGCCACACTTCCCACATCAATGAAGTGTGGCCTTGTGTTTATTACCAAGTGTCAGAGCCGCAAGACCATGCCAATGGTAACTGCACACTTTACTTATTATATGTGAGATAAAATAGCCGCTGGAGTATATTATAAGAATATTGCAAGTCAACAAGGAGTTTGGTGACCATATAAAGGCATGCGCCGGTTGGCAAGTCCCATAGATACATACACATATGGACACATAAACACATAGGGCCTTTAGTAGGGTATAACAGAGACGCGGCAGCACCCACAAAGTGGATTGTATACACTCTGAAGAAGGCAGACGGGACATCCACCGCTTTGTGGCGGATGTCCCGCCTCTGAAAACTGTAAACCAGGCTCACAGACTTTACTTTTGTTTGCCTGAAAAGTGCCATTTTAAATCAATGTAAAAGATAAAGTGACTGACACTCTCACCCTCCTCCATGAGAGATGTTTGCTTGCTAGCTGGACGCACACACTTAGTGACTTGTGTCGTGGTGATGCACTCTACTCAACGGCAACAGCGCTCTGCGGAGGTCCTTTCATCGTGTGTCAGATGGTCCAGGACTCCTGCTCTGCCTTCGATGGAACCTGCCCCAACATGAGAGAAAATCATGACTCTAAGAGTCAACTTCACTAAACAGATGTATTCTTAATGACACACGTGATGGAACACAGCCAGCCCTCGGGATATCAGCAGGCGGCTGGTTCCCCCCATCCGCACTGTAAATGGTGCATCAGTGTTAGGGAGTCTTTCAAACAGGCAGGTGTATTCCCAGAGAGCTCTGCATCAGCCTGAACATCTGCATCCTCAGCCGCTCCCACGTGCCTCCCTCTCACCCACGTGCTTCCAGCACCACATTGTGTTTACCTAACCTGCTCACAACCTTTGGTGACGTTGACAAGAATGATCCTAGGACTCTATATTTGCACAATGTCTTCAATATCTCAGCATTTCCTATCCCAGTGCTGCTTATTATCACATTGTCTGACATGCACACATCTCACAACTTCCTAAACCTCAGCTTGAGGTTCCTAACGATGCCGGTGTACGCTTTGTCTCTGGAGGCTGTCCCTTGTGATGGGCCTGAGGCTTCTGTGGTGTCCTCCATCTTCAGGCCTACCTAGATACTTCAACAAAGGTCGCAGGATGCTGTGTGTAATCGTTCTATTAACATGCACAACCAATGCCTTCACATGTCAACGACACAACACGTGGGGCACATGTGAATGGCCTTAACTCTTGCATTGCTGCTGGGCAGAAAGATGCGCCCTTGACCATACACAGGGCAAACCATGACCTACCAGTAACACAACAGCAAATGGCAGAGAGCTAGTCAAAGTGGAAAGGGGTCCCACAATTCCAAGGGTTAACTTTTCCCATTCATTCCCTGGCATCTTCAGTGTCACTTAATGGTAGTAGCCTAGTATGCTGGCTCTTGTCACTCCGACCACTGGCTGGTATCTCCACCTCACCATTAAGACCATCATGCATTATAAACCTCTCTTCAATACTACACTTGGGCCCTTGCTACAAGTTCAGTGGGAGTCTTGTTTAACAGTAGTCATCTGTCGAGTCTGAATTAGGTTAAGTGGTTATAGACCTGCCAACAAGCCTTTTGTGTGCCACATAATTATTTCACCACGGAACTCATTCAGTCGATTTAATCCTTCTATTCCACACTGCCCATGAACTCAGTGACAGCTCATACTTCTACTCGATAAGTCTAAAAAAGGATATCATTCATTCTTGTTCCAACACGCCTTTTGTGTGCCACATAGTTATTTCATCACATGACTCCTTCAGTGGATTTAATCCTTCTATTCCACACTGCCCATAAACACAGTGACAGTTCATCCTTCTACTAAATAAGTCTAAAAAAGGATCTCATCCATGCTTGCTCCAACAAGCCTTTTGTGTGCCACATAATTATTTCACCACATAACGCCTTGAGTGGATTTAATCATTCTATTCCACAGTGCCCATGAACTCAGTGACAGCTCATCCTTCTACTGAATAAGTCTAAAAAAGGATCTCATCCATTCGTGTTAAAAGAGACTGACGTCATCCTTGAGGCTTTCCATCAGACACCTGCCCTCCAAAGAAATAAAGTGAATCAGATATGTTATGCTGCACACTTTGATTTCATAATAACAATCAGTGCTAAAACCTCAGACACCTCCCCTATCCCGACATAAGGCTCCTCTCCACTAGCTTCACTCATTGAGAGGTCTTAAAACATTGCACATCCCACCAGTCACCAAACTGGTTATTCACAGCATCACCACTATGGACTATGGCTGACAACAAACCACAAGGCTCACGAGATACTTACAAAGTGTCACAGAGAATGTTACACGTCAGAGCACAGGCCCCGATTCACAAAGCTATCTGTACGTTCAACTTAGGTGAAAAGGTGATTAGATTACAAGGGCAAATTCATTTTTGTAATTCAAAACATGTGAACTTGATTACAAATGGGGTTACTCATGCATAATGTTACCCAGTATACTGCATTGGTAGGCTTTACTAAATGGTCTCTCAAGTTAGGGGTGGGCATTCCAGGGCGGGGGTGCCCTGCAAAGCCCGGGCACACTGACAAACGCGTGGGTTTGTGGGTACTCACAAACTTCACCTCAGCCCATTCCCACACAGGAATGAGTCAGAGATTTTCTTCTTGGAAGTGCAGGATTAAATCCATTTGAAGGGTGGGGAAGGGATGGGGAAACACACCATATTAGTGGGGTTCTAGATAGAGGTTATTTTTTCATAAGGAAACATAGTTTCTTCCTGAAAACAAAAGTATAGGGTTGACATGTTTGGGAATTCACAGAAAATTTCCAGTAGCACTCCTGCCAACCTGCAACTGTGCCCCACTATTGCCCTCCACACCCATCTGTCTTATGCGCCACAACTAAAGGTGACGACCATTCTGACACCTCCATTATCATTGCACGTTCCATGTACAAATGAAAATCACGAAGAACTAGGGAGCTGGGCTGGGAACCTGCAAGTGTAGAGTTCCCGAAGCAGATAAAGATCCCAAAAACAATGGCATCAGAAGCAGAACAAGGCCGAACACTTCCTTTAGTCATGGTGGGTAGTCAGTGTAACTTAACTCATCACATCACTGAAAAGCTTTGGGTCTCTTGCCTGTAAACTTCAACCTGGGCTAACAAATCTGGTGAAAAATATTTACCTTTCGGCCAACAGGGTGTGATCACAATCATTTTATCGCTCAATGCTGTTTACTAAATTAGTAGGCCAAGGTACTCATGGTGGTGCAAACAGTGAGGGAGAGTGTGACACAAACAAAGCAAAGTAGAAACATGAGTGGATTGAAGCTGAAACTATGGCACCTAGACATAACAGTCCTAAATCATCTGGCCACATTTTCAGGCACTTCGACAACCCCTCCCGGATTGTTATTTCTACCCAATTTCTTCCTAGGCTTTCATTCTGATACAACATTTCCAATGATCTCTTCTATCCTGATCAGTTATAAATTTATGGAGGTTGTATGATAGAGTCACCCATGGCTAAACCACACATGCCTGCTGTAACCACAAATGCATCTGAACAACGCATTCCTTTACCATGCATGCCTTTACCACGCAATTTCGTGGTAAAGGCATGACTGGTAAAGGAATATCTGTGGTAAAGTTTGAACCCGAGTCCCCCCAGCCCTAAAAATGACTCTGACCCATCCTGAGCCCTAAAAACGACCCAACCCCCCTGAGCTCTAAAAAATAACTCGACCACCGAGCCCTAAAAGCAACCCCGACCTCCCCCTGAGCCCTAAAAAGTACACTGATCCCACCTAACCCTAGAAACTTCTTACCCCCAAGCCCAAAAAACTACCCTGACCCCTGAAACCAACCCTTAAAAACTACCTTCCAAAAACCAGCCCCACTTATCTCACTGCGTCCTCTCCCAATCCTTCCTGTTCCTGGGCCTGCCCATTACAGCATCTAGACCACACATAAGCCTTAACCACGCATATGCATGGTTAAGGCATATGCGTGGTTAAGGCAAGCGTGGTTGCACTTTCGGGCAAACGGCATGCATGGCTTAGCCTGCGTTGTAAAGGCCATTTTCCATTTATGACCATAGATGGCAGGTGAACCCATCATCCCTAAATATTGCAGGTGCATTAAACATAACCCCGTTGAGCATCAGATATTTTACCACCGCATTCCCTCAGAAACCTATAATTACCCTACTTACTCTTCATAAATGCTTGTCCTTGGCTGCCAGCTTCTTTGCTTCACCCAATTTAGCCTACTCTCAGGGCAATACTCATTCATAATTGTAAAATGCCTCATTAACCCTTTCATTACTGACTCTCGTGTGCCCAGTACCAGGGCGTTTCTCACCAGATGTATAAGTCCATATCTGGAACTGCTAACCTCTACATCACCCGTGTCAGTATTGGGAACTGCTGTGCCCTACCTCATTCTACCACTACTGAGCCTGCAAACAATCAGTTCTCCAAATCTGCAACCCATGTGCTTCAACGAAGCCATCTCTCTGCCTGTACCTTGCTCCACTTGATACAGCCTGCAAGTCAGATGAATTCCCCATGTCTGTTGATCCAGATCACATACCCTTCAATTTAGGGACACATGTAACCATTGTAAGTCATAGCTGCAAGCTAGTTCCTTCGTAAGGTCACGCAACCATGAGTTGAGTTTTGATCTTCGTTTAAGGTACAGTGGGGAGCATTTTATTCCTTATAGCACATGATCACACCATTAACCTTCGAACATCCATCCTGGTTCTCCTTGTTAAAGAGATACTGTGGCTGCAGATAGAATACATATGCAAAATAAATACTAGTTTGTAGCTTGAAATTAGTTGCAAAAACACAGCTTGTATCAATGAATCACACCTTCACCCATAAGATTCATGGCACTGAATGGCAGATGTTTACTGTTACTCAGCCTAGTGGCAGTGCTTAATTTGAGCCGGTGGTTTCTGGCTCTCAGCACCAGCACTTAATTGTCAACACTGGCACTTATGAAAGTCTGCCACATGGTGGCACTGTTTGTGCAATTTAGAGATAAGCAGAAGAACAGTTGTTTCTTAATTCATTTTACATTACAAACGACTCATACCTGCCACCCAAAGCCATTCTTATAGCTTTGGGGCCCTGAAATAGTCTGAATTGTCACACTTATAAGTGTGATGGCTAGTAGTTGTGTAGATATTGTCATTGGCAGCGCTAATGGGTAGTGCAAGCTCCAGTGGCCTCCCGACGAGAGCCCTGGTACTTATTTGTTTACAAATTAAGCACTGCCTAGTGGTATCCATTTTACCCACCACAAGAGGGTAAATGAGTCCGTGACCCCACCCTGGTTCAAACCTTTGATCATAAGGTCAAAGAGAGTAAGAACTTTAATGTAAGTCACTTTCAAAATGGTGTGTAGTTCAGAATATGCAACAACGGACAGCTAGATTCCTGCTATCGTGGAATGAACTCCTGTAGTGCAGTAAATAAACAAATTGCCATAAATGTCTGTATGTGGCTAATGGCTCAATTGCATAGAAAATAGTGCAGAAGAAAGGGATCTGAAAAACCTAGAAATGCCTTCATACACTGTTCTGGTAGCAGGCGCTAAGATATCACAACACAAGTCAAAATATTAGGCTAAAAGTGGTGATGTAATTTTCTCATTAAATGTGAGTAGTTATGTCACAGCTAGACTTCATTAAAGAAATCAGAGATGGCAAAGTATATCTTACAAACTTCTTTGTAATACATAACTGACTTGCCTTAATGAACTACTGTAAACTGATTGCAGACACTCCAGTAAACCATACAAAAAGGTCGGTGTTATCAATCTGCAGATGCTACCCTTAACCTCGCTTTTTGATCCACCCTTTAAATATCTTTTTATCATTTTCTTGCCGGCGAATCATAACCGCAGAACCAGGTGCAATTGAGGGATATTCCTGAAATCCCACCTGCAGTGACCAGGAAAGCTAGGCCTTTTTCTGTCCATTAAAACTGACACTGGCCATGCCTACCCATCCTTCTTCAATGTATCTCAGTTCTGCTCTCCTAGTCTCAGCCTTGTCTGCAGGCATTCAGTCGTTGACTGACTGTATCCCCATTTCATGGATATTGATGACTATCATTCTTAAAGTTCAAGGCCACTTAGCTCTCTATCCTCTGCTTTAGCAGAATTCCCGATTTGCACATTTGCGTCTCTGGAGACCATGCAACCTTCTTCCATGGACACCAGAAAGAGCACCTGCAGTAATCCACCTCCGGTATGTGACTGCGACTGCTCCTGCACGTGGAAAGAAATACACAATGCCAATGCTTACTCTTTCCATTGACTTTTCTTCCATTTTCTAATGCCCAAGCTCTGCTTTCCCTGCTACATCCAACTGAACCAATGTCAACAGCTGCTGTGGTTGGCCCAGCAGCCACATCAACACTCATAGGAACTCCACAAACTGCCTGCCACACCCTCAGATCTGAAGTCACTGCTCCAGAGATGTGCACCCTGTGGCAGTGATTTTATGTCCTTTCCAAAACAATACAACCACCACCCGCCGTCAGAGACAGATCTTTCCTCATTTGGAGATCACACTCCCAGTGCCGCCACCGCTGCCTCCCACATGTCACTAGCGCATGCCTACTCCGGTGGACAACACCTCCTACCCATAACATGCGTCTTTTTATGGATACCCATGCATTACTTTCCTTCTTGTGGTCACTCTTGGTGAGACGTAGAAAGACGGTTGTAATTTATGTCAGTGTTCCAACACTTTTCCCCAATATTCAGGGACTGGAGTTGGAATAGTAAATGTGTCCTCCCCTTGACTCTTTGGGTCTATTTCCTTGCCTATCCTCCAAATTTTAGAGGAAGAACAGAAGCATAATAACTTGCCTAAGGCATGGACAGACTAGGGATTTTGGATGGTTACAACTGCAGCAATTCAGATTTCCAGTCCACACCTCTCGCAAAAATTGAACTGCAATAAAAACAAGATTTATTGAGGAATTAAGCACTTTCAGAATCCTCACACCCACCCTGGGGTTTCTAGAGTGTGATAGTCAGTAAAAATTATGGGCTACTTACCGCAAAACAGTCTATTAACCACAACTATGTATCATCCCCCACAGCTTTCATTGTATTACTCACAGCACAGTGGCAGATAGGTTTAATAAAAAATGGTGAGGCACGAAGACGCTACTCACCATAAAGCTGGAGCATGACTGCTGCGGCACTTCTCCTTTCCATGAGCAGGAAAAGGAAGGTCGTCCTTGCTGCTTGTGGAATGGAACTCCAACCAATCCTGGAGCTGCTTTCATGCTGTGAAAGCAGCTCTGGGATTGGTGGGAGCAGGCTCACCCAGTGCTCATTTTGAGGCTGGGGGCCTGTGCCAGCAATCCCCAGGCTATTTCATAGCCTTTGGATTGCTGGGTCTACAGTGCGCATGTCGGGCTGGCCGTCACAAGACGGCCGGCCAATCCGTCATGTGCGCTGTAAACCAGTGCTGACACCCTGTATTTGCAGGATTCAGCCCTGCCCCCACCCTCGACCCATAGACAGTGCGAGCCGGTGGCAAATAAATAAAATTGCATTGAAATGCTATTTTATTTATCTGTGTTTGCCTGCTGCGCTCGCAGCAGGCGGGCCGACGCCCCTTCACTCCTGAGGAGGAGCGGCCGGTCACAGCAGCTCTGTCGGAATACTTTACTGTCTCACATAGGGAAGAAACCTGCTGCTGTTGGAAAACGTCCTCTGCTACCAGGGCATGACTGGCTACCGGGAGTTTCAGTGAGTTGGCAGGGTGGGGGCTAGTTTGACTCTTTGTTGCTGTGGGCCTACTAGCCATTTTCCGTTTTGCAGCGCTTCTAAATAACCAGTGCAAAAAACAGATGGTTTTATACTGTGCTTAAAGTGTACTTTGAAACTATTTGATTTTGCCTTCTTTAGTTAGAAGCATGCAAGTAGGAACGCGGCTGGCAGTTCCCCAGAAACATAACCGGCATCCATCGGCAGTTAAACCGGCACCCACCCTGCCAGCTCACTGAAATGCCTGGTGCCCGGTAGACCAGTCTGGCTCTGTCTGCTATATCAGCGTTTAATCAGAATATTGAAGGAAAAAAATCATGTGACAAGAATATCCTTGGTTATTGTGAAGGTAAGTTTCGATAGGTAAGCAAAGTTTTACTATACTTAACTAAACATCTATTTACCTTGATAATATGTATATCTTCAACTGTCGCAGAGGTTGAGTTAAGAATAGTAAATCTATTCTTAGCTGTTTGCATTTACCTTCTCGATGTTTTGATCCTCGCTACTTTTGCAACAATATTTTTGCCACACATATTTTTTTCCTCGATATTCTGTCATACAACTGCTACTTCAGGACGCCATGGATCGGCTAGGTTGTCATGACACCTAGCTGTAGGGTCAGGTGCCCCTCCCTAAGAAAAATAGCCTCAGGTTTTCACCTGTACTAGAACCTCAAACGGGGGAAATTACCTGAATTCAAAGAAATTGGACTATAGGAGGCATGTGCAAAGTTTTTTTTTAGCATTGCTAGGTCATTTTCACTATATAGCAAGATAATTTTACTCAGACTGGAAAGTGGGGCAGAATTTCTCCCTGCAAGTTTACCTCATGCAAAGATTTTCTAAGCACAATATCAAATGGGTTCAGAATTGTATCGGCAAGATTACCTTTTCCTGAGTTTTTCTAGGCACACTACATTAAGTTTGAAAATTACACTGTGTTCTGGGCAGGACATCTTAGCCATTTTGTAAGTGTTAGACAAGGACATGTGCAACAAAGATTGTCAGAGAAGACCAGATTTTCACCCAAATTTAGCAGAGAAAAACATTTGCAACCTTCATGACGTTGACAAACTCTTCATACACCTGTGCGGAATAAACTTCAAATTGTCATGCCCTTTTGATTGGCGATGCAAAGACTGCATGGATCATAGAGACAGCAGAGAGGTCATAGTGAGGTTAGAATGGGTGAAAAAAGCCATAGCGTTGCATTCAAAGGTGGTCTTGCCAATGGTGATTTACAACTGCCGCTGCTGACACCTGCTGAGTGCAGGTTTGCTTTGCCATTGACATTGAAGTGAAAATGTGAACCTTTTTCTTGCAATCTGTTTTTCTTGAAAACATTGGTTTCAAACACTGAACATGGAGCCCAAGTGATCATTGAAACCCTATAGCGCACATATCTTAGAGGGGATGGCGAGTTGGACCACAGACAGCTACATGAACATGGTACTCAAAGGACAAGAATACGCTTACTGGGCAATACTTAATTAGGGTAGGGTTTCAGGATGGGGATGCCATCTTTCTGCAACCCCTCGTTGTCAGGATTAGGGATATATTCTCCAGGAATGTATGATGTTAAAACGCGATCATTTAGATCGCGGTACGTTACATCGCGGTTATTACAACGCAAGTCGTTACAACGACTTGCGCTAGAGGCGCTGGACTTAGGAATAGTATGATTTACTATTCCAACTCCAGTGTGTGTAACAGTAGGGAAGGTGTTGGAATAGTAAATAATACTATTCCTTAGTGTAGAGCGCCATCCAGCGCAAGTCGTTGTAACGACTTGCGTTGTAATGACCGCGATGTAAATGTACCGCGGTGTAACGACCGCGTTGTAAAGGTGGTTCTCCATTCTCCAGTTACTAGGGCTTGCACGCTGCGAGCTGAAACGTACTCCCCTGCCTCCATTGACATCTCATTCGATGCTCATTTCTCCATGCAACATATGAAACTAGCAGTCATGTTCACACATTAGCTCACTGAGGCTGGCACCTTAGAGAACCACCTTATTGCCCTCGCAGGGGATTCCGGGTTCGACGGAAGCCATTCTCAGGGCTGATCATAAGTAGGGATGGGCGTAACTCTCATAATTCTGTGTAGATTAATCACACAGATTTACCTAAAAATTCAGCAAGATTATATTTGAATTACGTGAGAAGAGTAATTCTGCGTTTACCGCTATTTCTTAGTGCAAAAATGCCCCCTCATGTACAAAAATTGAAGCGAGAATGCATTTTACACTAAGAAAAAGCACTAACTGCAACACAATAGCGAGCGCAAGCAGCCAGTCGCGGTTGCCAAATGTGCTCTTGGGGTAGGATTTCCCCCAGCTTACTCTGTCATTTAGTACTATTTTCGTAATGCAAAATGCACCCTGGTGTCCAAAATGGGTGCGAGGATACATTTTGCACTAAGAAAGTGCATTGGAATACCACAACCCTTGAAAATGATAAAACCATGCTTACTAAACCAGTGCAGGGCAAAACCACCCCAAAAAGTGCAAAATAAAGTCTCACAAGCATTGCTATGTTATGATCTGCCATCAGCGAAACAATACACAGCTCCACCCACTGCACAACACCTTCTTCGTTTTTAAACAAAGAGTGCAAACCCAGAATTCACCAATCAGTGCAGTATCCTGACTCCACAATCCGGGCAGGATCACATATCCACAGCATGCCTGGACAGAGCAGGGGCACACTTTATGAACCACATCTCACAAATGAATGCCGAGCCATATCCACTCGAGCTGTTCAAGGACCTCCCTGACAAAGGCAAGGCAACAGTTTCCCTATCTCCCTATTTAAGCAGTTAAATCTCTAACGTTCCTAAGTGTCAGACTCACGTAGAGCACTGACAGCATCCCAAAGAGAAGAGTGTCAGGAGAAAAATGAGAAATCACGCCCAGACTCCCTGAAACCAGAGGTTTTCTATACACACTTTATGCATATTAATTAATAAAACTGCAGATTCAGCATGACATGGTTATGGTTAGATCATATTGGGCAAATCAAAAGCAAAATCATCATTATAATACTCCTTAACACAAACCCATTTTCTGAAGAAAAATAATTCTTCCATTCGCTTCCACAGCAGCTGCAGCCCGGAGATGTGTTATATAATATGAAACATTCTCCTAACAAAGGCTCCCACATCATTACTCCTCAGCAGGAGTCCTTCAAAATGGTACATCGTGAATACAATAGAAGCTTTATTCACAGTACACACTTTCTAAGGAAATTACTAACTACGTCAGCACTCCAATACAAGACAACACATTTAAAGCCCAAGCAACATTACACTGGAAAACTCAATTAATGAGTACACCGCTAAAGCAGCAACAGCAAAAACCCCTTAATGTCTCCAGTACTACCAATGCACAGTCATGCTTTCGAACGGCAAATTGGAAGATCCTACCAGGTCTACCAATGTATGATCACGTATATATCTCAACAGTAGAGGACTGTCTTTTCACAAACTCTAAATGATTACACTCAAAAAAACTGTGAAAGACATGATTTCAGTCATAAAAAAATATGAATCCTCCATTGCAGACTAATGAATTGGCATTTTTTGAATAAGATTGGAATCAAAGCAACTTGCAAGACTCCTGAATAAGTTTTATTTGTCACATCATCACTACTTGATCTATTGCTGGAGAACAGTTTAACCGTCTGGTGATTTTGGAACAGATAATCCTGTATAGAATTGAACACTCCTTTTCATTTGTTATTTCTTGACCTTGTGTTGGGGGGGGCCTCTGGGCAATGGGGTCACAAAAGTAGAGCGTTGGAGGAAACAGAATTTGTAGTAATTACATACCAGTGCGCCGTTTGGAGCCCACATTGCCAGTGTGCTTTTTTCTAGTATTAAATATAAAGTAAGTAAAATTAATTTACTCCCCACCCTTTTCTGCTATAAAAGTAAAATCCACACACAAAACAATATAAACAAATACCCTAATTAAATATCAATTAATTAATTAATAATAATGATCAACTAATTATTAATTGATTAAACATAAATTACTTCCCACCCTTTACCCCTATAAACCCCACAACCCGCATCTAAAATTAATTACATAATTTCCATAATTAATTTACAATCAATTATTGAACATAAATTATCAACTAATTATTAATTAATCAAACATAAATTACGTCCCACCCTTTATACCCTTTACACCTATAAACCCCACAACCTGCAGCTAAAATTAATTACACAATTTCCATAATTAATTTTCAATAAATTAATTAATATAAATCAACAACTAATTATTAATTAACAATTCCCATAATTAATTACCAATTAATTGATTAATATTAATTAACAACCAATTAATGGGTAATTACAAATAAATTACTTACCACAATTAACACTATAAAATCTCAATAAAATAAATATTAATAAATAAAAAATAATCATTAATTTATTATAATTAAATTACTTCCCACCCTATCCTCCTATAAACTCACAACCCGCTACGGAACTAAAAAATACAAAATGTAATTAAAACAAAATTGATAACTACTAACATTTTAACACATATATTAAAAAAACATAAACACTACTTATACAAAAAAACATACATTTAAAATATAAACTAAAATATATAACACTCATTAAAAAATCGATATTTTAAACAACTATATTTTTGCAAACGATATTAATGACTTCTATATTTTTTTAATGATATTTCTTACCTTAAATTTGATATTATTGGCCACGATATTGTTGCTGTTGATATTTCTGTGTCACAATATTTCCAACTCGATATTTGTGTAGGTCGACATTTCCAACTCGATATTCTGCCGGCATACCGTGGAGACTCTGCAGTCAGGGCGGAAAACTCCTCACATAAAAAGATAGGACAGGACTTTAATCAAATAAAGATCACACCTTAATGAATGTAAATGTCCCCTTGCCCAAGCAGTGTAGGGCACAGCCTTAAAACCATCAAATTACGACAATAACCAAACCTAATGAAAGAATACATCTCCAACAAAACTAGTATCAAACCAGGCTTCCTCTACCAGTTCAGTCATTTACTTTCTACACAAGTAAACACCCACCAAAAACTGGTACCGGGATCATCACTGCAACTATATCCGTAAACCATCGACCTCAGTTGTCATCATCTATAGTCTCAATTATTTCTTCTTCTTTTAATAACCATTCCTTTTACTAAGGATGACCTTTTCCTTGTGCTGTTAAAACCAAAAATAGGACTCTCGCCAGAAAACGTGTCCCTTGAACATCTTACATCATCCAGCTGAATTCCCACCTAACTGTATTAGCTGGTTCCTGTGTCTCTTAAGCATGCTAGTGTTGCCTCACAGCTGGATAACCATCTCTAGACCATAAAGTCCATGGGAATTATCAACCATTTTCTTTCCTTCTGGCACCCTCCACAGTTGTTTAACTTCCTGGAATCTACAGATTGCCAAGACAAATGCCAAGTTGAATTCTGTCCTGTACGTGGTATGGAATTGTGCTCATGTCCCTTATGGGTGTACAGAGACAGGATTCTAATGCAGGCGGTGTCTGCGCATTGACCATTTTTCCACCACAGTCGACAGAGTCAACTACAGCATGAGGTCGTGGGAGTAAAGTTTTTAGAGGAATGCTGACAAAACCGAGATCCTCTTTTGTCAGGATAAGGACAGCTTAAGGGTTGCCTCCAGGTTCAGTTAGCGCGGTTTGGACCATTTATGACTGGGTTGGCCACCACTAGCTCAGGCTTCATAAGGATAAGACAAAGGTCTTGATGACATGTGGTAGTGACGAGCTCTGGAGTCATGACTTATGGGCTAGTAAGCTAGGTAGATGTCCACCCCAACAAATGCAGCAAAAAACTCTTGAGTCTAAAATCAATTTTACCCTAAACTTCACTGCACAAATGTCTTCAGTCTTCCCCTATTGTTTCCATCTTCTCAAAGTTCTATATAGAATCTTTTTCTGCCTCAAATCTTCAGTAGAATATTTACCATCTCGCCTTGTGCTTGTTGGCACAAGTATCATATGGGATGTTTATATGTGTATGTGTGTGTTCTCTCTAGCTCCTTCTCTCGAGGTAAGTGTCAGATTCTTCAATGAAGCGTCCCTACACAGATGCGTGGGAATAGAAAAAATTCTCCCCACACATACTGCAAATCTGTCTTCTTAAATCATCTCATATCTGGGAAAGTGAGGGCAAGTCAGCCAGTGGTTGTGAAGTGCTCAGATTTTGGACCCTTCTAGGCTCTTCTCCACCTGTCTGTTTTGTTTTCCTAAAAATACTTCCCTGTAGAGTGGTTGGTCCAGCCTGGCATTCAGACTCACTGAAGCTAGGTGAATGTACAGCTCAGCCATCCTGTAATAGGTTACCTGGTAATAGACAGGCCTGCCTAAAGCGGCCAGACATGTGCAGCTTGAAGGGAGTGCTGCGCACTGCCATCCTGTGCCCACATGAAAGTGTACTGGTACCTTGTTCTAGTGGAACAAGTGAGCTCAAGCGCTAAGAAGCACGTGGAAGTGTTTGCTTTTAATCCCAGAACATAAGGTATATTGGTTCTTCTAGCCCTACTCACAATGGCCGGAAGACCTGGATGTGCAGAGCTCCATAAAGGAGAAGCCGCTTCATCACACAGATCCCAAGAGCATCCATCAAATAGCATTAGATGGCACTTCCAGTTTTAATTGCTGTCAGACCTCTCTACACCACTTGCAGTCTGTTGGAGGGCCCTGGTTCAATGAGTGCGCAGAGTTTTTTTCCATAGATTATTTGTCAACGACAAAGGAATCTTTATCCCAATTGGACTTTTTTGATGTGTAAAGTTTTCTTCCAATTTTTGTTAGATATATCCTTAAACATTATCCTGTAAGAAAGTGGATTATTATTTTGGGTGGGGTGACTGGCACCTCAACAAAAAATAACACTTGTTTTCAGGTTGAAATCTCAAAGTCACTACATTAAGCTGAGTTCAACCCCGTGGTAGCTCTGGTACAGAGCAGACAGGCTTAACTTAAGACTGTGGATAAAGTATTTATGGAGCACCAAAACAGAAATAAAGTCATAACCTGAAGGAATAAAAACTCCCGAAGTAAATTAGAAAAAAAAAGTAAACTTTACTCAGCAAAATGACACCAAAATAACAAAAATCCAATACGAGGAACTGAAGATATGATTTTTTTTAAAGCTTTAAGTGAAAATAGTGCCAAAGGCAAGCCCGTCTGCGCCAGGAGTCCTGTTAAGGTCAGAAATCACAATTATACCCGAAATGAACTCCTCACGCTAAGACCTGACGATTGCTCCCAACCTATGCTAATTTTAGATGCACTGAACAGCAGCCCGACGCAATGTAATACATGCGCCTTAACACCCGGACGTCTTTTAATTAAAACCAATCTCCCTATTAGTGAAGGGACAACTACCAAACAGGGAAGGATCCTTGATCATGCAGTTATACGAAATACCAGGGTTCCTCAGCGACATGCACCTTCTCACGGAGCAGGTCGAAATGAGCTTGGTAACATCTGCTGTATTTTACTGAACACACGCTCCATGATCAAACATAAATATGAGCTAGAATGTTTGATCCAAGTTGAAAACCCAGATCTGTTATTCCTTACAGAAACTTGGGCAAACAGTCTTTCCGACCCTGACTGGAGAGTCGCCGTGCCTGCAGGCTATCTTGTAGCCCATGTTGATAGGGTCGGCGCTAAAGGGGAGGTCTAGCGCTGATCTATCGGTCTCACTTTACTGTGAAAACGAAGCATGAACCTACATTAGAAGCAGAGGCAATGTCATTTAGTATTAAAAGAAACAACTGCGAGCTCTTCGCAGGCGCTCTTATTTATAGACCCCCTGGAACGAGAGCCGCTTTTACTAGATCTTTGCAGACTTTCCTAGAATCTTGCTTGGACACCACCTCTTTTACAGTCCTTGGAGATTTCAATTTCCACTTGGAATTAAACAATGATACCGACACAGCTAGCCTGATAGACAATATGGCCGGATACGGCTTGAGTCAGCTAGTATCTGAACCTACGCACATAGCTGGACATACGCTAGATGGACTTTTCACAAATAACTCCTCCACAGAAGTGACGAGAGTTCAACAATTAACATGGTCAGACCACTCCGCAGTCCATTTTAATGTCCGGATGGTAGCTACTAGCGATGGCCGCAGGACCAGTTCCGCGAGGGGAGTTCGCGCCCCTGGAAATCAATCCATGAACAGGACTTGATCTCAGCCCTGTCAAAGAATCTACCAGATGTTCTGGACTCAGAAGTGGCAGCCAACAACTATGAAACCTGGCTAACCCAGGCAGTAAATAAGTTGGCACCGGAAGGTTCTAAGCACCTAAGGACTAGACAAGTCTCCTCGCCCTGGTATACGATTGAGCTTAAACAGCTGAAAATCAAATGCAGACGTCAGGAGCGAATTTGGAGATCAAATTATAGTGCGGAACATAGGAGGCACTACAACTCAGTATTAGAGGAATACAAGTCCTCTATAAAGCAAGCCAAATCAAAATATTTTACGGCTAAAATTCAGGAAGCGTCAAACTCTTCCAAAGAATTGTTCAAAACTGTCACTATTCTTTCCAAATGCCCACGGGATACGGTGTTTTCACCAAATCAAGCAATAGTGGATAATATGGCTGGTTTTTTTCAGCAGAAAGTACAGTCAGTGTATAGCGAACTTACAAACTCAGCACCAATTCCCGTGGGGAACGGGTTAGATGGAACAGAGGAGATAGCCCCTGGAGCTAATCTGATACGGTTCCAATTGGTAGAACAGAGTCAAGTATTAGGCCTATTGTTGAAAACTAAGTCGGGCTCCCTCTGGACCCTTGCCCCCTTCCATCATACACTTAGCTCCAGAACTGATCAGTGGCTGTCTGACCCCTCTATTGAACACAATTATAACTTCAGGGGTTTTCCCAATGTGTTGGAAAAAGTCTGTATCAGACCCATTCTAAAAAAACTTCACTTGACCCTCTGGAGGTCAAGAATTATAGACCTATTTCTTGCCTCCCGTTCCCTTCCAAGATACTCGAGAAAGCACTAAACAGAGAACTGACGGAATACCTGGACAATAATAATGTCCTAGACCCCACACAACATGGTTTCAGAGCTCAGCATTCAACCGAATCAGCTTTGATCATGGCCACAGAGGAGATCAGAAAGGTGATGGACGGAGGCGGCAGGGCCATCCTGATATTACTCGATCTAACTGCAGCGTTCGATACCGTAAATCATACGGTGTTGGTACAAAGGCTGAAAGAAGCTGGTATTGGGGAGAAGGCATTGGATCTTCTAGCCTCATACCTGGCAAATCGGGAACAGGCAATTCACTGGGATGGACTTCAGTCGGGAAAGTTTACACTTCCGTGTGGAGTGCCCCAGGGTTCTGCTCTTTCCCCCACCCTGTTCAATGTATATGTCGCCCCTTTGGCAAGAGTAATAAAAAGCCATGGTCTCTCTCTTGTATCATACGCGGACGACACCCAATTAGTGGTGTCAGTTGCGCAAAATCTGGACCTAACAGCAGAAAGGTTCCGGAACTGCCTAAGGGCTCTGATGGCCTGGATGAATCTAAACTTTTTAAAGCTAAATACAGAAAAAACTGAGGTCATAGAGTTCGGGCAAAAACCCTCTGTCTGGAGTGAACTCTGGTGGCCGCCTGAAGCAGGAACCCTCCCTGTCACTGCTCTGAAGGCTAGAAATCTGGGATTCCTGGTGGATAAGGATCTAACTCTTGCCTCCCAGATTAACCAAGTGACTTCGGCATGCTTCTTCACGTTGAAAATATTACGGAAGATTCTTCCATTCATTCCATCTTCATTAAGAAAAACGGTGAGTCGGCGCATTGGTGTTGTCCAGAATAGACTACTGCAATGCGCTATACCTGGGGGCTGGCGTTAGACAACTCTCTAAACTACAGTCTCTACAAAATGCTGCTGCACGAGTATTGTTAGAGTTACCTAAATATCACCCAATATCCGCAAGCCTAAAAAGCCTCCATTGGCTACCAGTTCGTAGAAGAATAGACTTTAAGGCTTTATGTATAGTCCATAAAGCCCTTTACGGAGGAGGGGCGTCAGCCATCCAACTTCTATTCCCAAGATATCTACCGGTCCGCTGCCTCAGGTCAGCAAACACCGGATTGGTCCTGCTCTCAACTATAAGCAGAGTCAGATGGGGCGGTAGGGGGTTCTCCTACCAAGCTGCTAAGCTGTGGAATTCCCTCCCAACTCACATGAGACTGCAGCCAAGTAGGGATCTCTTTAGAAAGATGATTAAAACATGGCTCTTCACTAAGCCCTAGGTCTGTTAAATCTGGTGGTTGGCTATTTCCTCAGCGCCAAGACGCCCCGGCATAAGAGCGCTTTATAAATATTTCAGTCAGTCAGTCAGTCAGTCAGTCAGTCAGTCAAAGAGCACTATGCACCAATGGTAGTCTATGGAAGCAGTAGATCGGGACATAAATGCGATTGGAGGCCGGCTATGACGGAGCCTTGTTTGCATGCACCAAGTGGATTGGTCCTGGTGAACTACTGGAAGTCAAAACATTAAAAAAAGTTTCTAAGTACTACCTCAGAAAGGGACTTTATCACATTTTTGAAGAAAAGCGCTGACATTTCTTGTAAGCCCCACTTCAGAAAGGGGCATTGTCACTCGTTTTGAAAAAAGTGTTAACATTTCTTCTAGGTCCCAAAGCAGAATTAGACTTTCACTTTTTGAGAAGGAAAATCCTCCCCACACAGGCTGTTGCTGGGATTGTAGCTCCTACAATAGGACCGAAGGTCAGATACCTGAAGCAGGTTTGTCCCGCTGGAGTGCTGGAGCTTTGAAGATTTGTGACTGAAAATTTTTCAAGTGCCAAAGCAGAATGGGACTCAGTCATTTTTTCCTGAGGTGTGGAGACCTTCGAGCGGGACAAAGCTTAGATTCAATCTGACCCTGTGGAACTATTGCTGGGATACTTTTTCCAATGGGTCTCACTGAAGCTCTAGAGGAAAGGTTTTTAAAGGTTTCCAATCTTTCTTCTGCACAACAGGGGTACCCTTCTAAGGCCCTCAGCCCAGAGGAAGGCACCTAGACACTCTCAAGTTGTCAAGCAGTGGCCAAGAGCAAAGTCCAGTCCAGGTCCAGTTACTACTGATCATTTAGTCACTTCAGGGAAGAGGCCTCTTGCAGCTCACCTGTAGCCACACAGGAGGCAAGCCCACTGAGTCTTGAAGTCCACTTCTTTGTCCTGAGTACAAGTGGGAGCCGTCCCAGTCCTTCAGGTTTCCCCTCAGGTCACTGACAGCAGGTCCAGCCCTGTTCTGATCTTTCTGCATGCCCAGTAAGTCTTCTAAGGAGTGTGCCTTGGGGTGCCACATGTATAGCTGGCACTAGCTAGGTGGTGAGGGTGACCCCTGGGCACTTCCTAACCAATGGGGTAAAAGTTCCTAGGGCAGCTAATATTTTTATCAGCAGTTCCTCTTTACCATACAGCAGTCAATCCCACTGTGCCCCTCACTCTCGATATTTAAGATGAGAAACTATTTCTCTCTTTTGCAGCGCCTGTGTGTCCAACCAGAGGTGTCACCGGGATAATGAGCAGCCCTCTCCACTGTGGTTCCTCTAAACTGGCTCTGGGGGTAATATTCCTCCCAGTGGGTTTGGTGCCAGCTTGATTAGGAGGAGAAAGACTGGGGCCTTTCCATGTGTCACCTGAAATTTACATGTGACAGGGCAGGCCCCACAGTTCATTTGTCCATCCCAACTGGTCTTCCTGCCAGGGGAAGAAAAACACCTTCCCACTCTCAGGCAATTTTTTGTGTTCTGGGAGCAGTTTTCACACCTCTTTCACGCCTTATTCACCTTATTACAGGCTAACAGTGGCTGGAGAGATATTGCAAATTAGCCTTCAGCAGCTTCAGGCAGGGTAAGAAGCCTTCTAAAAGCTACATTTTCAAAATACTTAATACAAATCCGACTTCAACATTAGATTGGAGTTTTACTAAAAATCAAAATGATTCTTAGAACGGAGTCTATAGCTGGTACATGTCAAAAGTTATAGATTAAATTATATAATCTATAGTTTAACTCTTCTTTTATGCCAGTTACATCTTGGCCAGTGATAGCGTCATTTTGGGACTAGTCTCTGGGAAACTTGCTATTCCTAGTGTCACACTTGTTTCACTCTTACATATCATGCACCCTACTTTGTGGGCAACAGTGTGTGCTTAGGGGTGACTTATTTAATATTTAACAACAGGTCTGTGCACCAGGCTTCAAGCTGCTGCATTCAGGCAACCAATGGTAGCCCTGAAGACATGATTTCCAGGACCACTCTGTGGATGAGACGATAGGTGCTGCAGCCCACAGGTGGCATTTAACTTCCAGGCCCTCTGTATATTTTCAATATTATATACTAGGAACGTATAAGCAAGTTAAATAAGTCAATTAGAGTAAGCTAATTTAACCATGTTTACAGGGGAAACAGACACTTTACTCCTGTTTAGTAGGGGGTAACAATGCACAGAGGTCTTAGTCCAGCAAAAATACGGTCCAGAAAAAGGCAAAAAATCTGGGGTTACCATGCAGAAAAGGCCGATTCCCTACATATACTATTTGTCTTCAACATTTTATCGGTTTCCATTTAATAAATATTTTCTATTTCGAAGCAACCTTTCTCTGGACTTACAGCTCATTTTCCCTTTAATATATTGTATTGTGGTTGTTGATCCTTCTGATATTCAGGCAGGGTCACATCTTATACCTTAGCTAAAAAAAAAAAGTCAACTTATTTTTTTATTATGATTTGGAACTCAAGGAGGTCCACATAAAATACAGTAAAAAACATTTGTTAGAGAGCTATACATGCAAAATACAGTACATTGACAACTATACTTTAAGGTCCCATGCGGATCACTGACAGAATATCGAGAGTCAAAATATCGACCTACAGAAATATAGACGCAATAATATCGATGTCCAGAATATCGAAGTCCTATCTACATAATGGTAAGTACAAAAATATCGATAAAAAAATATCGTTGTTAAAAATATCGTTGTTAAAAATATAGTTTTTTTTAATGTATAAAAAATAATGTAAAATAAAGTAAATAACACATATAACTAAAATAAACATAGTTAAAAGTATTAAAACATGTTTAAAATTATAAGTAATACATATAATGTAAAAATCAATTAAACATATATATCTATAAAATATAATATATATACTTACTTAATAATAGTTTTTAAATAATTATTTTAATAACTTATAAATTGTTTTAAAACATATTAAAAATTATACATACATATATATACACATACACCAATAATATAAATTAAAATTAAAAAATATATATAACTAATTAAATTATTACAATATTTTTAATCTTTTTAAAATACATTTTACACTACATTAACTAAAACAGTAGAGAAAAGTTTGGATAGCGGAGGGGATAAAATTACTATTCCCACTCCAAAGAGTGCAACAGTAGGGAAAGTGTTGGATAGCATACGGTTAAAATTACTATTCCCACTCCAGTGAGTGCAACAGTAGGGAAAGTGTTGGATAGCGTAGGGGTAAAAATTACTATTCCCACTCCAGAGAGTGCAACAGTTAGGAAAGTGTTGGATAGCGAAAGGGTAAAAATTACTATTCCCACTCCAGTGAGTGCAACAGTAGGGAAAGTGTTGGATAGCGTAGGGGTTAAAATTACTATTCCCACTCCAGAGAGTGCAACAGTAGGGAAAGTGTTGGATAGCGTAGGGGTAAAAATAACTATTCCCACTCCAGTGAGTGCAACAGTAGGGAAAGTTTTGGATGGCGGAGGGGTACAAATTACTATTCCCACTCCAGTGAGTGCAACAGTAGGGAAAGTATTGGATAGCGGAGATGTACAAATTACTATTCCCACTCCAGAGAGTGCAAGAGTAGGGAAAGAATTGGATAGCGTAGAGGTGAAATTTACTATTGCCACTCCAAAGAGTGCAACAGTAGGGAAAGTGTTGGATAGCGTAGGGGTAAAAATTACTATTCCCACTCCAGTGAGTGCAACAGTAGGGAAAGTTTTGGATAGCAGAGGGGTACAAATTACTATTCCCACTCCAACAGTAGGGAAAGTGTTGGATAGGGGAGGGGTAAAGATTACTATTCCCACTTCAGTGAGTGCAACAGTAGGGAAAGTGTTGGATAGCGGAGGGATAAAAATAACTATTCCCACTCCAGTGAGTGCAACAGTAGGGAAAGTGTTGGATAGCGTAGGGGTTAAAATTACTATTCCCACTCCAGTGAGTGCAACAGTAAGGAAAGTGTTGGATAGCGTAGGGGTTAAAATTACTATTCCCACTCCAGAGAGTGCAACAGTAAGGAAAGTGTTGGATAGCGTGGGGGTAAAAATGACTATTCCCACTCCAGTGAGTGCAACAGTAGGGAAAGTGTTGGATATCGTGGGGGTAAAAATGACTATTCCCACTCCAGTGAGTGCAACAGTAGGGAAAGGGTTGGATAGCCTAGGGTAAAAAATTACTATTCCCACTCCAGTGAGTGCAACAGTAGGGAAAGTGTTGGATAGCAGAGGGTCACAATTTACATACTTTTCAATTAAATAATTATTGAAAATTAATGACCAATTAATAATTAATTATTTATAAATACTAATAAATAAATATTAGTAATTACTTTTTTATAATTAAATTAATTCCCACCCTATTCCCCTATAAATCCACAACCCACTCATAAAAAACACAATTAATATAAGTATCAATAAATTAATTAATAACCACATTTTTATTAATTAATAATAAATTAATTATAAATAATAATAAATAAATAATAATAATTACTTTATTAAAATTAAATTACTTCCCACCCTACTCCCCTATAAACCCACAACCCACTCCTATAAAAATAACAAAATTAATACAATTATCTATTTCTTAATTAATATTAATTAATAACCAATTAATAATTAATTATAAATGAATTATAAATACTAATAAATAATTAATAATAATTAATGTATTATAATTAAATTACTTCCCACCCTATTCCCCTATAAACCCACAACCCTCTCCTAAAAAAATTAAACAATTTATATAATTATTTATTAATTAATTAATAATAATTAATAACCAATTAATTAATAATAAATTAATTATAAATACTAATAAATAAACATTAATAATTACTTTATTATAATTAAATTACTTCCCACCCTATTCCCCTATAAACCCACAACCCGCTACAGAACTAAATTACGCAAACATTATTTTACATAAGAATATTTACTGCTAAAAATGTAACACATACAGTAAAAAAATAAAGTCCACTTATACATACGAAAAAATCACCTAACATAGTTTTAACACACATATTAAAATACAGAACACTAATATAAACATCGATATTATTAACAACGATATTTTTACAAACGATATTACTGTCTTCGATATTAAATAAAACGATATTTCTTACCTTACTGTCGATATTCTGTACCACGATATTCTTGATGTCGATATTCTTGGCATACGATATTTAAAACTCGATATTCTGGTAGGTCGAAATAAAAACCTCGATATTCTGTCTGTGCACCGTCCCATGCACAGAAAAAGTGCAGCTACGCAGGTAAATCATATGCATTTGAACACAAACTAAACTGACCCAATATAGCAAACAAATAATGCATAATGTTTCAGAGTGCAACACTACTGCATTATTTCTAATTTTCTCAATACCACCGTCATATACACAGTAAGATTAACACTATAAATCTGGTTTTGTGCTGTGCAAAAGTGTTCAAAAGCTAAAATATAAAATTTCTCAATTTCATGAGTGAGTACCCTAGCTAAGTCATGTAAAGTAAGAGTCGACAATATTCAGATTCTGTTTCAGATTACTTTATTCGGCTGGCAAAGCAACCATGAAAGTGCACAAAAAATGAACAAATACAAACATGATAACCTCAGCACAAATGCAGTTGAACAAGCTAAAAAACTCACGAATCAGCGCAATACAATGATAAACCACGGACATAACGATAAAAACTGAGTCGACTGTATTTGAAGGAGTTTTTGGTCAGTCTTAGTTTCAAAATGTTGGCACAGACACTCATTTTTGGGGACCAGCACCTATTTCTCCTCATCAGGCTTTCACCCAGAGCCAAACAGAAAAGGGGGAAAGAAATAGGAGGAGAAAGATAAAAAAAACAGTGACACAGAAAACAGGGATGGAAAATAACCTGCAAAAGTGGGATAAAGTGGCAGGGAGTGTTTGGTGGTAGATGAATGAAGCAGGGGAGGAATCAAGGCTATGCAGCCTGGATATTGAGTACCCCAATGTTGGTTGTGCCAGCCACAGGCTTCAGAGCAAGATTTTGTTTTACAAATTAAGCACTGAATTAGATGTACATAGAGGGAGCAAGATGGGCCCATTCAGAATATAAGACACACATCCAGCTGCACCTGCTCCAGCAAGAGATCTCTGAAATCCATTAATATCTGGTGTTTGTTCATATCCCCTGCCCATGTTTCTTCCTGATCTCTGTGCACTTTTGTAGGCTTGACGCCTTGAAAACACTGGACGCTTCACATCTGTGCCGGCTGGGAGCTCCCAGGAGCCAGAAACTACATATGCAATCAGCCCTGCTCTTTTGGAAACATGCCCTCTCAGCCCTTCTAGGTTTTGTGGACTGAGGCAAATGTAAACATAGGGGAAGGCTCTGCAGACAGTGATTGAAGGAGCAGGTCTCTGATCCACAGCTTTGAAGACTCTATAACCCCATATGCATCATTCACACCTGACTTGTGATGCCTTAAACAACTAATGTGTGAACACGCAAACTACGCTGTTGTAACTTGTGTAATTTTGGTAACTTTGTATTACGCTTTTATGCGAAATTACTGAAATTACGCCATTATGCTGCGTCCTGTAATTACGTCACCGTTTGCTGCAAACTTATAGCATGGAAGTCGCGAACAAGTAGAACAACCAGAACCCGCTCAGCTGTTGTTCGCAGCAATTGTGCTTTTTGCACTATTTTTAGTGTAAAAATGATTCTTGTTACAAAAAACGTACGCAGGAATGCATATCGTGCTAAAAGATGGCACTAAATGGCAGATTTGCATTTCGCATCATTACACATAATTTCTAGCTCATAATTTTCCCAACATTTCACACAAAAGAAAATGATGTGAATTTCGCACACCACCTAATACAAACACCCATTAGGCTCCCGAACATAAAGAAACTATAAGTGCTGAAATATTAGCATGTACGATTATGGGATTCTACCAAAGGCATTGATGCATCATATCAAACACATCATATTTTGTTTTTCTAGAATATATCAAAAGGTTTGTAAAGAAGAGTGTGGGCATAGAATCAGAGAAATAGATTATTTGTAAGTTGAAAGATGGAGGTAAGCGACAGACTGTAAACTGGCAGATGGAAATGTAGGATTTGGCAGATGGAGGTAAGAAGGCTCTCTTTGGTGTGGCTGGTCGTAGTAAAAGGTTGTGTGCACATCTCCAAAGGTGCTGTGAATTCCAGGTTGTTCCAACATTTGACAAAGGCCCTTTCTAGTTTTTCCATATATAATCAGATATTGATCAAATTCCAGTTCCAAATTTGCTGTTTTACCATGAAACCCACATCCTTTGCAGAGAATTGATCCTCAAACACCAGAAGAACACAGGTTTGAGTGCTAGGAATAGTTGTAGATGACTATTGTCAACCATGAGTGAACTCTTGGCAATGAGCCATCACAGGGAATGCAGACCCCTGTTAACATGTCTGTAGCGAATGAAAACTAGACACCTTGATTAATCAGGACAATGTTATCCTTAAAGATTCAATAACCCAAACCGAACCCAAACACAACTCACACCATGGGCAACATGCAACATGCCATTGTGCCTGCCCTATAACCAAACAAATACTCAACAACAGGGGCTGGCTCTAGTGGTCACCCCAGGAAAAACCCTTTCTCAGTTTGTGACTAGTGCTTATTAAATACAAATTAGCAACTACCCAACCACAAAGTCTGTCCCTAGTACTTCCCAAGTGAAAACATCAATCAGCCAATAACATAAACTTGTCTCATGTGCTTACCAAATGCAAACAACTCTTTTTGCTATCATAGTGCATGTGGTTGGTGCATCCCAAGTGCAAATATAGTTCCCCTCCATTGTGTAGCTGTAGCTGGTGATTAGGAAGCACAAATAAGCCTCACTTCTATCACAGCAGTTGTTGCTTGTGCTTAGCAAGCACAAACAGCCCTCACCACCAGTGCTTAATTTGTGAAGAAATAAGCGCCAGGGCCCTTAGCAGGAGGCCACTGCAGCATGCGCCACGCATTGCCCTGCCAGCACTGCCAATGTCAGTACCAACACAACTTCTAAGATTGCACTCCTTCAAGTGTGGCAATTCAGATTATTCCAGGCCCCTAAAGCAATAAGACTGGCTTGGGAGGCAAGTAATAGTAATTGTTAAGGTGTATTGAATTAACAAACAACTGTTGTTGTGATCATCTCTAAATTAGATCAACAGCGCCACCACGTGGCAGACAATCAATAGAGCCAGTGTTGACGATTAAGTGCTGGTGCTGAGCACCGGAAACCACTGGCTCAAATTAAGCACAACTTACCACTAACATAGTACTTGTGGGTGGTGCTTAGCAAGCACCAACAAACCTTACCATTGCCAGGGTGCATGTGGTTGGAGTTTAGCAAGTACGAACACTTAAAACTAAAATAGTGCATTTAGCTGGTGCTTAGCAAGCACAAGTATCTTACCCCTCCATTGTGTATCATGAGACATCTCTGGCCTACATCCACCCACTTCTTTCTATCCACCCTCACGTTTACTATCTACTGAGACTGTTGCATTTGCATCATAGAATCTCTGAGTCACATTAATCTTACATCAAATTCAAATATTCACATTAATCTTGCATTAAATAGAGCATTCCAAGGGAGGAGAATAATGCTATTCAGACTTGGGGAAACAACTCCCAGATTGTTATCAAACCAGTCAACAAGGGAGGACATCCCTGGCTATACAAACAGGATTCTGAGGGGCCTATTTATGAGCCGGTTTGCGTCGCTCCTGCACCATGCAACGTGGTGCAAGAGTGACGCAAATCGAGCGGGGGGCATGGCCAACAGTATGGCCGGGTAGCAGCGGCTTCCTTGAGCTCCGCCGGCTCTGAGGCTAATCCTGATAATTATCCTGTTCCTCCTTGCCCAGGTGGCTTGAATCTCGGTCCTGAGGCACGCAACACTAGAGGGGTGGCATCGGCGGTGAGATTGCGGCCGCGCTTCGCCTCCAACTGAGACCATCCCGGCGCGAAGACCGACGCGCGGTCTCCCAAGATGGCGGCCGCGGGGAATTGTATGCGGCTGTAAGCTGCGGCAGCGGAGGTCTGTACTTGTGGGCCGCCGAGACCTAGCAGTGGGGGCTGCGCCGGCTCCCCCGGCACACTCACGCCGACTCTTGCCGCGAACGCAGTGAGCCCCGACATGCAGCTGGAACGGCTCCGACGTGAGTGGTGAAGGAGGCTGCTGGGGAGCGGTGAAGCGGCAGTGCCGAGACCCTGTGGCTCAACCGCGGCTCTCTGTGGCAGTGAACGGCGCGGACCTGAGGGCACCAGAGGGGCGCCCATCTACATGAATGCCGGCGATCCGGGGAGAGCTGACGTGAGGCGAGTGCAGCTGTGCGGGAGCCACCGAAGGAAGGCGGGAGGCTGCTGACGATAGCCCCCGAGGTCGGTGAGGAGCGGGACCCTGCAGACACGCCTGGTGAGTGCTGGCGGTGGCGGAGCACTTACTCCAGAGGCGGGAGGCTTGCCGATCAAATTTCCTGGCGATTGTGGTGCGGTGGGAGCGGCCTGGGACCTCGAGACTAAGTAGTCTCCACTGCTGTTGTGGTGTCCGCCGGCCCTTGCTGCATAGTGGCTATGGGGGAGAGACTGTTCTGATTCACAGGACACACTGAGGCCGCGTGGTCCTATCCGGTGGCGGCACTAACGTGTATCAGGCATAAGAGGTACTGACTGGAGATCTGCGGTGCGGGTGCCTCTCTGCCTGGTGGATGAGTCTTCGGGGTAGTTGGGGCCCTGAGAGCTGGACTCTGGCGCTCCTACGAGGGGCAGCACTATGGAACTTTGATCATTGCCCCCTCCCCCTGCAAGAACAGCGCGGTGAGTGCCACTGGGTGAATTATAAGCAGAGGGCGATTTGAGGCACCGGCGACTTAAGTGTGGTGAACTGTTGGACCCTTCTACTGTGCCCTTACCACCTGATCTGGACTGTGCCTAGCGAATTAGAGGGGAGCGCCACCCACCTGAGTCGTTTTAGAGTGCGACATACGACGGTCCACCCTGTGGAGTGCGGGGGGTAAAGAGGGTGCCCTAATCGCCCACAGGAAGGGTCACTCCTGAAACGAGAGCTACAACCCCTATAGAGCGGCCGAGGGTGGTGGCCAGCGATTGTGTGGTTGGGGCAGGTGATTGCCATTGTCCTTAGAGCCCAGCCGCCATGGCAAGAGACAAAGAACCTAAATCTTCGTCTAGACAGGGAAAGCTGGACCGCTTCACCAAAGCTATGCCGCCGCCCTCTGGGGCTGAGGGGGAGCCCGCTCCCCGGCAAGATACGGACACGATCCTGCAGGCCATCCATGCCTCTCGTGAAAGTTTGGAGGGTAAGCTGGCGGAGGTGCGGACAGAGGTTTCCTTTCTTCGCCAGGACCTGAGAAAGGTGTCCGAAAGAGTAACCGAGGTGGAACATGGAGTATCGGAGCTGGAAGACACCTCCCGCACCACATGCACAGATGTAAAAGGACTCATGGCAACGGTCAAAGATGTGGCGTGGAGAGTCGATGACGCTGAAAACAGGGCACGCAGGAACAACCTCCGCTTTATAGGCTTTCCAGAAAATGTGGAACGCTCCGATCCGGGACAATTTTTATTCCAATTCCTCAAGGAAACTCTGCCAGAGACCAGATTCTCGCCCTGCTTTGTTATAGAGAGAGCACACAGGATGCCGGGAATCCGGCCAGCGCCGGGGGCCCCCCCTAGACCACTGATCGCCCGGTTCTTAAACTTCCAGGACAGAGACACAATACTTAGGGAGTTCAGGAAGGAGGGCGAGATCAGATTCGGAAGCGCCAGGGTGATGGTGTTCCCAGATTACTCGAGAGATGTCCAGAAACTGAGACGCATTTTTGATTCAATTAAAGTGAAGCTCCGTGCGATGGGATTCCAATATATGCTGCTGTTTCCTGCAAAACTTAAAGTTATTTATCAAGACAAAACACATTTTTTCCAGTCACGGGAAGAGGCCTGGACCTGGTTGGAGGAGCGGCCCAGACTAAGGCGAGGGTCACCACCTGTTGTCCCAATTACGCTCAGTGGGAGATCGGAATCCACGAGAGAGCAGCCCAAAGAGCGGCGACCTCCCAGAGTACGGAAACGGAGGATCATCAGGGGAGCCACGCCGGCGAAAAGGCCAGGGGGTAGTGAGCGCTCACTCCGTGTCTCGGAAGCGGACGAAGATACGGCGCAGGATTGTGCATCTCAAACTTCCCAGAAGTCGGATGATAATATGGACTCTGATCAATCGGAGGGGCCGGACGTGGAGGGGACCGCTGCTGCGCATCCTCTGCTGGACAGCATTCAACGATTGGAGGCCTACGGTTTGGACCCTACTGGGTGCGACCCCCAGTCGCGACAGCTTTACTACAGTGGTTGGGAGGAAAGTCGATGCCGGGCCGGATGCCCACAAGGGGACCCTGTAGAACCCCTGTGATTTGGCGGACATTTTGGACTCTAGCCAACATAAAGGGAAGTATACAGTGGGTCGGTCTTTTTGACTTACGTTTCTTTTGCCTGTGTGAATAAGGGGAGGCGGGTGGGCTACAGACCTTTGATTGGTCTCCTACACCAGTAGTGTCCTGTTGATGATTTGGGGATGGTGGGGATGCCTGCGGAGTGTGGGGAGGAGGGTACGATGGGTTTTGTAATCTGTTTTTTGATATGTTTGCTATGGGGGGTGGGGGGGAGGTTGGGTCGCTATGTTGACATGAATGCAGACACATTTAGTAACGTGGTAGTTTGGGCACTGTTTTGGTTTTACATGGTGGTACAATGTTTGGACAGTGCCTGGCACACAGGGCAGGAACACACGCATAGCTTAGACAGGGATGATAGCCCCACTCCTCAGGGTTGGGACTGGGCAACGCTTCATCCACTTTTGGTCCCACTATGGATGCGGAAGAGTATACACTACTGACGTGGAACGTCAATGGCTTAGGAAATAAAATTAAATGGGGGCTGGTGTCTAATTATCTTAAAAGACTAAAACCAGCCTTTGTATTCTTGCAGGAAACACACCTCATGGGACCGCACTGCGCGTTTTTGGGTAGGGGTCAATACACCACATTGGCGCATGCGGGCTTTACCCGAGGTTCTAGGGGCGTAGCGATTCTTGCACGTAAATCGCCCCCTTTTCGGGTCACTCAAAAGTGGGAAGATCCAGAGGGTACATATGTGGCGGTCCACGGGGTGTGGAAGCATGCCCCCTGGCTACTGATTAGTGTGTATGCCCCACCACGCCTACAGCAACGTACACTGGACAAGGTAGCTGAAATCCTCTTACAAACAGGACCCGCCACACATCTTATTGGGGGCGACTTCAATGATGAATGCACTCCCACCATAGACCGCACACTTGTGCGGGCAGGGTTAACCGAGGTCACCACGCTAGCAAGGTTCCAGGAGGCTCTGGGGTTAACTGATCTGTGGCGAAGTCAACACCCATCCAGGCGCGCGTATTCATATTTCTCCGGAGCACACAGAGTGTTCTCGAGGTTAGATTATCTTTTACGCCCCAGCGGGGAGGTTGGACATATTGAAGAGGTAGAATATCTGGCCAGAGGTATTTCTGATCATTCGCCGCTATACTTGAGAGTGGGAAATGGAAAGGTACACATACCACCTCTTGGAAGTTGAATGCATGGGCCCTGAAAGACCCCCAAGTGGCCACTGAAATTAAGGTGGAGGTAGAACTCTACTTTAAAGAAAATTGTGGCTCAGTGCAATCTGCAATTACGCTCTGGGAAGCCTTTAAAACTGTGCTATGGGACAGGGCGCAAAACATCATTGCATACCGTAAAAAACGCGACCTTCAGGAGCTGTTGGCCCTAGAGGGAAAACTGCTAGAATTGGAAAATAGCGGCACCCCCGCATTAGATGCATGTACACTCCGTCAGATTGACATCACTCGGCAAGAATATCAAGCGCTGGCCACGAAAGAAGTGCGGGCACATCAATTAGCGGTGCACCATCGACTATATGAAACCGGAGATAGATCGGGTAAATTGCTGGCATGGTTGGGCAGGAAAGAGCAGGCTTCCAGATGGGTCACGTCCATTGGGGGAACTGATAGGTGCTACATCACGCCACAGGAAATCTCTGAGGCTTTCGCTCGATATTATACGGCACTCTATGCCTCCCAACCCGGAAGTAGTGAAGAACAAATAATCGAATACCTAGCTGGTATAGAACTCTCCTGTCTCCCCCCTGAAGAGAGTAAGGCTCTAGACATGGCCCTCACACTGGAAGAAATAACAGATGCCATCGGCACATTAAAATTGGGAAAGGCCCCGGGCCCTAACGGCCTCCCGGGAGAGTTTTTTAAAAGACATAGTGCGCTGTTGGCACCGCATCTCCTTAAGCTGTTCTTGGAGTCCAGAGAGGGTGGGCTCCTCCCCGCGGATCTCAGAGAGGCAATAGTAGTGGTGATACATAAGGCTGGGAAACCCCCTGAGGATTGCGGGTCTTACCGCCCTATTTCTCTGTTAAATATTGAAACTAAAATATTAGCCACTGTTCTCGCTACACGCCTTATAAAAGTAATTACTGCATTAATTCACGATGACCAATCCGGCTTTATGCCGCGGCGTGCGACACGATATAATTTGCGACGAGTGGCCAACTGGATGGACACGGTTCGGGACCGGGAGGAGGAGCATTTGCTCCTCTCCCTCGATGCCGAGAAGGCGTTTGACGCTGTGCACTGGCCTTTCTTGACCCATGTTTTGGAGAAATTCGGATTCGGTCCAGGCTTCCGAGCCTGGGTCGCACTGCTGTATGCGAAGCCCGAAGCTAAGGTTAGAGTTAACGGGGCCCTATCACATACCTGGCCAATACGAAGGGGCACTAGGCACGGTTGTCCCCTCTCCCCACTCCTCTTTGCCCTTGTCTTGGAGCCTCTTGCCTGTGCCCTCAGGGCTACTCTTGGGTTGGGAGGGTTTGTAGATGATACTAGACACCTCGAGGAGGAGCGCATATCCTTATATGCAGGTGACATATTGCTGTACGTAACCGACCCGAGTGTGACTCTCCCTAGCATCTTGCAGATTCTTGAATTATATGGGCGCCATTCTGGCTATAGGATTAATTGGAATAAATCAACTCTATATCCCATCAACGGGAGATCCGAGTCTCGATTATATCCCGAGTGCCTATCCTGGTCACCGGAGGGATTCACGTATCTTGGCCTCTACATCACCACCAATGTCACCGAGAACTTGAAACGCAATGTCCAAAGAGTCTTTCTTAATTTCCAGGAAGACGTCAAGAGATGGCGCAAATTACCTCTCACTCTCATGGGCAGGGCAGCCATGTTCAAGATGGTTACGCTCCCCCAGTTGCTTTATGTGTTGCAAAATATCTATTGCAAGATCCCGGAGGCGTTGTTTAACCAAATAGATGCTGAATTGCGCTTGCTTTTATGGGATGGAGCCCACCCGCGGGTGGCGCTCCACACTCTACAGAGGGGACCATACAACGGGGGTTTAGCCCTTCCTGATTTTAGGGCATACTACAGGGCTTCCCATCTTATCGTCCTTAATGAATGGATTCATATAGATGGAGATCACTCCGCCTACAGGCTGGAGAGACTACAATTTAGACCACGTACCTTCCTCCACTACCTGTATGGGGGAAAGGGTAGCAGTCGACTGTTGCCGGTGACCCAGAGATCGATAGAGGCGTGGAAAGCCGCAGAAAGGCAGATGCAATGGGATAAGAAATGCACCAGGGGAGACTCCGCTATGGGAGGGCAGTAGGCTGCCAGAGATTGGGAAGCTCCATGGCTTTAAAAATGGGACTTAATTGGTATTTCCAAGATAGGGGACCTCCTGGAGAGGGGAGGGTTGGCCTCCTTTGACACACTTAAAGATAGACATCGACTTCATGGTACACAAGTCTATGCCTACCTTCGTCTGAAACATGCGTGGACGGCGGAGGGATTAGAAGAGGAGGAGCTGCCAGAATATGCCCCATTTGAGGGTTGCCTGTTGCAGGAAGAGATACCGGCTAAGGCTCTTGCGTATACTTACAAAACATTGCTTAACAACATGCCGGACAAGCTGGGTCCACTGCGAGCGAAATGGGAAAGGACCACAGGAGTATTAGAGGACATAGACTGGGAGGCCGCTCTCATCCACCCGCGCGAGGTAGCAATTAAACTTCGGCTACGCCTCATCCAATACAAAATTCTGCATCGCACTTATTTTTATAGGGTCCGGCTTCATAAAATGGGGAGAGCAGAGAGCCCGAATTGCCTTAGATGTCATGGGGAGGAAGGTACTTTTATCCATACTCTATGGGAATGCACAGCAATTCAGGTTTATTGGGGGAAGATTGTGAATGAGCTCAATAATATTCTTGGCATACATCTTGACTTGGAGCCCAAATATCTTCTTCTTGGTATTGCAACAGACGTAGATATCACACGACGGCAGTTACTCTTAGCTAACCTGGGGCTGGCGGTGGCCAAGCACGATATAGCGAAGCATTGGGGGGCACAGCAAATACCTACACTTGCAGAATGGAAGACTAGCCTAGATCTTTACATGGTGGCAGAACGAGTGACGTATCAGGCTAGGGGCTGCCCTCAGAAATTTAAGAAAATATGGGCAACATGGTTGAAGTACTATGGTTTGGAAATGGAAGGGGAGGCGGAGGGAGGGGGAGCGTCGCCATGAAGGTTACGGGATGACCCTTGCTAGGGATATGTCTAGGTGTTGTCTATGCTGCACAAAAGTCCATAATTTCATTGTATGTGTCTTATTGTTTTAGTCCTTTCCTGTCTTTTATCATATGCTTTGCAATTGATAATTCTTGCGTGTATGTGCCAGGAGATTTTACAATGGTTCCTTCTGCCCTGTGTGTCATGTATTCATGCCTTGTTTTCCATGTTCCTTTCTTTCTTTTTGTTAAAGTAAAACGGAATAAAAATATTTCAACAAAAAAAAAGAGTGACGCAAATCCTACATGTGATTTATAAAGCAATGCAAGGCCACTTTGCATGGCCCTGAGTGACTCCATAAATCTAGGGGAAGGCAATGCAGTGCAAATCGCTGCATTGCCTCACTCTGCCCTGGGAAGGCATTCCATAGGCCTTGCGTAGGTGTTCCCGCGCTAGGCACATGGTTTTTGACGCATTCCCAGATTTACCAGAACTGGTAGACCTGGGAATGTGCCAAAAAGATACGCCTTCTCTGGTGAGGCTTTCTATGTGTGCTACACTCTGCGGCGCCCATGGAAAGAGGAATAGGCCTCCCAGAATTGTGTTTGTGCAGGAAGGAGTCCCATCCTGCCAAAAAACAATCCTGCATGCAACACAGGCACACTTGCACCAGGGTGCCTGCATTGGCACTAGGCTGCCAAAAGGGCGCCAGCGCAGGGGAAAAGGCAGGTATTGCCTTAAATACAGTGCATTCCTGCCCTTTCCCTGTCACACAGTCCAGCGCAACAATGTGACTTGGTGACTTGTTGCACTGCATGACATTCTGGTAAACAGGCCCCAGAGTATGAGATCTTTATCTATAACTTACAAAGGATCCTAGGATGAAAATCAGTATTTTTTTCCTGAAACCTACTATGAAGGCAGATGATGATGGTTTTCCGAGTAAGAATGGATATGACTTTCTCAATACAAAACATCTGTGTATTCCCATGACCTACACTCTACCCAAAATACCCAAAATACTTTTAATTCTCCAGGCAGGCCAATGTTCTCGAGATGTGGCTCTGTCTTAGAACCACTAGGCCAGTATGTAGATTTTTTTATTAAATATTTTGTGAGAGAAACACAGGCATTTATCAGTGACAACTTGGATTTTATTAATAATGTAGAACACTTTGATTTTGACTGTTCCTCCCAGTTCCAAGTAAATATGATATACAGTTACTATATATCAACATACCCCAGTGAGAGGCATTGAGAGTCAAAAAAGAAACTTTTGATGAACATGAGTATCCATGCCACGTCCCTACGAACTTCAATGTAAGTCTCATTAGAACATTGGAATGTTGAGCGTTGCATTGAAGACAATGGAGTGCTCCAGGCTTCTAATGGCTGGTAGAAGCCTGGAGCATCAACATTCCAATGTTTGCTCACAGTTGTTGCTGTAAACAAAGGCCTCACAGCCCTCAACCCCCTCGGGCTCTGTGAGGTCTTTGTTTTACAAATTAGAACACTCTGCCTTTTTGGGGTGGAATGTTCTAATAGCCTTAGAGCCCTCCGTTGCAGGCTCTACCAGCCATTAATGGCCCGCTCCCTTGTTAAAGGCCCTCACCTTCTGCTTGGGCCTTTAACACTGGAGCGGGCCTTTAATGGCTGGTAGAACCCTCTAAAGCGGGCTCTAAGGCTATATTAAAGTAGCTCTTACCAAGAATTACTTCTAATTACTTAATGATTTCTATTACCAAGTTAAAGGCGTGGCTATGGGGGCTGTCTTGTCCCTGGATCTGGCTAGCTGCTAAATGAGTGTTTTTGACCTACATTTATTCCAACAATAATCCTTTCCTCTCCAACATTAACACCTTGTGGAGGTATATTGATGACGTTGTTTACATTTGGAAACGTGACAAAGCATCCCTTGAGTCTTTCCATTAATTGGCTAATTCCCTTTCAAATTATATCAAATTCACAATATCCTTTGCTTCCCAGAAGATTCCTTTTTTTGGATTGGGCCATAATGGTGAATGATAAAAGGTTGTATACGTCTTTATTCGGGAATGCCATAGAACACAATACCTTACCACCACCCGTATAGCCTCTGTGACAATTTACCTTGTGGCCAATTTTTACAAGTTAGATGAAATTGTGGCAAAGAGGAAGCCTACTTTCATGAATCCAACATCTTGATTATTAGACTGCTGGAACTTGCTAAATGTAGAGTGTGTAAATACCGTGTAGAAACATTTCTTAAAATACCAATCTCAAGTACAATTTGAAATCTTTCACTAATTGTAACTCAAGTGGCCTAATATATGCTGTATTGAGTCCTTGCAACTTGGCCAATACTGGTCAGACGATAGAGAAGATCAAAGCCTGAATCCTCCAGCATCTCAGCAGGATCAAGTGCCAAATCATGGGATCACCTTTGTTCAAGCACTTCAGGACACTGGGGCATACCTCGGAGGATCTGCCTTAGCAAGTTCTTCAATCGGTCTCTGTAAACCCAGGTGGTGGCAACTTTGCAGCCAGCCCGACACAATATGAATTCTAATTAATTGACCACGTCAAACCAATTTACCAGGTTTTGAACAAGCAGGATGAATGTGGACAAGTAACACTACTTGGTGTTTGAAACTGTGCCAATTAACATTTAAGGAGCACATTCAGATTTTTTTTTTTAAATGTTTGTAGTCAAGTAAAGAATGTGAATACACCTCTGGATTACTAGCAGATGCTTTGTAACCACAAATAAATTAACCACCGGATGTGTATCTCATTCTGTTTTCATTCTATGTCAGCAAATATCTTTCTGTTAAGTTGCTATTTAAGATACGTTTCACAACATTCAAGGTACACTTAGCATTTAATTTTGCCAATGAAGTTTCCTGACTTATGAAATATAAGTAGGGTTCCCGGTTTTATGGTATTTATTTTTTTAACATTTTCTTCTGTATTTATCCAAATTTATGTTTCGGCCATTTTATTGATATTTTTCCATATTTATTTTATGTTTCCGGACTAAATGGAGTCGTTAAATGGTATATTACTACATTTATTTAACTGATAAAGATGCACTCATAGTTTGATGCCTGCCGCGTTTTAGCAAATTAAGCAGCCAAATACAACAACACACTACACCGACAGGTAAATATTAACATTATATACAAATATATGTTACCATATGCCTGTATATAAGGGACTCTGATCCTGTTTTTAAATCCCATGGTGTCTACCTGCTTAGCAGGTAGTATGGAATTCGTGAAGGTCAAAAAGGAGAGTCACTCACAAGAAGCACAATTTTCTGTATTTTTCCGCTTTTAAAAATAAATACAGACAGGAAATAGACTGTTTTCTGTCTGTATTTATCTGTAAAAATCAGTAAAAACGGAAAACAGGAAGCCTTAAACATAAGGCTCTCATGTTCTTTATTGTATATTGTATTTCTCTCTGGCCCCTTGAAACAATTGTAATTACAATATAGCACCTTATTGTTCCTCTGGCCACAACCATACCCATAAATGTTTTTACAACCGGGACCCTGAAGAGATGTCATATATTTTTAAAGGTTGTGCACATTTAGGATTCCTCAGTTTCGATATCTTACCCGCTATCTTGTGCCTGTTGTGAAACTATTATGCACATACCTTTTTACTGATCATTGTAAATCCGCATGAACTTATTTTCCTTTTAGGATTTTGATTTCAATTTCTCTTTAGCATTCTTCAATGTTACTGTATTATTTATTATCTCACATCCAATTCTAGAGACTTTTTTTCACTCATATTCAGTTGGCATATGATTGAGCAACTACTGATTTTTCAACACTGATTCCAATAAAATCTGTTTAGGGCCCCTATACAAGTTAAACTATTCTTCTGTTTTGTGCACCCTACAAAAGGGAGCATACATGTACTCGATTGGCATCTAAAAAGTGTACACACAATGTTCCCTGTTACTGTCTTGAGTATTTAGGGACTGCGGTCAAGCACTCTCTCAGAATGGCGGGATTTATGTAAAGCAGAGACACCGCTTCTCAGGTGAGTGTCTGATCCCCCTACATGATTTATTTATTTTATTTATTTATAGAGATTTATATAGCGCAAACATGACCCAGGAGGGTATCAGAGCACTTTACAAATAGTCAGGGACAAGAGAGAGGGAAAATGGCAGGTTTTGTAAAGCTGAGACATTGCTTCTCAGATGAGTGTCTGATCCCCATACATGATTTATTTATTTCATTTATTTATAGAGTTTTATATAGTGCGGACATGACCCACGAGGGTATCAGAGCGCTTTACAAATAGTCAGGGACAAGAGAGAGGGAGACAAGTGAAGCAAAACAGCAACATGATCACGAGAGATACAGGCGTTCACAGGAGGACCGATATATCGACAAGCCATATCCATCTTTATGATGGATATTATTTACAAAATACAATTCATTATTTTTGTTTAAACCTAGGAGATCACTCAATTCTTGGATTCAAAAGAATACTTTCAATTTTTGCGCATTTGGTGAGTGTGATCATGTTCATTCTGTATGATTGTATATGTATTCCTCTCATATATGTAAATGCCATTCGCAACCGGAATAAGAGGTATTTCCATGTTTTTTTGCATCATCTAGGTTACTCATTATTCCCATGCACTTAAAAGGGCCTTCTAATTCACAGAAGTTCTTACGTATTTTTCCTAATAGGGCATGTGATTCACCCCTTCAAGAAGTACATTACGGGATTTTCATCCTCATAATAACTGTATATCAACATCTGACAAGTTGTATTATGTGTCTTTTTGTACCTAAATTACTGGACCAGAGTGCATACAAGTAACTATTTTCCAGCAACTTTGAGGTAAGCTTCTACTAGTAATTTGAGTTACTGACAATCGTTGCTGGCATACAAATATAATTACCCTTTTTTATTGCATAACTTGTAGAATTCTACCATCTCTTGTCCTGATGAAGACCCTATAATTAAATAACCTCCAGGGTTGAAACGTCGACCTATCCACAGTGTTGATTACACACTGGGGGTGAGGGGGGAGGCATAAGTGCTGAGTCAGCACCGACAGCTTCCAATGGATTCTATTGTGCATCACAATGTCACTATGAAGTGTTTAGCAAGTGCAAGCATCTTAGGGACTTTGTTACTGATGACACAGCACAGACAGCCTTCACCATATTGTTGAAATGTGTCATCAGTGCTCCCCAAGCACAAAAGCCTTTTCCTAGTTGCAGTGTTCATAAAGGGCGAGCGGTACTTACCCATTTCCTAGGGGCTTTGTATATTGCTGACCTACAACTGACAGTTATTCCCTGACAATATATGCCAGTATTCAGAACCTGCTTGGGTACCTAGTCTGCAATAAATGCCCCCTGAGGCCAGATCAGCTGTAATCCGTCTGCAGAAAAGGCTTCTGTTGCAGTTGAAGGACAGGCTCTTCAATATAGAAGAGTTGGGAGTCACCTAGTTAGGAGGTAAAATATTTATTACTTGTTAAATGTTTATGGTACAACCACATTCTCATAGCTCCTTGCATTGATCTATCCTCACTCCTGCTGAAATTGATTGCCAGGTCGATGCCATCACCCAGACCCATTCGATACATCGTCACATTCTCACAGCATCCATAGTCAACATTCCACAACACGACTACCCGGCCCATGCATACAGAGCCATGTCAATACACTACAGCTTCCCCAGCTGTCTTTTAAAACAAATTGATATTGTTGATGTAGAACAAGCTCTAAATCCTTGACATCGTAACATAATTTGTGATCTGTTCCACACCAATCATACCCTTGAATGTCCCTAACCTCTGGGGCATGCCAACATAAACCAACAGACTAACAACTAACATTACCGACTACTCACATAGTAAGTAAACCACCTGTGTGGGGTGAGTTTCTAACACAATTCCAACAAATGTTTCTCTCATCTTTAGTCGGGCACTTATAGACCACATTCAGCAGGACCGTCAGCAGCAGGTCTAGAAACAAATGCATGGCTCTCTTGCATCAGATGCACTAAGCCGCTCTAATCAAGATACCCTGGGTTACTGCCATATGTGTTGTTCTGAGACAACATATGCCCATTCACCTCCCACAATAGCCAGTGGCTCATTGTACCTTCTTCCTGGGCTAATCAATGGCTGTCCTACTCAAACGTCTTTCAAACACCCTGCAGGGTATAAACACTGACTTGGCAAAACATCGCTTGAGAGGAATCATTTCTTCAAATTAAAATGTTAATTTGTATTGATGAAGCCTATGGCCTTATTAACCTTCATCTGTCTTTGATCAATGACTTTACCACTAAGGTTTCTTCCCCATGTCTTCCTAAAGATGATGTACTACTATTAAAACATTAATGGTTTCAGGAATAGTGATTTAAACATCCATAGGTCCTACATAAAAGTCGCTCTTTTCCTTTGTTAGTCATGTATTTGCTGACTCTTAAAGTGTGAAGGAAAAGAAGCAAGCAAAAGGAACCCCTTCCAGAGACATACTCAAAACTAGGGATGGTCCTAAAGGAGTAGAGACCTTTGTCCTAACGATGGGGATTAGATTATCTGTCTGATACTTACTGGCCCTACACAACGGCGGCAAATAAGTCATTAGGCCTGATTCACAAAGGTAGCCTACACCTTTGAGTGATTTACTCTACTGAGTAAGTTAACTATTTTTTGGTCATTCACAAAATCTGAGAGTAAATGTACTCCAAAATTGCAATTTACCTGTCTCCATCAAATTGAAGGGCCTGTGGACTATTCACAAACTGTAGGGACTATTTACAAAAGTAACCTACAGTCTTGAGTAATATACATGTGTAATTTACTCTTACACTTTTGATTAACTTTGAACTCAGATTTTGTGACTAGCCAAAAGTAGTAACCTAACCACCTCAATTAATGGGCTCTGAGATCTAAGGCCAGTGCCAGAGGTGAGTAGGACGAGAGAGAGTATAGAATCGCATACCACCCTAATCTATCAACTCAAATTTTGCTTAGTAGTCCCACTAGAGAATTAACACAGATGAGAAAGCCTTTATGAGAAAGTTTCTAATCCAGTTCAGAGGGAGGTCCAGCCTTAAGCATTTGACCAATAAGACTTGTGTGTATCTGCCAATCACTATTCATCATGGCTGCTAAAACTTTTTGAAAGCTTTCTGCCAGCTACATGAAGATTGTCCCTTGCTGGGAAGACGGCCCCCCCTGCAAAGAACAAAAGAAAGGTGAGTAAATCCAAACCACAATTCACCTTATAACAGAAAACATCAAATAAAGTATTTAAGGTACCTCTGTTGCAACATGCCTAGGGTCTAGCTATTTTTCAGCTCATTAGCCAACAGATTCGTAGCCATGCTGATCATTTATGTCCCTCCAAAGTTAGAAGAGGACTGGTCCCCTGGAGCAACCGCCACGCACACTGCGTAGACCATTATCAATGAAGATTGCATCATTACTCCCAAGGAGCATTCATTACACAGGCACAATCCCAACTAGTGCATCAGCTAAAAAGGCCGCGGTAGATGCAAGAAAATATGTCAAACACCTGCTGGACAACAAGTTCTGTGAGCACTACCTGCCCCAACCAATAGCGCACACTTTCTAATACATCATTTTTTGCATTTTTTATGGATTGAGCCTTGCATTCCCCAGAACACACATCAAAAAACATTGAGCGAAGAACATCCAATAATGCACCTTTTTTTCTCACAAGAAAGAGCCCTGAGCCAGGGACCTACCTGCTTTATGAGAGCTTTGATTGGTATACCGTACACCAAGAGTGGATCCAACAGTTTTTAAGGATCTTTTTGATACACATTTAAATATTCTTATTTCTTATTTCTAATCTTCCAATAGGACTCTTGTCCACAAACATGATCCTCTTCTAAGAGACTATCACCATGCAAACGATTCCGCCTATAAGTGATATTTACCTTTGTATTCCATTCAATGTACGGGAAAGAGATACACCTGGGTAGGCAACATAAATATAAAAATGAGACGGGAGCCCACAACATTAGGGCAAGAGTTAGCATAACATTATCCACTCAATTGCATAATAATTCATGTGTTTGGAATGGTAGGTATGATTAATTGTTTATGCTTTATTGGCGTTTGCATATTGGCTGCCTTTCAGACTAATTGGCTCCATTATCCAGCCTGATTATGAACAGAAAAATAAGCTATTGTGTCTGTCTGTCTGTAAAGCAGTAGCAGCTAAGGATTGCAAGAACTCTTTACCTGGTAGGAATGAATATTGAATGAGGTTGGTCACAGAAGATGATGGATGTGGGAATAATCTGGCAAAAGTGTTGCAGGTGCTGTAGGATAAAAAAAACTGGAGTCAGAACCACAACAAGACTTTGATTTACAGTCTCAAACATATATTACTACATTTGGAGTGGAGAGATCTGATTAAAGTTTCACTCAACTGAATTCCACGAAGTTACATAAAAACTCTGCGAGATTCCGTGGAGCTTCGCAATCGGGCAGAATTCAGCACGTTGAACTGCTCGCACTGATTTTTAGTGCCAGGAGCTTGTTCCTCGATGTAAAATCAGCACGAACGGCACCATGGGATGCACCAGAGGGCGCTGCGTCTTTCTGCTGCTTGAGTAGATTTTCTACTCGAGGGGCAGCTTTCTCAATACGAAAGTTATCGACCTGCTGCAACAACAGTGTTGAGAAATCTTGCCGGTAGGCGTTCTAGTGCCCGAAAGTAGCACTAGGGATGCAAATTCTCGCTCACCAACTTAACATTGGCGAGCAACACAAGAGAAAAAAAACCTCCATGCAGCGGTTGGCAGAGTTTTGCCAGAACTCCACGCTCCAAGCGGAACACAATTTTTCACCCACCCTTAGTGTTTATCAGACAGGGACCACAGGGATTAACACGTCAGGGTCAAAGGGACAAATCTAAGAGTAGTGACACAGAACTTAATATACAAAAAAGTGACAGTTGGAAGTCCTCCAGGCATGGATTTATAACCACTAAAAACTCCTCAAGAGTCTACTGCCTCTAAGGTCAATCGCAAGATTGGGTTTTAGGGCATATTGGGCCTCACTTGTGAGGTGCAATTTAAGTACTTGGTGTAAGAGATTGCCAAAAACATCCAGGGAATTGTGGATTAACCCTAAGCAACCTACTCCTAGTGAATGAAGACTTGATCACAGATTAAGTCTGGATAGCAGCTGATAACTTAAACCACAGACTTCAAAAAGAGTCACAAAGAGTAGTGGACATCATCCTGACTTTGGAAGTGTGAATAAACTTTTAGAACTAAGCATCACCCATATAGACTCAGCAATATCAAATGTCTTAATCAACACATAACCGAGGGGTCAGATGGCCAAACTCACCACTAAGGCCCTTATTATCAATGTCCCATTAATGGATCTGGTAATAATAGGCCCGATGGGTTTTCCGTAATACAGTAAACTCTCCATGCTACACTTCCCACTACACAGCATTCACAATGCTGCACAACATCCTTCATGCTGCACACCTTTCTCCACGCTACATGGTATTCCCCATGCAACACAGCGTTCTCCACTCCACACGGCATTCTCCATGCTTTACGGCGCTCTCCATGATACGCTGATTTATCCCCCCACATGGCATTCTTATGGCTGCTCTGTAACATGGTGGGTGACAAAACAGGGCGCTAAGAAGAGTATGTGCCCTTTGTTGCAACGGAAAGGAAGCAGTAGGAGGCCCACTGGTAAGAAAGGGCAGTTCAGTCTGGCTATTGTGCAATGGCTTACTGCTTGGTCAGGGGGTTTGTGGTTGATTACCCCGCACAAAATGGCCAGGCTTATTTAAATCTTGAAGACACTCAGGGCCTGATTCACAGAGGGCCTCTGCACTCGTGGCGTAGGCCTCGCAGTCATGGCGGGGGCCCCACTCGTGGCGGACCTTCGCATTGCAGTTTCTCACTGTGCCACGAGTGCGAGCCGCTTGCCATGACTGCGGGCCTCTGCCCCGAGTGCAGAGGCCCATTGTGAATCGGGCCCTAAGTAATCAAGTGTAAGGGACAGTACTTGGGCTATTTCTGCTGGTTGAGGTGCACTTAGTTCATATACCCCCTTCATCAAGACGCAGTTCACCATCTTGTCATGGATCCAAGGGGGGCACTGGCAACGGCATGAAGGTCGATCTAGGGGTGAAAAGGACCCTGCAAGACAAGTGGTAGTATTATGAATAAAGTCAGCAAGACGCCGGTCAAGTGGTGAGCACTTTACCAATGCCTTAATTCAGTGAATGCAGTAGAAGCTCGGCCATTTTGGGGCGGGGCAAAAGACATAACAGGGAAGTAAAGAGCACGTTGAAAAGATGGCCCTGAGAGAGGTTATCGGGAGTGGAGAATTAGGTATTAGTGTATACATCAAATCCATAGGGAGAGGAGAATGGACTGCTAGCATAATAAACAAAAGGACAGGGAGAGATGCCGCCGGAAAAGTGAGATAATGTCACAAGGCACAATGTGGTCTCTGCAGGTGCGCCACCCTCATACCATTTCATAGGAATTGTGAAAGTGGGCAGCGGAGGGACATGGCCTCAATGGGAAGTGCAGGGGGAATCTCCCAGAGGCAATATGATTTGTGGAGAAAAGAATGGGAGTTCAGATTGTGAGGGGGCAGCTCTGTAAATAAGGAGTGTTAGGGAGGTGTTTCAAATGTGTCGCTAGGTGGGGGACAAAAATAACACTATTTAGAAAGGGTTTTTTTGTAAGTCTGGGCGTAATTTCAATTACGCCGGAGTAATCGGAGTAATTTTAGTAATTTCTTGTTACTCTTTGACTTGGAATTACTGCCAATAACGTGATTGTGCCTGCTCACATAGGTAAGAGTAACTTGGGGGGAAATCCTACCCCAAGTACAAATTTAACGAGCTCGATGCTGTTTATGTTCTGTTGCATTTAGCTCTATTTTCTTGGCACAAAATGCAAAATGGACATGAGGTGCATTTTGTGCTAAGAACTAGTTCTAAATGCAGAATTACTCTTCTCACGTAATTCTGCATAATCGTGCCGAATTTGGGGGTGATGCCATGTGATTGCGTATACACAGAATTATACGAGTTACGCCCATCGTTCGTTTTCTGGTGGTTTCTTAAATTGCCTGGAGAACCAAATTAGATTCAAGTTTGTTAAAAGGGTGTTCTTTTTGTTGGGGGCCTGAGATGAACAAAATGAGTCGGAGTATACAGCTACACTGGCTCTAAGAGTAGGTGGACTCACCAGGAGAATGGAATGTCCAGAAGAGGATATGACCGGCAAACTAGTAGGCGGCTCTTATCCAATGAGCAGCAAGCTTCCTTTTTTTTTTTTAAATGAGCAGCAAGCTTCCAATGAGCGGCAAGCTTGCTGGAGGACTCTTAGGTCCAGATCAGGAAACGGCTGTTAGGTCAGGAGGCAGCGCTGCTCCAGTGTGTGGACAGCCTGGCAGAGAACTTAGGTCAGGAGAAAGTAGGAAAAAATACTAGGAGACCAGAGAGGGGACCAGGAGGTGCAGAGAATGTCAAAAGTTCATCAGACTGGAGATGTTGGACATGAGAGAAGGTGTTGGGACCAAGTGGAAAGTTGACGGGTTTAGGTGCGCGGATAGATAATTATTGAAAGTGATGCATTAGTTTGACACTTAGGGATTTATTCTAGTGTGTAAGGCGATGGGAAGAGGATGCGATTTTGTAAGTTCTGTCCTGCTTTGAAAATAAAGCAACTTTTTAACAATCACAGCCCGTGTCTCTGGCTCCTTCACCAGATCCCCCGATGGAAGGATCCATCTTTGCTTTGGAGCAAATCTGCTGAGTTATGCAGCAGTGTCACTTTAGGCTGCAGTGTCCACAGGGTCTTCAAGGAGCTAAGTTTGATCAGCAAATTTACCAGCTTTAAGCGAATCCTTAAGCAATTGCTGCTTGACCAGCAAACATAGTCTTCTGCCGGACCATTTCTGTCTTGCTCGCAGCCTCCCTTAGGAGCTCCTTCCGTCTTCCTCTTTATTGCCGCTTCCCATACTCAGGGCCACAGGAATAATGCGGTCCTGCGGCCGCTGCATTTTTTGCACAGTTATGTATTTGCCAATTAATCCATCATCTGCTGCATAATCTGCACATTTTAACACTAAACAATTTTGTTTCTAGATCAAGAGGATCAAAAGTTACTAAAATTGCAGCAACCTGTGTTGCCGCACAGTGGATGGCCCTATGCAAAGCTTGTTCCGACAGTGTTAACATGTGAAATAATGACAAAATTATGAATACTATCACAAAATACGCCACGTTCGGTTGCATAATTTGCCTTTTCTTTCCACATAATTTAGTCGAGCTGCTGCATATTTTGGTCCTACTCTGCCACATAAGTCCAGGGGTCTTGCCCAAACTCTCCCGAGACCTCTCATCTCGACTGTATTCCCATCGTCTGAGTACCATGATGTTCCCATTCACGACTGGAGTTTCTTTTTCCCTCTCGCTTGTTTACTCAACATTTATTGACACATATGTTTGTTACACCTCTCAAAGCGCTATTCTTTCACCCCATGCCTGTTTCCTACTTCACTGACACATTTGCCTGTTACATCTCTCCGTGCTTGCTTATTGTATGCTGAGCCTTAAGGCTGGGCGCCGGACCTTTTGGCACATTACAGATAATAAAGGATCACAAAACAAATACAATTGGTTATTGCTCTGTTGCAGGTGTTAAGAATGAAACATGGCTTCCTTGACAGGCTGAGGAGGAGGCCATTCGAAAGAGTCTCACATTGGAGGAAACAAAGGGGCATGTTTGCAAGAGCTTATCGCCACCAGAGCGTCACTTTTTGTGACGTTCTGGTGGCGTTAAGCCCTTCGCCTTATTTACAAGGTGGCGTTAAGCCACTAAACATGGCTTAACACCGCCTTGTGAATAAGGCCCCCTTTCACGCAGCATTTAGCGTGAAAGGGGCGGGCAATGGGTGTTGCAGTGGACGTTCCGCTGCAACACCCATTGCTTTTTTATGCTTCCCCCTATTTACAAGGGTGGCATAAATATGGGGCAGCGACAAAAATAAGATCAGGAAAACCTGGTCTTAACCTGGCAAAATGAGGAGAAATTATTAATTTCTCTTGTTTTTTGCTGTTTTTATGTGTGCTGCATTATGCAGCACACATAGAAACAGCAAATCACCGCAAGTGATTGTTCATGTGCAGGAAGGTGTCCCTTCCTGCACAAAAACAATCATTGAGAAATGACGAATTGCAACTTTTATTTGTGCTGCACAATGCAGCACACATACGAGTTACAAATCGCCATTACTGGTTGTTTGTGTGCAGTAAGGGACACCTTCCTGCACATGAACAATCATTCCCTGCAACGCAGGCACCCTTGCACTAAGGTGCAAGGGTGCCCATGTTAGCGCTAGGCAGCTGAATTTAGCACCAGCGCTAGGGGAAATGCAGAGGTGCACCACATTTATGTAAATACGGCACATCCCTGCGTTTGGAAATTGTCGGCGCGCAGCGTTAGCAATCTTGGCTTAACGCCGTGTTCCGACAGTTTCCTTGTAAATTTGCCCCGAAATGTTGTCTCTCGTTGTCTTGGCGCTGAACGCTGTACCAATCCTGGTGCTAACAATTAACACACACACGGCACACCGTTCTGGCACATGCACACCCCAATAAACATAAATCAGAGACCTGTCAGAAGGGCAGGCCCGTCTGCTGACAGCCAGTCAGAGGGCGGACTAAAGCTATTCTCGCCTTTAGATTACTTGCCTCACCTCATTGCTTTCAATTATTGCACTCTCTTTTTTTGCAATATTCACGCACTAAGACAAAACCATTTAGCAGTATTTCGTATTACAATCACAGTACAGTCTCTGAAAAAAAACTCAGGGCCTGTTTTCCATAATTGAAACTGCCTTCCTTGGCACTGAAATTGGTGTAAACCCTCTGACAATTGTTGAAAGTAGCAGAATAAAACAAGTAATGCTAAATACCGCCAGCTCTGTCACACAATGGTATACTTTAAAAAATGCTAAATTAAATTATCAACAATGGATCCAAAGGTGAAGGTGCAGCTCTGAGGTTATAACAGGTGGATCCCCCTCCCCAAGGAAGCGTCTTTACAAGTACACAGGTGGTCAGAAACAAGACAGAGGGGCGGTGGGTCTAGGGTAAATGCAGAGGACCTATAAAAACAGGAGGGCTAAAAAAAAGGGAGCCATGGTGTGAGGCAGATAATTCTACCTAGTGGGAGTTATAGATGGGGTAAAGTGCCCTTGTTGAGCGTTATAAAAATACCATTCATCACAAAGGAATTGCATGGCCAAATAGAATCCGAAGGCCACGTTTTTTTATACACTCAAGCAACTCTGAGGTGACTTGCAATAGCCTTTTAACATTTGGCAGAAGGTATTTTATTCCTTATTATGCCTGGTCACACCATCACCCTTCCCACAAACCACTACAATTCTTGGTGTCTGTCTTTTTCATATGAAAAAGATAGTATAGTTGTAGAAAAAAGAATAAAAGTGAAATGGCTAGTGCAAAATTAAACACACCAAAAATAGTGAATAATTTGTTGCAAAAAGATATTAGAATCGGTCTAATGTAAATCAGATTTAAAAAGTGCTGAAGATCATAATGTATAGATGCATACAAAGAAATTCTATCTTTCCTGTAATGACTTATGCAAAAATAAACATGTTGCAATAAAGAATTCCTTTTTCCTGAACACTGTTCATTTTAGAAAATTAGATCCTAAGAAGGAAAAGTCATTTATTGTTTTGATTGTTTAAACTGCAGCTGTCATTATGCTTTGCAATCTGCTTTTCACCTTGCCATCTGACTCAGGCATAACGTCACAACTTCTGTCCATAGTTTTTCATGAACCCTAAAACTTAAGGTTAATAAAGAGCTAGGGATTCCCCTATTTAGCCATTTTAGCCCATAACTTTCTTCGGTCGACAAGGTCAAAGTTCAAGTAAGGACGTCATATGCATAAAGGGATCATTTTCTGTCCAGCATATTTTTCTGTAGGGTTCAGTAACAGGAGAGCAGCTCCAATGTCCATGTGAGCATAATTTTCTGTCAACATGTGCACTACCATGCAGTCATCTGTGATAGAGTGTTTTTTACACAATCGAATCTTTGTTATTCAGCATAATATTTTTTTCTCCTAATCGTGTTTCAGTGAGGTCCAGGGAGTATTTCACAAATATTGTATCTGAGATCTCCTTCAGGGCAATCATCCTATAGTTTTGGGAGTTTTCTTTTTTTCCTTCTTGTGTCTAGGTCTCGCTCTCACGATTGTGAAATAGCTCCCTTGGTTATAATACTTTTAAAAGCTGGTTCCAGTAACAAGGCCAGGAGACTGGGATGTTGGTGTTGAGGATGGTATACTGTCTGCTTCTTGAACTTTTCATAGATTTTAAAGGTCTCTCTATCTAAATGCTAGTTGATGAAGTAGGCCAGTCTTCTGCCATATTTACACCCCCACCCCCCTCCCCCCTCCCACTTGACCATACACCATGGAATCTTTTTGCACTTCAACCTGTTTCATTGCTTCATTTTCTGTTGAATTTTTATTGAAGTTATGTAGATCACTGATATAACATATCCATGTTTTTCCTATGTAAGGTATGATTGTTAATTGTTTTCCAGCACCTATGGTCTTGCCTACTAAACCTCAAAAATAGTTCAAAATCTTGAAGATTGAATGCCATTGCTGGTTCTAGTCAAATTTGTTCATTTTTCTTATATTTGTATTGCCTCATCCCTTTGCAAAAGTCCTCCTGTATTTCTTAACTACGCTCTTCCTTTCATCACATGGTAGTTTAAATGTATCCATTTTGGGCTTATTAAAGTTTTTTCCTAGCCCTTTGTCAGTGGTGGTGAAAGCTTTAATTGGCGGTTGTAAAAACAAATGGAGGGAACAGTGAAAGGGTGGATTGATGGCAGGGTGAAAAGTTGGAAGGGTGGAAGGAAGAATACATGGAAGAGTGAAAAGATGGATGGTAGAGTGAAATGATCAATAGATGAATGAGTGAATCAGTGGAGTGTTGGAAGAATGGAAGACGGGTGAAAGAATGAAGGTAGGGAGAGTGAAATGCTGGATGGTGAAAGGATGGATGGATTTGCAGGTATATTGATGGGTGGGTCGGTGAGAAGTTAGATCTAAGAAATGAAAAGGTGACAGGATGGCTGGGTGGAAGAAACTATGATTGGATGGGTTGGTGAATAGATGGGTTAATGGAAAGGTGAAGGGAAGGACAGATGGATGGATAAAGAGAAGGAAAAGAATAGATGTAAGGATGAAAAATGAAAAAACGGAAGGCTAGATTGATAGAAGGAGGATGAAAGGGGGAAAGGAACTGTTCTCCAGGTCTGGTGGCTGTCTTTACCTGCTCTGGGTGATTAGAGGTATTGGTAAAGTGGGGGGTATTTTGATTTTCTGGCTACTCCCTTGCCCATTGTAGTTCCATGACTTCCCAATTAGCACAATGTGTTTATTTACCAGTACACATGTTCTTTAGAGCCTTTTCTCTTATTCTTGTAATCTAATCATTATGAACAGAAAGGATCTCTTCAGTGTCAGTGAAGTTGATCGCAAAAAGTAGACAGACCAATTGACTCAAACAGAGCACCTGTTGTGTTTTGTAAAATGTATCAAATGTTGCTTTATTGTTTGCAAATGGTCCAATTCAGCAGATTACATCAAATTTTTATATCAAAGTTGATCACCATTTCATTTGCGCAATGACCCCTGACACAAAGTTCACTATCTTGTGTATCTTTTATATAAGAGAAAGAATATAATATTATAATTACTTAGTCAATCAAGGAGGTCTTGCTCTTAGTATCAAATGTGTCTATTGCTGGTTGGTCACGCATTAGTCTACTATTGAATACTATGAGGTTAAATGCTTATACAATGTCAGCCAAATTTTGTGTAATCTGTCTCAGTTGCAGCGTGACCTGAAGCCAGATTGGTAGCCGTGCAGGAAATGGTTGGTGTTGATGTGATTGAGGAGTAGAAAGCACACTACATTGATCTTGCCAATGAAGGATAGGTGACCAGATAGTTGGCGAGGTCGTCAGGATTTAGTGTGGATGTCATCAGGCGTGGAAGGGGAAGGCATGTCTTGAGAGCTTCTGGGAGGATGCCTTGAGTGAGGGGCGTGTGGACAATGGTGAGTAGGGGGTGATGGAACTTCCCCAGAAACACCTTTGCCTGTGACATAATAGGACAAAGTAATCAAGCTGCCTCACTCCCATAGTTTCACAGTTAAAAGTGACTGTCAGTACTAGAATGGGGTTTGGGTAACATAACTACTCTACAAATGATTGGGCACGTCCAATGATCTTTGGTCCTAGTAATCATATTGAGAAGACTTCCCCATTGTTACTTTGGGTGTTCCTAACATTGGTATTTTCATAAAGTGAGGTGGAAACCTTGGAGCACCACCCAGTGGTGTTACCAAATAACTGCAAAATGCCTGAAAAGAGCCTTTTTATTGGAGACCTTTCCAGAGGCAAAATAGCTTTCTGCCTGGAGTGCAGAAAATGATTGCATGCTTCTGACCAACCCATGTTTGTAACTAAAGTTTGAACTCAAAAATGTGCAGTGAGCTGTGCGAGACACCCCAATATGAGAGAGGGAGGGCAGAGATAGGTACGATTTAAAATGGCAGAACAAGTAGTGTCAGACACCTCAGGAAGGTGAACCCAACACAAGCCTTGCTTTCATGTGGTTTCTGCCTGCCACCATGCGGATCACTGACAGAATATAGAATGCCAAAATATTGACCTGCAAAAATATAGTGGATAAAATATAGAATGCCAAAATATCGAATTCCTATCTACAAACAGGTAAGTACAAAAATATCGAATCCAAAATATTGTTGTAAATAATATAGGGGCCCATTACGATGGCGGGCGGAAGCACTACCGCCGTGCTGGCGGATGCAAAAACCACCAGTTACCGCCCGCATGCCGCAGCCCACAGGCCCGCCAAATTACGATGTGAAAAGGCAGCCAAACACCGCCGGCAAGCCAGCGACGCCGTCCGCCATCAAAGTGCGCCCGCTCACGTAGCGGCGCAGCACAATGGAGACACACCGCCAGACGAAATCACGTACCGCCCGGCGTACAAATTACGATGCCGCAAACAAACAGCTCACACGGCTAAGAGACACCGCACGTGAAAGTGAGGCGGAAACCCGAACGCCGAGCACAGACACCGAAGAGGCGAGCCCCCGAGCATGAATCCAGCACTGCAGGCCCTCCCCATGCTATACCTGATGCACCACCAAGGAGGCAACGCACCGCGGAGACGCAGGTAGGCACACACACAACAAGGGCTACGCAAACAGCGCACACAGTGAAAGTGCGGAAAAGGAGGACATGGCACCCCCCAACACCCCTGCGTGGACAAGACACATCCACCACTGCACCCACAAATGCAACACAGGGCAAATTGCAACAGCTCGCAACTATCATGGGCACACCACCTGGGACCAGGAACCAACGACCCCGTCACGGCACCGCAGCACAGCGTCGATGACGCTGCCACACATGCGCACAACTCAGCGCCCAACCATAACGCCATGTATGCGTCGCACACAAACAACACAGGGACACAACCAAGCACCACACACACCAGCCACACCCAGAACGCACATGACACGTGACAGGCCTGCCACAGTCATGTCCCCAACGCCCAATTCACGGACAACACCCAACGTCACACAACCGACGCCCACATGTCAGTGAAGTCACGCAACATCAGGACACACCCCTGTGTGACAAACATGGCGAAGCACACAGCGGCGGCAACACCACCCAGCAGAACATGGGCCCCGTCGGGAAGAGGTACGCCAGTACCACACAGAAACACCCATACCACCCTGCACCCATGAACCAGACATACAAAACGGAACACCAAAGAGCCCGGGGACCGACAACAGGTGGACCCAAGAATGACACCCACACACAAGGCCCAACGCATAGCGGAAACACGGCCTGCCGCCCACACACGGGAGAGCAGACAGCACTGAATGACCTTCCATTCCAACTCCGAAACCACAACCCGACTAAACAAGCCGGAGAATACAGCCATTGTCCCAAAAAAGACCAACACAGGCATGCAGAGGAAACCGACCACAGGGCAGATAGCGCATATCACCTAAGAACATACCGAACGGGGAAGAAATAATTATAAAACTCCCCCATGCCGTTCCCATGCAAGTTATCTGGAAGGAGTCACACACCACTGACCTTGAACATTCAGAGAAGCACGTGGGATGAGGGCCCGTGTCCTCCGCACAAGCTAACAGAACACAAGTCCTGCCCCCTACGACCATCACAGACCTCACAGCAACCTCGGAGCTTGCACACTGCAGACTGCACACACAGCCGGAGCACGCCACCACATCGCCCCGCAGCAAAATGGCACCTACAACACACCTACCCAACTACGCCAGACAGGTCAAGCTGTACAAACACAACCTGATACAGATGTTGGGATGCGAACCCCTATCCCTGCTGAACGTAAGTTACCGACTGACTTACCGCATCGCATTGTTCAGCTGCGTCATACCCGTCTTCTACTGTCGGAGGTGTCCCTTCCACCATCCTGTGGAGTTGTGCCTCTCCAACCCGGCATGTCCAAGGGCGGACCTGCTACCACTATTCCACCCTCTGGACGCACACGACAGGGTCTGTTCAGCCTATGGGGGCATGACGTATGTGGCGATCATCGGGCCCACACTGCAATGGGACCACTGTGCCTCCACACGACGGATCATGGATCACAGCTACATCGAATGTCACCCAGCATGCCCCATCATGCTCCTACAAGGGACAACTTACGAACAACACCATGACAGCCACCATCCGCTACATTGGCTGGCAAACATGTATACCACCAATGAAATGGAAGCCCTGCAGGAAGCCATCGCATACCTGTCAACCTGTCAATTCGTAGGACCCCGACGCAATCCCCAAGTGAGCCATGATGTCCGACACTGTACCCATGCTTAGCTTCCGCACGGACTGGCCAGTAACCACTACAACAGCCATACCAAACGACCTGCAACTGATACCACACCATCAACGACACTGCCATGACATCGGATGTGTCCGGGACATGCACACTGTTCCCCATCACATCCAGGAACTCTGCATGTATCGGGGGAGGCAGTGGCATGGGATATGTGTATCGCACCCACATGGACAGAACTGCACGTACAACTATGCCATGACATGGATCCTGCGCCCATGGACATATGCACCGCACAGTGGACAGGAATCGCCCGGCTGGAGTATGTGAGAGCTGCACCCCTTCTCCCCCTCCCCGGAAATCCCGTAACAGGACCTTTGCATGGACGACAAGTGCATACAACAACAACACGACCCCAGTGACTGTGACATGTCCAGTAGCCACCATATGGCAACAACAAGTGGGACGCCGTTGCATGCACGTAAGCCCATGCCCTGATGTCAACTCACACGCACGCGTGCATGAGTAACAACAGCAGCACACCTGTCACATGGAACTGAGATGGACTGTGCCCATGATGCCAAGCGGTCTGGTAGGCTAAATGTATACCGTCTGTGTCAAAGTCCGCAGCACCGCAGCTATTTGCAAATGAACATTAGCACAGCAACGGCCAAGCAGATGTAACTCTGAAGCCCACATCCCACATGCAACAGCTAATCACATGTACCCCTACACCCTTAGCTATGTGTAATCATGCTCAGTATATCCTCCACATGCATTCCGCTCCCAGTAGTGTCCACTATACTGCATCACAGAGGACATAAGTCACAATACATGGTTTGAAGAAAGAAACTGTCTCTGCTGATTCCTTTCACAAGTACGAATGGGAGATGATGAGAGTGTGTGATGTACACGGCAGTCGTGACATGACTATGTAGTCCACTGTCATTGGATGTCAACGCAAATGAGTAGCACAACTGTGGAAGACACACATGTGTCGTGTGAAGCGGGAGTGACGCTTCGCTCAGGTGGGTGGGTGTGACGGGTAGATGCGCACATGCAAAGTCGAAACACGCTGTGTCGGGAGGGGTCCGGAACTGCACATTAACGCTTCCCTGGGCAATGTCAAAGGCCACCTGTCGGGGGGATGTGAACACGTGTGTGCACAGCAGCCGGGCACACGAACAATGCGGTATCAGGCGTACACGTCAGCCCACCCTCTGTGGACAAGCTGGATCCTGTTGTGCGCCCGCCAGGCCCTTGACAAGGCACACACAGCCCCTGCCGACCAGGTGTATCCCCAACATTGTCAACCTGCACAGGCAATCCAGGGCACGGGATGGCAGTGGAGCATGGTGGGGGAGAGGACTCGGCGCGCTCCTCCGGGACACATCACGCATGCAAAACATCCTCAATGTGTAGCATGGCTCAAGTCATATGGAAGTATTGGGGGACGCACACGTCAAGAGCAGGAGTGACGTCACGGAAGGTGGCTCGCACCATCCCACTCATTGCCTACATCTCCACACACGTCACATGCCGTTGCAACAGAGAAGCCAGCGCGTGCGCAAGCACCTCCGAGCCCGCCCCAGTGAGGCAAAAGAGTGAATGTGTGGGTCCATCAGCCCCAGATGGACGCGGCATGGGCCGCTAGGGCAGCTACAGCCTCTGTGTGTCACAGGTGGTGTATCCGGACTGCGGAGACTGCTATGCATTGTCTATGTTGCCCGGGTCTCGAGTCGGGGCACCACGCAGGTGGACGGCGTCCCGCCACACATCATGCCGTGAGACAGACCACTCGTTCAACTGGACCCACACATACACTCCTTGGCCTCTCCGGGGCGAGCTTGGGGCTGCATCTGCATGCGCTAGCCCCACATGTGCAAATGCATATTGGGGGGAGCGAGGGAGGCCATGAGGACAGGGACAAAGACGACTGTAGTACTGTCAGTGAGTTCAAGGAATGACCCTGATGTGGACAGGAAAAGACGTGCCCGTGTGTATTGCAACTAGTCGCTAATCCGATCACCCTCCCATGTCCTGCATGTAAGCCCGCACCTAGCCCCGCCCACCCGCCACACTGAAATTAGCACCAGCACAACATCATTCACATTCGAAGCACTGACTGGGGGTGACAACCATTGGACACACTTGTTGAGGCCACCCACGCGTACATGTGGGCCCTCCATGATCCACATCACCTGCGGCAAAGTGATGACATGCGCAATGACGGAAGTGAGGAGAGCTGTCCGCCCACGCACAGATGGTGCATCAGCTCCACAGACCCAGCAGCGAGTGCAGCAGGGGTCACATGTGCAGGGGCAGCTGTGCCTGGTGTGAAGGCACATTCAAATTGACAGCACATCGACCAATGTGTAGTTTGCCCACATCTACAGTCCATTACCTTGCGTACATAGAAAATGGACATAGGGCAACACATCTGTGTGGGTGCACCCACTGTGACCAACACTGCGCAATCATCGACGTACTCGCCCTGTGCATGGCCCACCATGCAACGGAGGTCACATTCAGTGCCACCATCCCACACACACATACCTATCACGAGACATGGTGTGTCCAATAGTCAGTACTGAGTTAGCGCCCATCTGGAGTGTCCTGAACAGGAGACACATGCAACCCACTAGGCAGTCGGTGCTGTCATCTACTGGCATTGTGCAGTCAATGTGCAGGCCAGGCCTGCTGGGACTGAGAGGGGCAGCATGGCCCAGCCTGACATTCACACGAGCAACAAGTGCACTGAGACCTGCATTGGCAATTGCAGACGTCGGCCTGCTCCCAGCTGGCCCGGGACGCCTACCTCCATAGTGGAACACGCAGGGTGCAACCGCGCGGGTCATCGGAGTTGGCCGTAATGGCCTGGCCCATGTTGGTGACAGTCCGCTGAAGCAATGTGCACCACACAGTATGATGTGCGCACTGCATCTGCAGGTGTGGCCATGATGTGCGTGTGGGTGCAGGTGCACAATGGACGGGGCCACAACATGCCGTGTGCATAGGCAGGGACGGCCAGTGGCCGGCCCCCACATGTCTGTTAGCATGTCACCATCTGCACATTGGCATGGGTGCATGGTATACGCATATGCACACGCATGCCATCTCTCACTATGTACATCTGCCACTTGGCACGTGCAAGGTTACGTGTCACATGTGATGTGTATTTGCAAGCACACAGACGTGTTGGCATGGGGCTGTCAATGTGTACACCTGTCAATGCTTCTGGAGGTGTGATCCGTACAGTGCTGCACATAGGGTGCAGTGGTGACACCAATGACTGTCACATATCCCCTCGTGCCACAGGTCCCACTTTTCTTGGCCGCTCAGCCTGTGCCCACATCGTCGTTGGTGTGTGCCATACTCATCCAGCCTCGGAAGCAGTGTGATGCACAGCAGCCAGTCATGTTGCCGTGGTGTTGCCGCTTGCCGAATATGCAGTCAATCCCCATCAGCACGCCTCACAGGTCATTGAGGCCTGGATCCCCATGTGCATGCACATAGCAATGGTTTGTGTCACTGCCCATTGCTATTGCTGGGAGACCTGTGTAAGTGTATTGTGGCTGTGCTGTCCCTGCTTGACAGCTGTTCTGTGACTCATGTTCTTGCTCTGACATATCAGTTATGTGTATGTGAAAATGCCATGTGGCGTGTTGCTTTGACATGTGTCCACTTCCATCTTTCCTAGGCGGAGACCAAACATTTACCGCCCTTACCAATTGTTGGCGGACATGGAGGATTCTGAGGTCATCCGGAAATTTCGTCTGGACCGACCAACCCTGCATCGACTATGTGCCATGTTGGAACCCCACCTCCGTCCTCGCAGGGTGTATCCGACAGCATTCACCCCCACGGCTAAGGTGATGGCTGCACTGCATTTTCTCGCCACTGGGTCATTCCAGCACACAGTGGGCAGTGGAGGTGGGATGTCCCAGCCCATGTTCAGCATGGTGCTGAGGGATGTACTGGCAGCCATGATGCTGTACAGGAACAGGTACATCCGATTCCCCAGGGCACGTGAGTTGGCGGCAGTGAAGGGTGCATTCTATGCCCTTGGACGGATCCCACACGTCGTTGGTGCCATAGATTGCACCCATGTTGGCCTTGTCCCACCACAGGCCACTGAGCAGCTCTTCCGCAACCGGAAGCACACGCACTCCCTGAATGTGCAAGTGGTGTGCCTTGCGGACATGGTCATTTCCCACGTGTGTGCGAAGTTCCCAGGCTCGGCCCATGACGCGCACATCATGCGCAACAGCATATTACCACGACTTATGAACAATCTGCAACAGGACCGTGGCTGGATTGTCGGTGAGTATGTGGAGTTGTGTAGCGTGCTGGCTTAAGGATGCTGTCTACTGTCCTGTTTGAATTGCAACGGTTCTCTGTGTCCCTCACGCCCAGGTGACTCGGCTTACCCGAATGGGCCCTGGCTGCTCAGTCCATTACGAAATCCTCGGACCCCAGCAGATGACCGCTACAATGAGGCACATGGGAGGACCAGACGTGTGGTCGAGCGAACCTTTGGCCTCCTCAAGTCCAGGTTCAGATGCCTGGACCGCACCGGGAGTGCGCTGGCGTACTCCCCACAGAAGGTGTGCCAGATAGTGGTGGCTTGCTGCATGCTGCACAATCTGGCTATTCGGAAGCAGATCCCCCTAATTGTGGATGATGGAGATCAACCAGGGCCCCAGCCTGCAGACCAGGACAGCTCGAGTGAGGAAGACAGCGGAGAGGAGGAAGCTGTGAATGTCCGTCAGCAGCTCATCGCCCGCTACTTCACTTGACGGTGAGTGTCCATGTACGACGGATGATGTGGCTGTAGTTGTGCAGGTGTCTGTGTGCTGTGTCCCGGAGGCCTTATGTTCACTGTGTGCTGTGTGTCAATGGTCCATGTCCAGGTTTGTATGCCACTGACGGTGGCTGTGGCATTGTGCCCTATTGCTCTGTGCGATGTGTGTACATTGCTTGTAGTTGTTGACATGTACTGTGTGATGGGTGTGTGACACACTCATTGAATGTGCTCCTGTTCTGTCTTCCCCCTAGGTCCCTACAGCCCCTCCTGTCCCATCGCCATGCCACACATCCGATGCTTCTCTGCTCAAGGTGGCGGTTGATCATCGTTCAATAAACACAGTGCACAGACAGCAGTTTGTGTAAAAGGTGCATTTATTTTCAACTGTGACATGTCATTGTGTGCAAGGTGATGACATGAGTGTTGCGTGCAGTGACAATGAGCTGTCGGCCATGGCTGCGTGATGCTCAGGGTGTACCCACTAGTTCTATGTCCCTAGTCCAACAGACACATGCCATTCTGATGGTTGTGTGGGGTGGGATCGTAGTCCAAGTCAATGCAGTGGGTGGTCAAGGATGGCTGGCTGCCTCACTTGCGTCTGGAGCGTGCGAAGTCCTCCCGGGACATCTGTTTCAACTCGGACGTCCCCTTCCACGTTTGGGAGGGGGGGGGTGTGGTGGCGACCTGCTGGTGGTGGGTGAGGTGTGCTCACTGGCTGTGGACGCAGGGGAAGTGGACACTGCTGGCCGACCCTGCGCCCTAGCAGGTGGTGGCGGAGGTGGTGTTGCAGTTGTGTGTGATGGGTTGCACTGTGCCTGCCGTGTGGTTCTGTAATCAGTGTGACTTGTGCATGCAGACGTGGCTCCTTGGGTGTTGCTGTGTCTGTGATGGGTCATGTGGGGTGTGACTCTGTGGTTCATGTCCGTGTGCACATTGTTCACATGGTTGTGACAGGGAGCAGTGCTGCGTGTTCCTCTGCTACTTGACATGTCCCATGTGTTAGTCGTAATTCAGTCCTCATGCCTCCAGTCACCCCGCCCTGTCCAGTTTCCCACCTGCAGGTTGTTTTTGAGCGTGCACTGGACTGGATGCAACATGGTTATGGGCGGGGGGTGCTCCATGTTGCAGGTCGGTGGGGGCGGTGTTATGGGTCGTGGTGATGGCTGGACGCCCACTGACACCGTTTGTCCTGGGGCGGGATGTCTACCTGTCGGCTGCCGGTGTGCACTGCAGTGGCTGCTACGTGGGTGTGGGGTGTGGGCCGTGCTCCTCCTTGCTGTGCTGTGGGACTATGGGCCTGGTGGGTGTTGTACTTCAGCTGTCCCCCTCCCACCCACTGCCTTTGTGTTGCGGCTACTTACCTGTTACTTGTCGGTTAGTGCAGCTACGGCTGCCACATGGGTGTGGGGGTGCTCCGCCTTGCTGTGCTGTAGGACTATGGGCCTGGTGGGTGTTGTACTTCAGCTGTCCCCCTCCCACCCACTGCCTTTGTGTTGCGGCTACTTACCTGTTACTTGTCGGTTAGTGCAGCTACGGCTGCCACATGGGTGTGGGGGGTGCTCCGCCTTGCTGTGCTGTAGGACTAGGGGCCTGGTGGGTGTTGTACTTCAGCTGTCCCCCCTCCCACCCACTGCCTTTGTGTTGCAGCTACTTACCTGTTACTTGTCGGTTACTGCAGCTACGGCTGCCACATGGGTGTGGGGGGTGCTCGTTGTGGCGCTTCTGGGGTACTAGGGGACCTGTTGGTGGTTACGTGGCTGGCTGGGTGTACACATGCCCCCATGGTTTTGTTAGTTGATATGTTTGGGCTGTGTGTGTGGTGGTGCCTGTTGCATGTGTGAGTGATGTGTTGTGTATTGTGTACTGGACATGGGGGTGTTTGTCCCTCGGAGCTATGGCATGGTGGTAGTGCATGTGAGTACATAGCGTTGTGCTGGCATACATTTGTTTGTACTTACCAGCCTCCACTCCCCTGGTAATCCGGTGAGGATCTCCGGATGGATGATGACTCGCACCTTCTCCTCCCACGCTTTGAAGGTCTTGTAATGCGCGGGATTCCCTCCGCCAGTCGTGGCAGCCAGCTCTCGATTTTTGCTCTCCTTCTTCTTGACCAGGCTTTTGATGTCGTTCCACCGTTTGTTTATTTCTCCTCTGTTTCTGGGTACGGTCCCGACTGCATTGACCTGGTCTACAATTCTGTTCCACATTCTGTTTCTGGTGGCTAGTGGTGTGTGCTGGACCTGGTTGCCATAGATTTGTGTGTGCACCTTGACGATCTCGTCGACCATGACCGTCAGCTCAGTGGAAGTGAACTTGGGCATTCTGTGTGATGCCATGGTGTTTGTGGTGCTGGTGCGGTGTGTGATGTGTGATGTGCAGGGGGTTTGTGGTGCCGGTGTTTGGTGGTGGTGGTGGTGGTGGGTGTGATGTGTGCGTATCTGTGGTGTGCTGCTGTCCTTGCTGTGTCACTGTGTCCTCTCCTCTCCTCTCCGCTTTGCAATGTTGCAAGGGGTTGTGGTCTGTGAAGGAGCTGCTTTTGTACTTACCTATGTGGGTGTGTTATGATGGTCTGTTGTTTTCAGGTGTGTTGTGGCTGGTGTTCTGGGCTTTGTAGTTTATTTGTTTGTCCAGGGGTGGTGTGTATTCGGGATGTGTACTTTGTCTGTGTATTTGTGCGTGGGTTGCTGTGTGGACTTGTTTGCCATGTTGTGTGTGTTTGTTTGAGTCCGCGGCTGTTTCTGTGCAGGGACGTGGCCGCCATGGCTTCTGCCGTGTCCATTTTCTCCGGTGTTGTTTACGCTGGCGGGCGGTGTATTTGTTGTTTTTCCGCGCTCATGTCGGTGCGATCGTAATTTCACGTGCGGTGTCTCAGCCGTGAGGGCGGGCGGTTTTCTGTTGTCGTGCGTCTTTCCGTCCGTGGCGGGCGGTTTGACTCCGACTCGGGCAAGGGCGGGCGGTGTTTGTGTTTTTCTTCCGCCGCTGGCGGTTTTCGGTTCGGGACGTCATGATTGCTGGGTCGGTATTCAGACGGTGTAGGCGGGCGGATTTTAGCCGCTTTCATGGATGGCGGTTTTTTTTACGCCCGGTATCGTAATGGGCCTTATAGTTTGTTAAAATATCGAATTTTTTAAATGTATTAAAAGTAATGTAAAATTAATAAAATAATAAATATAATTAACTGAAACATACTTAAAAATACTTAAATAACCTTAAAATTAAGAAATAATTAATGTAAGTTATAAAAAAATAGACATACATTTTTATTTTTTAATACATATATATATATTAACTTAATATTAATAAAAATATTCAATATTTTTAGCGTAGGATAGCGGGAGGGTAAAAATTACTATTTCCACTCCAGTGAGTGCAACAGTAGGGAAAGCGTTGGATAGCGTAGGGGTAAAAATTACTATTTCCACTCCAGAGAGTTCAACAGTAAGGAAAGCGTTGGATAGCGGGAGGGTAAAAATTACTATTCCCACTCCAGTGAGTGCAACAGTAGGGAAAGCGTTGGATAGCGTAGGGGTAAAAATTACTTTTCCCACTCCAGAGAGTGCAACAGTAGGGAAAGCGTTGGATAGCGGGAGGGTAAAAATTACTATTCCCACTCCAGTGAGTGCAACAGTAGGGAAAGCGTTGGATAGCGGGAGGGTAAAAATTACTATTCCCACTCCAGTGAGTGCAACAGTAGGGAAAGCGTTGGATAGCGGGAGGGTAAAAATTACTATTCCCACTCCAGTAAGTGCAACAGTAGGGAAAGCATTGGATAGCGTAGGGGTAAAAATTACTATTCCCACTCCAGAGAGTGCAACAGTAGGGAAAGCGTTGGATAGCGTAGGGGTAAAAATTACTATTCCGACTCCAGTGAGTGCAACAGTAGGGAAAGCGTTGGATAGCGTAGGGGTAAAAATTACTATTCCCACTCCAGAGAGTGCAACAGAAAGGAAAGCGTTGGATAGCGTAGGGGTAAAAATTACTATTCCCACTCCAGTGACTGCAACAGTAGGGAAAGCGTTGGATAGCGTAGGGGTAAAAATTACTATTCCCACTCCAGTGAGTGCAACAGTAGGGAAAGTAATGATTTATTATTTAAATAAAAATAAATTAATTATCAATACCAATAAAAATTAATTAAAATTAATTACCAATTACAAAATATTTAATAATTACTTAATTATAAATACCAATAAATATTATTTATTAAAAATTAATTACTTATTAATAATTAATCAACAACCAATTAATTTTCAATACCAAAAATGTAATAAGTAATAAAAAAATTACCAATTAATAATTAGTAACAATAAATTAATCAATACACAAAAAGAATTTCAATAATTACTTAATTACAATTAAATTACTTCCCACCCTATTCCCCTATAAACCCACAACCCGCTCCGAATAATAAATTAATACAATTAACATAATTATCAATTAATCAATTAATAAAAATTAATTACCAATTAATAATTAATTAACAATAAATTAATTATCAATCAATCAATCAAGCATTTGTATAGCGCGCTACTCACCCGGAGGGTCTCAAGGCGCTTGGGGAGGGGGGTCCGCTACTGTTCGAACAGCCAGGTCTTGAGTTGCTTCCTGAAGGAGAGGTGGTCTTGGGTAAGGCGGAGGTGGATGGGTAGGGAGTTCCACGTCTTGGCAGCCAGGTAGGAGAAGGATCTTCCTCCCGTTGTGGCTCTTCGGATGCGGGGGACGGCGGCGAGGGCGTGGTTGGTCGATCGTAGATGGCGGGTGGGAGTGTAGAAGGTCAGACTGTCGTTGAGGTATCTGGGGCCTTGGTTGTGGAGAGCTTTGTGTGCGTGGGTGAGGAGTCGGAACGTGATTCTCTTGCTGACGGGGAGCCAGTGCAGGTCTCTCAGGTGTCTGGCGATGTGGCTGTGTCGGGGGATGTCCAGGATGAGTCGAGCTGAGGCGTTCTGGATGCGTTGGAGTCTTTTTGAAGTTTGGCTGTGGTTCCGGCATAGAGGGAGTTGCCGTAGTCCAGTCGGCTGGTGACGAGGGCCTGGGTGACCGTCTTCCTGGTTTCGGTGGGGATCCACCGGAAGATCTTGTGCAGCATGCGTAGGATGTTGAAGCAAGACGAGGAGACGGCGTTGACTTTGTCTGGTCATTGAGAGGGAGGAGTCCAGGATGAAGCCCAGGTTGCGTGCGTGGTCCGTTGGTTTGGGTGCGTTGCCCAGGGCAGGGGGCCACCAGGAGTCGTCCCAGGCGGAGGGTGATGATCCTAGGATGAGGACTTCCGTCTTATCTGAGTTCAGTTTCAGGCGGCTGTTCCTCATCCACTCGGCTACGTCCTTCATCCCTTCATGTAGGTTGGTTCTGGCGGTTGTGGGGTCGTTGGTGAGGGAGAGGATCAGCTGGGTGTCGTCGGCGTAGGAGATGATGTTGAGGTTGTGTTGGCGAGCGATGGCTGCGAGGGGGCTCATGTAGACGTTGAAGAGGGTGGGGCTGAGTGATGATCCTTGTGGTATGCCGCAGATGACTTCGGTGGCCTCGGAACTGAACGGGGGAGGCGGACTCTCTGGGTTCTTCCGGCGAGGAAGGAGATGATCCACTCCAGTGCCTTCTCTTGGATTCCGACGTTGTTCAGGCGTTGCACTAGGGTGCGGTGGCAGACTGTGTCGAACGCTGCGGAGAGGTCCAGGAGGATGAGGGCCGCTGTTTCCCCGTTGTCGAGCAGGGCTCGGATGTCGTCGGTGGCTGCGATGAGGGCGGTCTCGGTGCTGTGGTTGGCCCGGAAGCCGGACTGCGAGTGGTCGAGGGATCCATTCGTCTCGAGGAAGGCGGCCAGTTGTCTGTTGACGGTCTTCTCGATGACTTTGGCAGGAAAAGGAAGGAGCGAGATGGGGCGGTAGTTTTTGAGGTCGGTGGGGTCCGCTGACGGTTTCTTCAGTAGGGCGCTGAGTTCGGCGTGCTTCCAGCTCTCTGGGAAGGTGGCGGTGTCGAAGGAGGTGTTGAGGATGTCCCGGAGGTGGGGTGCGATGACGGTGTCGGCCTTGTTGAAGACTTGGTGAGGACAGGGGTCGGTTGGTGATCCGGAGTGGATGGAGTTCATCGTGCGGATAGTGTCTTCGGTGTTGATCGGGGTCCAGGCTCGGAGGGTGGAGGTGGGGGACGTTGGAACGGTCGTAGGGTACGTCGGCTGTGTGCTGAAGCTGTTGTGTATGTCTGCGATCTTGCTGTGGAAGAACGAGGCGAGCGAGTTGCAGAGGTCTTGCGAGGGAGTGATGTCGTTGTTTCCGGCGCTGGGGTTCGAGAGCTCTTTGACGATGATGAAGAGTTCCTTGCTGTTGTGGGCGTTGTTGTCCAGTCGTTCCTTGAATGCGGTTTTCTTGGTGGTGTGGATCAGCTGGTGGTGTTTTCGGGTGGCATGCTTGAGGGTGGTCATGTTGTCTGCAGTCGGGTCTCTGCGCCATGCTTTCTCGAGGGCCCGGCAGTTCTTCTTGGATTTCTTGAGTTCGTCGGTGAACCAGGATGCTTTCTTGTTGCCGGGTCTGACTGGGGGGTCTTCAATGGGGCGAGGTCGTCTGCGCAGTTGGTGATCCATCTTGTGAGGTTGCTGGCGGCTTGGTTGGGGTTCGTTGAGCTGGCGGGAGGGTTCTGGCTCAGGGATGTGGTGAGTTGGTCGGTGGTGATCTTGTTCCAGCTTCTGTGCGGAAACTGTTGCGGGTGGTGGTGCGTGGTGGTCCTGCTGAAGCTGAAGTGGACGCAGCTGTGGTCTGTCCAGTGGAGTTCGGTGGTGTGGCTGAAGGAGATGTCCTTGCTGGAGGAGAAGACGGGGTCAAGCGTGTGGCCGGCGTGGTGTGTGGGGGTGGTCACCAGTTGCTTGAGTCCGAGGTTGGCGAGGTTGTCCAGCAGGGTGGTGGTGTTGCGGTCGTTGTTGTTCTCTAGGTGGAAGTTGAGGTCCCCAAGGAGGATGTAGTCAGCCGAGGGAGGGCGTGCGGGCTGATGAGGTCGGCGATGTCTTCGCTGAATTGTGTGCGTGGTCCTGGGGATCTGTAGATGAGGGTGCCTCTGAGGGTGGTCTTGGGGTCGGTGTGTATCTGGAAGTGCAGGTGTTCACCGGCTGTGAAGGTGTCGTCGGAGTTGGTCGTGATGCGGATGGTGTTCTTGTGGATGATGGCGATGCCTCCTCCGGTCTGGTTGGCGCGGTCCCTTCGGGTGATCTTGTATCCGTCCGGGATGGCGATGGCGATGTCGGGCGCTGAGGAGGCGTTCATCCATGTTTCTGTGAGGAAAGCGACGTCTGGTGATGTGGAGTCGAGCAGGTTCCAAAGTTCCACGGCGTGTCTGTGGACGGAGCGGGTGTTGAGCAGGATGCACTTCAGGTGGTTGCTGCTGGTGCTCGGCTTGGCGGGTGCGGTGCAGGTCCGGAGGCAGGAGAACTTGCAGGATTGGCAGGCGAAGGGTCCGTGGGTGCGTCCTGGGGTGGCACGGTGGCAGCCGGGGATACGGCCGGTGTTGAGTGCGTTGAGGGTGGCGGTGTCGTAAGTCCGGTGGGTGGGTTGGCTGCTGCGGGGGCCAGGGGGTTTGGCGCTGGGCGCGGTCCAGGCACGGATGGGCGCAGACGGGCTTGCCTTTGGTGCGCCTTCGGCGCACAATCGGCGCGCCCGCTGCGCGTACGCGCGGACTCAGCCATAAATGGCGATTGGGGGGGGGCGGAGCGAGGGAGGAGCAGCTGGGAGGTGGGAGCGGAGTGGCGAATGGGAGAGGGACCAGGTGGAGAGGGGGCGGGCCGCGGGGGAGCAGCGGCAGGGAGCGGGGAACGGCGGCTGAAGCGCTAGGGGGTCAGCAAAACAAACAAAGGCAGGGGGATAACAGCGGACAATCAGGGGCACAGCACGATAACAGAGGCAAAAAACAGCAGAAATACAATTACGAACGCAGGGATACAAACGCACAAGAGCAGAATCAGGGGCACAGCGGAAGCAAGGTGGCAACGAGCAGGCGGTGGCAGCAGGGGGCCGGATGACCTCGGGAGGAGCCACGCGGCGGGTTGAGCGACCGGCACTGACGAGGTCAGGCTGGTCACAGCTCCCCGTCGCACGGCCGAGTCCTTAAGTGCCCAGTGGGAGGGAGGAGCAGCTGGGAGGTGGGAGCGGAGTGGCGAATGGGAGAGGGACCAGGTGGAGAGGGGGCGGGGCCGCGGGGAGCAGCGGCAGGGAGCGGGGAACGGCGGCTGAAGCGCTAGGGGGTCAGCAAAACAAACAAAGGCAGGGGGATAACAGCGGACAATCAGGGGCACAGCACGATAACAGAGGCAAAAAACAGCAGAAATACAATTACGAACGCAGGGATACAAACGCACAAGAGCAGAATCAGGGGCACAGCGGAAGCAAGGTGGCAACGAGCAGGCGGTGGCAGCAGGGGGCCGGATGACCTCGGGAGGAGCCACGCGGCGGGTTGAGCGACCGGCACTGACGAGGTCAGGCTGGTCACAGCTCCCCGTCGCACGGCCGAGTCCTTAAGTGCCCAGTGGGAGGGAGGAGCAGCTGGGAGGTGGGAGCGGAGTGGCGAATGGGAGAGGGACCAGGTGGAGAGGGGGCGGGGCCGCGGGGAGCAGCGGCAGGGAGCGGGGAACGGCGGCTGAAGCGCTAGGGGGTCAGCAAAACAAACAAAGGCAGGGGGATAACAGCGGACAATCAGGGGCACAGCACGATAACAGAGGCAAAAAACAGCAGAAATACAATTACGAACGCAGGGATACAAACGCACAAGAGCAGAATCAGGGGCACAGCGGAAGCAAGGTGGCAACGAGCAGGCGGTGGCAGCAGGGGGCCGGGTGACCTCGGGAGGAGCCACGCGGCGGGTTGAGCGACCGGCACTGACGAGGTCAGGCTGGTCACAGCTCCCCGTCGCACGGCCGAGTCCTTAAGTGCCCAGTGGGAGGGAGGAGCAGCTGGGAGGTGGGAGCGGAGTGGCGAATGGAAGAGGGACCAGGTGGAGAGGGGGCGGGGCCGCGGGGGAGCAGGGAGCGGGGAACGGCGGCTGAAGCGCTAGGGGTCAGCAAAACAAACAAAGGCAGGGGGATAACAGCGGACAATCAGGGGCACAGCACGATAACAGAGGCAAAAAACAGCAGAAATACAATTACGAACGCAGGGATACAAACGCACAAGAGCAGAATCAGGGGCACAGCAGAAGCAAGGTGGCAACGAGCAGGCGGTGGCAGCAGGGGGGCCGGGTGACCTCGGGAGGAGCCACGCGGCGGGTTGAGCGACCGGCACTGACGAGGTCAGGCTGGTCACAGCTCCCCGTCACACGGCCGAGTCCTTAAGTGCCCAGTGGGAGGGAGGAGCAGCTGGGAGGTGGGAGCGGAGTGGCGAATGGGAGAGGGACCAGATGGAGAGGGGGCTGGGCCGCGGGGGAGCAGCGGCAGGGAGCGGGGAACGGCGGCTGAAGCGCTAGGGGGTCAGCAAAACAAACAAAGGCAGGGGGATAACAGCGGACAATCAGGGGCACAGCACGATAACAGAGGCAAAAAACAGCAGAAATACAATTACGAACGCAGGGATACAAACGCACAAGAGCAGAATCAGGGGCACAGCGGAAGCAAGGTGGCAACGAGCAGGCGGTGGCAGCAGGGGGACCGGGTGACCTCGGGAGGAGCCACGCGGCGGGTTGAGCGACCGGCACTGACGAGGTCAGGCTGGTCACAGCTCCCCGTCGCACGGCCGAGTCCTTAAGTGCCCAGTGGGAGGGAGGAGCAGCTGGGAGGTGGGAGCGGAGTGGCGAATGGGAGAGGGACCAGGTGGAGAGGGGGCGGGGCCGCGGGGAGCAGCGGCAGGGAGCGGGGAACGGCGGCTGAAGCGCTAGGGGGTCAGCAAAACAAACAAAGGCAGGGGGATAACAGCGGACAATCAGGGGCACAGCACGATAACAGAGGCAAAAAACAGCAGAAATACAATTACGAACGCAGGGATACAAACGCACAAGAGCAGAATCAGGGGCACAGCGGAAGCAAGGTGGCAACGAGCAGGCGGTGGCAGCAGGGGGGCCGGGTGACCTCGGGAGGAGCCACGCGGCGGGTTGAGCGACCGGCACTGACGAGGTCGCTCAATACATAAAAATAAATATTTTCTTAATTACAATTATATTACTTCCCACCCTATTCCCCTATAAACCCACAACCCGCTCCGAATAATAAATTAATACAATTAACATAATTATCAATTAATCAATTAATAAAAATTAATTACCAATTAATAAAAATTAATTACCAATTAATAATTAATTAACAATAAATTAATTATCAATACCAATAAATAAAAATAAATATTTTCTTAATTACAATTAAATTACTTCCCACCCTATTCCCCTATAAACCCACAACCCGCTCCGAATAATAAATTAATACAATTAACATAATTATCAATTAATCAATTATTAAAAATTAATTACCAATTAATAAAAATTAATTACCAATTAATAATTAATTAACAATACATTAATTATCAATACCAATAAATAAAAATAAATATTTTCTTAATTACAATTAAATTACTTCCCACCCTATTCCCTATAAACCCACAACCCGCTACAGAACTAAAACGCAAAATTAAATTAAAAATAATTAATAATTCCTAAAAATTAATATTTAATTTACTATAATTAAATTACTTCCCACCCTATTCCCCTATAAACCCACAACCCGCTACAGAATTAAATTACGCAAAAATAATTTTACATACATTTCGTAACTTTAAAAAATATTAAACATACATTACAAAAATAAAATAAATTTTTAACTCATATACTAACATACTAAACACTTACAAAAATTCGATATTATTAAAAATTCGATATTTTTTAATGCCTATATTATGTACTTCTATATTTTGTAAATCGATATTACTTACCTTTATTTCGATATTATTAACCACTATATTATGTCCATTCGATATTATGTCCATTCTATATTTTGAATTCGATATTCTGTCCATTCTATATATTTTTTTCGATATTATGTCTATTTACCCACCATGCTCCAACATCGTCCATTGAGAAATGAAGATAAAGCACTAACTGTTGCAGAATGTGTCACAAGAAAACTAGTGTTAAATCTCAGCTGCCATGTTCGCAAACTGTGACCCTAGGCAAATATTTAAGCATCCTATTTGTTTATCGCCACAAATGAGAGTAACTTCAGATATGTGAGTTAAGGATGTGCGCTGATCAAAAATCTCTTGTGTTTCATTTAATAGGCTACAATGTTGCACCATTTATAATAACAATCTGTCCCACTTTTAGGGTATACATGATAACTGTCTTGACTCTTAGTTTACTAATGCTATTGTAGCTTGGGCGGGGGTCCGGTGGGGTGGGCAGGAATGTTACCAAGTACATGTCTTAAAACTATCATTCTTAATAAATCCTTCTCAATGCAGTGATATAATCTGATGTTCTCACAACAAGTATGGAGGGAATGTGGAGGGAGAACATGGCGGCTGCTTGCTGAGCTGCCACTTGCGCCCGGAGCACCCGCGTCCCGTTCTGAGATGTTTTTGAGCCTCTGAGAGAGACTCGTCTTACCGTCTGAACGTAGCTGGATTTTGGCTGCAGGCTTGCTTCTTCCCGCGGGGACTTGGCTGTTTTGGCTGCTTCGGCTGGGGATGTGCGTGGGGGAGACGGAGGCCCTTGGTTCTCCCCGTCCGACTCGGTGGTTGGAGGCCGCCCTGGAGCTCAGGAGGGGCCGCAGAGCAGCGGCTCGTGGGCTCCTCCGGGTCAGCGGTGGCAGTGTCAGCACCTGTCGACACCCCGGCGTTCCAGAGAGGGATGCTTTGGACGAGGAGACACAGGAGGAGCTGGCTCTAACCAGCAATGCTACCTTGGAGCCATTGGTGCAGTTTCAGCAGGAAAAGCAGGTACTGGGGGTCCAGGAGGCGCGGCCTAGCCCATTACCCCAGGTGAGATATTCTATCGCTCCTTCTGTTAAGGGGACTAAAAAAGGCATAAAGCGTGGGGGGTGACCATGGGGCCAGTGAAACCAAAATCGGGTGGTAAAAATAGCAAACAGCCCCCCGAGGAGTCTGGTGGGGGGGCAGTGGCAAGAGTCAAGGAACTAATGTAGATGCAGTCACCAGCAGCTCTGCCTTTCAGTGGTACGAGGTCAAAGGTAGGAGCATTAAGGCAGGAAGGGCCAAAAGTAATCCCCTTGATTCTAAAGTTAGGATCACTCCTTCTTTGAGGTCATATTTCAAAGTACAACCAGCGGTACTGGACATTGTAAAGCAGGGAGAGGCCCTTAGAAGGGGGTCAGCAGGGCAACTAGCCTCAAAATCAGCTCCGGATAGTATGGAGGCCGCTGGTGACTCCCTGCCCCCGGATGTAACCCCAACTTTCCTTAGTGAGAGTTGTATAAGGGGGGCTCCAGATAAAGAGAAAGATTCCGCTGGGCAGTTGGCCTTGGCACCAGTAGCTGGCTACGACGGAGGGGTAGATAAAGACTCCAAGGATCATGAAGCAAGGGGGCCCTCAGTGGCTTCTTTGGAGGCTCTTTTATCCACGCTATCGGAGGATATTAAGAAGGGGTTCTCTGTATCCACTGCTAATCAGGGAGAGATTAGGAATTTCTGCGAGTCGTTGGAGAGGAAAGTGGATCTCTTAAATACAAGAACTGAGACTTTAGAGAATACTGTCGGAGAGCTAAAAGATCATCTTGGGGCTGCTAAAGCTGATATCCAGTCCCTCAAGAGGGAGGAAGTGGCCCTTCATGACAGGTTGGAGATGTTGGAGAACAACTCTCGAAGGAACAATCTGCGTATCCTGAATGTTCCGGAGGAGAGTGAAGGGGCTGACCTCAAGTCTTATATGCTCTCACTGCTGAAAGAATCTTTGCAGCTTGAAGAATCAGAGGAGGTTCTGAGTAGCGATATTCAGAGAATCCACAGGGACCCTTTCCGCAGAAATCCGAATAGAACAAAGCCGAGGAAAATCCTCATCAATTTTCATACTTATTCCCTAAAGGAGAAGATCCTCAACATGGCCTTAAAGGTGAAATCGTTGAAGGCCAGGGACTTCTCTTTTGAAATCCGTTCAGACCTCACCAGAGTTACTCTTGATAGACAATGGGAATTGGGCAGGAAGCTGGATGACTTTAAAAAACTTGGTGCCATCGCCCAGCTCAAATTCCCAGCAACTCTGAAAATCATGCACAAGAACAAAATGCATTATATAAGATCAGTCCAGGAGGCGGACGAGCTGCTCGAAATCATGGGGAAAGAGGATCTTTAACGGGCGAATCCATCCCCGAGGCCTGGCATTGGCCCGGTTAATTTACATATCGCCCATTCAGGGCAGCTCACAGTAGTGGATTTCTAAAATCTTCCCCTCTTTTTTGCTCAGATATGATATGACATCATTGTAATAATCATTTAGTCACTTATCTTTTGGGTTTTTTCTAGTTTGGCTCAAATTCTTTTTTTGTTTTTTCTAATCTACACATAAAGGGACGGGGTGGGCTGCTTCGGGAGGCAGCATCTGGACTACATCTGTACAGGTAAATGAGGGGTGGTTCTCCAGGGGGTGTTTGGGAAGAGGGGGTGGGGGGTGTGGGGTGGGGAGCACAGGGGCATAAAACACAAAATTTCCTCACTCACCTTAGTGTCCGTTCAGACGGCCGCGGCTAGGTTGCAATTGGTCTGGTGCTGGTTCCTTCTGTGTCTAGACCGTGTTAGGGATCTCAGGTTTAAACCTCCATGAAAATAATTCAGTTTCTGTCTTGGAATGTTAATGGCATGCGCGTAAGGTCCAGAAGGGCAAAAATCTTGCGAATACTTAAAAGACTCCCCCGCGCAGGTCATTATCCTCCAGGAAACTCCTCTCCTCAAGGAAGAGATCACCGAGATATTCAAAAATAAAAAATGGGTGGATTCTCTCATTTGTTCAAATCAGACCACCAATATCAGGGGCGTTTCTATACTTTTAAAAAAACAAGCTAATGCCCGTGTTTTACACTTTTTGGCTACCCATGTGGTAGATGAGCTTTCTGATCACCTTGGTCGGCTATTATGGCCCAAACCAAGACGACCTTTCCTCTCTTAAAACCATTTTCTCGCATATACTAGACTACCCAGACCCGGTGATCATGGCCGGGGACTTTAATATTGTCCTCAATCCTAAACTTGACAAGTCGGCAAGTAGCAGAGCCACAGTTCCTTCTAAGACCCAGATGTACCTGCAGTCTATGATGGCGCAAACCGGCCTCTGCGATATTTGGAGAGAAAGATCGGGCCATTAGTTAGGAGTCTCATATTGCAATAGTAAACACCGACACAAGTCGAGAATCGACTATATTCTGGTCAGCCAATGTTTGAGGGACAAGGTCAAGGACATTGGATACCTGACTCCGCATCTGTCTGATCATTCAGGGATATCGATGGATCTCGACTTGGTGCAGGCCCAGCATCCCAGAGCCTGGACCTTCAATCGAACTTTGCTTCTTGAGGCAGAAGAGATGTTCTACCTAGCTCATGAGACTGAATATTTTCTGAAGGTGAATCTAGGCTCTGCTACGACTGCTGTGGTCTGGGACTCCCTAAAGGCTTTTCTAAGGGGCCTAATTACGAGTAGGGTGAGTTTTAGGAATACAAAATACAGAGGGGAGGTGGCACTCAAGGAGTCGGAAATGAAGGCAGTAGAGTTGGATCTGAATAGAGGGGTCGCTTTGGAGGGGGCAGCAAGAGGATCTGGCCAAACTCAGCAAGTTAAGGGAGCAGTTGGACACTATTCTGCAAACTAGGGTTATGAGTAGATGGGAGGCAAGCAAGCTTGCCCTTTTCGAGTATGGTGAAGGGGCAAGCAAGCTGTTGGCATGGAAGGCCAAGTCTGACAGGCTTCGTAACCAGATTAAACAAATCGATGGTGATGATGGGGTAACTCCTCTAACCTCGGATGAAGAGATAGGAGATGCATTCTTAGATTTTTTCCAGGATTTATATCAAGAAGATCAAGTTTTAGATAAGATGGAGGATAGGGAGTGGTTGCACGGTGTGTTGCATTATTTACAACTACAAGGGTAGAAGAGCACAGTAACCTGAAGCGTTAACATCTGACCTCAAAAGAGTTCTACAAATCTCAAGCATGTATCTTACACTCATAATAGAAACTAGTTTTGCACATGAGACAACATAACCATTTTATTCTCATAAAAATAAAAGCTTTTCACGTCCTTTTTTTCTTTTTTCTTTTTATTCATATGTCTTCATATTACTGAACAAAAGACACGATACATCCAACGCGTTTCATCCCAATATCAAGGGACTTCTTCAGGGCTGTCAAAAGACACACACACAGAACAAGACTTTAGAACAATAACCTGACAAAATACAGCTAACATAGACAAATACACAAAAGGAAACAGATTTCCTTTTTTACATTGTTAACACAAAGTAAAATGAATATAAAGCAATAATTCATATCTTACAATTGAATCCTAATGGACAGAAATGAGACACATAAGACTGCTAAAATACTTGATTGCACACAAGTACAGTTCAAGAGTAAACCTAAACGAGAGTGTGATCAAGAAATTCATGTCCTAAATTCATTAAACATGAATACAAATTTTCAATAGTGTAGTTGTCATAACACTCATTGTACAGAGAATTATTGCATGTGTACGCTAATATTCTTAGTTATAATCCGTGTTGTCCTTCCCATTGGATCATGGAAGTTGTGGTTACTATGTTGAATATCTAGTCTAGGACTCATTCCTGTCACTCATGGCCCTGACTATATAGTTATGGACAGGACCCTCCACAACAGTTCTTGCTCATCTAGTATTGTTCTATTGAATGTAATGCTGCATCTACTTAAGCGGCTATCAAAGTCGGGGTGATCTTAACAGTATGCCCATGTATTCAAAAACAATCCGAACCACTAAATGTTGTTTCACTATAGGTGCACCTTTCTCCGAAGAAACTTCCTAGAACACACAAATATGAAGAAAACTTACCAATATTCCAAACTTGGATAGTCCAAGCCCCCAAAAAAAGAATTAAGCGTCAATCGCGCCAGAGTTTATCTAGTTCAAGTACTGTGTAATGAAAATGACAAAAGAAAGAGAGGAGCTTTAAAAACATCCTAATCTATTCCAAACATTCAAATTCTGTTGTATATAAAACGACCACCAAGACCACCCTTACCTTGCGCATATCCACCGCGCATTCATAATATATTAAATTCAACTGAGCAATTGATTCACTTCACGTTCTCTTTATAATCTTCCCCGCAATCTGCAGGCAAGAAGGTAACATTACTATTTGTCCTCTGAAAAAACATGATCTCACAGTCCCTTTAAAATAGTCAAATATGTACTAGATGAAATACGCTCACCCTTCATCACATATTGATTGAATGCCACTCTTGCATTTCACGTGTTCCTCTCTCTCAGGCCTCGAGTTTACATGACCCCTTACTGCACAACTGTGCGCCTAAAAAGGCGTTTGGTGCCCCCTGAAAAAATATCAAAAGACCAGCCTTACTCCCGGCGCAATACCTGAAGCCTTTGCCCATATGGCATCAACATATATAAATTTAAGAGCTGTCAATAGACCTCCCATCCAACGGTCCCATAAGCAAGAGTGATGCCAAAGCAATTTTCACATACTATTTCTAAGTAAAACACAACATGAAAGTACAACGATAAAGTGAAAGTGTGTGTCTTCTCCGAAATGCTAAAAATCCACAAACACCGTGAGTGACCAAACACCGAACCCGTTACTAAATATCCCTCTTACTAGAAGCTCCTCACCTTGTCCGAGCATAAATGGGCCGTCCGATACGACGAAGTTGAAGCCGAATACACATTTCTAAGCCCCTGAAATATCCCTCCAAACAAACCGGTTGGTTCACATCATTTTCCATGTAACTAAAGAAAGGACCAGTTTTGCCTCAATTGTATCGGCCATCTTGTAACGTGTTCCTGCACAACCAGGCCCGTTTCAATAATATTCATAGAATCTTCTCAGGTATAGGTCAATGCTTTTATCCAACATAAAACTATGTACCGATTAACTTCCGCTAAAAAGCCATGTCATAACATCTGCTGTCGATGCGGTCACAATGAAACTAAACGATGGCCACCCCAAGTCAGGCAGGTCAGGCTACCAAAACGTCATGTTTGTCATAGGCCTTTTGAACGTGTCGGCCATCTTAAACCACGTTCACAAGGTCATTCTAGTGGTGCTCTCAGTTCTTCTGCAAACTCAGCTAGTTCCCTACTAGTTAACTTTCATTGTTGGACGAGTATGAAGAACCACAAATGTCACTTCACCTAAGGTGTAGGCGCCACGTAAAACGGGACACCGAAAAGCGTCTCAGTGAGCATAAACAACGAACTGCCACACTTCAAAGGTGTCAGCCATGTTGTATAATATCCCAATACTGAACTTGTGAAGCTCCCAAAGCGTGTTAATACATAAAAAACACATACCATCCAGTAAAAACCTTTATAGTCATTTAATTTCATAAAGGTCACTGCAAGTGCTCGTGTAACCTGAATGTACAAAGCGAGTCATATGTTTATGAATTTATAAAATGTTTTTATTCTGTGAATTAGCCAAATACATGACATTCATGATATTTTTATGTATGATACATTGAAAATAAAATTGTTTTTAATATACATTCCCTATAAGAATTTGTTATTTGAATATAAATGTTTTTATTTTGTGTGTATAAGAATTTGTGATTTAGCCACCTGGAAATCTTTCTTTTGATAGCTTTGTTATACATCACGGAGTGAATAGTAGTGCCTGTCAATTGGATTTAATACTAGTTGGATCTAAACCTCACAATTAACAGAGGAAAAGGGAACTTTTGTGTTTTACGTTCAGATACCCATCCCTTTTCCAAGTATTAGGGTACCTCCTTTATATTTTGACAAAGCGAGTCAATACATAAAAAGCACTTCTCATCGAGTATGAATCCTATATAGTCAATAAGTTTCATAGAGGTCACTACAAATACTCATGTAACCTAAATGTACATACACACTGATCTTTTGATCCAGAAAGATTTCAATTACGAATAATTCAAAAGCAATGGTGGAACATCTAGAAACCCATAAGGGAGACTGGAAAGAATATATTGTCTTGTGAGTCACAGACAAAAATGTCCATGAACACCTTTTACCTTCAACAAGACAACTACAAGCACCTCTTATTACTCGTGTTGATCAATCCCTACAAATGTCCTTAACTGGCAAACACAACTACTGTTAGAATTTCAGGTCTTTAGAAAGTGATGAAATTCGTGCTCCACATTCAAACCTGACTCCACAGTTCTTAAACGTGAAATCCACTTGGATTCTGTCTGTCTTAGTAGAAGCTCCCTGTCACCACCTCTTACATTTGTCCTGACAACATCTATCCCATGGTATCCAAAGGGAGAATCATTGTCCCTATCACATTCATGTGCTGATAATATATTCGATGCATCCCTATTTTTAATTGCTCTCAAATGCTCTGCAATCCTGAATCTTAGTTCCCTTGTGGTGCTGCCAATGTGCATTTTCCCGCAAGCACAAATGAGGGCATAAACAACAAAAGTTGTACGACAGTTAATGAAACTATTGATTCTATATTCACGCATTGTGTTGTACCTGAACCTCATCGTCCTATTCATGCCCAAGTGGCACATGCTACAATTCTTGAATGTAAAAAAGCCTTTCGGTTTAGGGGGCAGCCAATTCAATGCACTAGTCTCTTTCACTTCTCGTGTGTAGCTGGGGCTGACTATGTCTTTGATAGTGCGACCTCTTCTATAAGTGACTTTCGGATATTTGCTAACAAGTGTCCCGAAACCTGGAACACTTTCCAACAAGCTCCAATGTTTTGTAAGCAAACGCCAAATCTGTTGCATTATTTATTTGATAAACATTTCCAGGATTCATCTTCTGCTCTTTGAGTCAAGCTAGACTCATGGCTAGTCCATCTCTAGATAAATTAACTACTAGAATAGAAGGTATTCGGTTGTGTTACAGTAAAAGCAGTGGTGGCCGGTAATTCTTGCAGGAGGGGGGATAGGCCAGCCATACATGCAGACACATATACTCACCCATCTACAGTCACCCCCCCATTCATCCACAATCATGCACACATACACCTACTACTCACAAGCACACATGCAAACACACATGCACCCATTTACATCATGCACTCAAAAATACACTCATTCATACACACACCCCCACATACACCAAACATAAAAAAACATAACACCTGCAGCGGTGAACTCGGGTGGCACCCCTTCAAGGCTCCTAGAGGATTTGGAGTTCCACGGCCTCCTCTTACAATCAGCCAATGAGACGAGGTGGCAGTTCCTTACTCGTCACAGAGTTGGATGGGGTCAGTGAGACTGCCGACCCCACTCCACTCCATGACAATGTGTCACTGATTTACACTCAGCCCTGGGCACTTCAGGGCTTAAAACTGAAGCACTCAGGTCCAAAGCTATCAGTGACAGTCGCCCTCATCATGAGGGTGAGGACCACCAGGCGCTTTGCCAGGCTGAGGAGGTCATGGCCACAGAGCTGTGACATATTTTGCCCGGCAACGTTTGGCTCATATATGCATGCGCCTGCGCATTTAGCGCATCTATAGCTCCTGACTGCCTGACCTGAACATAAAGGCTGACTTTTGCTTAGCCTGACAGACATTCTTCGTGTCTGCCAAAAGGTGGGGGTGCGCGGCCCCTCCACGCTTAAGGGCGGGCCACTGCTGCAGGAAAGCGTGCCCTGCGAAAACCCTAGGACTGGTACGAGTAGCTGAGCGGTGAACACAATGGTGTGGTGAGATGTCTGTGCGTCAGCTTGTTTGTTTTCCTCTGCAGGTAAATATGTTCAGAAAACCAGCCAAAGCTTTCCTTTAAGCAAATATCAATAAAACATCTTGTCCATGATTCTGATCCAGCGCTTACAATAAAAATTATTTCTCCTATTATGCTTTTTGGTCATCCAGGTGCAATTATTTCTATAACACACACACATTATCCATATGACGGTGGGGCCCATAACACCGCATATACATTCACTTACTCATTTATTCCCTGGATTTCCTCCGTCATGAAACCTAGGAGAAAAACGATTCGCTGGAAGGAGACGGGATACCTCTTTTATAATGACACAATAATTCTCATTTTCTTGTAAGGTATTCCGCTCATTGGTCGATGGACCAATTAGTAGGAATCAGTTGATGGTGATTAAGACCAGCTCAATCACAATGAACTCTTTACCATTTCATTATTAATCATTATACTAAAGAAAAATCACTGAGTCATTTGTTTAAAGAATAATAAAGTTTATATAAAGTTTTGAATGCAGGAAATTTGAGATTAATCTTATTATTCAGATCATTGCATTTATCATCAATATAAGAATAGTTGAAATTGCATGGCACTTTTATTAGACAGAAAATGAGGTTATCATACTAATAACTCTATAGATCAACCTATCTATCTCTGTGGGAAATCCTAATAATTCTAATAAAAACCTATCAAATAAAAGTTCTCCTAAAACAGCATCTTATACGCAACTGGAAAAGGAAAATAACAGCAGCAGCATCAGCTCGTCAGCATCAGCAACCGCAAACTCTCCCATCTACAGCATCTAACTTCTTCAGCATCTCCCGCAGCATCCCGCAGCATTCTAACCCCTCCCACCAAGAGTAGGTCTTCTTATACCCTAATTCTAGCTTACAGCATAAAATGTTTCTTCTTACATGGCGTGATTCATTCTCATTGGTCAAAAACTCAGATCCCTATACATTTTAATCAAACTTCCTGGTCTTAACCAGTTCCGTGTGGAATGTCCATGCAAGCATCGTTTCCCACAGTTCATGCACTTGCTCATCCGTTTCAATCAGTCCAAATTGTATCTTTTTCTGCTACAATTTGTATAACACAGTTCCTTCTATTGAGTCAACCAGGCTTCTCACGCTTCTTGCTGATCATCTTGGCACACATCTGCTCAGAAGGGTCACAGCAGCCTTGACCATACTTTCATCTTAGCCTCTCGGCATCAGCACGTGATCATCCCTTTTCCACAGCCTCTCTCCTCTATCACATGGTCGCATCCGCTCATGCGCACTCTAGTATCTCGCGGCCATTTTATATTGCTGCTCGGCAGGCCTACGCGCACTATTTTTAAAGAAAAACAAAATGTTATTAAAACAAAGAAATATAAACCCTTTCGTTTCCCTCCCGTCTTTCTACGTACCCCAATTAGGTATTACCTAGCAGAAGCAACATATAAAGCTGTCCCTTACTTACCATCGCTTTATTTTGCAACCACACGTTTTATTCAAAAGCACAAATCATGCATTTTATTATTATTTTAATACGCAAAATATTATGTTATGTTAGAAATGTAAACAATTATTAGTCCATTACTTTGCACACTGAATTGCGTGTTACCATTAACCCTTTACATACATTGTTGGTTATTTACTTGACGAACATGTTTATTAATATTGTACGAAAATATTAGGAGGTTAAAATTTTTATATTTACCCTGCTCCATCAACTCCCCCTTTGGTGATTTTTAATATCACCACAAAAACCCAAGTTATACAAATTTCTCAGACAGCATATATCTTTTATCCATTTGCTTTTATTAGTTTATACTTCTGTATCTCTTTCAACTTGTTTCTTCGTTTTCTTGTACATGTTCTCTTTTATTTCTTCTAACTCTATTTCACCTATTTCTCTCTCTCTTTCCCTGTTTATCATGTTTTCTTTTTCTATCTTATTCTGCTTTCTTCTTCTCTTTATACATGTTACTGCAAGCTTCAGTACTAATATTATTATTATTATCATGGTTGCTATTATTATAACTTTCCCTATTATTAATCCACTCATTCTTGTTAACCAATTTGTTACAGAAGAAAACCCTTTACCAAGTTTTCCCCACACACTTTCAACCTCCAGTGGAACAAGTTCTTTGTGCAAATTTGTAATATTTGTTATATATTTCTGTATATTTTCGCTTTTATCTGGAATGTAAGTGCAACAATGTTGGACTTTCAGCATTCCACAGACTCCGCCCTCTTTTACCAAAAGAATGTCAAGGGCAAGACGATTTTGCATCACCATAGCTCTCATGGCAACCATCTCGGTATTTACCATTAAGAACCCTCCAGCAGTATCTGTAGATAAACGATCTACCACTGTGGATAATTTCCGAATTCTGAATGCATTCAAAGATATTCCCACTGCTGGTATCAATGCACCAAAAATATCACCTACTATTTCTGAAAAACTTTCCCTTTTTCTACGTGTAAAGGTATTTATCATTTTGTGTGTTCCTTTTTCTTTTCTATCCACATGAAAAATCTTTGGAAAGACCAGGCCTAAATAACACGACCCATACCAATGGTCCGGCAACCTATAATAAGCCCTATTCCCACAAACGTAATAAATCCCTGGAAATATTGGCTCTTTTCCCCCTTTAAATCCCCATCCACCTAAAATTTTGTAATTGTCATAGCAATTGCTGGAACCCACAAAATAATTGTCATATCTTGTCTTATTTCTTCTAATGCACAACCTTCCCTGTTGGGGCCAATCCAGAGTCATAGCTGCATTTGTCTTTTTCTTATCATGATGGTTTTCCTCAAACGCCCAAAGAGGTGTTTTTGTCTCTTCTATCACTTTTCTTTCAAATTTCACCCTTCTCTCTTCAACCATTTCTAGAAATACCTTTTCTTCCTTCTTTAACTCACAGGTAAGGTTGTACCTAAATATATTATCTGATGTTAAAATCTTATCTTCTAAGAAATATTCACCAAACGTCTTTCCCTCTTTTATTTTGTTAAGCTCAGGAACTACAGAAACCTTTGCAAAAATCTTATCTATATCAGTGTAATAATATTCTAATCTACCTGTTTTATAAAATAAGCTTGCTAAAACACTACATGTTATTCCATATGTCAAAGGAAGGTGATGATAAGTCACACCCTCTGCTACAGATGCAGGCAACTGCATACAAACATAGCAATCTCTTACATCCATTGTTTCCACGTACTCATACAGTAATTTAGTAAAAACATTTTTTGAAAAATCTGTTATTGATTTGTCCTTATGTAATTCTGCACTACTCCTTAAAATAACTGGTTCTTGAGTGTTAGCTCCTTTTTCTTTCTCAGTGTTATTAGACTTTTCCACTACAGCTAAACTAATTGGAATAGTTATTGCTAAAACCACCCATACTGTTATTAATAAACCTGTACAAAAACAGCACATTTTGCACCATCTACTTAAAAACTCACATCTACATTTTCTATCTCTAATATTCTCCATTTTATCTTTTAACCTTATTTACTTGTTTTCTAGAAAATTGTGTCACTACACCTCAGAAATGACTTGCTTGCCACTCTGTATTTCCAATATTTTGTCTTTGCTTGGTACTTTCTTTTAATTCTTTCTCAGAATTCTTTTCTTTGTCACATCCGGTAATTTCGTCAGTTCAGTGTTTTATCAAATCCGGTAAACTATCTAGACTCCTTCAGTTTTGTTGTTTTTCAGGTTTGTTGCACTTCACTTTCTCCCATCAGGTTTCTTTGTTCTGGGTTTTCGTGAGTGTTCAATTCTTCTTTGTGACTAGTCAAAGCACGATACAACCATTCAGGCGATCTGTACTTTTGATTCACCTTCTTTATTCTTTTTGTTTTCTGCAAGTGTTTACCACCTTGTTTTCCTTGCTCTTTTTGACTTGTTATTTCATTCACTTGTTCAGCACTTTTCCCATCCAATTTTATGATTCTGTATCTTAATTTTCTTACTTGGTTGGGCCAATTGTCTCCTTTTCTTGGCCTTTTTGCTTCACTTCCTTTTTCCTCTCTTTCAGTTTTCCAATTTCTTTTTCTTGTCTCTATTTTTTCATTTTTTTCTTCTTCACTTTCTTCTGATTCTGTTTCAATCTTTTCATTACTTCCTCTTATTTTGAAGCTTATGATTTCGCTTTCATCTACTTGTGGTTCTTTTCTTATCTTCCTTCGTTCACCTATTTCTGTCCCTCCTCGAGGTTCTTCCGATTTTGTGTCAGTTTCTCTATCTGCTTCTAAATTTCCCTGTTCTTGTGTTTGACTATCTGTCCCTATTGCTCCTCGGGGTTTTTCCGATTTTTCTAACTTTTGGTTTGTAACTCTCCCTTCTTCATTTATTAATATTATCTTCGAAAGAATTTTACCACAACTTGTACTTGGTTGTTCACTGTCACTGTCTTCTGGCTCAGTTTCTTCTCTTATGCTTTCAAAATTCCACTTTCTTTTCGTAATTTCTTCTCCTTCTGAATGTTCTGTATCAGATTCTGAACTGGTATCAGATATTTCCAGATGTCGACTTACAGGTCGATCTTCAAATTCTGGAACTTCAGCTATTTCTTCTCTATTTCCTCTTCTTCTTCTATTGTTTCACTTGTAGTTGGGTCTTCCAGATGTCGACTTACAGGTCGATCTTCAGGTTCTGGCACCCTGTTTGTCTCCTCTTCTCTTTCTGATGCTGAACTGTTATCTGATATGTCCAGATGCCGACTCACATGTTGATCTTTTGGTTCTGGAACTCTGATGGTGTGGCTGGCATGTACCCAGTGTTTCACTCCTGCACACTTGACTGCGGTGGTCGTCACTAGGATCACTTGTCGTGGTTCGTCCCAGCGAGGAACCAAACAGTTTCTTCTCCGTTGGACTTTTATTCGAACCCAATCTCCTGGATTCAAGTCGTGAGCTGGTTTTCTTTCAAGAGTGGTCGCATCCGGTCCAACCTGATGAAACACAGAATGCACCACATCAGCCAATCCTTTGCAATAATCCAGTACTAGATCATCAGTTATAGTCAGTAGCTTGTTGACAGGTACTTGTGCTTGTCTCATTGCTCGTCCCATGATTATCTCATGTGGACTGAGTCCAGTCTTCCTTTCCGGAATACTTCTGATTGTCATCAGAACCAATGGCAAAGCATCTGGCCATTTCAGTCCTGTAGCTTGACACATTTTTCCTAACCTGTTCTTGATCGTTCCATTTACTTGCTCTACTATTCCAGAAGCCTCTGGTCTGTATGCACAATGCAGTTTCTGTTTAATACTAAGTGCTTCACAAATCAGTTTAACTAATTCGTTCTGGAAATGTGTTCCTCTATCTGTTTCAATCGTGACTGGAAAACCATACCTTGGAATGAATTCTCGCAGCAAAAGTTTTGCTACTGTTATACTGTCATTCCTTCTTGTTGGATATGCCTCCACCCAACGAGAAAACAAACAGACGACCACTAGAACATACCTCAATCTACTGCAAGGTGGCATTTCAATGAAATCCATCTGCATTCTGGTGAAAGGACCCCCTTCTCGTCCTATTCTTCCTAGACTCACTACTGTCTTCCTTCCTGGATTTAACTGTTGACAAATAAGACATCTCTGACAAAGACTCTCAGCTATGGCTCTGAATTTTGGATTGTACCATGTTTGTCTAAAAAGTCTGATCATTGAATCTCTCCCAATATGGGCTTGTCCATGGTACATCCGTGCCATGTCAGAAATCATGCTATCAGGCATAACTGGTCTCTCATCCCTGTAAACCCATACATCAGTTTCTTCATGTTTCCTACATCCTGCTTTTAGCCAAGTATCTTTCTCTTCGTGTTCTGCAGCTTCTTGTAACTGTCTCACCTCATCCCATGTTTCAATTGAGTTAGTAAAAAGCAAAGGACAAGAAATATGCTCTCTTTCGCGACATTTATTCAAAGAAACCACATTCTTTGCACAGTACTGTGCCATTTCGTCAGCATATTTGTTGCCAACAGTAATGTAGTCTTCCCCATTTTTATGTGCATTGCACTTCACCACAGCGATCTGTTTAGGCAGCTGTATCGCCTCAAGTAACTTTTTCACAAAATCTCCATTTCTGATGGGTGTCCCTGCAGACGTCAAGAAACCCCTTTGTGACCAAATCTGACCAAAATCATGCACGACCCCAAAGCCGTATTGGCTGTCAGTCATAATCGTAACCCGTACATTTCTTCCCAACTTACATGCTTGAATCAGAGCTACTAATTCTGCAACTTGGGCAGACCGTACACCTTTCAGACAAGATGCTTCCAACACAGTTGCTACTGTGCAAACTGCATATGCTGCACTTAAAACTCCATCACTCGTTCTTAAACATGAGCCATCCACGAACAGAATATAATCTGATTCTTTCAAAGGCTCATCTCGTATATCAGCTCTTGGTTTTGTACAGTATTCGAGCACATTCAGACAATCGTGATCTACCTCATCCATTTCAATCACATTCTCTTCATCTGGCAATGATGTTGAAGGATTCACATTCATACATCTGTCAAAGGTCACATTATCTGCACTCAAAATTACCTTTTCATACCTAGTCAGCCGACTATGTGTCATGTATTGGGTTTTCGTTCTTGTCAAAAGAATTTCCACAGAATGGGGAACATACACTCTCAATGGATACCCCATCACTATGCCTTCACTCTGTTCCAGACTCACACAAGTAGCAGCAACTGCTTTCAAACATCCAGGCAACGCTTTCGCTACAGGGTCTAAAACAGTTGAAAAATATGCAATTGGTCTTTTCATAGTTCCATGTCTCTGCACCAAAACTGAAAATGCACATCCATCTCTTTCACTGCAAAACAGCTCAAAATCTTTCTTATAATCAGGCATTCCTAATGCTGGAGCCTCACACAATTTCTTTTTCAGCTCTCTGAATGCTTTCATTTCTTCATCATTCATTTCAAAAGGATCTTTAACATCCTTCTTTGTCAGTTTCTGCAATGGTTTAGCAATTAGTGAAAAACCGCTTATCCATTGTCGACAATATCCAACCATTCCCAAAAACATTCTTACCTCTCTTTGTGTCATTGGAGCTCTCATTCCTTGAATCATTTTATTCTTTCTGTCGTTACCTTTCGTACTCCTTTCTCAATTTTATGCCCTAAATACTGGACTTCTTGTTGACAAAACTGCAATTTTGAAGGGGACACTTTATGTCCTCTTTTTGCTAAATGATTCAGTAAAGCAATTGTATCATTGACACATGCTTCTTTCGTTTTTGATGCCACCAGTAGGACATCAATATACTGAACCATTACTGACTTTTCTGGCATTCTTAAATCTTCCAATGATTTCTTCAGGATCTGATTAAAGATTGAGGGACTTGGGGGCGTGGCCAGGGAGCTGAACATGGCGGACGCGACTCTGTAGAGCTCCGCAGTTCATTCCCTCTTTGGGCCGTAATCCGCCAAAGATCCTTGACCCAGTGACGGAATCGGAGGGGTCCCTGGTTGCAGTGCCGATCGCGACCCGGCAGTCGAGTTTTGCGGACAGCGGCGGGTCCGGTCCGCATTGGGAGGCTTCCCGGCCGGCGGCCGCCGTGCCCGGGGAGGAGAACGTGACACTCGAGGCCGCGGCTGCGGAGGGCCTTGCACCTGAGAGGCGGCTGTCAATCCTGCCCTACTGGAGGCCGCAGCGGAGCGGTGTCGTCGTGGTGGTGCAGCCCCGCGGGACGTTCGGTGGGAGGCCGGGAGATCCCACGGCGACGATACTGCAGGCGCCCCTCCCCCATTGCCTACATAGCGGCCTGGTCGATCTGACGCGGATCCTACGGCCCCGGGACGGGGCGCGGGTGAGTCCTGCCATCGGGAGCCTGGGGGAGTGCGGCGGACCTCTGGCCTGGTGGCCCACCCTCTGGACGGTCAGTGTTCCTTGCTTGGGTGCGGGTGTGGCGGGGCGGCACCGGCGGGGATCCGGTCACTGACGCTGCGAGGTGCCCGGTGCCCGCTGGGCTCTGGTGAAGGGTGCCAGGAAACCGGTGAATCATCCGACCAGCATTGATCTGCGGGGTGGCAGCCCGGTCCTGGAGCCTTGGTGTGGAGCTGGGCTGAGTCTTTGGGGTCTCCGTCCCTATCTGGCAGTTGCCCCATAGTACATGGATGCTCCTGTGAGGGGGCCCCCCGCATTCGTAGGCGCGGCTGCTAGTGAGCCCCTATAAGACTATCTACTGTGGGGGTGCCCGGAGTTGCGACGCCGCCCTGCGTGGGAGTCTGGCTTGGGCTGCCCCCTTGTCTGTGTCTGCTGCGTTTTGCAGTTGTCTACTACATCGCCGGCCAGGCTGTTCCTGGTGGCCATGGGCAAGGATAAACAGGGCGCGGCGGCCCCCAAGCAGCATACTATGGACCGTTTTACCACCCATGCCAGCCCTCCCGGGGGGGAGTCCGCGGAAGGGTTATCCTCGGATGCGACGAAGCTGCTGGAGGCGATTACACAATCGCGGACGGCCCTCGATGCCCAGATCGGGGCCGTGGGCGCGGAGGTGTCTTTCCTTCGTCAAGATTTGCGGAAGGCGGTCGACCGCATCACGGAGGCAGAGACCAGGGTATCCACAGTTGAGGACTCTGTCGCGGGACTACAGCGCAAAGTGGACACATTGACCAAGCAATCGCAGGAGCTGGCGGCGCGGGTCGAGGATGCGGAGGGGCGGGCCCGCCGCCATAATCTGCGCTTGGTGGGCTTTCCGGAGGGATGCGAGGGGGCCTCCATGGACAAGTTCATTTCAGATTGGCTAAAGTCACTGCTGCCCCAGGAAGACATGTCCTCCTGTTTCGTGGTTGAGAGGGCCCACCGTGCACTGGTTAAGAAACCGCCACCGGGGGAACGCCCGAGGCCAGTGATAGCCCGAATCCTTAACTACGCGGATCGAGACGCCGTACTTCGATATGCCAGGCTCCATAAAGATAAAATGGTCTTCGACTCGCGCCCCATCATGGTTTTCCCTGATTACACCAAGCTGGTGCAGCAACAGCGTCAATCATTTGCGGCTGCCAAGAGAAGGCTACGTGAACTTGATCTATCCTATGCCTTGCTGTTTCCGGCCCGGATGAAAGTGATGTTCAATGCAAAAACATTTTCTTTGACACCCCGGAGGAAGTCTTCGCGTGGACGGACGAGAGACAGATCCTTAAACCTCACACACCGCCTCCGGCAGACTCTGATTCCTCCCAGGGCTCGCATCGGAGTGGTCGGCAGGGCGGGGGTGCGACATCTCGGCGGCATCGATCCCGCTCCAACTGGCGTGCCCCGGAGCCGACGGGCACTGGAGACTGAACTGTGCTGGGTTACTTTCCCTGTTTTTCCTATATTCCCTTCGGGGCGGGGTTGCCTGGGGGTGGTGGCCGCTCATTAATATGACTGGGTCATAGAGATGGGGTTTTCTACAGGCCCTAGAGGGATTTGAACATGGCTCGCCCTGGACGTTTTGGGTGATGTTGGGTAAGTTGGGGGGGATCCATTGGAGGGACCGCTTGGGTCATCCTGTTGGGGGCCTGGGGTGGGTTTCTACCGCGACAGATACTCCGTGTTACAGGAAGTATGGGGGTTGGGGGCAGGGGGGGGAGGAGGGCCAGTTTCTTAAAGGGGGGGGGTTTTCTTTATTGAATGTTTTCGCACCATGCACCACTCACGTTGCTTCGCCTTGCACGCCTCAGATGCAGTTATCTTGTAGGACACTTAGGGATGGCGTACACGACAGGTGACACACCTCCGGGGGAGCTCAACGTTCTTGCCTGGAATGTGCGAGGCTTGCTGAGTAAAGTTAAACGTGGGGCAGTGCTCCACCAGGCAAAGCGGTATGCAGCAGATGTCCTACTGCTCCAGGAAACTCATCTCCTGGGCACGAAGGCCCCATGCCTCGCCCGTTACGGTTACTCCACAGTTTATCATTCTGGCTTCACGCGGGGGCCCGGGTACAGCCATACTCATTCATCGAAGGGTGCCCCTACAGATCACACAACATTGGCTGGATCCAGGGGGTCGCTACACTGTGGTCTCGGGTACCTTGGCCGGCGAACACATCACACTGGGTAGCATATATGCCCCCCGCCTCTCGGCCAGACGTTTATTGATAAAATAACGCAGTTGTGGGGGATCTCCCGGGCGGCCTTGTGGTGTTGGGGGTGATTGGAACGATACTATGGGCCCATTAGATAGGTGGCGAGCCCGACAGCCTGCTACAACCCCCACTACATCCAAATTGAATGTACTTGCACATACACTGGGTTGGGGGACACGTGGCGGGCCTTACACCCGACGGACGCAGGATTCTCATACGCGTCTTCGGTTCATCCCACTCTTTCACGCCTTGATTATTTATTCCTTCCACATAGCTATATGCACAGGGTGGCACAAGCATCCATTCTGCCCCGTGGCTTGTCGGACCACTCGCCGATCCAACTTAAATTGCGACTGCTAACTAACAGGGCCCCCTATCGGTGGCGCATGTCCCCCTGGCTGCTCCGTGATGAGGCATACAGAGAGATGCTTAGTCAAGCAATCACCGACTACTTCAGATACAATGCCGGCACTTGCCAGTCCCCAGTTATCTTATGGGAAGCGTTTAAGCCCACACTTCGGGGTGCAGATATAAGTTATCGCACCGGGGAAAAGCGTCGCCGCCTGGCCCAGGTATGTGACCTGGAGGATAGGCAGGAAGAACTTCAATCCCTTGTGGTGGGAGGCTCGGACCCCGTGGCCTGCCGGAATCTGCTGCACGTGCAACAAATGCTCCATCAAACCCACATAGACTACGCCAAAGAAGCTTGGCTGGCCACCCAGCATAGAATTTACCAGTGGGGTGATAAGTCCAGTCAAATGCTTCATAGACTCTGCTAGGCTAGGATGGCCCCGACACAGGTACCCCTTCTGCGGTCTCCCGCGGGGGTTGCCTGTACATCCCCTGAGGCGGTGGTACAGGCCTTGGCTGATTTTTACGCGGCGTTGTACGATAAATGGGAGGTCATTTCCGAATCCCTCATAGATGCCTTCTTAGTAGATATTCCTCCCCGCCGCCTATCGGATGAGCGACGTGATGCCCTGGAGGAGCCAATTACAATGGCGGAACTGCGGTCGGCCCTCTCCAACATCCACCCTGGCCGCGCGCCGGGCCCGAACGGGTTCCCATGTGACTTCCTGAGGCCCCATCTGGAGACTTTGGGACCGCATTTGCTAGAGGTGATTCATGACGCCTTGGAGCAGCAAATTCTCCCTTCGGACTGGAGACACGCGGAGGTCGTGGTATTTCTCAAACCGGGACACCCACCGGACGACCCGGGGTCCTACCGCCCCATCTCATTAATAAATTTTGAGCCCAAACTGCTGGGAAAGATCCTGGCGGATCGCCTCCGTACCTGTATTGAGGAGCTGGTACATCCGGACCAGTCGGGCTTTATGCCACAACGCTCTACCAGACATAATATTAGGCGAGCTCACAACGCGGTGGCGGAGGCTCACCGTCTGGGACGTCCCGCGGCAGTCTTGCTGGCTGATATTGACAAGGCGTTCGATTCCTTAAGCTGGACGTACCTCTTTAAGTTATTGGAAGCGGTTAATTTGGGCCCTCAATTCCGGGCATATGCGAAATTACTGTACACAGACCTCACTGCATCGGTCCGAGTAGCTGGCCGATGCTCAGCTCCCTTCCCCATTCGGAGGGGCACTCGACAGGGTTGCCCACTCTCCCCATTGCTGTTCGCACTGGCCATTGAGCCTCTGGCGGCGTGGGTCCGTTTGGACTCTTGCCTGCGGGGTTTGGGGTGGTCTCCGGAGTGCTCGGATAGGATAGCGCTTTACGCTGATGACGCCCTGTTTTTTATGTCGGACCCGTGGGTTTCTGGGCCCCGGGTGCTGCAGATTCTGAGGGTCTTCGGGGAGACCTCTGGCCTCTGCGCTAACCCATCCAAATCCATATTATTTCCGATCTGTGGAGACCAGCGGTCCCAAGTTTGGGCCTCCCAGCTGGTGATTGCGGAGTCAGGCTTCCGATACCTTGGGGTGGTTCTTACAGGGTGCCAGACTGAGGCATGGTCACGGAATATTGTGCCGCTGCTGACTGCAGTTCGAGATGAGACGACGATATGGTCCCAACTTCCCCTTTCGTTATATGGGAGATCGGCCATTTTTAAAATGGTGTCTCTGCATCGCCTGCTCTATAGGCTGCAGAATTACCCCTTTCCAATTCCCCCGTCCTGGTTCCGTCAAATTAATACATTACTCAATCGATTTCTCTGGGGGGGAGGAGCGGTTCGGGTGGCGCTTGCGACCTGTATCCAATCCACTTATTGTGGTGGGATAGCGGCGCCGGATGTACAGGCGTATTACCAGGCATCGCATCTTCTGGTGATAAATGACTGGTGGTACTGCTCACAATCGGACCCAGCCTACGCTGTGGAACGACTCTTTATGGCCGAAACCCCATTACTTCACTTTCTGTATAGCTCCTCGTCTCTGACGGAACTCCCCCCGGCATGTAGGACGGCCATTCAGATATGGAGGCGAGTGGTCCGACAGATGGGCTGGTGGGGCAAACTCACCGGTGCTACGCCTCTCTGGCGCGGCACATATCTTCGGCCAGTCGCAGCTCTGGCGGGCTTCCGTAGGTGGGATGACATCGGGATTTCTGTGTTGGGGGATGTGATACGGGGGTCCACACTCAAATCCTTTCAGCAGCTTCAAGCTGACTTCGGTCTCCATAAAACGCAATTTCACAGATACTTGCAGCTCCGACACGCTATATCCCCTTTGATACGGGGCCTCACGGATCTCCCGGAGTTCCACCCGTTAGAAGGCCGGTTGCTCATGGGGGACCTGGGTGCCCAAAAGATTCGTCAAATTTACCAAACACTGATTACACATTCCACAACCACCATACACCGGACCCGGGCGGCATGGGAGGCAGATGTGCCCACACTGACGGATGATGACTGGGCGGAGGCACTGGCTAGCCCCCGTTACTCTGCGGTTTCCACCCGATATCGATTGATCCAGTTCAAATATCTCCATAGGATCTACTATACACGTCTGCGCCTTTGCAAGATGGGGGCCATTCAGTTACCTATGTGTCTCCGATGTGATTCGGAGGAGGGGTCGTTCCTCCACACTGTGTGGACCTGTGCGGCGCTGCAACATTTCTGGGCGGGCATAAGGTCCTGCTTAGGGCAAGTGCTGGCTTGGCGTATTCCTGCAGACCCTCGATTGATATTCCTACACAGCACCGAGGACATTGGGGGAAACAGATACAAAAGGCATTTACTGTTCCTTGGGCTTACACTAGCTAAGCGCGACATTGCTCAACATTGGAAGGCGACACTCCCACCTAGTATAGGTCCCTGGAAGAAGGCAATGGATAGGTGCATGTCCGCTGAAGTGGCAGTATTTCAGGCTCGGGATGTCCGCACAAACACAAAAGATTTGGGCCCGGTGGGCTATGTACCGTGGCATAGACTTGTCACTCCTGGAGTCAGAGGTTCCCGAGATCCAATTGATAGGCTGGTGGTGAGCAGCTCACCGATATAGGCTAATAGGGTTGTGTAGAGGTCTAGAAGCAAGATTACACTACGATTGTATAATTGTATAAGGGATGTATGGTGCGTGGTTGGGGGGCGGGGGTGGGGGTGTGGGTTTGCAGTTTTGCAGTCGCCATAGGAATGTTATATGGTGCCTTGCTAGTGTATTTTGTATTTATATATGCCTCAAAGCTCGCTGGGTTTGCCCATCGGGTAACTCGAAAAATCAATAAAGTATGTTGTTAAAAAAAAGATTGAGGGACTTTCTGTGTACCCTTGAGGAATTCGGCACCATGCCAAAATACGCTCTCCAAACCTAAACTCAAATATTGGCTGGCTATCTGGATGCAATGGAATAGAGAAAAATGCATGACATAAGTCAATTACAGTGTACCATTCTGCTTCGCGTGGAATCTGGTATAGAATCACAGCAGGGTTCGGTACTATTGGGCAACAAGGCACAACAATTTTGTTTACCTTTCTTAAATCCTGTACGATTCTATATGTTCCATTTGGCTTTTTCAGTCCCATTATTGGCGAATTACATGGACTGCTCATGATTTCTTTTAGAATTCCTTGTTCAATCATTTTATTTATTACTGGCGTTATTCCTTCAATTATTTCTGGAGTCAATTTATACTGGGGCGTATTTGGGTAACTCGTTCCTTCTTTTACCGTAATTTTAACGGGATCTACTCCTTTCATTAATCCTACATCTTCTCCTGTCAAGTCCCACACTTCGGGGCCGATTCCGATCTCGGCCGGTAGTGCTCCGAATCGGATTCGGATTCACCGGATCCGATTCGGAGCCCTGTTTCCCGACCGAATCGTACACGGGTCCGGCCGAGCGAGTACGATGCAAGCTCCCGCGAAATCGCCGACCGACTCGAACGCGGCTTCAACACGCTCCGACCGACTCGCATGGACACGACTCGCACCGCGCTATGGAGACGTTTCCCGGCCGGGTAAGTACGATGCGCGCCGCGAGCAGTCCGACCGACTCGCGCCGTCCGGCTCAAAAAGCTGTCGGAGCCGGACTTTGGGGTCCGCGTCGGACCCCCTGTGCGCGTAGGCGCGCGAGTCGCACACAGAGGGGACCCATGGGTCCCCCTACCTGTGCATCTACGCCGCGATGCGCATGGACGCGTACCCGCTGTAGGGGGCGCCCTTGTTCGCCTCGCACCCATTGAGTCAATGGGAACCCGCGTACGCGTTGTACGACCGGCTCCCATTGACTTCAATGGGAGTCCGACCGACTCGAGTCCGATAGCATGCGAATGCATCGTACTCGTCCGGTCGGACTGCTAGGGTCCGATTCGGTCGGAATTCTCTCCGGGTCCGGCTCGGTCGGAGAGATTTCCTGCCGGAATTGGAATCGGCCCCTTCTTCTTTCACTGTCTTTTTCAACTCAATTGGGATTTTCTCTGCATCAAATACAGGAAATAAGCCATTTACTTCTGGTTCTAAATTTACTATTGTCATTTTATACAGCACATCCTCATCTGGAGTCTGAAATGCAATTCCGTCTGGAGTACAATAAATTGTGCAATTCATTTTGCACAACAAATCGCGTCCTAAAAGGTTCACGGGACTACAATCACACACCACAAATCGGTGCATTTCACTAAATGGACCAATTCTTACCTTTACTAATCTAGTAAGAGGCGTTTCAATTTGCTGATTTGAAACTCCAACCACTTGTATATGTTCACCTGAGAGAGGAAGATTTGGAATTTCCACTGACCTAACAGTAGAACGGGTAGCTCCAGTGTCAACAAGGAATGTTACATTTGCACCATTCACTTCTCCATCCACAAATGGACCTGACTGATCTACCTCTAGAGTTGTGCCAAGCACGCACTCTTCCCTCTCTTTTAGACACCGTCATGAACTTTCATACGACTCATCTTCATTCTGTCGTAACCAATATTGTGAAATTTCAGCTGCACGTGACAACTGTTTTACCTGTTCTCCTCCGTAGAATCCTGTTTCTGCACTGTATTTCTGTTGGTTAACACTCTTGGGAAGTGGTGGTTGTGGCACCTGACCTTGTTGAGTAACTACCTCACTCTGCACCTGTGAATTTAATGATTGATTTTCCACATTAGGTTTTGGAGGAAATTTACACTCGTTTCTCCAATGCCCTGGCTTTCCGCAGTTGTGGCATGGCCACTTTTTCTTCGCCTCATCTATGCTCATTTGTCCTTTTCCTTTACCTATATTAGGTCGGGATTTAAACTGTCCTGTTTCACTGCTAGTATTATTCAATTGAGCTTCTTGCTTCTCTGCAACTTTCACCTGTGCACACATGGCTTTCTCTTTCAATTTACGCTGTTTACTCTCAATTTCATCACTGCAATACTTAGCATATCTCAAAACCTCATCCACTGTGCTATTCTGCCATCCTATCAAATGCTGCTTAATCCTTTCACTTATCTCTGGTGTTAATCCATACACAAACCTATATACAAAGTGACTCATGTCCTTCTCACTTAGCGTCTCATAACCACTATACTGTTTGAAAACCAACAACAATCTCTCATAGTACGCGTGCACTGATTCTTTGCTTTCCTGTGTTGTTCTGTCTATTTTCACCCAATCTGTTTCTTTTGGTGGAATTTTATTTTTCAAAAAGGTAACTACCTGATCATACTTCCTCATCACTTCTGGACCTGGCGCTCCTGTTTTGGCATCCCTTGGATATTCTACAGTTGGCCAATCAATTGTAATCTTACATTCTGTCCATAAATCAGCAGGCACTACTATGTCAAACAATCCATCTAGATCTATCCACAGCACTTTTGACACCTTAACAAATCTCTCCACTTGCCTGTACCATTCTACTGGTTTCTCTCTCAATTTTGGGAAGTCATTTGTAAATGACAGTATATCCTGTCTGGTCCACGGAACATGCACATAACTACCTCCTGGTGTTTCTCTCATCGGGTATTCCTAGCAACTGGTTCCCTATCTGTCACTGCAAAAGCCAAAGATGCTTTATCTGTTGTTTTCTCATTCCTCTTTGTCCATCTATTTCTCCATCTATCCACATCACCCCATTTTCTCAATAAAACAATCAGCTCTTTTATCTGGGTCAATCTTCCTGATGTGTTCAAATTTTCTATGTCTTTTTCACAAAAATCTACTCTATACGGTTTCTGCAACGTCCTCACTTTCACAAATTCCACTCCTAGTTCACCTGCAATCTCTTTCAATTTGTCATGTAAATTTCTAGCTCTCCAAGTAAGACTCTTGCACAAAAACATAATCTCGTCATCCTGATAATTTTTTAGTTTTTCCGTTCCAATTGTTCCCAAAATCAACTCTTCCATGTCTATTTTTAACCTAATTACATCTAATGGTTTTTCTTCAGGTTCTTTTGCTTTTAGCGCTTTCATCCATTCATTTAACTCTTCTGGAGTCGGACCTACAGGCGTACTATTTAATTCTATCCAGTCATTGCTTCTTTCTGGTGTTCCTGATGCGGACTCTGTCACCATAGGCATTCTCCTAATCTCACTCTCATTTATCGTCAAATTTGTAGGTGGACTTGGTCTACACGTACTAGCCGAATTGTGTGCACCTTCACTATTCAGTTCCATCCCTTCTCTTTTTCTTTGCAAATGTGAATTCATGGGAATCACCAAAGAATGTTCATTTATTTTCTGATTCTCAAAAATTGGCATTACTGGACCTATCGTTACTGGTACAGTTACAGCTTCCATATTCTTTGTCAATTCTCTTATTTTCTCAGTCAATTCTTTTGTCGTTTTTGCTAGTTCAGTTGCATTGTCACTTTCTGTCTCCTCATTTTGTGAAATTTTAAATGTTTCTTGTGACCTATTTATTTCATTTCTTCGTTCGGGTTTTTATTCCTCCCAGTTTCCATTTGTGGTGCATTAGGTGTCACTACTACAGAAGTCTGTTGGTATGGAGGTGGGTTTCTGTTTAAAATATCTTCCAGCAATTCGTCATCTGTTTCACTACCACCATACACATACTTTTCTACAACTACATGTTTCTTTTTCTCGGTACACTTTCTCTTTGCTTCTTCCTCAACCGCAAAAGCTGGAAACAAACCTCCTGCCATGTTAGCGTATCTCCAACGCTTTACTCTGTCCTCATGATTTATTCCCCACAACCTTCCGGGTATAAACTCATGATTCTTCAATCCTCTGGATCTCTCTCGCTCATACATCTCATCTTCCCATTCCGCTAAAGCTTCAAACTGTGTCGGTCTAGGTCTAGGTTCTAACATTACCATCTTTTCTCGCAAGTTCCGTAATACAGCTACATTAAATGAACCATTCTCAGGAAAAGTCAATGCTCCATCGTTCTTGGTGTATTTTGTCCAATTTTCTAACCATATGCATGTATGATATCCATATTTCAGCATCATATGTGAGGCTGGTGATTTCGGTGGAGGAATTATTTGTCCCTCTCTAGTCACTACCTTTTTGTCCTTCTTAAAGAAGTTCTTAACTTTCGACATCCAAGACGTTTTCTCTTTTCCATACTCATAGTACGACATGATTCACAACCTTTTTCTCCTTCAACAATCCGCAATTCAATACTGTTCCCTATGCGTTATTTCAACCAATGCTAGCGCGACTCACACCAACACTCCAATCACAACGATTTCTGTCTACGGCGCACTGTCCAATCCCAGCGCTGCTTTTGTCTACGTCACTTTGCTCCTGTTCTCATGTGACTATCGCACTGTCCAATCCCAGCACGGCTTTTGTCTACGTCACTTCTGCTCTTGACCCCTCCTTTACAAAATTTATCGGCAATTTCTTTTTCAACAATTCTTGTTAGTTACAACATTTTATCCACATTTCCATTGTCTGATTCGCTAAACCGAAAAGATAGCTTTGACCATTCACACAAGAATTCTGTATTTTCCAGTAGGCAGCGCTTACCTCTACCCTACCACAGAACTTTCAGTTTCGTCGATAAAGTAGCACTTCCCTCTACCTTACCTTTCTTTCAAGCAAGCGGTAAACCCGTTTCTCTGGGGATAAAACACATGTGGAGACTATACTGCTCCTGAGAATTAAGGCCAGAGTTTCACAAGAAAACCGATCACTATTTCACTTACACACCTTTTATACGCAAAATGTCCCTAAATAACACAACCTGTGTTATTACCAAAATGAACTCAGACAGTGTAAAATTCCATGCGACTTCTCTTGCCACACGTGTTCCACTTCCTACTTCCCGGAAGCGTGAAAACTTACATATAACATAACGCGACTCAACAAAAAGTGTTAGACATAAACTTATCAATAATCTATAATCAAAAATCAATAATCACCAAACTAATCTATAATAACCATAACTCTGCTACCAAGAAATCTGATCCAGCGCTTACAATAAAAATAATTTCTCCTATTATGCTTTTTGGTCATCCAGGTGCAATTATTTCTCTAACACACACACATTATCCATATGACGGTGGGGCCCATAACACCGCATATACATTCACTTACTCATTTATTCCCTGGATTTCCTCCGTCATGAAACCTAGGAGAAAAACGATTCGCTGGAAGGAGACGGGATACCTCTTTTATAATGACACAATAATTCTCATTTTCTTGTAAGGTATTCCGCTCATTGGTCGATGGACCAATTAGTAGGAATCAGTTGATGGTGATTAAGACCAGCTCAATCACAATGAACTCTTTACCATTTCATTATTAATCATTATACTAAAGAAAAATCACTGAGTCATTTGTTTAAAGAATAATAAAGTTTATATAAAGTTTTGAATGCAGGAAATTTGAGATTAATCTTATTATTCAGATCATTGCATTTATCATCAATATAAGAATAGTTGAAATTGCATGGCACTTTTATTAGACGGAAAATGAGGTTATCATACTAATAACTCTATAGATCAACCTATCTATCTCTGTGGGAAATCCTAATAATTCTAATAAAAACCTATCAAATAAAAGTTCTCCTAAAACAGCATCTTATACTCAACTGGAAAAGGAAAATAACAGCAGCAGCATCAGCTCGTCAGCATCAGCAACCGCAAACTCTCCCATCTACAGCATCTAACTTCTTCAGCATCTCCCGCAGCATCCCGCAGCATTCTAACCCCTCCCACCAAGAGTAGGTCTTCTTATACCCTAATTCTAGCTTACAGCATAAAATGTTTCTTCTTACATGGCGTGATTCATTCTCATTGGTCAAAAACTCAGATCCCTATACATTTTAATCAAACTTCCTGGTCTTAACCAGTTCCGTGTGGAATGTCCATGCAAGCATCGTTTCCCACAGTTCATGCACTTGCTCATCCATTTCGATCAGTCCAAATTGTATCTTTTTCTGCTACAATTTGTATAACACAGTTCCTTCTATTGATTCAACCAGGCTTCTCACGCTTCTTGCTGATCATCTTGGCACACATCTGCTCAGAAGGGTCACAGCAGCCTTGACCATACTTTCATCTTAGCCTCTCGGCATCAGCACGTGATCATCCCTTTTCCACAGCCTCTCTCCTCTATCACATGGTCGCATCCGCTCATGCGCACTCTAGTATCTCGCGGCCATTTTATATTGCTGCTCGGCAGGCCTACGCACACTATTTTTAAAGAAAAACAAAATGTTATTAAAACAAAGAAATATAAACCCTTTTGTTTCCCTCCCGTCTTTCTACGTACCCCAATTAGGTATTACCTAGCAGAAGCAACATATAAAGCTGTCCCTTACTTACCATCGCTTTATTTTGCAACCACATGTTTTATTCAAAAGCACAAATCATGCATTTTATTATTATTTTAATACGCAAAATATTATGTTATGTTAGAAATGTAAACAATTATTAGTCCACTACTTTGCACACTGAATTGCGTGTTACCATTAACCCTTTACATACATTGTTGGTTATTTACTTGAACGAACATGTTTATTAATATTGTACGAAAATATTAGGAGGTTAAAATTTTTATATTTACCCTGCTCCATCAACTCGCTTTAAGGTTATTCAACACTGTGGGCAGTGAGTGGCAGGGGCTTGTATCGATTGCATCAGCAAGTCTGAACATTTCAGACAAAGGGGACAATTTATTACTAAAAACCAAAAAAGAGAGATGTGTCCAGCTGCATCATCTGCTCGTAGGAAGATATAGCCCTAAGGACAAGCCCGGAAGCATATGTAACAGCACACTGACTCTAACTGGGAAGAGAGATTCCACCTAACAAAACATCCTGATTCTATCTGAGAAGAGAGCTATCACCTAACCAAACATCCTGATTCTATCTGAGAAGAGGGCTGCCGCCTAACACAGCGTCCCGATTCTGTCGAGATGAAATCTGTCGCCAAGCACAGCATGCAGATTCTATCTCAGAAGAGTGCTGCCGCCTAACACCACGTCCTGATTCCGTCTATTAGTGCTTCCGCCTCACAAAGCATCCACATTCTGTCTCAGAAGAAAGGTACTTAACACAGCGGCTTCTATCTGAGAAGAGAGCTGCTCCCTAACACAGCATCCTGATTCCGTCTGAGAAGAGAACTATCACCTAACAAAGCATCCCTTTCTATAGGAGAAGAGAGCTACCGCTTAACACAACATCAACATTTTGTCTCAGAAGAGAGCTGCCTCCTAACACAGCATCCTCATTCTATCTGAGAAGACAGCTATTGCCTAACACAGCGTCCTGATTCTGTCTGAGAAGAGAGCTATTGTCTAACATAACATCCTGATTCTGCATGAGAAGAGAGCTATTGCCTAACACAGCGTCCTGATTCTGTCTGAGAAGAGAGGTATTGCCTAACATAACATCCTGATTCTGTCTGAGAAGAGAGCTCTTGCCTAACATAACATCCTCATTCTATCTGAGAATACAGCTATTGCCTAACACAGCATCCTGATTCTGTCTGAGAAGAGAGCTATTGCCTAACATAACATCCTGATTCTGTCTAAGAGGAGAGATACGCCTAACACAGCGTCCTGATTCTGTCTGAGAAGAAAGCTATTGCCTAACATAACATCCTGATTCTGTCTAAGAGGAGAGATACCGCCTAACACAGCGTCCTGATTCTGTCCGAGAAGAGAGCTATTGCCTAACATAACATCCTGATTCTGTCTAAGAGGAGAGATACCGCCTAATCCAGCATCCTGATTCATCTTGACTTACAGAACAAAGGTACTTCTTAGCACAAACTTCTGACCCTTCCTGAGAAAAGGAGTTCCCCAAAACAGTCTTCTGATTCTATCTGAGAAGAAAGGTGCTGTCAGACATGCTTACTATTTAAATCTTTCTCATTTTATTTGAGAAGGTAGGCACCTCCTAACAATATCCTAAGCCTATCTGAAAAGTGAGGTAACAAAGAGGAAAGATACCAGCTAACACTAGGTCCTGAGTCTATCAGAAAGGAGATGTATAACCTAATATGGCATCCTAAGAGGAGAGAAGTACAACTGAGCAAAGCCTCTGGTTCTTTCTTGGTAATGTGTTACCACCATTCTGATTCTCTATGAAAAGTGATATCACTCATAATACAATATCCCAATTTGATCTGAGAAGAGAGGTAGATGAGAGGTACCATTGACACAGCATTCTTAGTTCCTAGGAGAACAGAGGAACTACTTAACAATTCTGGTTGTGGGCCTGATTACGAGTTTGGTGGTCCTCCTGCCAGTCCCTCTTTTCTCTGAAAAGGACATATTTCTTTTTGGGATTCAGGGGATGAACTCCATGTGACCCCAGTTATATCCAGGCAAACACCACAGAAGTCCCAGGTTATTACCTCCACTGGAGAAAGAAAATGTAGATGGATCTTTGGCTTACAGATATCAGCCCATTGCATTGCTACCGGCCCGTGACAAATTGACTGAGCAGATTGTAGCCATACTACCCAAACATTTAGAAGACTCAGAACGCCTCCACCTATGGCAATTTGGCTTTCACCGTGGCCGAGGAAGAGGTGTGGCGCGGAGGCCAGGGCAGCTAATTCCGGAGCACGGGGCTCACAGTTCGATCCCCGGTGCCGGCGGCAACTCAGCCCAGCACCATGTGACTCTGGGCAATAGCTTGCTTAATCTTCCCAACTACCCCCAATGGGAAACAGCGTTTACAACGCTGTCTCCACAACACGGTAACTTTACTACGCGGTTGTTACAACGACCGCGTTGTTACCACGCGTGCCATTGCATCGCAAGTCGTATCAACGACTTGCTGTAGGGGGGCGTGCAACACCAGGGAATGTGTTGGATTTTAAATCCAACACCTTCCCTGCTGTTGCACAAACTGGAGTAGGAATAGTAATTAATACTATTCCTAAGTCCAGCACGCCCCCTACAGCAAGTCGTTGATACGACTTGCGATGTAATGGCACGCGTGGTAACAACGCCGTCGTTGTAACGACCGCGTTGTAAAGGCATGCGTTGTAAATGCATGCGTTGCAACGTCACATATTCCCCTGAACGCCTTGAGACCCTTAGTGGTGATTAGTTCACGATCTACAAATACCGAGGTGTCGAAGACCCAATGAAAAAAGAAAAATAGGCAGTGTGACAGCCTTGGTCCGCCACTTGCCCAGGATGAACTAAGGCTGATTGCGGATCAGGGTGAGTCTGCCGCCCTCATTGTTCTGTTTCTCACGGCAGCGTTCAACACAATAGACCATTGTATCCTACTGAACAGGGCAGCCGAATTGTAGAACCTAGGCTTAATCCATTCTGCTTGCTTGATGATAGGACCCAGTCAGTAGCCTTAGCCACCTACAGGCCTACAGACTCATTCATATAATCTTGCACCCCACAGGGTTCTTCTCTTTGATCAATGTTGTTCACCACAAATGTGAGACCAGTAACCCAGGAGGTCAGATTTCATGAATTCTTGGAAGTTTCTTAAGCCAACAATGCACAATTATAGGTCTCCACCATTTAACCCCAATTTCTACTTAAAACCTGATGGGCCGCTTACAGAGTGTTTAGGCCTGGATGTCGCAAAATTTCCTTAGGTAAAAAGTCAGCAAAAGAGAAAGCAGGTAACAACCCGGCACATTGGCTCGAATGCATTTGGTCATGCTCGCCAGAACTCAAAAAGCTCAGTCAGTGGGCGTAATAGTTGACAATGACTCTCCCTTAAATCACAGATGAAAAAGAGGTCTACAAAGTCTTTTTGCACAGAGTTATATGTTTGGGAAACATTCTTCCTTTCTTGCCACATCCTTACCACGCTCAAGCAGTTTTGGAGTGTGCATTGTCTGGGGTGGACTACTGCAATCCGTTATATCTGGGTCTTGCCAAGTTGCAGAGGATTCCGAATTCTGCAGCCGTTAAAGGGGGTCATTTGAAAAGATATGATCATGTAACCCATAGTAGAACCCAACTTTATTGGCTAACAGAATTAGAGTGTTATCTTTAAAGCTCTCTGTCGCGTGCTCGGTTTTTTCTGCGGCTCAGAGAGATCCTGTCCGATGGATGTTTGAGACTCCATAGCCATATAAAACTTGTAATCAAATTTTAAACTCTTGTTGGCTGTGCCATGATTTATAAAAATGTGGTTCAGAGGGCCTTCATTTACCATGCTTGGCCCTGATCTGCAGAACAACTTGTATCTTCCAGAAGTATTCATTCCGAAAGAGCTTTTAGAAAATCTTTAATAACTTTTTCAATAACTTCCTCGTGCCATTTCCGTGTGTGGGAGGAATCATGGTGATTTTCTCCATTTAATGACTGCTCTTTAGCGCCAAGATACATTTGCAGGTGAGCAACCTCTGTTAATGCATAAAATCCAATCCAATCGTTTCAGGTAGGAAGTGGGTAATCCAGTAACTGCTGACAGTGGAAAATTGTGTTGGGATGAAGGTCACTGCAGGGTTATGGTAAGCAGGAAGTAAGTAGGGATGAGCAAGGTAAGTCATTTATGAGAGAAGACCAAGGAGAGACACCTTGAAGATAAACAATGCAGGAAAATGAATATGAAAGCGAGTTCACAAGAGTTAAATAGTAGAAGAAGAAGAAGAATTTATTGTACAGTTAATAAAAACTTACAATGTTAAAAACTTATATTTAAGAGAAAAACCTTATTTACATTTATAATGTAATAAGAGAAGATGGTCACATTCCATATGAACATAAAATTCTTAATTACGTTTTAAGAAGTTAAATAGGCAATGGAAAAGCCGCAAGGGATGGACTGTGACCAGCGAGGTGGCGTGCCCTACCTTCGACTCTGAAGGAGAAGCCCAACAAAAGATAAGAGGTTGACTGCGGCTGTATCTGGTCTGAGCAAGTATTCGCTTTCTACCTTGACCTTAAGGATAAGAGTTACAATATGATCCTTGGAGAAGTTACCTGGAGTGGAAGTCGTTTTAATTGTCCTGTAACCCTGCATTTTAGGCCTCCCACCTGTATTATGTAGAGTTTAAGCTTATTTATGCATTGCATTTATGTGCTTTCAAATTAAATACTCTACATTGTATGTAGGGCTTTTCTCTTTTATTTCTAAATTGATTAGAAAAGTTTGTCTTTTTTTCAATTTATTTAACTCATTCCCTTGGTTGACTTGTACATCTGCACTTTCCTTTGTATACAATGTGCACATTGAACAGTATTCTGCATGCCCATTCGTCGAGATTCTCCCCGAAATATCTGAGACTGATGTTGAGAACTAACTGGCCACAAACACTGCACACAACGACCTAAGAGGGGAACTCATTTATAACACTGATCATCATGGCGATCTAATAGGTCGCCCTGGCGGACCCACAGTTGAGGTTTTTGTCGACAGACCCATGTCATGTGTGTCCACCTGATAGTAGCAGTTTTCGTATTTCATTATGTTAGTTGTGTATTGCAGTTTGTGGCTTGCACATTGAACTTTGTAATACTTTTGTAACAAATTATTTATGTTTTCATATGTGCTTTTATGGCGTAAATTGACCGAAATAAAGAGTAAAGGATGACGATGACCTATGGCTGTAAGATCCAGAGTGCTGTGTGGACATACTGTCTAGTTTGGCTGTTCAATGAAGGAAGGATAGTGAACAACGTGCTTGCATGCCCTACCTTTCGTAGACTCTCAAGGCGCTAGAGTGGGCTCACTAGGAAGCCTAACGCCACACCTTGTGCAATCAACACGAAAGAAGGTGGAGTAACAGCGCCCTCGTTGCGTCACAAAGTGACAATGAACAATGCGCATGCGGGAAGCCAGACCCAAGCATCCTGTCACCTTTAGCAGTGCAGCTTTGTAGTAAGGTTCGGTAAAGAACTCCTGAAACTCTCGAGGTATTTCTGTAAAGTTGCTTTAATGAAGAGGAAAGGAACCCACGACAACTCCAGTTAAACAGCAAGCAAGTTATGACATAAACTTGAACAGGAATCTAGATCTCTGGAAACATGAGATTCTAAGATTCCACAAACGTCATCATACACAGTGAGCAAACTTCAATGAATAAACACGGCATAACTTACCACACACCCCCTTCCTATACAATAAACAGAAAACAAAATATACTTAGTAATATACAAAATCATCAGAACGAAAGGGAGACGTTCTAATGCGAGAACTGCTCCTCAACTGTTTACAATCACCGGAAGCATTAGTGGTATCATGGCTGACAGTGGGGAAACTGTTAACAGAGCTACCAGAAGAGACAATGATATTACTGTCCCCACTTTCCCGTGAAGGAGGAGATAAATTGACATTCGTTTCACGATTGTTGCGACAGGAAGTTAAATCCCCCAAATCAAACCAATCCATGTCCTGTTGAGTTTTAAACTTATGGAGAATGATTTTAGCTTGTTCATTAGTTAATTTAATTAATGCATTCCGGTTCCACCATCCACGATCCTGCAAAAGAATAGCCATACGAGAAACTTTAAGTATTTTTACTGTTCAGAGAATTTAGATTGCCCTTTTGTGATTTTCATAGGTTTCTTAATAAGCACCCAATCACCAGGAGACAACATGACTTCTTTCACGTGTTTTCTTTCATCATAGTTTCTTTTATAAGAAGCCTGTTTCCGTTCTACATGTCTCCTAACTTCGTGTATATCAAGGCAGGGTGTATAATCAATTTTATCAATTAACCATGAGGGATTGAGAGAAGAAATAGGTTTTCTACCTCTGAGCAATATATAAGGTGAAACATCAGTGGTCGAGTGAGGAGTGGTGTTGTAGCTCCACACTTTTGATTGATAAACTTAGGTACATCTAACCCACTGGCTAAGGCAGTTTGTACACCTTCTTTTAACAATTTGTTTGCACGCTCAACTAAACCATTGGACGCTGGGCTATACAAAGGTGCTAGTATGTGATTAACCAAATTTTCACACAGAAAATTCTCAAATTCATTGGAAACAAAGTGTGTGCCATTGTCGTGACGATTTCCTTTGGTAGACCTTCAATTAAAAATACACGTTGCAAAAAGGAAATGGCGGCATTAGAGTCTGAATTTTTACAAATGCAAAATACAACCATTTTGAGAAGTAATCAATTACTACAACAAGGTATTTAGAGTCACTCCCTAGCAAATTAAAGGGCCCAGAAAAATCCATACCCAATTTCTGCCATGGACCCTTTGGCCAATCAACAGGACACAAAGGAGACGTAGAAGTATGCCAATGTTTATCTGAACATAAGCATTCTGGACACTTGTTAATATGGGATTTGACCTGAGCATCAATACCAGGCCACCAGTAGGTTTCCTTTATCTTGCGAACTGTACAAGAAATACCTAAGTGGCCTTGGTGAGCAAGTGAAATAATTTTGTCTCTAATACCTTCAGGTGGGACAAGTTTATCTTGCCTAACCAGAATGTTATTGACTATAGATAATTCATGAGCCACTTGGGAAAATGATCTATCTTGCATGGACATACTTCGATCACATGGCCATCCATTGACCAAAAATTTCTTTACTCTTTTTAGGCACAAGTCTTGCTCGTAGCACTCAAACCATTCTTTCTCAGAAAGTTTTACATCTTGTATTAAGTCACTCATTGAGAAGACACAATCAAAATCATCATTGTCGGTATTATTATTGGTATAAACATCATTTTCAAGAGGCATACGTGAAAGACAGTCTGCTCTTATATTCTTACCTCCGGGAATATACTTAATGTCGAAATTGAATTCTTGTAGCCTTGCTAGAAGTCTAATTAATCTAGAGGAAGCTTTGTTAGAAGAACTGTCACCTAACATGTACATGAGCGGTTTGTGATCAGTATATAGCTGAAACCTATCCCCCAAATATACATTCTAAATTTTTCCACAGCCCATGAACATGCTAGGGCTTCTCGCTCAATGGTACTATAATTGAGCTCAGCTCCACTCAAAGATCTCGAAGCGAAAGCCACTGTAAACTCTTGACCATCAATCATTTGGCTGAGGACAGCTCCTAAACCCTTTGAACTAGCATCAACTGTTATAATGGTCAATTGTCCATGCGTAAAGGGTCTGATAGCAGGGGCCTCAAGAATTAATTTCTTAACAGAGTTAAATGAGCGTTGAGTATCTTCCGACCAAATATACTTTGCATTTTTACGTAATAAATCCCTCAAAGGTTGTACAATCATAGCATAGCCTTGCACAAAACGTGCATAATATTCACTTAAACCTAAAAATGCCCTCAGGGAATCTTTGTCTAACGGTTTAGGTGCATCCTTAATGGCATTGAGAAGAGATAACTTAGGTTTTATGCCTTCCGCAGAAATGTTGTGACCTAAATAATCTACCTGTTGAGTAATAAATTTACATTTATTTTTGTTCAGTCATACCACGCTCTTCTAGTTTGTGCAAGACTTCTTCTAAAAGAACGTAATGCTCTTCTAGTGTATTAGTGTGAATTAATATGTCGTCTTGAAATGCCTGGATACCACTGCATTGAGCAAACATTTGATCCATAAGTCTCTGGAACACGCTTGCCGCGGATGCTAATCCAAAAGGCAAGCGTTTGTACGTGTAAACCCCAAAAGGGGTCACAAAAGTTGTAAGATGCTGTGATTCTTCAGATAGGGAATCTGATGATAAGCTGAACGCAAATCAATAGTAGTAAAAATGTACTGCCTCCCAGCTTGGCAAGCATCTCTTGGATTCTTGGTAAGGGATGGCAATCTACAACTATGTTGCGGTTCAAGATTCTTAGATCAGCACACAGACGAATATCGCCTGAGCTCTTACGTGCTACGACAGCCGCAGAAACCCATTCTGAAGATTCTATGGGAGCAATGATATCCTGTGCACACATTTCATCAAGAAGTTTTCGTAAATCATCTCTAGCAGAAAGGGAATAGGCCTACACTTTTGAATCACAGGGATAACATTTTTCTTGAGTTTAATTATGTGTTTGAAGCCTTTGACACAACCAACTTTATCTGAAAAAAACACCAGAATATTTGGAACATATATTTTTCAAAGTGGTATCCTCATGAGAGAATGATTGTAAGGAATCCAAGGATTCTTGTACACAAGCTACAACTGGAAGATCTCCCAAAACAACAGGTTCAGGATGACCGGGTTTGAGGATCATACCGAATTTTGCTTGATCTTGCCAACCCAGAATATCACGTCCATTCAGAGCTACATAAATTTTAGTATAAATAAGTCGGTCTTTAAATTTGATAGAATCACAAAAATAACCAAACATTACAATGTCGTATTCTCCAAATGCTTTCGGATTCACGTCACTAGGCTTAAGGATAGACTTACACCAAAACTTGGCAAAAGTTTTTCGTCTAAAATGGTTATGGGAGATCCGGAATCTGCCATAACATTGGTTTCTATAGAACCAATTGAAACATTACAAATAGGTCCTTTGCATCTTTTAGTCTCACTATGTAAAACATTGATTTCAATAGAGGATACAAGATTATTCATGCCCTCACAAAGTATATCCTCTTCTACATTAAGAAAATTAACTTTCTTTCTAGGTTTGAATGACTTACAAACAGTGTAAAAATGTCCTATTTTTTTGCAAGTAGTACATCTTTTGCCTTGTGCAGGACAGTTAACATAGTTACCCATGTGAAACTTGGATCCACAACGGTAACAGGAACCCTTATTCTCAAAAGGTTTACTAACTTTGGGTTTTGTGGAAATTGCGTTCACACCAGAATTATCTGTAGTGAATGCAATTACCTTAGATTCTTCAGCATGTCTCACACTGTTATCTTGCATAATAATTTTGGAAGAAACTACAGACCTCTCAATACTACGTGCAATGTCCATTACTTCCTCAAGGAATGGATTCTTACAAGTTAATATTCTTTCTTGGATTTTTTGTTAAAACAATTAAATACAAGTTGATCACGTAAAGCCGTGTCCAGGTAAGTACCAAACTGACATTTAGATGCAAGCACACGCAAAACAGCCAAGTAATCCTCAATTGACTCTTCCTGAGTTTGTTTACGTTTGAAAAACATATGTCGCTCAACCATAATTGATGGTTCGTCAACATAGTGTTTACCCAAACGAGTCAAAGCTTCCGAAAACACATTCCATGTTTCATCACCAGGAGGAGCAGGTACTAAAGGTAAGTTATCGAAAATATCTTGTCCAGCATCACCTAAATGATTAAATAATAAGGCTCTTTTCCTTGATGCTGAGAACTTGGAAGCATCAATGGCTTCTAAATAATTATCAAAATTCCTATACCATTTATGCCACGGAGTAATGGGTTTACCTGGTTTTGGTAAGAAAGGAGGTGGTTGCATCACATTATTGGATGAAGCTGACATTTTGAAAAGAGGAAATAAAAAAAATAAAAAAAAATAAAGTAGTTGACACCAATAAATAAATGTAAAAGAAATTAAAACAATTATAGCTTTAACTGACTATGAGTTTTCATTAAAACAGAGAGTCAGGGTTAATTGTTTCTGGTGTCTAGGGAAAAACGTGTGCCAGTCACAGAAAACCAGCAATACTTCAATAATCTCGGAAGAAGTGTTGAAGAAAACTCTAAGAAGTGAGCGTTAGTCACCTGAGTGCGAACCGCAATGAAGCGCTGCAACGTTGCACGACAGGAAACAGCTGAGTACTTTGAGTAAATGCATATGCAAACCTCTGAGTGCGAGCGGAAAAGAGGCACTGAAAGGTTACTAAGGTAACCAAATGTTAGGTGAGTTGAAAATGGCTGCCAGAAACGTGAGCAGCGTGATGACGAATAGTGATGACTGCGTGCTGTTTCTTCAGGAGGTTGAGCGCACAGCAGCAGTTGTGACGTGGGGCAGAACGAAGAGAAGGATGCAGAGCAGAGCGTGATGGAATCCACAGGCCGAATTGAATGAAAACAAAGAGGCAACGGCACGGGAAGTAAGTTGAGGAGGCAAAGTAAACTTCCCTGTAATGTAGAAAAACACAAAAATCCCGATCTTCAATATATGGGATTAGATGCAATGAGCTCGCAGTTTGCTGACATCTGAAAGATAGATGTGGGGTCCGTGGGTCCGTTCTGCAGTAGCCAACAGTCACCTTCAATGCGCCTTTAGAAGGGGAGGAATGGTTGCCTTCAATGCGCCTTAAGAAGGAGATGGGTAAATGAAATGATGCAAGGTTGGAGCATAAAGGATAAATGCTCAGAATTAATCCAGGGGTGTGGAAAATAAAAGAGAATGATCCAATCCAATACGATGAAAGGAAAACAGGATAAATCGGATGAGATAGGGTCGGTGGGTTCCAGAAGACAACTCGTCGCCAAAAATTGTAGTAAGGTTCGGTAAAGAACTCCTGAAACTCTCGAGGTATTTCTGTAAAGTTGCTTTAATGAAGAGGAAAGGAACCCACGACAACTCCAGTTAAACAGCAAGCAAGTTATGACATAAACTTGAACAGGAATCTAGATCTCTGGAAACATGAGATTCTAAGATTCCACAAACGTCATCATACACAGTGAGCAAACTTCAATGAATAAACACGGCATAACTTACCACAAGCTTTTAATCCATATCACAAAGAGAAGATTCTCGAAGTTCTATTTGACTCTGAAATGACAATGGACAACCTTGACAACACCTTCATTCGACCTTCTGCTTACTGCATTAGGGTACTGGGAGAAAGACATCCTTTTTGTCTGAAACACACACAGCTGTGGTTGCAAGAGCTATTGTAGGATACAAACTGGACTGGACCATTGCAACTCCATCTTCCCTGGCACCATCAAGAGAATGTCTCACAACCATCACTTAACACAATATGGTGCCTCGCGAGCAAGCACATATGTACCCAAAGAGTTTGTGTTACCCCACGCTGAGAAGGTGTCTCGGGGTGCTTTCAGGGTTCACTTTAAACATAAGCCTCTCAGTTTCCTATACAGATCCACTTATGGAAATGTTCGCTTTCATTTAAAGCACAGATTGAAGTTACATTTGCCACCCAGTGAACTGTGCTCAGCTGGAAAATTGTGGCTGGAGGTGCAGAGAGAGTGACTGACCCACACGAGTGGGCATTCGTTTTCCAAGTTGGCCAACAAATTATTTAATTAATTGCCACTTGCTACATGAGCACTTTACTCACTTTCAGCTTTCAAGAAACCTACTCGTGCACTTTTGGAATTCATGACCTCAGTAAGCTGGCGACGCTTGGAAAACTCTCTTATTTAAGTAGAAACTGCTAAGAGAAATAAGAATCAATTTGGTAACATTGTGATGAGTCATTTATTATTCATTTATTTATTGATTTTAATTAATGTGGCCTATTTGTCTTCCAATGCATCTCTCTTTATTTATTTAATCTTGACTTTTTATTTTATTTTAAATGTTGCATTGTTTTGTTTGCTTGTCCGTAAATACGTCTAGTTCCTGGAGAATTTCTGGCAAAAATATAATAGACAGGAGATTGCAGATGACGTTTTGATTTTGTATGACTTTCCTATTTTGGCGATTGTTTAGAAAATGGTTATGTAATATATCATAACAGTAAGGAATCTGATTATGTTGCTATATCTTCTTTTTACGTTCATGTCATTGGGTTTAGCTTGTGTAGTTCGAATTTAAAATATAATAAAAATAATATAAAAACTCTTCTATTGTGAGCCCCTTGAGTTCTTTTTGAAAATGTACTCCGTATATACCTCCTTAGTGCCTGAGGACAAGGATAATAGCCAATGAGGCCATTATGCCTGATCTGGAAATCCTTCCACATTCTCCATAATTGATAGAGGAATTGCACCTGTGGGTCCTCAATACATAACATATTATATGCACTCACCTTCTTTTGAATGTTTTCAGTATTGCAATGTTTTAATCATATTTAATCAAAAATAAAAACAAATAGCGTAAAAGACATTACGTCCCTGATAATTGTTGTGCAATAATTCAGATACTGCTGACCTGGTCAATTTGTGGCATAAATATGCATATGCTATAACCAGGGCTACTGGATTTATGCAATTGTGCAGCTACCGCGATTTTTGGATGATTGTAGATTTGCCGCATTTACCACACAATTCATCATCTGCCTCATAATCGGCAGATTTTAACCCAAAAATTGTTCGAGCTCAAACGGTTCAAAAGTTAGCAAAAACGGAGTGAAACATGTTGTAGCGCAGTGGAAGGTCGTTTCAAAGGATGACTGGTCACCTTTCTGTAGGTTATTGATATATTTGTATGGTAAACTGGTACTAATGAGGTGCAACCAATGCCCAGACAGTGTTAACAAGTGTAAAAATGGCAAAATAATGAAGTTATACTATCACAAAATGTGCTGCATAATTTGTCTTTTCTTGCTGCATAATGTATGCAGCCCTGCCACGTCAATTTGACCCCCTCCCCCCCCACCCCGCTGCATAATTCCAGGTGCCCTAGGTATAACTGGATGGTGAAATTATGAAATTCATTGGTTGTACTGAAAACCTGGCTATGTGTGGCTATCCAGGGCTGTCAGCAAGTAGCAATGGGCCAGGGCATTTGCCCCAGTGCACATGCTTTGCATTTCAGTATTGTCTCAGTACTTCACTGAACATCTAATTTTATCCAAACCTGCCACATAAATTCCAAGGAAACCTTTTCCCCAACATGTTGTTTCTGGAAATTACAATTTTAAATCCAGCACAATGGACTTGACTGCCAGCAGATCCCTTATATTGAGCAGCCAATCATATTTCAGAAGAACGACCACTGATCAGAGTCAGGGTTGGTTCTAGAGCACAACGAGGTGAGGTCAGAGCCGAGAACAGCATCATGGGGGTCCATGGTTTACCATAAGAAGCAGAGATGGCTGACTCTGATCCAGAGAGCCCGGCTTCATTATCAGCAGCAGAAACCCTTGGAACAACCCTGGCCAACAATCAATCATAAGAGGTAAAACACAAGTGAATGAAGGGCCAAATGTATGCCCAGAACCTTGTCAGAGATACACAGGAAAGTGTATGGTATCTGCATATCATTCGCCTCTTTCAGGAGTAAGGCACTTGCTATGAGGTATAAGTAGCCAGTCACGTGCTCCTGTTTTTTTTTGTTTACAGTTTTCCCACTTTCTGGAATAGGGAGAACAGGTTTATCGATCAGTACTAAGGAAAGACCACTGAGAAATGAGGCATTTCATACACATAGCTGCGGCTTATTTCTCTTGAAGCGCCTCTGCTCCCCTCGTCGATAGTTTCGATCCTTCATATAAAGATGACACCTATTCCAAGAACAGTTCCTTATGTACTGCCCGCCTGTGGTGCTCACTATCCGAATGTTTACCGTATTGTACAGTCCAAGCGCTCGGTGCCTGCTGCCTCGCAGGCAAGCAGGAGGTGGTCCTCAGCACAGAGGTGGCTGCATGTAGTTTTAGGCATGAATTAATGCATTCACAACTTTTACAGCTAATTAGCTTCATGCAGCATTAAACACAGGACCAAGGGCTGGTTCGTGTAATTACTTTGAAACTGCGCGAGGGGAGGAGGCACGCGCCATGGCTCTGAGGCGGAGCTTGTCCTTCTCACATTCTAAAACCTTTGTACATTGGGCATACTCATACTCATACTCATGCTCATACTCATGCTCATGCTCATGCTCATGTGCATGCACATGCTCATGCTCATACTCATACTCATACTCATACTCATACTCATGCTCATACTCATGCTCATACTCATGCTCATACTCATGCGCTCATACTCATACTCATGCTCATACTCATACTCATACTCATGCTCATGCTCATACTGATGCTCATACTCATACTCATACTCATACTCATGCTCATACTCATACTCATACTCATGCTCATACTCGTGCTCATACTCATGCGCTCATACTCATACTCATACTCATACTCATGCTCATACTCATGCTCATGCTCATGCTCATGCTCATACTCATGCTCATACTCATACTCATACTCATGCTCATACTGATGCTCATACTCATACTCATGCTCATACTCATGCTCATGCTCATGCTCATGCTCATGCTCATACTCATGCTCATACTCATGCTCATACTCATGCTCATGCTCATGCTCATGCTCATGCGCTCATGCTCATGCTCATGCTCATGCTCATCCTCATGCTCATCCTCATCCTCATCCTCATCCTCATCCTCCTGCTCATGCTCATGCTCATACTGATGCTCATACTCATACTCATACTCATGCTCATGCTCATGCTCATGCTCATACTCATGCTCATGCTCATGCTCATGCTCATGCTCATGCTCATCCTCATGCTCATCCTCATGCTCATCCTCATGCTCATCCTCATCATCCTCATGCTCATGCTCATCCTCATCCTCATCCTCATCCTCCTGCTCCTGCTCCTGCTCATGCTCATACTCATGCTCATACTCATGCTCATGCTCATGCTCATGCTCATACTCATGCTCATGCGCTCACGCTCACGCTCATGCTCATGCTGATGCTTGAAAGATGTCTTAGTACAGAGAGCACTCTGAGGCAGCCATGTGTTTTGAAATTAAAAAGAACCTATGTAGCAGGTGCTGTTTCTGTTGCCAAATGGTAAAATTATTTAATTATTGTTAAAGTATGAATAGAAACAAGCATTGTCAAAGCCAATAGGTTTCGCCTATGAGAAAGCTATTGGCTTTGGCAATGTGTTTTAGCCATTACGTACTCCAGTGTGGCTGCTGTTCAGCATGGCTGAAAGTTAGTGGCGTGGGGTGGGGTGGGGTAGATTGGAGTGGGGTAGATTGGGGTGGGGTTGATTGGCGTAAAGTGGAATGGGGTAGATTGGTGTGGAGTGGAGTGGATTGAGGTGGAGTGGGATAGATTGGACTGGGGTAGTTTAGAGTGCAGGAGTTGGGTAAATTAGCATGGTAGATTGGAGTGGCACAAATTGAATTGGGGTAGTTTGGCATGGAATGGGGTAGGTTGGAGTGGGATAGATAGAGGGAGATTGGGGTAGAGTGGAGTGGGATATATTGGGATAGAATACAGTGGAGTGGGATAGATTGGGGAAAAGTGGAGTGTGGTGGATTGGGGTAGATTGGAGTAGTGTGGGGTGGAGTGGGATGGTATGGGGTAGATTGAGGTGAGGGCAGATGGAAGTGGGGCAGATTGGAGTAGATTGGAGTGGGGTAGATTGGATTGGATTGGGGTAGATTGGAGTGAAGTGGGGTAGATTGAAGAGTTGAGTGCAATGTATTGTGGTAGATTGGAGTGAATTGGGGTGGAGAGGGGTAGGTTGGAGTGGAGAGAGGTAGAGTGGAGTTTGGTAGAGTTAAGTGTGGTAGATTGGGTGGTTTATGGTAGGGCAGATCAGAGTGGGGTAGAGTGGGGTGGGGTTGATTGGGGTGGAGTGGGGTTGATTGGGGTGGAGTGGGGTAGATTGGGTAGATTGGAGTAGAGAGGGGTAGATTGGAGTGGAGTAGATTGAAGTGGAGTAGATAGGGGTAGATTGGGGTGGGGTATGTTGGGGTGGAGTGGGTTGGTGTATATTGGAGTGGGGTAGATTGGGGTAGAATGGGTTAAATTGGAGTGGAGTGGGTAGATTTGTTTGGAGTAGAGTAGATTGGCGTGGAGTAGATTGGAGCGAAGTGGAGGGAGATAGATTTGGGTAGAGTGGAGTGGAGTAGGTTGGAGTGGGGTAGAATGCAGTAGAGTGGGGTAGATTGAGTGGATTAGAGTGTGGTAGATTGGATTGGAGTGGGGTAAATTGTGGTAGACTGGAGTGGGGTAGATTGTGGTGGAGTGGGGTAGATTGGAGTGGAGTAGGGTAGATTGGAGTCGAGAGGAGTTGGATAGATTGCAGTGCAGTTTGGAGGGGAGTAAATTAGAATGAGTAGGGTAAAGTGGACTGGGATAGATTGGAGTGGAGTGGGGTAGATTGGAGTGGAGTGGAATAGATTAGAATGTAGTGGGTTAGATTGGGGTTCATTGGAGTGGTGTAGATTGGAATGGGGTAGATTGGAGTGGATTGAAATGGAGTGGGGTAGACTTGGACAGATTGGAGCAGAGTGGGGTAGATTTGAGAGGAGTGTGGTAGAATGGGGTAGAGTAGGGTAGATTGGACTGGCGTGGGGTTGATTGGGTTAGATTTAGTGGAGAGGGTTAGATTGAAGTGGAGTAGATTGAGTGGAGTGGGTAGATTGGAGTGGAGTGGGGTAAATTAGGTAGAGTGGAGTAGGGTAGATTGCAGTGGGGTAGATTGGGTTAGAGTGGGGTAGATTGAAGTGGGGTGGGGTAGACTGGGGAGGGGTGGAGTGGGGTGGGTAAATTGGGGGTGGGGTAGATTGGAGTGGAATGGGATAGATTGGAGTGGAGAGGAGTAAAGTAGATTGGAGTGGAGAGGAGTGGAGTGGAGTGGAGTGGAGAAGATTGGAGTGGAGTAGATTGCAGTGAAGTGAAGTTGGGTGGGGTAAATTGGGGTACATTGAAGCGAAGTGGCATAGATTGGAGTTGTGTCGGGTAGCTTGAAGTGGGGTGGAGTGGAGTAAGTGGTGTGGAGAGTGATGGAGCAGGGAAAATAAAAAATTTTAACCCCTAACAAATTTTATAAATTATTAATAAAATGTTCGTTTAAATGTATTAATCAACACTGTATGTGTGGGAATGGTAATATGCCAATGTATGTGCTAAATAATCTATTAATGGATGTCCGTGTGTCTAATTATAACGTAAAAATAAATGCGTACTAATAAAAATAAATGCATGTTGTTGTGCTTCATAGAAATAAAATGTGTCGTTGCAAAAACAAATAGTGATGGTAAGTAAGGAACAGCTTGAGTGTTGCTTTCTGCTAGGTAACAACTAATTGGGAGTACGTAGACGGGAGGGAAACGAAAGGGATATTTTCTCTATTTTAATTATGTTTTGTTTGCCTCAAATTAGTGCTTCTAAAGTATAACCCAGTGGCGATATAAAATGGCCGCCAGTGGGAAGATGTGCGCAGGCGCAAGGGGACACGTGGTACGGGATGAAATTGGAGAAATCCGGAACCTCGTGATGTCTCTGAGAGGCTAGGATGCAAGAAATGGTCAAGGCTGGTGTGACCTAATTGAACTGATAGTGTGCCATGATGATCAGCAGAGAGCCCGTGGGAAACAAGTCTAAGAGAAAGGACAATGACTGCGGAGTTCTCGAATGTGTCGAAAGAAGTTACAAATGAACTGATCGAATCGGATGGAAATGTTTAAGCGTATGGGAAAGGAAATGATCCAAGGACCCTTGAATCCAAGAGAACTTGATTAAAGAATGAATAAGCTGACATGCATGGACCAATGAAAGAAAAGCGTGATATTAATGTTGCAACAATTAGTTAGCAAAGTTAGAATTAGGGTATAAGAGGGCCTACTCTTAGTGGGAGGGTGTGAGTTCCAGCGCAGAGAATTGATGCCAGTCGTGGTTGCAGTCACAGTCAGGAGAGGAGTTGAAGAGTCGTGTTGGTGACTTCCAGTGCTGGGTGGTCCTGATCGATCCCTTACTGAGCGGGAGAGATGCTGAAAGACTGTTAGAGGAGACGGGTTGCAGGTAGCTGATGCTGACGAGCTGAAGTTGCTGTTGCTGTCTTAATTTTACAGTTGAGTATGAGAATCAGGCTATTTCTAAATCCTAACTTAGGTTAGAAATCATTAGGCTAAATTAGGAAGCTAGGCAGGTAATTAGGGTTTTGGCTTCATGACAAAATTTCCTTTCTGCAATAAATTGATTATGCTTAATAAAAATTGTGAATTTAAGAATGAATAATTGAATAAAGTATTAAAATTCTTTTCATGCTTTAAAATTTATATAAAATTTAAGATTCTTTAAACCCAAAATGACTCAGTGGTTATTTTCCTAAATGATTGTGACATAAGTAATTGGTTATTGTGATTCAGCTGGTCTTAATCACTATGAACTAATTTCTTAAATGAATGATTCATCGACAAACAATGAGCAGGAATATCTTAAGAAATAACTAAAAGAAAGTGACTAATTAAGGTAATAAGATATCCTGGCTCTTCCAGTGGTACATAAAAGGTGTTCTCCATTTAGTTCTCATGCTTCTCCTGGGAGTACAGAATTTCATAAAGGTGTAAAGGAAAATCCAGGAGTGTGCGTGTGTGTTAGGCGATGTTTATGGGCCCCATCGTCATGAGGATATGAGAAATATAGTTTGCCCCTGGATGACCTATAAGTAACCTAGGAGGAGAATAATTTTTATTGTACGCGCTGCATCAGATTTCTTGGTAGCAGAGTTATGGTTTTCTATAGATTAGTTTAGTGATTATTGTTTATTGATTATTGATTATTTTTGATGACTAACACTTTATGTTGAGTCGCGTTATGTTATATGTAAGTTTTCACGCTTCTGGGATGTAGGAAGTGGAACACGTGTGGCAAGAAAAGTCACATGGAATTTGGTACATGGTCTGAATTCATTTTTGGTTATAACGCAGGTTGTGTTATGTTAGGGATTTCTGTGTGAAAAGTGTGTAAACGAAATAGCAAATCAAGTTTACTTGTGAAACTTTGGCCTTAATTCTCAGGAGCCTAGTCTCCACATGTGTCTTATCCCCAGAGAAACAAGTAAATTGTTTGTTTGAAAGAAGGGTAAGGTAGAGGGAAGTGCTACTTTATCGGTGAGAGTAAATAATTCTGTGGTAGGGTAGAGGTAAGCGCTGCCTACTGGAAAAACAGGATTCTTGTGTAAAGGACAAGGCTGTCACTTTGTTTAGCGAATCAGACTATGGAATTGTTTATTTGTTGTAACTAACGAAGAAAACAGTGAAAAGAAAATTGCCGATAAATTTTGTAAAGGAGGGGTAAAGAGTAGAAGTGACGTGGAAAAGTGCCGCGCTAGGATTGGATAGTGCGCTAGTCACGTGAACACAGAGCAGGAGTGACGTAGAAAAGTGCCGCTGGGATTGGTTGGTTCGCGGACGGTGGGAATTGTTCTGATTGGTACTTTAGTGTGAGTCGCGCTGTAATTGGTCGAAGTTCGGTACACAGAAACAGCGTTAGAGTAAAGAGAAAACAAATAGAAAACATGCCGTATTACGAGTATGAAAGGGAGAGAACGTCATGGACGACGAAATTGAAGAATTTCTTTAAGAAAGACAAAAAGGTTGTGACTAGAGAGGGACAAGTAATTCCTCCGCCGAAATCAGCAGCTTCACATATGATGCTGAAATATGGATATCATACGTGCATATGGTTGGACAATTGGGTAAAATATACAAAGAATGATGGAGCATTGGCTTTTCCTGAAAATGGTTCTTTTAATGTAGCGGTTTTACGGAATCTAAGAGAAAAAATGTTTAAATTGGAACCTAGACCTAGACCGACACAGTTTGAGGCTTTAACAGAATGGGAAGATGAGATGTACGAGCGAGAAAGGTTCAGAGGAATGAAAGGTTATGAGTTTGTGCCCGGAAGATTGTGGGGAATGAATCATGAGGACAGAATAAAACGATGGAGATGTGCTAACATGACAGGAGGTTTATTTCCAGCTTTACAGTTGAGGAGGGGACAAAGAAAAAACGGACTGAGAAAAAGAAACATATAGAGAGAGAAAAGTATATGCATGAGAGCGAAACGGATGACGAGTTGCTGGAAGATATTTTAAATAGAAATCCACCTCCGTATCAGCAGAGTTCTACAGTGGTGACACCAAATGCGCCACCAATAGAGACTATGCGAAATAAAAGTCCGGAAAAGAGAAATGAAGTAAATAGGTCACAAGAACAAATGAGAGCTTCTCAAAATGAGGGAATAGAAAGCGACAATGCAAGTGAATTGGCAAGGACAACAAAAGAACTAACTGAGAAAATTAGAGAATTAACGAAAAATATGGAAGCAGTTACTGTGCCTGTAACAATAGGTCCAGTAATACCAGTTTTTGAGAATCAGAAAATTGATGAGCGATCCTTGGTGATTCCCTTGAGTTCACAATTTCAGAGAGAAAAGGAAAGAATGGAAACAAGTCCAGGTACAAGCAATTTGGCTAGTGTTTACAGACCAAGTCCACCTGAAAATTTGACAGTAAATTAGTGTAACGGTAGGAAAATACCTATGGTAACTGAATCTGCAACAGTGACACCTGAAAAGAGTGGAAATTGGACAGAAATAAATAGTACTCCCATAGGTCCGACTCCTGATGAGTTAAATGAGTGGATGAAAGCTTTTAAAATAAAAGAAACAGAAGAAAAACCATTAGATGTGATCAGATTGAAAATTGACATGGAAGAATTAATACTAGGAACGATTGGTACTGAAAAGATAAAAAATTATCAGGATGATGAAATAATGTTTCTGTGCAAAAGTATAACATGGAGGGCAAAGAATTTACATGACAAACTAGAAGAAGTGGCTAGTGAGATTGGAATAGATTTTGCAAAAGTAAAAACATTGCAGAAACCATACAGAGTAGATTTTTGTGAAAAAGATATTGAAAATTTGAATACAGCAGGAAGGCTGACACAGATAAAAGAGTTGATTGTTTTGTTGAGAAAATGGGGTGATGTGGACAGATGGAAGGTTAGATGGACAAAGAAGAATGAGAAAAGTATAGACAAAGGTTCATTGGCTTTTATGATAACAGAAAAAGAACCTGTTGTTAAAGAATACCCTATGAGAGAAACTCCAGGTGGTAGTTACGTGCATGTTCCATGGACTAGGCAGGACATCCTGTCATTTACAAATGACTTTCCAAAACTAAGAGAGAAGCCAGTTGAATGGTACCGACAGGTAGAAAGGTTTGTAAAGGTCTCAAAAGTGTTGTGGATAGATTTGGATGGATTGTTTGACATAGTGGTACCAACGGATCTGTGGTCAGAATGTAAGATTACAGTTGACTGGCCAACTACAGAATATCCAAGAGATCCTAAGACAGGAGCTCCAGGACCAGATGTGATGAAGAAATACGACAAGGTGATTACCTTTTTGAAGAATAAGATTCCTCCCAAAGAGACAGATTGGGTTAAGATTGATAGAACTACACAGGAAAGTAAGGAGTCTGTACATGCATATTATGAGCGTTTGTTATTGGTTTTCAAGCAGTATAGCGGTTATGAGGAATTGAGTGAAAAGGACATGAGTCATTTTGTATACCGATTTGTGTTTGGCCTGAAACAAGAAATAAGCGATATGATTAAGCAACATATGATAAACTGGCAGAATGGAAGTGTAGATGAGGTGCTGAGGTATGCTAAGTATTGTAGTGATGAAATAGAGAGTAAACAGCGTAAATTGAAAGAAAAGGCAATGTGGGCACAAGTGAAAGTGGCAGAGAAACAAGAAGCCCAATTGGACAATAATAATGGAAACGAATCAGGACAGAATAAGATGCGACCAAACATAGGTAAAGGAAAAGGACAAGTGAGTCTAGAAGAGGCAAAGAAGAAATGGCCATGTCATAATTGCGGAAAATTAGGGCATTGGAGAAATGAGTGTAAGTTCCCACCTAAACCTAATCCGGAACATCAATCATTAACTCCACAGGTGCAGAATGAGGTAGTTGTTCAACAAAGTCAGGTGCCACAACCACCACTTCCCAACACTGTTAACCAGCAAAGATACAGTACAGAAACAGGATTCTACGGAGGAGAGCAGGTAACACAGTTGCCGCGAGCAGCTAACATTTCTCAGTATTGGTTGCGTCAGAGTGAGGATGACCCGGATGAAAGTTTCTGACGGTGCGCAGGAGAGGGAAAGAGTGCGTGCTTGGCGCAACTCTAGAGGTAGATCAGTCTGGTCCCTTTGTGGATGGAGAAGTGAATGGTGCAAACGTAACATTCCTTGTCGATACTGGAGCTACCCGTTCTACTGTTAGATCAGTGGAAATTCCAAACCTTCCTCTCTCAGGTGAATACATCCAAGTGGTAGGAGTAGCCAGTCAGCAGATTAAAACCCCACTTACTGAATTGGTGGAAGTAAAAATTGGTTCTTTTAGCAAAATGCATAAATTTGTAGTGTGCGATTGTAGTCCTGTAAATCTTTTAGGTCGTGACCTTTTGTGCAAAATGAATTGCACAATTTATTGTACGCCAGATGGAATAGGTTTCCAGACTTCAGATGAAGATGTTTTGTATAAAGTAACTTTGATGAATCAAGAACCTGAAACGAATGGTTTATTTCCTGCATTTGATGCAGAAAAACTTCCAGAAGAACTGAAAAGTACAGTAAAAGAAAGTGTGTGGGATTTTACAGGAGAGGACATTGGATTAATGAGAGAAGTTGATCCCGTAAAAGTAACAGTGAAAGAAGGGATAATTTATCCAAACACGCCACAGTACAAATTAACTCCAGAAATAATTGAAGGAATAACTCCTGTGATAAACAAGATGATGGAACAGGGGATTCTGAAAGAAATCATGAGCAGTCCATGTAATTCACCTATTATGGGACTGAAAAAGCCAAATGGAACATATAGAATAGTACAGGATTTGAGAAAGATCAACAAAATAGTTGTACCATGTTGTCCAATAGTGCCAAACCCTGCAGTAATTCTATATCAAATCCCACATGAAGCTGAGTGGTACACTGTGATAGATTTGTGTCACGCATTTTCTCTATTCCTTTGCATCCAGATAGCCAGCCATTATTTGCATTCCGGTTCGGAGAGCGTATTTTGCCATGGTGCCGAATTCCACAGGGGTATACAGAAAGCCCCTCAATTTTTAATCAGATTCTAAAGAAATCTCTGGAAGATTTAAAAATGCCAGAAAAATCAGTGATGGTGCAGTATATCGATGACCTATTGGTGGCATTGAAAACTAAAGAAGCATGTGTAAGTGACACAATTGCTTTACTGAACCATTTGGAGAAAAGAGGACATAAAGTGTCCCCTTCAAAATTGCAGTTTTGTCAGAAAGAAGTCCAGTATTTAGGGCATAAAATTGAGAAAGGAGTGCGGAAAATAGCGACAGAAAGAGTAAGAATGATTCAAGGAATGAGAGCACCAATAACTCAAAGAGAGGTAAGAATGTTTTTGGGAATGGTTGGATATTGTCGACAGTGGATAAGTGGATTTTCTTTGATTGCAAAACCCTTACAAAAATTGACAAAGAAAGATGTAAAGGACCCTTTTGAGTTAAACAAAGAAGAAATGAAATCTTTCAAAGAATTGAAAAAGAAACTGTGTGAGGCCCCTGCTTTAGGCATGCCTGATTATGAGAAGGATTTTGAGTTGTACTGCAGTGAAAGAGATGGATGTGCATTTTCAGTACTTGTACAAAAACACGGGACCATGAAAAGGCCAATCGCTTACTTTTCAGCTGTTTTAGATCCTATAGCAAAAGCATTGCCTGGGTGTCTGAAAGCAGTTGCTGCTACTTGTGTAAGTCTGGAACAAAGTGAAGGTATAGTGATGGGGTATCCACTGAGAGTGTATGTTCCCCATTCAGTAGAAATTCTTTTGACAAGAACAAAAACACAGTACATGACACATAGTCGGCTGACTAAGTACGAAAAAGTCATCTTGAGTGCTGAAAATGTGACCATAGATAGATGCATAAATGTAAATCCTTCTACATCATTGCCGGATGAAGAGAGTATAATTGAACAAGACGAAGTAGATCATGATTGTCTGAATGTGCTGGAATATTGCACAAAACCAAGAGCTGACATAAAAGATGAACCCTTAAAGGAATCGGATTATGTCATGTTTGTAGATGGTTCATGTTTACGCACAAAAGAAGGAGTGTTAAGCGCAGCTTACGCAGTATGCACAGTGGCAACTGTGATGGAAGCGTCTTGTCTGAAAGGAGTTAGGTCTGCCCAAGTTGCGGAACTAATTGCTTTGATTCAAGCATGTAAATTGGGGAAAAATGTACGAATCACGATTGTGACCGATAGCCAATATGGTTTCGGCATCGTACATGACTTTGGTCAGATTTGGTCACAAAGAGGATTTTTGACATCTGCAGGAACACCTATCAGAAATGGAGAGTATGTTAAAAAACTGCTTGAGGCGATACAGTTGCCTAAACAAATAGCTGTAGTGAAGTGCAAGGCGCATAAGAAAAACGAAGACTACATAGCGGTCGGCAATAATTATGCTGATGAGATCGCTAGATATTGTGCGGAAAACATGGCGTCCCTGAACAAAAATAGAGAAAGGGAGCATGTCTCTTGTCCTTTGCTTTTCACTAATACTGTCGAAACATGGGATGAAGTAGGGCAGTTACAAGAAACAGCAAGAGATGAGGAAAAAGATTACTGGATAAAAGCAGGATGTAGAAGACAGGAAAATAATGGTGTGTGGGTATACAGAGATGAAAGACCAGTTATGCCTGATAGCATGATTGCAGACATGGCACGGATGTACCATGGACAAGCTCATATTGGGAGAGATGCAATGATCAGACTTTTTAGACAGACCTGGTATAACCCAAAATTCAGAGCCATTGCTGAAAGTCTTTGTCAAAGATGTCTTATTTGTCAACAGTTTAACCCAGGAAGAAAAACCGTAGTGAGTCTAGGAACAATAGGACGAGAAGGAGGTCCATTCACAAGAATACAGATGGACTTTATTGAGATGCCCCCTAGTAACAGATTAAGATATGTTCTAGTGGTCGTCTGTTTGTTCTCTCGTTGGGTGGAAGCATACCCCACAAGAAGGAATGATGGAACAATGGTGGCAAAACTTATGCTGCGAGAGTTCATTCCAAGGTATGGTTTTCCAGTCACGGTTGAGACAGATAGAGGAACACATTTCCAAAATGAGTTGATCCAATTGATTTGTGAAGCTCTGAGTATTAAACAAAAACTACATTGTGCTTACAGACCAGAGGCTTCTGGGGTAGTAGAGCAGATTAATGGAACAATTAAAAACAGATTAGGAAAAATGTGTCAAGCTACAGGACTCAAATGGCCGGATGCACTGCCTCTTGTTCTGATGACCATCAGAAGCATCCCTGAAAAGAAAACGGGACTCAGTCCTCATGAGATGATCATGGGACGAGCAATGAGACAAGCACACGTACCCGTCAACAAGTTATTAACTATAACTGATGATCTAGTACTGGATTATTGCAAGGGACTGGCTGATGTGGTGCATTCTGTGTTTCATCAGGTTGGACCGGATGCGACCACTCTTGAAAGAAAACCAGCCCACGACTTGAATCCAGGAGACTGGGTCCGCATAAAAGTCCACAAGAGAAGAAACTGTCTAGTTCCGCGTTGGGATGAGCCAAGACAGGTAATCCTAGTGACAACGACTGCTGTCAAGTGTGCAGGAGTGAAGAACTGGGTTCATGCCAGCCACACAATCAGAATTCCAGAACCTACAGATCGACATGTGAGTCGGCGTCTGGAAGTGTGGGATAAAAGTTTAACGGCTGGGACAACCAAGATAAAAGAAAGGGTGCCAGAACTTGAAGATCGACCTGAAAGTCGACATCTGGAAACCCCAACTGCAAGTACCTCTAGAGAAGAAGAGGAAGAAGAAGAAGAAGAAAGAAATTCAGAAATTCCAGAATTTGAAGATCGACCTGTAAGTCGACATCTGGAAATATCTGACACAACTTCAGACTCTGATGATTCAATTGAAAACCGTAAAGAATTCCTAAGGAAAACTTGGGGTTATAAACCAATTAGAGAAGAAACTGAGCAAGAAATTGAGTTAGATGAACAACCAGGTACAAGTTATGGTGGAACTCCTTCAGAAACAATATTAATAGATGAAGTAGGGAAAGAAGTACACAAAAGGTTAGAAAATCGAGAAGAACCCCGAGGAGCAATAGGGATAGATAGAGAAACAGGAGAACAGGGAAATTTAGAAACAGAAAAGGAGAAAAACACCAAATCGGAAGAACCCCGAGGAGGGACAGTAATAAGGGAAAACAAAAAGGAGAAGACAGATCCACCAGTAGGAGATGACGAGATTATAAGTTTCAAAATAAGAGACAATAGTGAAACAGTTGAAACAGAAACAGAAGAAAGTGGAGGAGAGGAAAAAGCAAAGACTGAATCAAGAAAAAGAAATTGGAAATCGGAAAGAGAAGAAAGAGAAGGTGAGGTCAAAAGGCCAAGAAAAGGAGATAATTGGCCCAACAGCTATGTAAGAAAATTGAGATATAGAATAATAAGAGCGGAAGACGAAGGTGCTGAACAAGTAAATGAAGTAACAAGTCAAAAGGAACAAGAAAAACCCAGTGGAAAAAGATTACAAAAGTCCAAAAGGACAAAGAAAGTGAATTCAAAATTTAAGTCACCTGAGTGGCTGTATATTGCACTAACTGATTACAAAGAAGAAGAAGAAAACACTCACGGAAACCAGAGACTGAGAAGTCGGATGGGAAAAGGTGAGATGCAACAAAACTGAAGTGAAGACTTATAGTGCTTCTGCCGGACGTGACAATTTTACTGGATGTGACAAATCACCGGATGTGACAACGAAAGAATTCTGGAGAGAATTAAAGAAAGTACCAAGCAAAGACTTTTTGAAAGCAGAGTGGCATCTAAGTCATTTCTGAGGTGTAGTGACACAATTTTCTGAAACTTAACAAATAGAAAAAGAAAAATGGAAAATAATGAGAGTAGAAGAAATAAATGTGAATTTATAAAAAGATGGTGCAAAATGTGCTGTTTTTGTACAGGGTTATTAATGACCATATGGATAGTTTTAGCAATCACAATTCCTATTAGTGTAGCTGTGATAGAAGCAAAAAATGATACTAAACCAGAAAAAGAAACTAATAGTAAAGAACCAGTTGTTTTAAGAAGTAGTGCAGAGTTGCATAAGGATAAGTCAATAACTGATTTTTCAAAGAATGTTTTCACAAAATTGTTGTATGAGTATGTAGAGACAATGGACGTTAAAGATTGTTATGTTTGTATGCAGTTGCCTGCATCAGTATCTGAAGGTGTGACTTATCATCACCTACCTTTGACTTATGGAATAACATGTAGTGTAATAGCAAGTTTATTTTATAAAACAGGTAGATTAGAATCTTATTATACTGATATAGATAAGATTTTTGCAAACATTCCAGTAGTACCAGAACTTAACAAAGTAAAACCAGCAAAGGTTTTAGGAGAATTCTTTTTAGAACATAGAAAATTAACGTTAGAAGAAATAGTTAGTAACAACCTTACCTGTGAGTTAAAGAAAGAAGAAAAGGTATTTTTAGATATGGTTGAAGAAAGAAGAATGAAATTTCAAAAAGAAGCAATAAAAGAGGAAGGAAAACGCTTATGGACGTTTGAGGAAGGAAATCATGAAGGGAAAAAGATAAATGCAGCAATGACTTTAGACTGGCCACAAACAGGAAAGTTGTGCATTAGGAGAAATAAGACAGTCTATGACAATTACTTTGTAGGTTCCAGTATCTGCCATGACAATTATCAAATTCTGGGAGGTTGGGGATTCAAAGGTGGAAAGGACCCAATATTTCCAGGTATCTATTATGTTTGTGGGAATAGAGCTTATTACAGGTTACCGGACCATTGGTATGGAACTTGTTATGTAGGCCTGGTCTTTCCAAAAAAATTCACATGGACAGAGAAGAAAAGGGAACATACAAGATGATTAATAGATTTACACGTAGAAAGAGGGAAAGTTTTTCAGAAATTGTAGGGGATATTTTTGGAGCATTGATACCAGCAGTGGGAATATCTTTGAATGCATTTAAAATTCGGAAGTTATCCACAGTAGTAGATCGTTTATCTACAGATACTGCGGGAGGGTTCTTAATGGTAAATACCGAAATGGTTGCCATAAGAGCTATGGTGATGCAAAATCGGCTTGCCCTTGATATTCTTTTGGCAAAAGAGGGTGGTGTCTGTGGAATGTTGAAAGTCCAACATTGTTGTACTTACATTCCTGATAACAGTGAAAATATACAGAAGTATATTACAAATATTACAAGTTTGCACAAAGAATTAGTTCCACTGGAGGTTGAAAGTGTTTTGGGAAAACTTGGTAGAGGGTTTTCCTCAGTAGCGAATTGGTTAACTAGGATGAGTAGACTAGTGATAGGGAAAGTTATAATAGTAGCAACTATAGTAATATTATTAGCCAAGATGTTGAAAATAGTAATAACATGTATAAAGAGAAAAGTAAGACAGAATAAGATAAGAAGAAATAACAGAATAATGAGAGAAAGAGAGAGAGAAATGGGTGAAATTGAGTTGGAGAAAATGAAAGAAAGCATGTATAAAGAGACTAAAAGGCAAGATGAAGAAGAAACAGATGTATAAATAACAGAAAGCAAAGGATGAAAGACATGCTGCCTGAAAGGAAGTATGACTTGGGTTTTATGTGGTGATTTAAAAATCACCAAAGGGGGGATTGATGGAGCAGGGAAAATAAAAAATGTTAACCCCTAACAAATTTTATAAATTATTAATAAAATGTTCGTTTAAATGTATTAATCAACACTGTATGTGTGGGAATGGTAATATGCCAATGTATGTGCTAAATAATCTATTAATGGATGTCCGTGTGTCTAATTATAACGTAAAAATAAATGCGTACTAATAAAAATAAATGCATGTTGTTGTGCTTCATAGAAATAAAATGTGTCGTTGCAAAAACAAATAGTGATGGTAAGTAAGGAACAGCTTGAGTGTTGCTTTCTGCTAGGTAACAACTAATTGGGGTACGTAGACGGGAGGGAAACGAAAGGGATATTTTTCTCTATTTTAATTATGTTTTGTTTGCCTCAAATTAGTGCTTCTAAAGTATAACCCAGTGGCGATATAAAATGGCCGCCAGTGGGAAGATGTGCGCAGGCGCAAGGGGACACGTGGTACAGGATGAAATTGGAGAAATCCGGAACCTCGTGATGTCTCTGAGAGGCTAGGATGCAAGAAATGGTCAAGGCTGGTGTGACCTAATTGAACTGATAGTGTGCCATGATGATCAGCAGAGAGCCCGTGGGAAACAAGTCTAAGAGAAAGGACAATGACTGCGGAGTTCTCGAATGTGTCGAAAGAAGTTACAAATGAACTGATCGAATCGGATGGAAATGTTTAAGCGTATGGGAAAGGAAATGATCCAAGGACCCTTGAATCCAAGAGAACTTGATTAAAGAATGAATAAGCTGACATGCATGGACCAATGAAAGAAAAGCGTGATATTAATGTTGCAACAATTAGTTAGCAAAGTTAGAATTAGGGTATAAGAGGGCCTACTCTTAGTGGGAGGGTGTGAGTTCCAGCGCAGAGAATTGATGTCAGTCGTGGTTGCAGTCACAGTCAGGAGAGGAGTTGAAGAGTCGTGTTGGTGACTTCCAGTGCTGGGTGGTCCTGATCGATCCCTTACTGAGCGGGAGAGATGCTGAAAGACTGTTAGAGGAGACGGGTTGCAGGTAGCTGATGCTGACGAGCTGAAGTTGCTGTTGCTGTCTTAATTTTACAGTTGAGTATGAGAATCAGGCTATTTCTAAATCCTAACTTAGGTTAGAAATCATTAGGCTAAATTAGGAAGCTAGGCAGGTAATTAGGGTTTTTGGCTTCATGACAAAATTTCCTTTCTGCAATAAATTGATTATGCTTAATAAAAATTGTGAATTTAAGAATGAATAATTGAATAAAGTATTAAAATTCTTTTCATGCTTTAAAATTTATATAAAATTTAAGATTCTTTAAACCCAAAATGACTCAGTGGTTATTTTCCTAAATGATTGTGACATAAGTAATTGGTTATTGTGATTCAGCTGGTCTTAATCACTATGAACTAATTTCTTAAATGAATGATTCATCGACAAACAATGAGCAGGAATATCTTAAGAAATAACTAAAAGAAAGTGACTAATTAAGGTAATAAGATATCCTGGCTCTTCCAGCGGTACATAAAAAGGTGTTCTCCATTTAGTTCTCATGCTTCTCCTGGGAGTACAGAATTTCATAAAGGTGTAAAGGAAAATCCAGGAGTGTGCGTGTGTGTTAGGCGATGTTTATGGGCCCCATCGTCATGAGGATATGAGAAATATAGTTTGCCCCTGGATGACCTATAAGTAACCTAGGAGGAGAATAATTTTTATTGTACGCGCTGCATCAAGAGGAAGGGCGTAGAATGGAGTTGCATGTTGTGTTGTGGAGTGAGTGGCGTAGATTGGAGTGGCGTGGCATGTCATAGAGTGTCTTAGAGTGGAGGGACGTAGAGTGGAGTGCCATGTCGTAGAGTGGAATGGAGTGTCTTAGAATGGAGTGGCATGACAGAGAGTGGAAGCGCAAAGATTGGAGTGGATTGGTGTAGTGTGGAGTATGCATGATGAGGTAGCACACTGCCATTACAGTCAACACATTTTCAATTGAAATGACCATTACGTTTGCCTCAAACTACGATTTTACTGCACACAAATGATAATGTGACCAAACGTCATCACCTAGTGTATTGATGTGCTTTGATCGTATTCAAATATTTGTTTCCACCACACTTCAGAATTGCAAACAAATGTGCTTCATTTGTACTAATTCTGATATATTCTGAAACATCCGCAACGTTCATTTTTTGTTGTGTGCTAGAAAAAAAACATCCTACACCCTCACCTCTTACATGGATACACAGCAGGCCTGTCACATAAATTCTCTCACTTTGAAGTCAGAGAAAGAAAAGTAAACACCAAGCTCCCTCAGAAGATAGAGCTTGATAACTGACCTCTGTCTTTGAATGCACAGCAAATGTTACAAGATAAGAGCAAGATTTAAAGGCTGGTCTACAGAAAGCGAGTTCGTGGAGAAATACAGTAAACAAAGTTTGGGCTATGGGAGGAACTGACTTAAGCTGGACAGCCTAAAGCAAATAAAGCCAGCAAATTGAAAGACAGAAAATGTGAGTTACAAACCACAAAGCCAATGGTAAGCAACGGGGAGAATGCATTCTTAGGTCAGCTTAATGAAAGTCCCCAAGATGTCTTTAGGTCTGGTAGGCTTCAACCTAAACAACAACATACACACCAAATGTATGTTAATTACTGTAATAGAACCCAAAATATAGGTTGTTAAGAGGCATTTATTTTTCTGAAAGTAGGAATGCAAAATAAAACATGCCAGTATTAAGCTAGTTGGTGCCCTGATTTTGGTCAAGGGCTTTCATTTTACAAATTGGTACATTCTAAGACCTGTAGGGGTCTAGTCACAAACTGCATTTTGTTGCACGTTTAGATGTACTACAATAGTACTACTCACATACAGTAGCGGTCCGTGGTAGGAGTGCCGGCCGGGCGGTGACGTGGGGTGGGGGGTAGTAAACCACGGATTACGGCCGAATACAGGTAAGTAAACATTTAAATAAATAAAACGAATTTCGTTGCGCGCACTGCATCTCAACAGGTATCTTTCCCCAATCCTGGAAGGAGGCAATAGTTGTCCCCTTAAAAAGAAGCCTAACTATGACCCTGAAGATTTAAGTAGTTTGTGCCCTATTTCTCTTTTACCTGAACCAGCTGAAATATTTGAAAAATATCTCAATCAGGAACTGGTGGAGTTCGTGGCCACCCAGGATCCTTTGCAGAATGGGTTTCGGAGTGGCCACAGCATGGAATCCGCTCTGCTGGCTGCTACTGATGCCATTCGGTTATTCTTTTTTTAATCTTTAAAAATAGCATAGTAATTTAATTTGACATATTTAAACTAATTATCTATTTCAAATTCAAGTTAATAGTGCTGTAATATGTTCCAATTTTTTATATATTTCAAATAAATATGTACAACAATTTAAAATAATATTTAACAGTGACACACAAGTACTCTGTACACTGGATTTCTTGGAGCAGTGGCTGAAGGAAGATGAGTCAAAGCAGAGTCTGTACTCTCTGTAGGTCTTATTGCAAATTTTAAAGAACTAATAACATGAAGTTTTCGTGTTTGCTATAGCGCTCTGTAGCCAGGCCTCAAAAGGACAATCTATGCTCGCCATTGTAGCCTAGATTAACAACTAGCACAATATATCCATCTACCAAAGTGCCAGTCACTGTAACACATCTCCCGCGTCTTCCGCTGTACAAAAATGATGTATTTTTTAATCAAATCCTGCAATGTTCCCTTTGTTCTTGGAAGGTAAATATAAAAAATAGCACCAATCAAGCCATTTCTTATTTTGTATTTCATGCCCTCCTTATCTACCAAAGTGGTTTCTTGTAAAACATTGTTTCATTGCCCTTTCTTTTCAAATAATTAAAACATCTTTTCAGTTTTATCTGTGAAGGCAGCTCATCAGCATTAAGAGAAGTGAATATAATTGGATTTTCAATGTTTTCCTTCACAAAGGAAATTAGGCGAGGAAGTTAATGTGGACAGCTCTTCAAACCATGAAGGCAGTGCTTAATTTGAGCCGGTGCTGCACCACTTCAAGACAGTGTCAGAGGCACGTGCTCAGGAACAAGGGTGCCTGAACAATGTTTTTCCTTTCATAGTGCTCTGATTCTTGCATTATTCTGGGAAACAATGTCTTTTCAGCATGCCATGTTTTCCCCAAGAAGTGTTAATGTTAGCCCTTTAGCTGTGAGATGTTAAAATTTGCATTTTAAAGGCTATCTCTGCCCTCTCACTCGCTCTGTGGTTTCACCCTCAAGAAAAAGGCACAAATCAAGGAACGAAATTAAATTTTGCATTTCACGAGTCTGTCAAGTGCACTATGTCATATCAGGCATTCCTCGCTTTTCAGCCAACAGCATATTGCCAATTGCATTATGGGTCTTGTATTTTTGCCTTAACACGTTTTTATGGGTTTAAAGCCCCAGAATGCAAATTATTGTTGGCTAAAATGCCAGATCTTGATGAAAGTGCTATACATGGCTTGGGGCTACATATCAGGTATCTTTAAAAATGTTACAAATAATTATTTTCCATTTCAAAATCTGCTTGTTTCACACATAAAACCAAGAGTAAACTCTGCTCTCATCTTTTGTGGTGGTTCACCCTTCCACTCACACCATGCATTAAAACAAGCATTGGCAATGCAAATTATTTTGTCTTTTGGTCGAAAGTGGTAAAAGGTTTCAAACTGAGCTTCACAACGCAACAAAGGTGCAGCATGGGCAACTGGAGTGTAACCTACTTTAAAACAAATAATAGGTAAAGAGCAGGTGGCAGGAGCAGAATGTACATCCCACGATTCTCTCACACATGCAGGAAAGGTGCAAAACAGGTAGCTAACACAGTAAAGTGGAAGTGAGAGGCGTTAAAGGACTTTTATATACTCTATGTAAACATACATACATTTCCAAGCAGCACAACACACGTGTCTGACCTTTGATAGAATTACCATAAATTCATGTACTCAAACAGGATGATGAAACCTACCTACCTAGTGTGCTTTGGTTCATCAGTGGGTCCCAAACTTAGGATTGCAAACATTCAAGAGTACTTCTGTTCACTAGTTGTACTGTCTTCTAGTTATGGGTTCCCTAGTTTTGGCAAGGTTATGTCCCTTATGTCAACGTTTATGCTCCACTTTTGTCAAACTCGCCGACATTTAAACAAATTGGCTGTGTTTGAGCTAAAAATGCTTTACTGGTGAATCCCTGCTACAAACTGAAACAGACATTGGTAAAGCCTATAGGTCTTGCTTATGAGGGTGCTATTGGGTTTGTCAATGTCTTCTAGCCATGTTGTAGAGCAGCGCGGCTGAATGTAAGAGAAAAAGTGCTATGACGCAGCCAGGGATGGATGCATTATAGTGCTTTTTTATTGCTGACAGGATTGGAGCAACGGGAAGGAAGGAGGGGGTTTGGGGTGGAAGGCATACAATGGGGGTGTGGGGGAAAAAGCACTATGCTGTAGCCTTCACTGGCCACGTCATAGCACTTTTTTTGTTTATTGCAGGGTGGGAGGTGAGAGGCAACATGGAGGGACGGGAGATGGGAGGTGACACAGAGGAAGGGATGGTGGCGACACAAAAGGAGGGAGAGTCGAGGAGCTATACGGACAACGGGGGTGGGAGGGCTGTTAAAAAGTACACAGACAATGGAGGGTGGGAGGGATAGGGCAAGCAACTACAGAAGAAGGTTGGGATGGCAGGGGCTCGAAGACTGCCATTTTGGGGAAAGGCACTTCCACAACACCGCATCCATCTCACATCAAATATTGTGGGAAAGTCCCTGTTCAAAGGACAAGCTTTGCAAGTGTATTCAATAATCCTTTTTTCTTCATAAGCAGTGAAAACAGCTTCATTCAGCAGTGGAAACACCCCTTCTTCACAGAACAGGTACAACTTGGGCAGAAATAGCGCAAGCTTTCCTCTTTCAGATGACAAATAGAGGTCTAGTACAGCAGTAGGCCGGGTTTTGCCCTTCTAAGGCAGCTGCAGTGCATGCTCTGCTTCCTCACAGAATTAGTACAGGATGTCAATAGCAAAGCAAGCTTCCCTTTCTCAAAGACAGCAGCAAGTGTAGTCTTCCATTCCCAGCAGACCAGATCCAGAAGGGCAGCCTAGTACAAGCTTTCATCGGTTACAGTTAAGGCAGGAGTGACATGCACTTTAGAGACAGATCTCTGAAGCGGGTGCTTTACCCATTGTGGGGAATCTACGGGGGAAGTGGAGTGAATATGAGAGTTCAGACTCCATTTTCACTCAGGTATTATTCCAGGTCAACATCCTGAAAGTCCCACATTTTCCACATATTGAGAAGTAGCCATTCTATCGTAGGTCATTGTTACTTGGAGCAGCCCAGTCACAACCTAAGCAACTCTGCTCTGGACAGGTACACTGGTGGCAACCCCTTAAAAAAGGTTTTGAATGCACGTGCATCAGGTGTTGTAAATTCCCCACCTCGGTGCTGCACCTGTCCAAAATATTACGGTCCACCAGGGCCAGCGCCATCCGTTTTTGGGGACCGACACTTATTTTCCCTCCGACTTTGATCCGGAGAGAGAACACACAAAAGTGGAAAAAAGGAGGAGGAAAAAGAAAAACAGACATAGGTAGATAGCAGGGATGAAAAAGGGCCTGCAAGAGAAACATAAAACGGCAGGGGGTGTCTGGTGATGGATTATAAAGGCATGAGGTGGAATCAAGTCTACGCAGCCTTGGTATTCAGCACCTCAACGACATTCAATAGCGCCGGCTACGGGCTTCTTAACACATTTAGAGCCCATCACTTATTCTTTTACAAATTAAGCAGTACATAAAGGAGAACCTTTATTGATACAGATACATAGGATAGCACTGAAATGACATACAGAAGCCAAGTATTGCTGAAGATATCACTTATGATACGAGACAAGAAATCAGCTGTGCATTTTGTTGCGTACGACACATCACACTTGTAAATGATATGTGTTTTTCTTCTCAGTTTCGCTGTGCATGTGTGGTGTGTTTGTGCTTCTAATCAGGACAGCTGATCACACAATCTTGACATTGTGATTGGAAGGTTTGTTTTTTAGAAGCTGACTAGAATTGCATGATTTTAGCTTCAACCTGATCTCCTAATATTAGTTACCCGACAGACTCTGCACAGATGTCAGCCATTGCACGCTAGATCCCTCGGCATAAGGAATCATTTTGCAGACCTGATTTACTTGGCTGATTCCTGCAGGGAATTCCTGCTTCTGGGGGATTTAATGCACATACTTTCAGCAGGTGGTAAATGTGCGCCTGGACTCCTGTGCGGGGAGAGGGCGAGAGAAGGGAGTGGGAGGAAGAGAAATGGCAGAGAAGGGTGCAGCCTGCCAGTGCCTTGGCAGAGAGTGGGACGGGGCCTGGATTGCAATGCAACCCTTTCCAAATGCAATTACCGACTTGATTTTCCAGCCAGTTGAACCTGGTTCCCACACCTGCCAAACCTGTGTACCGGGACACCAGACAACTGTTAATTGTGCAGAGCAGAATTCCACACGTGACTTCCTCTCCGCACACCTTTGTGGCATGTGTGCCGAAAGGGGCTCCAATTAAATCTGTATTATCACACAAGGGGTGTAAAATAATGCAGAGCTTTTTTGGGAACATTGCAACATTTTTGCTTTTCTACTTCCGTGTGAAAATTGAGACTTTTGTGAAAAAAATGTTGTCGCTCGTACCCTTAATTATTTTTATACGTTTCTTTTCCTGCACAATGCCAGCATAGAAAAGCTTTGCAAAAGGTACACTTACAGGGGAAATTCTGCATTTGTCCAGCTTGGCTGAGCTGAATTTGCATGAAAATTATCATAATATGTAGTGAAAACTATTTCCAAGTTGAAGGGCCAAAGCAAAGGTAAACAGTAAAACTTCACGATTAGGTGAACATCTAGAACATTCCAAACCTTCACTAACAATACAAATTCTGCACAACTTATAGAAGAGTCTATTTCAAAGCCAGTAGAAGCAATGCGAAGGTGAAATATTGGGCCCACCTCACAAAGGCATTTTTGAGTACGTGAAGCAGTCCAGTCGAGTAGTATTACTTCATGAGCTACTAAATTCAATTTACTGAGGTGCAGGTAGAAATTTCCACCTATCCCTGACCTGTGTCTGGGGCCCAATGCACACAGGGCCTAATTCCAATAGATTTACACCTGCAGTGCTCCTGAATTCCAGGAATAAGCCACGAGTGCTACAGATTTACTCCTAGAATCGAATAATAAACCATGAGCACTAGCGAGTAAGTGTCAAATTCAAAATCAGGCTTTAAGTCATGCAGTGGCTTAGCAAGTGTGGGCGGGGGGCAGTCCGCCCCAGGATGCTCGAGTTTTGGGGCAGCGCCCCCGCTCTCTTACATGCGTTGTCACGGGGAGGCACACGCAGGAATCACCAGCACCCCCCCCCCCCCTCCCTGCTCTTACATGTGTTTGCCGCAGGACGGCAAAAACAGGGACCGCCACAAGCGGCAAAGTGGCTAACTACGCCACTGAAGTCATGCCTGCTCACACATCAATCATTGTGCAATGAGTAGGCATGATTTACTCTTGTGGTACTCCTGACTTACTCCTGAATAATTGTTTACCTGAAGGTGAAATGCAGAGCCCCTCCATGAATCCCGAAATTAATACAAACACAAAAACACATGGATATTAGACTATACTAATACTTAATATGAGCTATTCTCCTACAAATAAAATGAGTAAAAAAGATTCCAAAATTGTTAACAACAAAGCAAACAAAATGAATAGAAGAGTGAATGTACGTGCATCGTATTTCATCACACACTCTAGTAAAATAGTCTGATCCCTACATGTGTAATAACTAGCTGATTTGCAGCATAATTTATATTAGAATAACCATGCTGAGTCGTGTACCACTATGCATACCTTTATCCCATAAGGCCTGGAGTCTGACACTCAGCATCCCTGTAGCCACAGGTGCATCTGCTTTGCCCTTCCTTATTTACCAGTATTTTTACGATTTTTCTTACATGGTAGTCCATAGAGCGAGGATGGGTCTGCTCAGGCTCCACTCCTGTTTCAGTTACACTGAAGATGAAAATACTTTTGGGTTAGATTTCTGGAAGCACACAGAGGCTGTCACTATTGTATCTTGTCAGCTCCTCTAATATGGAACTGAGCAGGCCATTTATAGTTGCTGAACTACCATAAAACTTATTAATGTGAGCTAGAGAAATGTACAAAAATATGTGGCAATCTAAGCACACATAATTTTTAAAACATGAAAAGCCATTGCTCTGCAAGGCCCAGATTAGTATTAAACAGTCCTGCCTTCTGGAGCCTAAGCTACTGCCCGATAATACACTCTTTACACAAATAAAAGTCATGTTAATATGCAGCAAGGCCTGTGTCTCATGTAACATTGCATTTACATTTCACAAAAACTATTCCAAGCACATCAGCAAGCCAAATGAGGGGACGTAGTTTGCTCTTCCGCCCACATCATGTTATAGACATGGGCTCAATGCAGAAGAAGCCATTGGAAGGTAGACCTATTATGCATGACATAGGAGATTGCACACTTACCCACCAAACACCCCTCTGCAAGTAGAAGGAGCCGCAAACTACACTTACCTGCGTGAGAAGCCCTGGCCCCTCTTCAAAATGAGGCCAGGTACACCGCCAGTGAAGGATGGTGCTGTAGTTTTAAACTGAAGCTCAGTCATTCACCAGTGCAATCTCCCCAGCTCAGACTAGAACTCTCAGGGTTTGTGCCTTCACTGGAAACAGCACAATCTCTCTGTAATTGGGTGCGCTGTCCTGGTCTGCTCTGGGTGCACCCTTCAGAGGGTGCGCAACGCCTCACTCCAGGACAGTTCCCCAGATATTTAACTCAGAATCTAGAGTACCCCTGGGAAAACTGTGCCTATGGCAAATCCAAAGAGTATGTCTGGCAACTTTTGAGAACTTTAGAAACTCCCATATCAACACTGAAACATATGTGTAAACCTACAAATGAATTAGTATATCAAAACAAAAGAACAACCCATACGTCCATGTGAACTGGGTAATAGCTAATCAGTTTAAGCACAAAATTATTCACAAGGAACTCATTTAAAATAAAGATGTCTCACTTTTGCAAATATATGACTTTTTGCAATGACTTTGTCACAAACCTGAAAAAAAAAAAAATACAATCAATATGTTTACATTAATTTGCACATTGTAGTGTTTACTTAGTCCTTTAACTAGAGAGAAGTAGCCCAAAGAATAAATAGTTAACACTAACTTCAGCCGAAGTGGGTGGTGTTTATTTGTAAATACAAAATTCTTAATAAAAGCACTCACTCACATAACACATCATATATTGATACTCTAGAGAGAGAGAGAGAGAGTTAAATCTTCAGACTTTCAAAAGCTTTGGAGCAAAACTTCCAAATGCTTGGTTAGATGATGTAGTCCCAGTTGAGCTACTGCGAACAAAATAAGGGCGGAGAGGTGCTGTAATTTATTTCATAAGCCCAAATAAATAGAGGTTGGACCCATCTACTCAGGGTAACTCATGAAGGGTTTATCTCTTGTTTACGCGCCCAAAATGTGATTATAAATTATATTTCCAAATGTATGATTCAAGTAGAACAAGATAGACTCATGTACATCAAGACTCCTCATTTGAACACTTTCCTCAACCTCCAGAGCACTAGGAAGAACTACCTCCTAATCTAAATGAAAAGGTGAGAACATCTTAGATTTATAAAGCGCCTACTATGTCCAAATCTATAAAGCACTGTCGCCAACAAGTAGCCCTCCTCAGACGGTTGGTGAAGCTGCCTCTCGAGGGTTATTTGTAGGGGGCCCTTTGAGAGGGGTGCGTTTTCCCAGCACCCAAGGGCTCTGACCGGCTGCATTGGAATCAGCGTCTGGGTGGTCCCTTAGAAAAGATGAAGGGAGAAAAGCTGCGGGAAAAAAACTACAAATCGAGCGAGAGAAAGGGGAATTTGAGATGAGAATGAGAGATCAAGAAGGGGAAACAGAAAGGGTAAATGGAAGAGGGAAAGGAGGTGTGACGATCAAGGACTGTGTGCGGGGCTTCTCCAGGCCAGGACGTGCAAGCAATACGTTTCCTCTCTGATAATTTTACCATTTCCGACAAGGGGAATGAGACCACAGCCCCACCCACCTCTCTTTTCATATCTCGCAGGCCATGTGGCCTGCATCTCCCCCTTCCGAGCCACAGCTAATTCAGCTCCATAAAAATGTTTTTTTTCTGCAGCGACAAGCTCGGTGGAAGTTGCCGAAGCATTAAATTATATTGTTGTTCTCTCTGATTTTTTAAATTAGCTATTGATCTGAACATTGAACCTCAATTATTCTCTGGAGGGCCGAGGAATTCGGAGGGGAGGGGGGAGAATTCTCCAAGCGAAGGCAGTTTTCCGAATGTCAAACACAGAGGAATTGACCCCGCCAGACGCAGACCTGGTTATTGTTTGATTAAAAGGGCTACAAACGAGGCATGACGAATGGAAAAGGAGTGGGCGGCTCAGCTCCCACTAGACCTCACTCAAAGCGCTACAGCTCTGTACCTGCAGCGTATCCCTTCCTGAGATGTCTCCTGACGCCTCGGTCCATCCTGTCCTGTGACGTCTCTCTCTTCAAAGCCACCATCCTCTTGCTTGAGGCCTCCCCCTTTCCCTTCCTGTGCAGGTCGTCAAGCTCTGTGGTGTTTTGCTGCCTGAGGCCTCTATCCTATGTGCAGCAGTCACCTTTCCTTCCTAAGTTGCCTGAGACGCTTTTCTCTTTTATTATGCAGGCTGATTCGCCCCTATTCTTCTATGCTTTTTTTTTTTCTTTTTTTTTTTTGCAGTGTTATACAGCGCGAACTCGACCCAGAGGTATTGCAGCGTTTTACATGATCACCAGTTACATTACACAAGGACACATTCATTTTTGGTAGGCACGCAGAGATTTAGGGCCTGATTACAAGTACAGCGGTCCTCAGGACTGCCGTACTCGCGGTGGCGGTATGACCACTGCCACCACTCCAGGTCCACCCGCAGTATTCTGAGTGTGGTGGTCAGACCGCCACAGGACCGCCTCCTCCGCTGAGATCCAGGATCCCACAGCTATGGCGCGGCAGAAAGAGGACGCAATATGCTGACGATGCCGCTGCGGCACCGCCGAGCATATTACGAGTTGCCTGTTCACCGCCCATTTCATGGTGGTGAGCCTGCCATGAAAAGGGTGGTGGAGAGACAACTAAGGGGGCCGGAACAGGGCCCCCTGCCACTTCTTGGCCTGGGGGTGCATGCAAGGGGGAACATGTTGTGTTCACCTGGAATTGCACCCCTGTTCCTGCATGGTATGGTTTGTATGACATCGTGCATGCCACACCGTGCAGGAACATGCTGCAGGCGCTGTTACAGCAGCAGCCTGCTGTTAAGGCTCTCCTATGAGCCTTAAACAGCCGCGGACGTGAGACCTCCGCAGCACCGCCCGCCCACCATGGATTTAAGTCATAATCCGGCAGGCTGGTGCACCACGGACTTGGCTGTCCTCCTGTGGGAACAGCGGTGGCGGGCCCACAGGAGGATCACCAAACTCATAATCAGGCGCTAAGTGATTTGCCCAGAATCACAGGATGTTGAGCCGATGCCGAGACTCAAACCTGGTTCCCTAGTTCCAAAGTCGGAAGCTCTGGTCTTGTGAGACTTTTCCTTTTTCCACGATGTATCACAGAAGCTTTCCTCTATCTTATGCACCCCGTGAGCCCCCTCATGTTCATGTGATTCCTAAGATATTTCGAACCCTCCCATACTGGCCTGGGAGTTCTATACTATTTCTATATATCTGTTCGTTCTTAAGATGAGAGACCTTCCGTGCAACGTATGTGGCATTATGCTACCTTACAAAACCCCTCTTCATCTAGAGTGCAGTAAGGACTCCCCACTCCCATGCAGCCGGCAAAACCTATGTTGCTTGTATTGCCAAAGATTGCGCTCATGTGGCCTGTGCACACCCTCTCCTCCCGAACAGGTGTGGGCCCTTGAGTTCCTATGATCTGTGGTGACGCATTGTTTCTTCTCATTCTACTCTATGAGTTTTTCTACTTCCTTTGCAGTCCTATGTTAGCCCTGGCTTTACCACTGGTGCAATGCACCTCCACCAAGTGGCACTCCACCTCATGGGCCTGGGTGTCTCTAATCAGCACATGCCCGAGCATGCTTTTTAGCCACCACATGAGGTGTACCATTGGGCCGCTATACGCTTCAACAAGTAATCCTCTTGGGTTCAAATTATTTTGTGGATTCAAAAATCCCTTTAATGTTCATCTCCCCAAAATGAATCACACTGGAATCCTGGCAGGGCGCCATATTTCAAAGGTTTGTTTACGAAACCCTGTCAATGGAGAGCATAAGAGAAGTGTAAAATGCTCTATTACTTACCGGTAATCTTCATTACTCCGGGTCCCGTTGTCCTCGTCCCATTCTTAACAAGTGGAGATAACTATCTCCCGACAGAAAAAAAGAGCAGAGGAATGCTGGGACCCTAACCCCGCCCCTCCCACCGGGAGTACATAAGGAGTACCTACCCAGCATTCCGCCTGAACAACCAAGCCCAACAGGAAGGCCGGCCGTCCGGGAGGGAGGGCGGGGCGTAAGAATGGGACGAGGACAACGGGACCCGGAGTAATGAAGATTACCGGTAAGTAATAGAGCATTACCCCCAGGTCCCTTATGTCCTCGTCCCATTCTTAACAAGTGAAGAATACCAAAGCAGAAAAACCCGGCCTTCCGTACCCACAAGCACACCCAGGAAACCACACCAAGGCAGCAAACCAAGGAAAGCAAAAGGAGGGAACCGCAGGCACAGGCAGAGCAACCAGACAGGAAGCCCCCACCGAAGCAGGAATGCACCCAAGAAGAGGACAACCCACAGAGGGCAGCCAGCAGACACGAGGAGCCCCCGAGCAAACAAGGAAGGGGAGAAAACGCCAAACAAAAAAAAACCAACAGAGGCCGCCCACAAGATAAGGACAGCAAGGAGGCCACAGAAGAAGAAGAAGAACCCCAGCGGCCCAACAGGCCAGCAAGCCAGAACAGGCAAGCAGGGACACAACCAAGGACCAGAAACCAGGACCAAGGAAAAGAGAAGGCGACAGCCACAACAAGGAGGCAGCCAACCAGAGAAACCGGAAACAGAGCACCCAGGCCAACCAAAGGGAAACCCCAACCTGCCAAACGGAGGAAAGCACGCCAAAAAAGGCGACCAGGCCAAAAAAGGAAGCCGAAAAGGAGGCACTCCAAAGAGATCCCAGAGGCAAAGCCCCAGAAGGAAAACAGGCGCCAAAGCAACCGACAACCGGGACCGCAGCGGACCAGAGAAGATGAAGCCCCAACAGGACACGGCCAAGGGAACCCACCAGACAAAGGCCGACAACCCCAGCACCAACAGGGAGGCACAGAGGACCCGGTTTAGCACAGACACAGACCGAGCCCCAACCACACCGGAACAAGAAAAAGGAAAGAGGCCAGGGCCAGCCCACAAGGCGCAGGCACAACCCAAAGGAACAACCAAGGGCAGGACCACCCAGACCAAACCAGGAAGGAGGAAAGCACCGGCCAGGCACCAGGCCCCCCCCAACCAGAACGAACCGGCCCCCAGAGAGCCCAGAGGACAGAGAGGAGGACCAGTCCCCAGAAAAGAACGGCCAGGACCAACCCCCAGAGCCACCAGACGACAACCCCAGGCACCCAGCCTGGGAGGAGGAGCCACACAGAGAGCCCAGCAGCAGGCCAACAGCCAGCAAAGGACAAGGCACACACCAGAAAGCCGGGGAAACAGGAACACAACCCCAGCAACGGCACCCCACAAGGCCCACAGAGCCAGCAGGCATAGGACAAGCCAGCCTGACCCCAACCAAACAGAAAAGGACAGGGAAAGAGCCAGAGACTAGAACCCCAGGAGGCCAAACGCCCCACAGGGAACCAGGTCGCAACCAAACCAGGGCCCGAAACGCAAACCCGGAGCAGAAGAGGCAGGGGAGGCCAACCCCAAAGGCCAGAAAGACATGGGCACATGGCAAAGGCAGAAGAACAAGCCAACCAGAGACGCCCCCAGAGAGACCAGGCAGACAGCGGACCAAACAACAGAGGGGCCAGCAAAGACCAGGGACCAACACCCCGGAACCGCTCAGGCCCGGAAGGGGAAAGGACAGGATCAACGGTCACAACCCAGAAACCCCCAAGGGTAGAGAAAACGAACCCCCAAAAACCAGCAAAGCCAGAGAGGCAACAGAAGCCAGGACGGAAGCCAAACAGACCGCACAGGCACACAAACAGCACGGCCCAGCACACACCAAGGGCGGGCAGGAGCAGGGGGAAAACCCCAGGGCAGAGGACAACAAAACAGACCCAACCAGCGGCAACAGACGACAAAAGGGAACCAGGAAGCCAGGGCCGTAGCCAAGCGACCCACCCAGGCAAGAGGACCCCGCGGCCCAACCCGCACCCGGGAAAAGCCCACGCAGCGCACAGGCAGAAGCAAAGGGCAGGGAGGCCAACAGAGACCCCCGGCACAGAACCACCAGGCCACGCAGCAGGCCGGACGAAAACAAAAGAGGCAACAGCCAAAGAAAAACAGAGCCACCGGCAGAGAAACAACAGACCGGGAACCGGAGGAAGCAGAGAAGCCAGAGGCACAAGCAGCACCAGGTCCCAGACAACCAGCAGCAAGGAGGGCAGACCCTAAAAGTGGCAAGAAAAACACCACAGGACCGCACCCCGACAAGGGAGGACAGGGGGCACGCCGACCGACAGACTCACACCGGGGGCAGGACCCGGGGAGCACAGGGGGAAGACAGGAGAGGGCACACAGGCAAAGACAGGCCCAGACGGAACCACGGAGCCGAAACGGAAGGAACACCCTGTGACAGGGTAGGGATGGCAGGGGCCGAACAAGAGAATAACCTAGACTGGTGGTCCGCAATACCTCTATCACCCCCTCTTATCTCCTCGAAACAGGACGAGTGGAGCACCACAAACATAAACAGTATGGACGAACAGAGCGGCTCCTTTAATTGGGGAGGTCTTGATGACGGGACTCCACCCCCTCCCCCTGACGTCACGGGATTCCCAGCAATAAGGGGCGAGGATACACCCACGGAAGTGTGCTTCGACACCGGAGAGGAAGAAGGAGTTGTGCCAGGAGAGACGGAGAGCAGAGTGAGACGGGAAGAAGGAGAGCGGAGGACGAGTGACGGCAGTGGACCCCGAGGACTACAGGATACGCCAGGAGGCCAACGACACCACGCTTCGCCGAGCCACGCTCCTGGAGGAGCGTGGCTAAACCAGGTACGAGACCGGGTTACAGGGTGGTTTGGGAGGAGGGACTCCTCTAACTAGACGGGGACTAGGGAAAATAGCTGTTCCCGCTTGCACCTTGCCCCTTTCACTATCACCTGCGCCGACAATAGTGCTTCACGGGTTGCTTGAAGGTGTCCCCTCACTACCCTACCCTTGACAACGTTCCGGACCGGAACCCTCACACGAGTGTTCTTTTCTTTTTTCCTCCTGAGTTTCAACCCTTCACCACGATCCCCCACACCACTCACCACGGAGAAGACATATCGCCAGAGACCGAGGCACCGGGAGGAGGAACGGATCAAGTCGGAAAGACACCGATCAGGAGGACAGCACTCCAAATCAGCAACATATACCCCGGATAGACTCACCCTCACTCAAAGACGTGTGTTTGGCAAAATAAAAGCCTCTTTACCCAGACCTGGCCACAGACCCGTTATTGCGACCCCGCCACAACTGGTGTCAGAAGTGGGATCACCACCTCTGTCCGTCAGCAACCCAGGGTTGGACGCGGTCATACAACACCTGATATCTGGCCAGGAGAAGCTTGAATGGGCAATCGAACGACAGATGTCCTCCACCCAGGCTGATAGGGACGTATTTAAAAATACCATCACGGCTCAGATGGAGGGACTACAGAAGATAGTACAGGACCCCGGTGGTCCAGCGTCCGGAGACCGAAGAGCTCCAGCACCCGGGCCATCTGGGGTAGCCCTACAGAAATACGTATCCGGAGAAGACCCGGATGCGTTTCTATTAAATTTCGAGCGCGCAGCTAGGGCATGCGGATGGCCGGAAGAGAAGTGGCCTTTCTTTCTGGCCCCCCTCTTGACAGGTGAAGCACAAGCCGCCTACCAAGTAGCCAACGCTACGGGCACTACCCCATATCAAACGATAAAAGAAGTTATCCTGGACCACTTAGGCCTAGACGCTGAAGCCTATAGGGTACGCTTCAGAAAGGAGAGGGGGCTACCCGGAGAAAACCCGAAAACTCTTTTCTTTCGCCTCAAGATGGCCGCAGATAAGTGGTTGAAACCGTCCACCAGCTCCAAAGAAGACATTATGAACCGTGTGTATTTGGAACAATTCATGGAAGCCCTCCCCTATGGAACGCAGAGATGGCTAAAACAACACACACACCTGTCCCCCGAGCAAGCCATCGAGATGGCCATGACGTATTCCCGAGCACAGCCCAAGAATACAGTATGGGAACCTGAAAAACCCCAGAAACAGCCCCCCCCTAAGCTGGATAGGAAATATCAAAAACCCCTGATCGATCATACAAAACCCCGAACTTTCAGACCGGACATCCCCAGCTTCAGGGGGCCACAATGTTTTGAGTGTGGGGACTGGGGCCATATCTCTCGACTGTGCCCTAAACGTAAACCAGCGGAGGAACCTATGCAAGTGGGCTACATCCCTAGGTCGGTCCTATACACTGCTGAGATGGGCTCCGCGTTCTACGTAAGTGTACGAGTTAATGGGAGGGTGGTAAGGGCTCTATTAGACTCCGGCTGTAAACAATCGGTTATCCAGAAAGGCCTCATCCGACCTTCCCAATACATCCCCGACACCATAGTACATATAAGATGCGTCCATGGAGACATTAGGCCGTACCCTCTAGCGAAAGTCACTATCTCCCCGATACCTGGGTCTCCCTGCAAGGCACGAGTGGGGGTGTTAGAAACCCTGCCCGAAGAACTTATTCTAGGGACAGATAACCCAGATTTCCTAGACCTCTTTTTAAAAAATGTAGGGAGAAAAGCACGACACCAGAGGCCCCCTCAGGCCGCCCTTATCACCCCGGATCCTTGGGTACTTGATAGGAGTTTTAAGTTTGCACAGGCCAATGATGCCACTTTGTTCAACGCCTGGGAAGCAGCCCATGTAAACCTCGATACCCCTTCAGCTACCTACCCCGGTTTTTTGATCAAAGAGGGGCTGTTGTATCAAAAGGGAGCAGCCGACGACCCTCCCCAACTTCTCATCCCCCTATCCTTCAGGGAACAGGTACTCTTCTTTTCGCATACTCACCTCGCAGCTGGACACATGGGCGCAGAAAAGACCACCCAAGCTGTCCTCCGACATTTTTATTGGCCAGGTATATATAAAGATGTAAAAGAACATTGCCAAGCATGTGCGATATGCCAAAAGAAGAACCTGTATCGTCCTCAAGCCGTTCCCCTCCAACCTTTACCAGTCGTAGGGAGTCCGTTTGAACGAGTGGGTATGGACTTGATCGGACCCCTTCCCAAAACCCAAAAAGGGAACCTGTACGCCCTGGTTATTGTAGACTACGCTACAAGATTCCCTGAGGCTTTTCCTCTCAGAGCCCCCACTACCAAGAACATAGCAGACAAACTCTTAGAATTCTTCTCTAGGGTGGGATTCCCAAAGGAAATCCTAACGGATCAAGGCACACCGTTCATGTCACGACTGATGAAAGAGGTCTGCCGCTCTCTAGACCTCCACCAACTCCGAACCTCAGTCTACCACCCACAAACAGACGGTCTCGTAGAGAGATATAACAGAACGCTAAAGACCACCCTAAAGAAGATGTTGTCTCTTGAAGGAAAAGACTGGGATCAACTACTACCGCTGGCGTTATATGTCCTGAGAGCCCAAGTCCAAAGTAGTCTGGGCTGTTCTCCGTTCGAGATGGTGTACGGGAGACAGCCCAGAACATTATTGGAAATGACAAAAGAAGCCTGGGAGAAGGAAGAAGAAGAGGAAAGGAAATCCCTCCTAGACTACACCCAGCGACTGAGGTCCCGAATAGGGAAACTAAGGGACCTGGCTTATTCGAATCTTGAAAAGAGCAGAGACCGACAAAAGAGGTGCTACGACAAAGGGAAGAAATGGAGGTCTTTGTCTATTGGAGACTGGGTGCTGGTACTACTCCCTTCCGCTACGAAGAAATTTCAAGCCGAGTGGCTGGGTCCCTACAAAGTGGTGGGGGTCTTTGGCAAGACCACATACCAGATCCAGCTGTCCTCCAAGAAGAAACAGACATATCACATTAATTTATTAAAGAAATGGTTGGGACCTTTGCCCAGGAATACTCACTTGACAATACCCACCTCCGAGTCAGAAGGTACCACCCTAAACCACCTAGTGATAAACGAGGAACTGCCCAATAAAGAAAGAGCCGACCTGTTCGAGACTTTGCTACCCTTCTCTCCTATTTTTTCGGACCTCCCAGGGAAAACTACATTGGCAGAGCATCGGATTGAGACCCAACCCGGGAAAACAATCAAACAGAGGCCATATAGGATACCAGCCGCTAAAAGGGCTGCAGTAAAACAGGAGGTACAAGAGATGTTACGGTTAGGGGTTGTCCGCCCCTCTACTAGTGACTGGTCGTCCCCGATAGTGATGGTCCCTAAACCGGATGGGTCTACTCGCTTTTGTATGGACTTTCGAGCATTGAATACCATTTCCACTTTTGATGCATACCCTATCCCCAGAGTCGACAAGCTTATCGAAAAATTAGGTGATGCCAAATACATAACAACGTTCGACCTGACGAAGGGATATTGGCAGGTCCCTTTGCGAGAAGAAGACCGGAAAAAAACTGCCTTTGCAACAGACGAAGGCCTGTATGAATTTAATGTCCTCCCTTTTGGTCTGCACGGCGCCCCGGCCACCTTTCAAAGACTCATGAACACCGTACTCCACGAATTCCCTTCTTTCTGTTCAGCCTATCTTGACGACATCGTGGTCTTTAGTGCCACTTGGAAAGAGCACTTAAAACACCTGCGAACGATCCTCCATGCCCTTGGACAGGCAGGGCTACACATCAACGCCAAGAAATCACGAGCGGCTTACCAGAAGGTGAAGTACCTGGGATATGTTTTAGGACAAGGAATGATAGCCCCACAGGCTGAAAAAGTGCGGGCTATCGCCGACACTCCCTTTCCCTCCACAAAAAGGGAACTGCGTGCATTTCTCGGTTTACTGGGGTATTATAGACGTTTTGTCCCCCAGTTTTCGGAAGTAGCCGCCCCTCTGACAGATATTCTGCGAAAAGAGGTCAGACCCCAACGACTAGCACATCCCACCAGTGAGATGCAGGAGGCGTTCATGAAACTCAAGAACACCATTACCACAAGCCCTGTTCTGGCCTCCCCGGACTTCGACAAGACATTCATCCTACACACAGATGCCTCTAATCATGGGTTGGGAGCGGTGTTGTCCCAGATCGCTGACGACGGGGTTGAACACCCTGTGGTGTACGTTAGCAGGAAACTGTTTCCAAGGGAAACTAAGTACCCCACCATAGAGCGCGAATGCTTGGCAGTAAAGTGGGCGGTGGATAAGTTGCGATACTATCTAGAGGGACGCCCCTTCATACTATATACAGATCATGCTCCCTTGCAGTGGATGTGCAGGTCCAAGTCACAAAACCCAAGGGTTCTCCGCTGGTTTCTGTCCTTACAGCTATTTTCCTTTGAGGTTTGTCACAGAAAAGGGATAGACAATGGGAGCGCTGACTATCTGTCCCGGGTCTTTCCTCTCCCCGATCGGGAGAATCCTGGGGAGGGGGAGTGTGACAGGGTAGGGATGGCAGGGGCCGAACAAGAGAATAACCTAGACTGGTGGTCCGCAATACCTCTATCACCCCCTCTTATCTCCTCGAAACAGGACGAGTGGAGCACCACAAACATAAACAGTATGGACGAACAGAGCAGCTCCTTTAATTGGGGAGGTCTTGATGACGGGACTCCACCCCTCCCCTGACGTCACGGGATTCCCAGCAATAAGGGGCGAGGATACACCCACGGAAGTGTGCTTCGACACCGGAGAGGAAGAAGGAGTTGTGCCAGGAGAGACGGAGAGCAGAGTGAGACGGGAAGAAGGAGAGCGGAGGACGAGTGACGGCAGTGGACCCCGAGGACTACAGGATACGCCAGGAGGCCAACGACACCACGCTTCGCCGAGCCACGCTCCTGGAGGAGCGTGGCTAAACCAGGTACGAGACCGGTTTACAGGGTGGTTTGGGAGGAGGGACTCCTCTAACTAGACGGGGACTAGGGAAAATAGCTGTTCCCGCTTGCACCTTGCCCCTTTCACTATCACCTGCGCCGACAATAGTGCTTCACGGGTTGCTTGAAGGTGTCCCCTCACTACCCTACCCTTGACAACGTTCCGGACCGGAACCCTCACACGAGTGTTCTTTTCTTTTTTCCTCCTGAGTTTCAACCCTTCACCACGATCCCCCACACCACTCACCACGGAGAAGACATATCGCCAGAGACCGGGGCACCGGGAGGAGGAACGGATCAAGTCGGAAAGACACCGATCAGGAGGACAGCACTCCGAATCAGCAACATATACCCCGGATAGACTCACCCTCACTCAAAGACGTGTGTTTGGCAAAATAAAAGCCTCTTTACCCAGACCTGGCCACAGACCCGTTATTGCGACCCCGCCACACACCCCAAGCTCGCCAGCAAAGGGACCCGACAGAAGAGGGACCAGCCAACCAACAGGCAGGGAGCAGACAAGCCAGGACACCAGCACCAGAAAAGGAGACCGGGAACGCCAGGCAAAACACACCCCAGAGCCGGCATAAAAGCCACAGCACAGCCAGCGAAACCAAGCAGGCACAGCTGGAGGCCAAGCCGAACCAGCCGCCAGCCGGCAGACCAGGAGCGACCGGAGACAACCCCGGACACGCCAACCCAGAAGCACAGAACACCAGGACCCCACACAGGAATGAACAAGGCCAGACACAGCCCACGGGAAAACAGGGAGGAAAGTCCGCAGGCCACAAGAAGGGCCAACGAAGGAGGAGGAGCGCCGGGGCAACCGGGGAAGACAACAAAAAACCCGGAGCCCAACACCAGCCAAAGAAAACCCAGCAGAACCAAGCAGGAAAAGCGGGCACCCAACCAGGGGAGAACCAAGCCCGCGAAGAGAACAGCGGGCAAGAGCAGGCCCAGGAGAGCATGCAAGGGAGGATGAGACCACCCCAGGAGCAAGAACAGGCGAGCAACGACAAGCGGAGCAGGCCCAGCACAGAAAGGAACCAGCGGCCACCAGACACGACCAAGCAAAGCAGCAGCGGCAGCCAAAAACCCCCGTCGAGCCATGCCAGGAAAACCAGAGAGCGCACAGGCAAAGACCCAGGGCCGAGGAAGGCGACCAACAGGTGCCGAAACACACAGGAGCAGGAAAGCCCAAGCGGGCCCCCCCCCCCCCAGGCACCAACCAGGCCCGACCCCGCCAAAAGCCGGAGACAAGACTAGGAGTCCTCAGGGAGGAAAGGCCGGAGGCACAAGGCCAAGCAACCACACCAGGCACCCAGGCGGATCCCCGACAGGGAGAACCGCGGAGAAGAGAGGAGACCAGGTGCCAACAACCGGGACCTAGCACCAGCAAAAAACAGCCAGGCCCATACAGAAGGGGCACGAACCCCCAGACTCCCAGGGACCACCGGAAAGAGGAGGCAAAACAGGAGAACCCCCACACGGAACACACCCGGGAGACATGAACAACTCCCCAGCCCAAGGCGTGCCACCCGCCGCCAGGGCAGGAGGAGCAACCAGCCCGGCCGCCATGCAAACCGGGGCAGCAAATACCAACCCCCAGGCAACAGCCAGGCGGAGAGGGGGCCGGGACACCACATCCCCCAACGGACAACCAGAGGCAGAACCCCAGACACCCGCACACCAAAGAACAGAGAAGAACAGGAGCGCAACGAACAGCAGCCACAAAAATGGCACCAAATCAAAGGAAAGACGGTGCAGAGGCCACAACAAGCATCAGTACCCAAACCTCCCAAGGGAAAAGGAAACAGCGCGAACAGGACCCAAAGGGACCAGGGGCGGCACACCAGCACCAGCCACGACACAGGAGGACACATGCAACTGGCAGAAGCAGGCACCAGAAAGGGGGATGCAGCAGGAGAAACCCCCTACCACGTAGCACTGCATACAGAACAGGGCACAGGCAAAGCCAGCCCCAGCGACAACGCCGCAGCCAGCACCCACCAGAGCAAACCAGGAGCAAAGTCACGTCCAAAAGAAAAGGCAGGTCAACCCCAGAGAAGAAGGGGAGCACAACCAATCGTGGCAGAGAATGCAGCAGGGGAACACATGGACCCTACCAATGAATCCACCGCAACCAGGAACAGGGAGACACAGCGAACCGCGCGAAAGGCAGGGAGAACACACCAGAGGCAGACAGCACAGAAGAAGCAAGCCGCCCGACACAGTGTCAGTCAGCCAGCCCGTCACGCAGCAGCCCAGAGGCCGGGGCAAACACCGGAACCCCCAGGTGACGAAGGCAGATGCAACACACGCCCCCCCACCGACTTGCAGCCATCGCCAAATGCAAGCCGCCCGGCAGAAGCAACACCTTCGGAAACCTGGATGGCCCATACAACCAGCTGGAAGTAGGGACCCCGCACCACCAAGCACCATTCGAACACGCACAGCAGAAGGCAGCGCTTTCTAACGAAGAAAGCATGCGCCAACCTAGCGCAGCAAACAGCACGAAACTGAAAGCGGCACCACAGCGAGATACGAAGGCGCAATGGGCAGAGGAGAAGCAGGAACACATGGAGTAACAGAGGGGGACCAAACACACTCCCCTGTACAGATGAGGCAAGTCCCCCAGCAAAAGAAGGGGAAAAAATAGCCACCGCTATGCGGTACTCACACGGGAGGGGGGCCAGGAAGCAGACAGGAACAAGGCCCCCTCCCTCCCACAATCCAAGGCATACCACCAGAAACGATGCCAGGGCCGGGCAGACACATCCAGGGAAGCACTCCGGCACGTCTTCCAGCCGGCCAGGACCCAGGAAGACGCGCCCCTCGACCCGGAAGAGAGCCGAGGCCGGCGCACCAGCCGCAAAGGGCCGGCCGGCACCCAAGAGCCGGCAGTGAAGAACTCAGCCTCCCAGCAAGCCCGGCAGGCCAGGAGGCAGGACAGCAGACACCCCGACCGAACAGCCAGGCAGCCGGATGGGGAGTTCCAAGGAGAAAAGCCACCCAAGCCCAGCAGGAGCAGCACCAGCATCCACAACACACTTCTGTCGACAGACAGAAAAAAAGAACAGGCGGAATGCTGGGTAGATACTCCTTATATACTCCCGGCGGGAGGGGCGGGGTTAGGGTCCCAGCATTCTTCTGCTCTTTTTTTCTGTCGGGAGATAGTTATCTCCACTTGTTAAGAATGGGACGAGGACATAAGGGACCTGGGGGTAATGTATATTTTAGTCAAGAACTCCCAATGGAATTGGGGCGCTCCCGTTCCTACGTGGTGGACACTGCCGCATCTTCAGACCAACTCTCCATACGTGCAAGAAAAAGTCAAGTCTAATTATGTACCCTGTTCCCTTTATTTTTCGGCTCCTGCTATGCAATCCTTGTCCTGATAACGATCCTCTAAAATTATTACAGATTGAAACCTCAACGCTATTAACCATTACACCACTAAAATTATTGGTTTATCACATTGTACTATATTGTGATACAGATAAATTCCTCTGTCCTCAGAATCTTCATGGATAGTCAAATGTTTGGCTCTGTATATACACACCTCAATTCCATGGTTTGTCTTGCGCTGTGTGATCAGCAAAGCTCTGGACACTTTATTAATGAAAAATGCATATTATTGAAAAGAGAAACAGTTTATACATTAGCTTTTTTGCATGGCCTTAATAATATAGGTGGTTAATGAATTGCTTTTAAATTATTTCACTTTCAATCAAATTGTACTTGTAAAGCGCGGTTTGTCAACCGAGGGTATCCAGGTGCATAGTTTTTGCATAATTATAACAATTAACGCAAGGAATAACTGTGTTCTCCTAGCATAACATAACATAGTAATAGTATTTTATGGGAGAAGATCTTAGAAGATCTCATCCGTTCTCTGAAACCCTTGTGTCTAAACCCTGTCATTATAGGCGTGTTTACGGTCGGGGTCAATGGAAGAAAGGTGCCCAATATGACATACAAACATGTCCAGTATGCTTTATTATGTCGGCACTTCAACCTAGTTTTTCAGTTGCCCTCGGTGCAAGGAAATACAGTGAAAAGCAGCCCAAGCAACTGCTCAGTGCTTAATTTGTAAAACAATAAGTGCCAGGCCCCTCGTCAGGTGGCTACCGTAGCTCGCACTACCCATTGCCCTTGCCATGCTGCCAACGACAGTACCTACACAGCTACTAACCATCACATTCCTACAAGTGCGACATTTCAGGCCATTCCAGGACCTCAAAAGCTATAATAAAGGCTTGGGTAGCAGCTATTAGTTATTTTTAATGTATTTTGAATTAATAACCAACTGTTGTTGTACTCATCTCTAAATCAGACAAACAGTGCCACCAAGTGGCAGACTGCCATAAATCCCTCTGTAGAAAATTAAGTGCCGGTGCTGACCACGGGAAACCACCGGCACAAATTAAGCACTACTGAGAATCTGCTGCTCCAACTGGTTCCCGCTGTTCGAAACATGGATACAATGGTCCTAGAAAAGGGCAAGTATTCACAGGGGGTTGACTGTAGTATTAGGACCAGATGTACGACCATTTTTGCATGCGCAAACGGGTTTGCGAACCCGTTTACGCATGCAAAAACAGTATGGGGAATGTACAAACACTATTTTGCGAGTCGCAATTTTTTGCGACTCGCAATATAGGGTTTTGCGACTCGCTATTAGGAAGGGGCGTTCCCTTACTAATAGCGAGCGCAACCCTATGTAGGAATGTTTTGCGTCCGCAATTGCGGGCGCAAAACACTCGCAAATTACTACCCTCTTCAAGAGGGTGGTAATGGGGTCGCAAAAGGGAAGGGGTCCCCTGGAGACCCCTTCTCCTTTGCAAATGCAGGGGAAAATATTTTTTAAGGGCAGGCAGTGGTCCCAGGGACCACTACCTGCCCTTAAAAATGAAACGAAAACGTTTCAATTTTTCTTTTTTAAATGCATCCCGTTTTCCTTTAAGGAAAACGGGCTGCATTAAAAAAAAACCTGCTGTATTTAAAAGCAGTCCCAGACATGGTGGTCTGCTGAGCCCAGCAGGCCACCATACCTGGGAGGGCCTGCCATTCCCAATGGGGTCGCAAATTGCGAGAGGCTCATTAATATTCATGAGCCTCTCTATTTACGACCCTATTGGGAATTGCTAACAGTGTGAAAAACACTGTTGTACATTGGAAATAGCGCTTTGCAAATTGCGAGTCGCAAAAAACTCGCAATTCGCAAGGCGCTATTTCCACGGTCGTACATCTGGCCCTTAGACTTTTAGGGCCGATAACTTATAAACATCAGGCTGAGGTCAAAATTTTCATGTAGTTGGGGCTCCCAATAGACATACTGCTTTCCAGTATCAGTTCTGGAACTTAGATTTACTGTTAGGGTTGAGTTGTGTGATTAAACCATGACATCTACAGAACCATAAGGGATCAAGAGATGTTTCTAATGGTTTTGGAATTAGGGGAATCTGTCTCTGCTAAGAGAATGATACCGTACCTAGGCGACAAGGGAGACATCTCCCACATAGTCAGTGTTGTTACACGTGGAACAGGTCCAGGCCACCTCACTATGTTTTCTTCCTGTCTTCAATTCTCTTGCAAAGACGAATATGACTTCCGTTTGGTTCTGGCCTGCTGGGTTGTTACTATTCATGGTTTTTAGTTGGTCCAAGTGCTCACTCAGGCAACCTACCTGTAGACTTCAGTTAGCTCGGACCTACGCCTTATGTTTCTAGCCATAGTTCAGCTTGTTACCTGCCATGTGCCTTGAACAAGCCCTTAGTAGCAGTTCATCCATATGATTTAGTTCTGTTTATACTGTAAATATATCATCCATATCAACAGAGTGAGTAGCACCTTCCTACACCAACAAGGCTTTGTAAAATTTAATTGAGGACCAGAACAAGGGCCCAACATGCCTTACAGACTCATGTGTCACACTACATTGGCCACAAATTCCACTCACTGTCATCTTGGCCCCTACACAGTTCTCAGCATATCTTGTGTCCCATAGCCCAGTCACTGCCCAATAGCCCAATGTCTCAGTTTCTTTGGCCCTTATCTTACCTCTTTATACATTATACATTGGCCGTCACCACTGTCTAGTTATAGATCAGATGCACTTTCCATTGAAAAGGCATTTTTTATTTGCATACAACTTTTGACCTCGTGGATTGATTTGTTCAAAGTTTGGCAATTTACTAGCTTTGTCAGCTAAGCGTTGACATGCAAAGTTTAATGAACATCTGTCCTATGGAAAAAAATGAAGTGGGGTTGAAAAAAGAAGCATTTTCCCATTTTACCTATCCTAGGAAATTTTGCTCATGTCTACAGCCTGAACAGTGGAATGAATTTACAACAAACTTGGCATGAAAGTAAAACATTAATCAGAAAGTGTGCTTTCGTTGGTTTGGTGTAAATCCGTTAAGTATGTTTTTTAGACATTCGTATTTTTAAAAGTTGCCAGATTAACACTTTTGCTTTGGATTCACAAACTATTTGAATGTTTGGGAGTTCAAAAAACAAAAGAATCTGATTGGACATGGGAGCCTTTAATCCCATCATATCTTTGGGATTCACGGTACCAGAGTTGGTACCATGGATCCAAGAGATCCAATTGGCTGTCGCAAAAGCAAAATTTCTCTTGCAGAAGGTATTACAGGATTCCGGCTGCAGTCACTTCGTCCAGCAAAAAGACAAAAAAGATCTTATAAAGGGGCAGGGTAGGCACAACCTGACCCCCAGACAACAGTGAAGGGACCTCCCCAAAGGTCCCCCGTTTGCTCAAATAAAAAAAGTTAATGTAGAAAATATTGCTTAATTTGCATATCCCTTGTGACTCGAAGGGAATAGTGAACCCGAGTTAAGCTTCAAACTTCATAGATACAGAAGATTTGTGAATCGTATAAATACAATAAAAATAAGCAGGCCAGGTCAAAGGCCAGTCTCTATGGATCAACCCTAGAGTGCAGCAGATGTTTCCTCCCACCACTGTGTGCAGTGGAGGTTGGAAATTGAGTACATTACATCATAAAAAACAATTAAATTCCCTTTAAAATACAATTAAAAACTAAGTTATGGTTCTGGCTTAAATGTATAAACCCAAATTTCGGAAACACTCGTGCCCTATTTATTTATTTATTTTTAATATATTTTTTCAAAAATATGAGTAAAAATGAACACATATGGGGTAGGGTTCAGGTGCCCGTAACGGGCGCAATAGACATTGTCATGCAAGCTGTTCAAACATAATAAATTATGACCAATGCCAGTTCCGTAGACCAGACAAGTGTGCATTTTAATGCGATTTCCATACATGGTGCCGGATGTAGACTTCGAAGGAGTCGCACTCTTATGTTCATTAGGGTGACAATTTATTTGCCTTACCCTGCCCCATTGTTGTCGTTTATCCATTTGCACTTCCGGCATTCCTCATGGATTTCTGTATCTCATTGTCCATTTCAAAAGTAAAATTTTATGCAAATGTGATACAGTTAATAACCAAACAATCAAACAAAAAGGAAGGGGGAAAACCATCGTCGATCTGCCGCGCCTGGGTCATGATATATAAGAAATATAGCCTATCATCTCATCTAAGCGGTGGTATGTTCGCCGTTCCTCCCTCCCAATTCCCGATGGGATAAGCTGATGGGCCTCTACCTTTCTGGCACTCCCAATCTCTTGCGGTGTCGCCCTCACACTTGCTAACGCTGTATTTATCATGAATCTGAGATGTGGTTTGTCTAGAGATCGGTATCTGTGCCCGGCCCCTCTTCTGTTTGTGAGGAATTATTTTCGGTCTCTCTATCTGCGTGTTTCAAATCCGCAAGTATTGTATCCCAGTATTGCGCAATAGGATACTTTCGTAGGCCAGCCATTTCCTCCCTGTGTAGTGACGTACTTTCTGCGAATGTATGACGTTACAACGTGATCATTTAGATCGCGGTACGTTACATCGCGGTTATTACAACGCAAGTTGTTACAACGACTTGCGCTAGAGGCGCTGGACTTAGGAATAGTATGATTTACTATTCCAACTCCAGTGTGTGTAACAGTAGGGAAGGTGTTGGAATAGTAAATCATACTATTTCTTAGTGTAGAGCGCCATCCAGCGCAAGTGGTTGTAATGACTTGCGTTGTAATGACCGCGATGTAAATGTACCGCGGTGTAACGACCGCGTTGTAAAGGTCGTTCTCCACTTTCTGCCTGTACTCACACCATAAGTGAATTTTTCCAGCCGTTAATGGCGGGAGGGTCAGTGTGTTTCCACCTTTTGGTAATCAGTCTTTTAGCCACTATAAGACCTAGGTCAGTGAACCTGGAGGTGACCTTGTATTTCTTCGGTCTGGGGTAAAATCCTAGTATGCATGCTTCCCATGTCTGTAATGGTGGCCTCCCGGTGCATGCCGCGAGTGTCGTAGTAATTTCCTGCCAGTATGTATGTAGGAAGGCACAGGACCATAACATATGGAGGAGGTCCGCATCTGTCTGTAGGCAGCGGGGGCATGCCGAGGTGGCCGTATGGAAATACTTGTTCAACTTTATCCGGTGAGAGGTATGCCCTATGTGTGTGTTTGTATAAGCTGGAATTTGGAGTTTCTCGGTATGCATGTGGGGTTGGCTAAAATCATGTCCCATTCACGGTCAGTCCATGGGTTTCACCTATCTGCCTCCCACTTTGATTGCAAGGCCACCATAGGTTGCATTGTGTGTGTAAGTAGCGCCTCCGCTAGCCAGTGTACGATGTGTGATCCATTACCCATCACATGTAGATATTGTATTAGGAGATGCATCTCTGGTTCAGAGGTTATGTCTCCCCATGCCGCTGAGAGTGAGCTCATGATGGAGTTATGTAACAGGAATTGGCCTGTTGGTAGGTCATAATCCTCCGCCAGGCTCTCGAAAGGTATCAGAGCGCCATCAGTGTATAGGTCACCCAGCGTGTGCAGTTCGGCTGCATGCCAGCGCGCAAGCACCCCACTGGAGGTGCTCGCCCTGCCTCTTGGCGTCCCCAAAAGTGGCAATAACGGGGCGTAAGGGACCCTGTTCCTAGTAAGGTATAAGCTTCTCCTATAACAAAGGTGAGCTAGGGCAAGGCAGGCCTGTGGTGGGCATGGGGGTCGGGCGACAGGATGAAACAGGTGGTATATCTGAGATTGGGACCACGGTGGTTGCGTAGTAGCTGTGTCATCTAGCCAAGACCAGCAAACCATTTTGTCACCCAATGTAATTGTGCCGTCAGGTAATACAATTCCATGTTAGGCACTGCCAGACCTCCTTTACAAGTGGGTGCGTAAAGTTTCCGCAGCGCTATTCTGGGCCGGCCCGCATTCCAGATGAGGCCTCGGATCAGTTGTTCAAGTTCTCGAAACATTCTGGCTGGGACATAGATTGGGAGGTTGGAGAAATAATACAGCAGTTTGGGTAATACTACCATCTTGGTCAGTGTAATTCTGCCCATCACATTTAGAGAAGTGTCTTCCAAATCTTAATCTGTGCCCTAATTCCAGATATAGCCCTAATCAAGTTTCCCTCCAGGATATCAGTGGGGTCCCGATATATGAAGATGCCCAGGTATCGAAATGTGGAGGGCTGCCAATGGAGAGGAAAATTATTTATGTGTAGATTCGGATTAGTGATCTCTTCACGGAAGGGGTACAGGCACGACTTTGACCAGTTTACCCGAAGGCCCGATACCTTCTCGAAGTTCTGAAGTGTATCTGTTATGGTGGCAGGGATATCATGCAGGTCCCTCAGGTATAGTAGCAGATCATCTGCAAAGAGAGAGACAGCATGCAAGCCGTCCCCCAGCCGAATGCCCCAATCCGCACCTTCTCCGCGCAGCCACGATGCTAGTGGCTCCATGGCAAGTGAGAAAAGGAGCAGTGACAGGGGGCAACCCTGTCTAGTGCCTCTGTTTATCTTTATGTTCTCCGATAACATCCGGCCCGTCCGGACTCTAACAGAGTGCTGCATATACAGTAGTCTGATCATATGGAGGAATGTGTCCCACAACACGAATCCTCGCAACACTTCGAATAGATAGGACCACTCCAGGGAGTGAAAGGCCTACTCCAGGTCTAAGACTAAGCAGCCTGAACAAGGCCAGGCGTCCGTCGCATAATGTTGTACCCTGAAAAGTCTGCGGATATTAAGCGCCGTGCTTCTCGTGGGAACAAACCCATTTTGGTCTGCGTGCACTAGGGTCTGCACCAATGGGGCCAGTCTCGCAGCAATTATGGACGCAAGGATCTTGTAGTCCGTATTGAGTAGGGCCAGTGGTCTGTACGACCCTAGCACCTCTGGTTCCCTGCCAGGCTTGGGGAGAGAGATCAGTAGCGCCTCATTCTGCGTGGCAGAGAGTATGGAATCTTCTAACGAGGCATCATAGATCTTCTTGAGCTGAGGTGCCAGAGATTCTGCGTAAACCTTATAAAACTCCGCCGGCAGACCATCCGGGCCAGGAGTCTTACCGGTTGCTAGTGCCCATATTCCTGCCCTGATTTCATCTAATAAAATGCCTTCTTCTAGCTCTAGTCTTTGCTCGGGTGTAATCTGTGGTGGGGTGATGTCTTCCAGGTACCTGCGGATATCGTCAGTTGTGGCTAATGTTGAGGACTTGTACAGCATAGTGTAGTGAGCCGTAAATTCCCTGTGTATGTCCCGTTGTGAATATAGTGTGGTGGCCTGCATAGAGCAAAGTGAAGTGACGGGTGAGGCGGCATCATCCTGTCGGATTAGCCATGCGAGGAGTCTGCCGGCCTTTTCGCCCGAGTGATGCGTGCGCACAGAATGTGCGGCATAGTTAAGGCAGCGGAGTCTCTCTAGCAGTCTGGCGTGCTCTTCCCTACTACTAACTAGCCGCCTGTTCGAGCCCTTGATCGCCCCTCTCTCATGGGACACCAATCCCCTTTCCAGGGTGGTGAGGTCTGCCTCCAGCCATTTGTGCATGCCGGCCTGCGTACCTATGCAGTGCCCCCGGATAACTGTTTTGAAAGCGTCCCATTCTATCAATGGTGACGAGGCGGAGTCCGCATTGTCCTCGAAGTATTGCATCACGGCCGTTCCTAGCGACTCCCAAAAGGCTGCATCCATTAATGTATCTGGTTGTAGGCGCCATCGTGGGATTGGCGGTATATCGGTATCCCAGTCTAGTTGTAGTGTCTGTGGGTTGTGGTCTGAATGGGTTCTCCCGAGGTATTGGGGTTCTGTGATCCTGCAAGTCAGATCCTGGGCCCCACAATGTTGGCACCTGCATGGTGTGAGGCTCATTTGGGAGCGTGCATTACACAGTTCGCGGGGTCTTGCTGAGGCCTCAGAGACGTGAGGGGCAAGGGCCGAAGCATCCGAGATCGCAGCCCAGCACATGTCCAACCACCACTAGTCTCAGGGATGTGCTCTTCACCTCCGCTCCTAATCCATGACACGCATTCAATAAATGTGTCCAATCCCATCCAACCCTGCCTTACAATTTATGTGCACTTGACTAATCTGGAGGCACCTCCGGTACGTCTCTGCTGCGCCGTCGGGATCCGCACATCTTGCGGGGAACGTCGGCGGCCGATCAGGGCTGTGGTTCCGCCATGACAGCGCCGTGTGCGCACCTCAGTCCCATGTACTGCTTCACCGTCGGGACGCCAGCCCCCATGTGCGCGTCTTCGCCAGAGCCCCGGCTGACCCCATAGACACGTCCACTCCAGCGGCAACCGGGAGAGACCCACGGCAGTGTCACGCCGATGACTGCAGCACGCCGCAGCCTACTGGGCGTGGCTCATCCCCGCTGCTGCCTTAGGTCCGCAGCCTAGCTACCTGCACTTCCATTTGGGCCCCTCTGCCGGTGCACAGCTCCGATTGCGGCCCTCCGTAACCTCCATGTCCGCAAAGCACACAGTACATTCCGGGTCCGGCCGGGGCTCGGCACAGCTAATTGGAGGCCCCGGCAACGCACTGAACCAGATACATTCAGCAGATAAGGGGAGCCAGTGATGGAGCTCTAACAGAGCACGTCCGACTCAATTGCCTGCGTGGCCACTCGGAACAATCGTGCCCTATCAGGGGAGCCAGTGATGGAGCTTTAACAGAGCACGTCCGACTCAATTGCCTGCGTGGCCACTCGGAACAATCGTGCCCTATAGTAACTATAACTCACGCCACTGCCATGCACAGTCTTATCATCAATTATGTCATTTCAGATGTTGCAGTCATGCTATCAATGATGCCATGGATGATGTCATGATAGATGTAATAAAGGGAGTAATTAGCAGTCATAGTAAGAGCAGCCAACCCCACGCCACACACGGCCCTTTGGAATACGCAGCGTGGGTCTGTCAGGCCCTGGCCGCACTCAGGGACACTTACTAACTTTGACAAACAGCACCAACACCAAAATATAAAAAATTAGCCAATTGGCTTTCTCTAGGGTTAAAAGTAGCAATAAATATAAAGCAGTTCTATTATCTTTGTCCCAAAATCACCAATATTTTTTATCTAATGTTTATGACAACAATTCACAGAATGCAATGTTTAAAAATAGTGATTATTATAAAAATGTTTAATAAAGTTAAAATTAAAAAAACATGCCTGGGAGTCTTTCAACATATTTTTTAATATTGCATGTTGTGGGCTGAAAAGTGTTAAAAGAAAGGCTTTGAGAAATATTGTTTTTAAATAAAGCCGACATGTCTCCGAGTCTTTCTTTTCACATTATTCAGCCCAGAACATGAAATCATAAAAACAACCACAAGAGGGCGTTGCACTCCAGCTGAACAGCATAGAGCTCCTACCAGGAGTGGTTTAAAAAATATGGTAAGTTCTCCTCAGGTTCAATGACCCAGAATACTTTTTGTTTTTTTAATGTTGTTGTTGAGCTTCTACACTCCTTGCAGCCCACCGCAACATTAAAAAATGCTTGGTGATGCCTCTGCCCCTAGAAGGGACACCACTAAGGTAGTAAAATGTAATTAGCCCTTGCACACATTATGGGGCTCTCCTTCTCGAAGCAGTGAATAATTAATGACCGGCTACAGCCTCTCATTTATTATTCATTTTTAAAAAACATTTTTGTGGGTGTCCCAGTGCCCACCCCGTACACCTACATGTTTTATTTTATTAGGGAGCCACAGGGCATCCCCAGGGCCGCCGCAACCGTGTTCCGAGCCAGCACACAGAGTGCATGCCAGTGAGAGCCATTATATTTTTTATTACATGGGTGCCCCAATGGCCACCTGGGGCATTAACAACTACCTTTTTATTTGGGTACTGTGGGGGGAGGCCCAGGGTTCCTGCAGCCCCAGCTGGCTCCCCTTGCGGGAGCCAGCCATTTTTTTGTAATAGGTCAGTGCCCATGTGATCGCCCTGAACACCCACAATGTAGGGGGTCATTGGGAGCCATGGGGGGAGCACCAGGGTCCAGAAGGCCTCAGCTAGCTCCTCTTGCAGGAGCCGGATATTATTTTTGTATCAGGTGGGGGCCCCGGTGCCCACTTAGGGCACCCCTAATGTAGGGTTTTGTTGGGGGCCATGGGGAAGGGAGCGCCGCATCATACTGGGAGCTGGCAGGAACCAGCACCTTTCCTTTGCTTTTGCCTCACGAAGCATCATTTTTTTACTGCTGCCGCCAGGTAGGAGCAAAGTTAAGTTGCCTGTCCAGGAGAGTGCAGGCCCACACTCTCCCAGGCAGGGAACCACAGTTTCCCAGGGGTAGGCTCCCAGGGACCCTATGTACTATCATGGCCTGGGCATGGGGTCCATAGGGAGGATACCTGCATGGGCCAGGGGGTGCATGGTCCCTCCCCTTCTTTAAGTTAGTTGCCCTGAAGGAATGGGGTCCCTGGAGCCCAACAGTGGCTCAGAGAGAAAGTACTAAAATAAAAAACGCCAGGTGTCGTTTTGTCGGGTGGGTTTTATGTCGCAATCCCACAGGATCGCAGCATAAAAAAACATTTTTGTTATTTTGTTCCCCCACCCCCACATGGGCTGGGGTGCTGGGTATTCCTACCCTGCCCCCTTAAACTTTTTTTAATAAAAAAATCTCAGGGCATGGGACTAAGTCTCTGAGTCCTGTCACGGCTGCCACCACATTTTGCTTCATGTTGTGTCCAGCCAATCAGATCGCTCGCTCCGGCAGGAGCCTTACTTCTGTTGGAGTGAGTTGGCCAAAGGAAAAAACAGAGGCCAATCAGAACAAGCTAATTTTTAAAGTTGGGTCTGAGGCACTCTCGCGGGAGTCCCTCGAATCCATCTGGCGAGATATACAAATATATTTGATCCTTAATTTGTCAAAAACTACTGAACGGATTTATATCACATCACAAAAAGTATGCTTTCTGGACCAAGTTTTAGCTTCCTGCCAAATTTGGTATAATTCCATTCAGCAGTTATTGCAATATTGCGTCCTGAAAAAGTCTATGGAAAATGCATGGAGATTTTGAGTTTTGGGACCCCCCCCCTTTTCCATTAAGAAATTAGTCAAAAAAGAGCACTTTTTTGGAAAGTTTTGTGAAGATTCGTCAAATGACTCCAAAATTATTAGCATGCCAAAAAAAGCATATAAAATATATATATGTACATTTTTTTTTTATTCAGTATGGTGTTGATCGCCTTTTAACTACGGGATTTTGTTTCCTCAATACCCTGAGCTGCAGCATTCTCCAGGGAGCGCTCAGAGATCTTTGTCAGTTGCTGGAGATATTTCTGCAGCTGAAAAGGATTAGCGGGGATGATGGATGTACCTGGCTAAGGCCCGGGTTCATGGTTTTTTTTTATTGTATTTCTTGTAACTGGATTGATTACCGTCCCACGACAATCACTTGGTCAGGCAACAACCATTTATTGGGGACAAGTGAGTAATTGCAAACCACAGACTGTGGACTTAACCACTTGAAGGTCCTCACAATGTGCAGCAGAAGGGCGGCCATGTGCGTGGCTCTCTCTGTCCCAGCTCTTCTGGCCTTTCAGAGACACCAGCCAGGATCCTGTCTGCCATTTACCCTGTCACCTCTGTATTTATGGTTTAATGAGGTGAGAATGGGTTGAGGGAAACAATTTTGCATTTTCCAGCTGGTAAGATACAATGCATCCATTGCACAGATCTGTTTGTAACCTGAATTCTGCAGGTTCCTGGTATGTTGAGTTAACATTTCATCCTTCGGAAGTCAATAAAATAAGTCCCTTTGAGATGGGTAATAATGAACGCATCTTACCATCGCCTAGAGACTAGTAAAATTGCAGATTGTGCTATATAAGTTTAATGTTTATTACTCAGTTAGGAGGGTAGTGAGGGGGAGACGCCAGCTACAAAGGTTTGAGAATGTTTGCAGGAACTCATTTTAGATTTGAATACCCCTTTTAATGTGGGAAACAGACAAGTCCTTTAACAACAGTAAAAATGAAATCTAAAATAGATTACACGATTCATTTGTTAACTTTGTATTTGTCACATGAACGAGGAGTCATATTCAAAGGCATAATAAAATCAACATGATCACAAAGCTTTTTTTTAAGGTGCATCTGTTAATTTCAATTAACTTCATATCCCAGCCCCTATATCAACATGATGGGTTTGTTATAGAAACAATACTAGAACATATGTAATTTTCATCTTACGAATCATGTAATTAAGTGTTTACAAAAACGTGCGTTTTCCATGCACGTCGACACGTCTATTTCCTAAAAAAAACTTCCTATTCCGCTTTCAGAACCATGGACAGTGCTGCATGGTGCAGATACGAATACCTACATGACATTCATTTATTTAGCATTTAAATAACAAAACGCATATGTCGTGTTCTACCAGTGCTTCAAATGGGCAGGTACTGTCCAGTATTGAGTACTGCACTTCTGTTATTGGAAAGGGAGAGTACCTGTACTTCTCAGAACTGCTAGAATACATTTAATTGGAGAGTACCTGCAATGATCAGGAGCAAACAGGTACTCTGAATAAAGAGCCTGGAGTGGAAGATAGGCCTGTAAATCGCATCATGGGTATCAGGAAAGAGTGAGATCACTTCCTGTGACATCACTTCCTTTGATGTAGTTGCACAATACCTGTGCTCGTTAGTGTCCCCACTAGCCCTGTTGTAGAGCCATTTTCTTTCATTGTTAAAGAGTTAACAATGAAATATTCTCAGAGGTTTGGCAGTGGCTGGTGCCAGTCTGGGGCTGCAATACATTACGCTACTTAGTTCTTATTAGATGTAAACATAAGCAACATGCAGCTTCTATTGTAATATGTGAACTGATAACTCTAGTCAAAATGTGAGGAAATCGCTGAAAATTAATCGTGAAATATGTCAACGATGTTTCCAAATAAATAAATGTCAATATTTACATATCTTGCATCAGCCTGTATGAAAAGTGTTCAGAATCTTAAGCATCCTCTATTCAGCTCGACTTTTAATATTAAAATGTGTAAAATAACATCAGGAAAGTGAAAAGAAAGGAGGAGTGGGGGTAGGTAACATGTCACTTGTCGTTGCAGAAACCTGCCTAGAGCCCTCTCCTCAAGAAACCCCAGTAATGAGTGATCCATTACATGTGCCTGTCTCTTTAAACATCATCAGGAGGATGGTCGCTGTTTCACAACCTATCAGCGTCATTAAAAAGGATGACCTTCTGCATGCCGACCAATTGGGCTTCAGGCACGTAAACTTCCATGACGCATCTTGAGATGATTGTAGAAAATTGGGTTTTTAATTGAGGGGGTGAAATCCCTTCTCAAGCAACAACTGCAATCCTTGTCAGGGTGAACCACAAAAGTTACTAAATTAACCTGTGCTTAACCCTTTGGTAGTTTTGGTCAAAAGCAGTCAGGATTAACTTAGAGGCACTGTGCTAAGTATTTATGCAGCACACAAGCAGTAATATACTGAAAACACAATACAAGAACAATCCCACAACAATTTAGACAGATAAAGTAAAATTTAATAAATAATTTGACACCAAAACAACAAAAATGCAATCGGTAGAACTGGAGATAAGCAATTTCAAAGGTTTAAGTAAAATTAGCACCAAGAAGCAGAACGTGTTAACTGCAAGTATCTCGGTCACTCTAGACCAGGACAAAGTCTCAAGTTCAGGCCTACCGTGATGAAGTGCGGGATGGATACAGGGACCAGGTTAATCCCGCTGAAAAAGATGCCTTCTCAAAGTCCCACCCGCACAGTTCAAAACATCAAGATTTTACAGGAGGAGCTCAACTGATGCCAGCGAAGAGCCCAGGGTCTGCGGAGGCACCTTGTGGGGATCAGGAACTCACTCCAGCAGAGGCCGGCAGGGCTCAGGCAGGTCCAATTGCAGGTCCAGGCAGGGCCAGTTGCAGCAAGTCAGCTGAGCAGTTGTAGGGAGGCCTCTGGAGCGTGTTGTGTCCTATAGGTCAGAACAGGCGGTCAACCAACTGACCCTTGGAGTCACTTAGGTTAGCCTGGGATCAAGAAGAGAGTTTTTCTTCCTTCAAGCAGTAAGACAGGCCTCAAGCAGCATGGCAGTCCCCTCAGAAACAAGGAAAGCATCAAGCAGCAGGGCAGCCCTCTGACAGCAGCTTTTGCTGTGCTTGAGATTAAAGTCAGGCCTCAAGCAGCAGGGCAGTCCTCTGGGGAACAAGGCAGGCCTCAAGCAGCAGGACAATCCTCTGGAGTACAAGGCTGTCCTTTTGAATTCTTCCACAGGCCAAGGAGTGTACTTTTGAGTAGCTCAGGAGGTCCAATATTTATACCTAGTGCCACCCTTTGAAGTGGGGGGAACTTCTAGTCCACCCCCACATCTGGTTCTGAAAAGTTCCTTCCTTCTCCCTGCCCACGCTCCAAGAGTTTCAGGGTAACAAAAGGCTGGTGTCAAGTTCCTTTGTGGGTGTGCTGGAGGCAGCCCTTCTTTGAAATGTAAGTGGGGCAGGGAACAGCTCCGTCCCTCCCATTCTGGCAGGTTGGCCCTCTCACAGTTACACCCAGGCCCGACTGTTCACTGTCTGGGCCCAATACGCATGCCTGGTGAGGAACCAGTTAACACAACAAGGCACCTTGATACGCCTAGAAGACCTCAGAAAGTTTAGGGCAGGAAAATGGCAACGTTTCGAAAGAGGTATTTTCAAAATTGTAATCTAAAATCCGACTATACTATTAAAGAGGATTTTAAATTATAACTCATTTGAGTCCAAACATGACATTTCCACCTGTTCCTAGTCAAAAGTCAGGACTTATTAACTGTAATATTCTAACCCAATCTTATCCTATGGAAGAGGTAGGCTTCACAGTAGTGAAAAACAAATTTGGGAGTTTTTCAGTACCAGGACATGTAAAACTTAAAACCCCATGTCCTATCTTTTAAATACAATGCACCCTGCCCTATGGGCTTCTTAGGGCCTACCATAGTGGGTAACTTATATGTATTAAAAAGATGAGTTTTAGGCCTGGCAAAAGGTTTATTTTGATATATCGATTTGGCAGTTTAAAACTGCACACAGGCTGAAATAGCAGGCCTGAGACATGTTTTAAAAGGTTACTTTTAGTGGGTGGCATAATGAGTGCTGTTGCCCACTAGTGCCATTTAATTTACAGGCCCTGGGTACATGTAGTACAACTTTATTAGGGACTTATACTTAAATTAGGTGTACCAATCAAGTGTGAGCCAATTGCACCGTGTTTTACAGGAAGAGCACAAGCACTTGAACACTGGTAAGCAGCGGTAAAGTGCACAGAGTCCTAAGAGCCAACAAAAATAGATTAAAAACACAGGAGGGCTGAAGGCAAAAAAATTGGGGGCGACCATGCAGAGAGGGCCAAATGCAACAATGATTCTCTCTACATCTTCAGTAATTGCCACCCATGCTCCTTGCTGCTACTTCACCTCTCGGCATCCTTCAGTACCAGCAACGTTGCATTAACATCCTCTTCTACTACATGGCAATAATGGAGAAAGTTGTAGAATTGTGTTCCTCCAACTTGTTTGAGCCACATCAGTTTGTCCAAATAGGCCAACCATATTCTAGCTTCTGACAATCACGTGTGGTGTCCCTCTTGGTTCAATCCTTTAACCAATGACGTTCAATCCCTAACTAAATCCTCCATGCTTCCTCCAAGACAGCCACAGCGTCCCCATTCACTCATACACCAGGAATACCCAAGTCTTCTAAACAAAATGTCGGTCAATATCATTTAAAATCTCTAGGCATGTTTTTCTCTCCTCCAGTCCTGGAAGTCCAGCACTTGCACGATACTCACTCCTTTCAAAACACTGTACTTCTCATCATAAACTCCCACCACTCGCGCTCTTACCATGGCCGCGCGTATCTTGAAAGAATCATGCCACCGTTGATTACTTGCCTCAAATCACTTGGATACTAAATTACCAGCAACCTGTAGGTAAAACTCACATTGCAATGATGCACAAGGTAAAACTTTCCTCTTTGATACCAATTCACAGGATTATCACACAGACTGCCCAAGCTGCTGCTTCAGTGGCTTTAAAGCCGATAGAGGCTCACTGGCCCAGAATGCAAACAGCCTTTGCACTTCACCCAGGAAGAAGCCAGGGTGGAGGCCTGTTTTCCAAACACCAGTAGACCTTCTACAATATATAATTCCCCAAAGTCTTCCTATAGCGTTGCGCTTCTCATGCCATTCATCTACTTTGAAACCAGTCGCTGGAAACTAAAGCAATGTCATAAATGACACCCCTTCCCTCAGTCACTGTGCCACAAGAGGCCAGGTCTTCAGATGCAGGCCTCTCATTGGAGAAGAGCAGAGATCTGAAGCTTTTTGGGTCCATGCATGAGTTGAGCATCCATTCCAGTTTATTGCTTTCCATTCTGGAACTTGTAGTTCGGATTTTATAATTCAATAAAAAGGACAAGTCATAGAATCCAAAGAAAAAAACTGGATTGGATGACCTACTCACAGATGAAGCTTGAGAGCTCTCAGAGGGTGGTGGTACTTAAAGGGACCAATACCTACTTTTCTGCGGGACCTAGAGAATGGAAGAATAACTAATATGAAAGCTGCCAGCTGGAGACGCCTATGGGTTCCTCATTCCAACAATTTATGGTCCCCTAAAAGATGTCCATCCTCAAGGGATTTCAATTCATCAAAATACCAGTGGAAGTGACATCACGCACTACTTGATCCCCGATGACATCACAGGCTTGGCACATCTTTACATCCTTTGCCCATGGAAAGCATCCTATTTACTTCAGAAGGGCTAAGGTGGTCCAGTGGTTAATTTGTAAAAAAAAAAAGAAGTGCTGGGGCTCTTGTCAGGAGGCAACTTGCACCAGCCGATTTCTCTTGTTAGCGCCGCCTAAAACAGAACCAACTACTAACCATGAATGTGGGGAGAGGGTGTGGTGTAATGGCCAGAGCTGCCGACTTCGAGTCTCAGCGTCGGCTCAACATCCTGCGATTCTGGGCAAATCACTTAATCTCCCCATAAATGAATGTGACCTTAACTGGTGCTCATGAAAAGCGCTGGTGTTTATAATTAAGTGCGGGTGCTGAGCACCGGAAACAACCGGCTCAAATTAAGCACTGAGGAGGTCACAATGAATGAAAACCGTGGGACTCATCTTAGAACCCAGTTTACTTTCTTTTACTTCTACAGCCTTCTTACCTCATCAGACACGGGGTATGACAGTAAGAGCCAAGAGTTACAAAGGGTTGGCTCAGAGCTGTCAAGTTTCACAGGTCCAAGATGTAGCTCACACAGCCCAGGTCTTTTGCTTTGCATTAGCCTGGTTGTCTAATTGAATAAACAGGACTTCAAGCCCCAGAATGCACAGCAAACGCATGGACTGGATGAGGTCCTCGTGGATCTCGGACACTCGAAAGCAATGCAAGCCAGCGGGGAGAAGATCGTCGAAGCCCGGCTTTTCTTTTGTACTGTTAAGATGGCGTCTGCGTGTCGCCGCCCCTGCTAGAAGCCTCTCATCAGGTGTGTTTCCATGTTCTGCAAAACAAACCTCCGGGCGCTCCCTGCAGCATTCAGGGCCTCAGCTGCTGCCAATAAAAAGGTTCTATTCTGGGCGCGCGCGGCGGTCGCGCGCCGCCCACAGGTGCATTAGCGCCGAGGCCTGCGCCCGGGACGTGGCGTTCAGACAAAGTGCCCTCCTCGGGAGCCGGGGAAATCATCAGCTTTGATTTAGAGGTTGTGTTTATTTGTCCCCAGGGCGTCTCTCTCCGTAATGTCTCTTCATCTGCTTCTCAGCAAGCTCTCACATTAAGGCAAGGACGCGAGCGCAGGCCGCAGAGAGACGTATCGGGCTGGTTTTTAAAAGGTTTCTGCTGTTCTTGTCTTTAGTTAAAAAATTTTTTAAAAAAATCGAGCTCGGGGAGAAAAAAAACGACATAACTTCGGCTGCCGCGCTGCACAGGCCGCGTTCCTTAAACGGTTGACCCTGAAGGGTAAAAGACAAGACGCACAGATGAAAACTGCTCCCGTGTTATGGGGGCTGCTACAGGCAGCTGTGGCTTCTAATGCATGTGCGCATTGCATTCTGGGACTCGCAGCTAACCCTTGACTTGCAAATTAATGCTTTCTAAGAGCCCAGGGTTGGTTGAAGGTTCCAACATTGTGGCTTCTTGTCAGCTAGTTGTATAGCCCAGTGCTGGTCCCACCGCACCGGGCGCCAGTTGCACACGGTGTACCAAAATGAAACTTGTTTGGAGACAAAAAGTTATTTACAGATAAAAGTAACGTTTTGGGGAATTGCGTTTATTTACCCAAAATTTTTTTTGCCTGAAAATGTCAAGATGGTGTTTGAAGATTTTAAGTTTATTAAGCAAAAATGAAAAACTAGTATATGGACTCTAAATTCTAATTTAATTTGTGCTCCAATCTCTTTCCTCCCTTTCTACCTTAAGCAGCACTCCCCTGGGGATTACTTTCACGTCTTTTATCTTTGAAACTGTGATTGCTAATTTAATCCCTTGATATTTGAATTAAGAACTCACCTTGGCTTTCTCTGTTTATATGTTGCCTTTATTTTCCTCTGGGCATAGCGAGGTCCTCTAGGACCGTGCTGGATCGGAGCGGGAATCGCCCGGATTCTGGTCCTGTCAGCTACTCTTGAGACAGACCAGAGTCCCAGGCTGGGCCCAGCAATTCTCCTTGACTGTGTCCCAATGATGTGTGATGGCAGTAGGGCACAGCAGCAGCGCCAGTGCACATTCACTGTGTGCTTCACTGCACAGAGCAGCTGGTGCGAATGAAATGCCTCACTTAACAGTGATCAGTAACTCCTTTGGTCCAAGTTGCACCTTTGTTGTGAGCCGATGGACCTCAAGCGGATCATGGCTGGAGCGTAACACCCAGCTCATCACGGGAAATCGGACTACACTCCACATGGGACTCTCCAAGCTGCCAAGACTTACCCTTGAGATTTGACAGTGCTTGTTTTTACATTCTCAAGCTCACTAGGTATCTCAGAATGCCTCTGCATCTTCTATAAGAATGTAAGGTATATCTGTCTATACAGGTACATACACGCATAATAACCATGTATGGAGCGCACAATACAAACTGAAAGTTTTCACACTGATTGAGTACCATCCCACTGAACCCATTATCAAACAAAAATAAGGATTGAGTTAAAATCTGCGAGGTTTCAAACATATGCCTTCCACTTTACACGGGGCGGCTTGAAGCAGGTGCATTAGACATTCAGAGACTTTACCAAGATTGTAACTTGTGACCTGCAGGCAACACAAGGATCTCTGCAAAGAAAAAATCATTATAGCACTGAGACTATGTTTTTAATACAGTAAAACACAAGTCTGTGATTTAGGTGTTGCACACAATGCTCTGCAGTAGGCAGATTAACCCTCAGTTCCATCACATGGTGCTTCAAACCTGTGACCAGAGATAGCACACATCTCTCGACAGCAAGTGCATTACTACCAAAGTTAACTTACTACTAATAAATGGCAAATGGAGCAACGGCAGACCCCTAGCTCCGCACCTCACACCAGTTCCAGTAAATCAGTTTGGTCGTGCAGAACTACCCCTACGTCAGCCACTGCATGACGCCACTGTGCTCCAGATCAAAGAAACGTTTTAATGTCCAATGGGGGTGCGCGACTCACAAAGTCCATTAGTCAATAATATATGTAAAAATATAATTTCTTTATTTTGAATTGTGTTAAAGAACATCACACATAAAAACTCCAGCCAATGCGTTTCATTCCCAAATCGGGAACTTCATCAGGGCTGAAAGAATAACAGACAACACAAAAATTACACATACATCACAAAGCACAGGACCAAACACAAATATATATGTAAATACATGAATAAAAATTATCCAAATAGCAAACCAAAAAACCAACATTAACATACATATAACAATATATATAAACATAACAATGACAATAATCCTAAATACCATAAGACATAACACAGCACGAAAATTAATCTAAATTCCACACATCAATTATATATGACATAAAACTAAACATAATTATAAGGGTGGCCACAGTTTATACTAGGACATTATCCCAAACATAGGATACTCCGACCCCATAGAAGTATTCCAACCCCAGTAGATAACAGCGTGTTCCTGGAGCAATTCCCTTTGTATCAACCATAATCAACGATAAATGACAACGGTCTGTACAACCCACAAACAGTGGCCTAAAATACGCCAAAAGCAGATTAAAATAACCATATGCAATAGAGTAGACGGGGAATAGTGATATAGTTCTTGCCTCATAGAGAATGTGACAACCATCTTGAATCCAACACCTCACACTCGGAAATATACGCATATGGCAGTTAATGGTGAGGTGAGTTCACCCCGGATGTATATACATTGGTCTATATTACTAGGAAGGGAGAAGTAAAGTCTAAAACACCAAACATATCAATACAGCACCATATCCAATTCATGATAGAGTATGGGCTACAGATGTATCAGTAAATACACGGGAAACACCGAAGAGAACAAGAAAAGAAAAAGAAAAAGAAGGTGAGAGGAAAAAAGGGGGCAAACACAAAACATGGAAATAACAAATCCAAACAAATAAGCCTCCACCAGCTCCATTCATGAGCACTAAGATTTTATCATGGACCAAGGCAGCAAAAAAGTCAATCATGGTTGCAATATATCCATCATCCCTTAATTCAGAGTGATCCCCACTAACACCTGACTGTCCCCCGTTGGGCCAATCATTTCTAACTACATCAATACAGAATATAAATATAGTTCTAACAATATACCTAATCTTTCATCGATTAGTATGGAAGATATTAGTCACAGGGTTTGACATCACCAGAAGTAGCAAATAAGTAGACTCAATCTACAATTGAAATAATCAAATAGAAAGAAATACGTCATCCTATGTGTTTCTGCTCTTGGTACCCAATAATACACACGTATCCGATAGCAATAATTTAAAGCAGTCAGACCATATCCACCCCAGAAAGGTCTCCAGTTGCTAACCTTCAGTTATAAAAAAAGAACCAAATTAAATCATACCTTATATATAGATTTCCTTGGATGGTAAGTTTACATAAATGAGTAGTTGTGGTCCCGTATATTAAACTGGGGCCCAGCAGCGTAATGGTTAGCGTATTGACTCCTATAAGAGACGAAACACAACCCATTATAAGGCCAAATTCCAAAAGATCCACCCACCTCGTATAGATTAACACGGTTTGCGCAATGGTCTCAATAACGTACCCCTGTGTATAATATCAACTGCCTGAATCATACCTTATAAGTCGGTTTCCTTCAATGGTAAGCTTCCACAAGTGAATAACGGGTCCCGTGTACTGCACTGGAACCCAACGATGTAGTAATGAACGTATTAACTCCTATAAGAGACTAAACATAACCCATTGAGAGGCCACATTTAAAGGTCATACCAAATCATAAGAGGCTAAAATTAATCCTGTAATATTCTCAAAAAGCGTCCCCCTGTGCGTCATATCACGTCCCTGTTGAACCAGCACTTAGCTCAAAGTAGCCACAGTTTTCTGTGAAGTGCACCTAAATAATCAGGCATATACTCTCATCAACACAATCCCCCTCTTGTTGTATTTCAAAGGACTACCCTTACGCGTCCCAGGTGCAGACTACCAACCTGCAAAACCTATTAGACTGTGACTTACCAGACATACCCTTATCTGGATAGAGGCACAAATTTCACATGATTAGTTATAAGCTTAGGAGTAAACCCAATCTGCGAGGTTTCAAACATATGCCTTCCACTTTACACGGGGCGGCTTGAAGCAGGTGCATTAGACATTCAGAGACTTTACCAAGATTGTAACTTGTGACCTGCAGGCAACACAAGGATCTCTGCAAAGAAAAAATCATTATAGCACTGAGACTGTTTTTAATACAGTAAAACACAAGTCTGTGATTTAGGTGTTGCACACAATGCTCTGCAGTAGGCAGATTAACCCTCAGTTCCATCACATGGTGCTTCAAACCTGTGACCAGAGATATCACACATCTCTCGACAGCAAGTGCATTACTACCAAAGTTAACTTACTACTAATATGCCCTGAAGTTGAATAAACATAGGCATCTGCAGCATGTCTTAACCCCATTACTTTCAGCGGGCCAGGTCCTGCCAGTTCTCAGATCTAGCAGAGGAAAAAATGATGTTCATATTGGTCTCTAACAGCTGTTCTTTTTCTGTACTCAATGGCTTCTCAAGCATAAAAACTCAGAAGTGGCCTGGAGCAAGTACCTGGCAGATCTGAAGGGTGGGAAAGAGGACGAGGAATATCGTGTGGACCAGGAAGACCCTGAGGGAGAGGAGGAGGACCATGAGGGAGAGGAGGAGGACCATGAGGGAGAGGAGGAGGACCATGAGGGAGAGGAGGAGGACCATGAGGGAGAGGAGGAGGACCATGAGGGAGAGGAGGAGGACCACGAGGGAGAGGAGGATGACAATGAGAGACAGGAGGAGGAACATGAGGGAGAGGAGGATAAACATGAGGGCGAGGAGGAGGACCATGAGGGAGAGGAGGAGGACCACGAGGGAGAGGAGGAGGACCACGAGGGAGAGGAGGAGGACCACGAGGGAGAGGAGGAGGACCACGAGGGAGAGGAGGAGGACCATGAGGGACAGGAGGAGGACCACGAGGGAGAGGAGGATGACAATGAGGGAGAGGAGGATAAACATGAGGGAGAGGAGGATGAACATGAGGATGAAAAAGAGATGGAGGTAGGCAATTGGAGGATCAGGATTAATAACAGGCCAAGGGGACTAAATAACTAAGACCAGGATCACAACCAAAAGGACAAGCAGGACCAGGAGCATAAAGGAGGCCAGGTCTGGAGGTCCAGGAACATCAAGAGGGCAAGGCTAGGATCCGGGAGACCAGGGAAGGAAGGACCAAGAGGATTCGGACCAGAACAACTCGATAAGCAAGACCAGGACCAAAGAGAAGAGGAAGATCAGCAGGACCTTGGGGCCAGAGTCACATGGTCCAGGTCAAGGAGGGCCATGGCTAGAGGGCCAGGACTAGAATGATGGCAGGAGGACTGAAGCCAGGACAACCAGGAGGGTCAGAACCAGAGGGACCTGGACCAAGTGGACAAGGTCCAGAGGGACCAAGGTCAGAAAGACTAGGAGCAGAACAAGAAGGGCCAGGAGCTGGGGGAGGACCAAGATTTTAAAGGCCTGTTCTAAGAAGACCAGGATCAAGCTGCTTGGAAGACTAGAGGGATCAGAACCAGAGGAGGTATGGTTGGGTCCAGGTGGATTAGGACTAAGAGGCTCAAGATACTTCGACCAGAGGGACAAGAATCCGGGGGACTAGAATCAGGGGTGATGAGAGGAGAACAAGTGCCAGAAGGACCAGGTGTAGGGTCCCAGGACTAAGCGGGCCAGAGCGACCAGGATCAGGAAGTCGAGAGCCAGGAAGAAAAGCAGTAGGATCAAGACGAGCAGCACCAGAGCAAAAAAAAAAAAAAAAGGACCCGTAGCACAAGTATCAGAAAGGCCAGAAGGACATGGATCAGAAATGGGAAGAGGAGAAGGAGGACCTGAACCATGAGGACAAGAACAAGGATGACCAGAACTGAGAAGAGACTAAAGATTAGGTGGAGGATCAGGACCGAGGAGGAAGATCAAGAGGAGGAGAAGCAGGACCAGGAGCAGTAAGAAGAGGAGGAGGAAAGGATGAGGGAAAAAAGACAGAATAACTCCAGGAGGATGAGGAGGCGGAGAGCAGTACCAAAAGGGGAGGAACACCCAGAAGATGAAAAGGATAAAGGAGTAGTAGGTCAATGAAGATTAAGATGAGGAGACCAGGAAGGAGAGGACAGCGAGGAGGAAGAGTATTAAGAAGCCAAAGTCATTCTATGCCACACTTATTAGAGCTCACTCTTAAGGGTCGATTTCGATGTCGTTCGGAAAGCATTCCGACCAAATCGGATCCGAGGAGTCCGACTGACCGATTACGATGCTTCCGGATATGATTCGGTTGGACTCGCATTGACTTCAATGGGAGCCTGTGTTCCGACCGAATACACAGGCACCCATTGAAGAAAGGGGTGGTTGGGGAAAAACATACACCCTGTGGCGGGCAGCCCTTGGTGCCTGCCACACTGTGCATGGTCTGAAAGGGGGGTCCCTTGGGTACCCCCCACGGCACAGATTCGGAAGGCCCCGGGTGAAGGGGGGCCTGCTACGGGCCCCCAAAGTCAGATTCCGACTGCCGATCCAAGTCAGAGCAACCGATTCGGAAAGGCTGTCGAATCTGACATCGTAATTGCTCGGTCTGAAACGTGGTCCGTAGACCTGTGCGAGTTGGTTCCGATGACTCGTTTCTTTTGAATGCCATCCGGAACCGAGTTGGAAGGTCCGAACACCTTACTAACATCGTAATAGGTCGTTCGGAAGCCTTTCCGAATCGGTCGGAAAGACTGGTTCCGAATCGGATTTGGAAGACCCGAATCCGATTCAGAGCCTTTCCGAATGGCATCGTAATCGACCCCTTAGTTACAAAGGCCACAGATCTCTTCTAAACAATTCTTAGTAGCATTTCTTAAGCCACTGTCCTTTTAGGGGCACCCCACATATTTCAGCCCACTTTAAGTAGTGCTTAACTCCCTCAGCTAAGTTAAGATATAGTCTGTGACCAATAAAGTGAGAAAGAATAGCCTTACTACCAAATATTTCCTTGTGAACTTGTGCGGGCAGAATTTGTCAAAAAAAGCATAGTTTGACAGTCATGAACTCCCTCCCACTTGGATCTGCCCTTCGTGACTCTACCTACTCTGTCGCCCCTCACCTGCATCCAGGAGCGTAGCTTCAGGGGGGTGCTTGGGGTGATAACCCCCCCACCCCCCAAAAAAAGGATGCATTAATTCTTGATCTGGTAGTTGGGTCTGGTGGGCCTGAGTTGGGTCTGCTATGTCTGTTGGTTTTTCTCATTTCACTGAGAGGTTTTAATTTCTTCAATTTTTTGGAATGAGAGCTTAAATATATATTATGAGTGGTTAACAAAAAAAGTTAATCTGCTCCCATAGAAGCATTTATTGAATGGATGCAAATGTACTCCTTTTTGGAATTCACAAAGTTTTGCAGTTGTACACATGAAAAGCTGCTCCATTCTCAGGTTTCCAGCATACTTCTGGCAATCAGACACCCTAAAGGCGATGATGGGATGTAATCTTGGAAATTGTCTAACCACTGGTAATCACTTTGGGGTTCTATGCCATCTAGGTCAGGGCGAAAATTAAATTACACTGGTGTAATTTCAGACATTTCAAGTTACTCCTGATACACAAAATAAAATAAATGATGCAATTATGCCACCTCGTATAATTATGTGGCAGTCTTAGTAAAAGTTTACAGCAAATAATGCAATTTCCAGTAAAATTTTACTGCAAATACACAGGACCATGGGGTAGACAGAGGTCCACCTAATGCAAATCAGTGCTGACCCTGTTGCTCATTTCAACAGTTCATCCCCAACCTTGGTCATGTCAGCCCTCCAGCCTGTGGTCCATCGCCTTTTAGTTGGGAAATCTGAGATTCACCCCCCCCCCACCCCCCCACCCCCCGAATCTCACTGACTAAGCTGTGCCCTTTTCTCCATCCTCAGTTTATGGATTTCCAGAGAAAACTGGTTTTATTTCCAGCACTGATTACGTGTTTTCTTACGCAAAATTCACTGATGCGTGTCTTAAACTATTGTTGTATTACAAAAAATTGTAAAATAACAATAAATAAAAAGTTGGGTTCATTCAAAACATCGTGCAATTAGATTATGTTGTGGGTAGATATTACTAGCGGACGTGATCTGAAGTTTGCCCTGCATCTGAGGTCAGCACTACTGTCCTGATTAAATTTTTAAAGGGAGAACTATTTGCAGACAATGAGGTTCTGTTCATCTCAATAATATTGATACTATTCCACCATACAGTGTATTGAACTTTAGGTTAAACTCCATGTGAGGGGCCGAAAGAACGCTCCAAAGATGTTGAAAGGGTAGGTTTTATTTCAGATAAGTGATGAGGTACAGTGTCTCCTCCAGCCACCCCAGAAGAAAATGATGAACAGGGCCCAATAGAAGTGCAAGGCATGCAGTGAAGGTAAAATGGGATCTTAAGTAATTTTACTCAACAAAGGAGATTGTGTTAGGGTAAAAAACAAAATTGCACAAAATGCCCAAAGGTTTGACCAACTTTCAAGGCTGTGCAGAAAATCTCCAAAAAATATATTTAAATGCTGTTGAAATGGGGAAGCAGGATAATGCCAGAAGTTTGCCCTGCAGACTGGGATGAAATGGAGCTGATTAGTAAATGTGGACGACTCCTCTTAGAAACGTCATCAGCCAGAACTTGAAAGCCACATGTCTGCGTAGAGGTGAATGAAGATTTCACCAAGTGATATTCACTTGATTTTTTTATATTTCGAGTGGATCCAGGATTTCTGGCCAATACCTACATATTGATGGCAAACCCAGGACAGTGGTGCCAAATCCTGCACGGTTTAAGGACTGTGAACTAGAGGGCAATGAGTGATGCTACTGTGTAGAGAGGCATCCTAAGATGAGCCTCAGTGTGGCCCAGAAATAGTACTTCTGGTACCCAGGCGCTCCGGATGAAGGTTAATGGGTAACAGGGGCCTCCAGAGGTACTAAAAAGCAGGTCCACATAGGTTGTCCCGAGGGGAGGTCATTTAAAGTGCTGGTGAGAATCTTCAGCATTCATTCTCAGTCCTTGGCAGTGGAACTTCCTCCCACTGACTTCCAACACACTGTTCAAAATGTTGGTGCCTGGCAGTGGGAGGAATGGGTTGCTTTGCAGGATTTTCCCATTCTGGGGCACCAGGCATGGACTGTAATGTGGATGGGGAAAGGGATTATGGTTGGGCAATGGAGGCTTGGCTCCCAGAATGCATTGCGGAGATCATAGCAACTTGCCACTATGCAGGTACCAATCCAAGGCAGCTGCTCTGGTAGTGTTAGACCGGTCAGCCTTTGGGTTGTTTTCCCCTAACCTTTTTGCGTTTCTCCTCCATATTTGTCTGATCTAGTTTTTGTTGGCCTTTGCACTCTGTGCACTTTACCACTGCTAACCAGTGCTAAAGTGTATGTGCTCACTCTCTAAAACATGGTAGCATTGGCTTGTCCCCAACTGGCACATTTCATTTACTTGTAAGTCCCTAATAAAGTGGTGGTACTACATGTACCCAGGGCCTGTAAACTAAATGCTACTGATGGACCTGCAGCACTTGTTGTGCCAACCACTTAAGTAGCCTTGCAAACCTGCCCCATGTCTACCATTGCAGTCTGAGTGTGTAGTTTTAAACGGCAATTTTGACCTGGCAAAATAAACCTTTTGCCAGGCTCAACCCTTCCTTTTTAATGCATGCGTCACCCCAGGGTAGGCCCTAAACAGCCCGCAGGGTGCAATGTATTAAAAAAGTAGGACATGTAATTTTAGGTTTTACATGTCCTGGTAGTGAAAAACTCTTAAATTCGTTTTCCTCTACTGCAAGGCCTACTGCTCCCATAAGATAACACTGCAGTTACCTTATTACATTTAATAAGCTGTAACTTCCAAATGGGAGCAGGTAAACAGTACGTTTGGTGTCCTTGGAAATTCTAATGAAAAATCTTTTTTTATGGTAAAGTCGGATTTTGAATTACAATTTTGAAAATGTCACTTTTAGAAAGTTGAAAAAACACTCTAGGACTAAAGTCTTAGACAGAGTGCGCACTACCTAATGCACTCACGTCGTGAGTGTTGTAACACAATAATAATTCTGCAAATTATGAACTCCAATATGTAAAATATTTCACACTATATCATATATAAACCAATAATATCAAATCATTAGCACCAAAATCATAACTTCATGCGATTAGTTGTCTTCATCATTTCTTGTTTTATTGAAGATGACAAACTTCAAAACAAATTTCTCTTGAATCCACAACTTGAATTCTGACTTCAAACGTGAATTTACATCGCTCCCAATGCATTTCGGGTGAATGAGTCACCCTTCGTCAGGGGAAATCTACAAATAAACATATTTACAATAAACATTAACGTTTCCAAAAATGCGATTTTTGAGGCAAATAATGGCCATTAACATCCGGGGTTGTTTAAATACTTCCAAACACTAAATAATTGCAGACTGCATTGCCATGAGAGATTAAGCATATAAAAAATTATCCTGTGCATCTAAAGGACAGTGACAAAGTGGAACTCATAAAATGCGTGAGTGAAAAACAACATGCCAACACCATACCAATGTGAAACAGGCTGACTTCCATAGTGTGACTAAAGCCCGTGAAGTTAACTATGAAATTGAAAACAGACCACCGAATGGTATTTAATTAAATACCTCCTTGTCAATTCACGTCACAAGTACTGGGTATAAAATCCATCCAACAACACATCATGGTGTGTCATCCTTACTTCTTTAACCAAAATCCTTCTGGCGAAACCTCCAAACTACTCACTGCCAAAATCTAAATAACAATTAAACAAAGTGAAGACATAAGTTAGGCTGTGTGAATCTACTTAATAAACAGACGGCCTCAAGTCTCTCTATAATGCTGACTACTCACCAGAAAAAACAGGTCAATCGTACGCCCAAGGTTCAAAATGTTTTACAAGCACTCGTGCAGGTATCGTAATCACAGGTGCCTAACTCAGGGTTGCTATTCCTCCTGTAGTGCACAAAACATGCCAAACGGCATGCTGTTAAATAATCTTGCCTCAATTGTATCGGTGATTAATCTACAGAAAACATAGTTCGCTTACCTCTATGCTACGCATAAGGACTCGAAAAAATACCAACACTGCACCAAATGAAACTCCGAGAAAGTTACCTCTGTGTTCAACAACCAACTTCCTGAAAAAAGAAGGACTTCAATAAAGGCGATGATCTTTACATGTGCGTGAAACATTAACAGAAAAACCTATTCACGAATGCGCTCACCTCAAAGAGAAAAACTAAGTATATTCTCCAAATTCTGCCTTGTTCAATGTGACCCTGTGTGATGTTGCCTCACCGCCGTGAATTTAAATCACTGACTCACCTAATCAATTACATCATACGTTCAGTGCGTGCAAAACATAAAAATAGAAACAGGACAGGATTTCTAAAAAAAGTAAAACTGCGGCAAACACTATGGCTCACCTAATCAATCTCGTCATACGTTCAGTGCATGCAAAACATAAAAATAAAAACAGGACAGAATATCTAAGAAGATTAAGGCTTCGGCGGACATCTTAATGCATGTTTGTTTCAAGTAACAAAAACTTTATCTTTTTGTTCGATGTTGTCACAATCGTATTCATTATATAAAATTCAAATAAAATTTTTATTTAAGACATATTTCTGTTTGACCGAATCCATACAAAAAGGCTTGATACAATCATTTCAAATACGTTTTGCACTTGATAAAATGATGTTTACAGATGACATATCATAATCTATATCAAGTGACATGACATAACCTCTTTCTACCAATGGTTTAAAGAGGAGTTAAAACATCTGTTATTAAGATAGTGTACATGCAGCTTAATACAAGCGTTTATAAGTGCTTTTATACTTAATGTTTATACTTGAACAAATAATGCTTTTCAAATGACATGTCGTAAACTGTAACAATTTCCACAGAAACAGATCAACATATCTTTACTATAAGTTCAGCGAATACTCCATATATAACAATATGCTAAATGACCATTTATACACTTTCAGCTTGCGAATCCTTTGTTACTGCCCAATCCTAAATGATATATATCTTTGCTTTACTCTGCATGAAAAAATTGCCTACTCTTATATTGTGCTTAAAAAATCCCAAATAATGTGACCGAACAACCAAAATCATGCCCTTTAGATCACGACATTATCTCTCTATCATGTATGTGTTATGTCATAAATAGCAGGATAATTCCAGCTTGTCATTGAGACCCTTCGGGGTCAAGGTATCCAGGTACCGTATCCAGAATGTTTCGCGTTGTGTAATAAGTTTTGCCATGTCTTTATCTTTTCGACTCTTAATCACTTCCAATACCGTGAACCGGAGTTGAGCAATGGTATGTTGAAATTCATTCCAGTGGCTTGCTAATGGAGAAGTGCTAACTCTCGTTCTGATCCTGCTCTTATGCTCAGTTCTGCGTGTACGAAGTGATCTTTCCGTCTTGCCCACATAATAAAGGCCGCATGGACAACGTATGGCATAAATGACATTTTGCGAATTGCAATTGGCTGTAAACAATAGCTTGATAGGTTTCCCTGACCAAGGGTGAGAAATAAATGCGCCACAAAGCACATTGTTACAGTGTGAACAATTGTAACATTTTTGCATTCTCTTAAGCTCGCCAACTTCACCAATTTCTTTTTTCTTGAGTATCTCTCTAATGTTACTTGATCTCTTATAAGCAAATATGGGAGGTTCTTTAAAAAGACTGCCAAAGTCTGGTTCCGTCTGTAAAAGTTCCCAGCGATTCAAGATTACTTTCTTAATGGCTGTCGCCTGAGTGGAAAAAGTAGATACAAATACTTCTCTACTCATGTCTGTTTTGGCTTTTTTCATTAATAAATCACATCTGGAGATACCGTCTGTCCTTATGGCTGCTGCTTCGATCAGTTCATTGGGATATCCCCGTTCAAGAAAACTCTCTTTGAATTGTTTCAAAGATGCTTGATATTGGATGTCACTAGATGAAATGCGTTTAATGCGCAAAAATTGCGAGAATGGAAGATGCTTTTTAAGTGATTCAGGGTGAAAGCTAGTGTACAGTAAACAATTATTACGATCTGTGGGTTTGGTGAAAACCTTTGTGGAGATGTCTCCGCCATTCAACTCAACACTCACATCCAGATACAAAATATTCTGCCTGTTCATTGAATGGGTAAACTGAATCCTTGGATTCTTGTCGTTCAATTGCCCTAGTTTTAACATTAATTCCTGTGAGGTGCCTCGCCATATGATAAATATATCGTCGATAAAACGACGGTACATTATCAAATGTTCCAACCAAGTGGGATCACTCAACAAATGCAACTTTTAGAAAGTTGGCATTTTCCTGCCCTCACCATTTAGTGCTTGCAGCCTGTCTCTGGGTCACATGACTGGGTGTAGTTGGCAGTTGGGCTTTTTGTATATCTCATAGACAGCCATACGATAGAGAGCTTAGGTGTGCCTCAATGGGCCATCACTGGCAGGAAGGGAGGGCAGAGTTAGCCACAGCCCCACTTGCACTTGAATAGTCTGTGTTCCTGCCTTCACACAAAGGACTGCATACCCCCTGTAGTCTTGAGCCAGGGCAGGGGAGGCAGGAAACCTGAACACGTCAAAGGGAATCCTTTAGAACCTTCTCCCACTTCAAAGAGTGCACCAGATATAAATATTGGACCTCAGACACCAAGTCTTCAGTACACATCTGGACCTGTGGATACTACAGAAGGATGACCACTGTTCTGCTTTGCTGCCAGAAGGACTGCCACTCTACTGTCCTGCTACTCTGCTGGTCTGCTGACTGCTGCCCAGCTTTCTGAGAAGGAAGGTGGGACCTACACCCTTCATCCCAGGCTTAAGCGACCCCAAGGGTCAGACAGCTGATGTCCTGTTCTGAGCCACAGGGACATAATGAGCTCCAGAGGCCCCCTGCAACTGCACAGCTGACTTGCTGCCTGGACCTGCCTGAGCCCTGCTGGAGTGAGTTCCTGACGCCCCAAGTGGTGCCCTCAGGTCCTGGACCCTTGGTGTGGCCTCAGTTGAGCTCCCTGAAGTTTTGGGCTCTTTGCAAATGGGCCAGTTCGCACCAAGATATTGCTGCCCGCGTCACCCGCCAAAGGTGAGTTCTGGCAAACCAGACTCTTCGCACTGCAGCGACCACCAACAACACCCAGCAGCATGTGAACTGCACTACACGCCACAGCATCAACCGCTCGTGCGGACCACGAATGTGAAACTCCAGCAACGATCGCCTGTGATGCTGGCACGAACTTTGTGCTACAGCGATGACCGTCTACGACGCCCGGCATGCCCTTCGTGGTACATCGACCATCCGTGACGAGCTCCCTGCTCCTCGCGGCCCCATCCACCCCGAGCGGAACTCTTGCGCTGGCCTTTGAACGTAATTCTTTCAGCTGGACTAACCTGTTCACTCTATCCGTCCCCGGCTCTATCGTGGTCGGCCTGAACTTGTGACTTTCATCCGGTCTCACATGACCAGATAACCATGAGTGGTGCTTTGTGCTTTTTGGTGCAGTATTTACTTAAATCTTTAAAATTGCATATCTCTTGTTCTGCAAATTGAATTTTTGTCTTTTTGGTTTCAAATTATGTATTAAATTTTACTCTTTTTCTAAATTGATGTGGGATTTTTCTTGTGTTGTGTGTTCACTTTATTACTGTTTGAACTGATGCATAAATAGTGTACACATTGCCTCCAAGTTAAGCCTGACTGCTCTGTGCCAAGCTACCAGACGGTTGAGCACAGGTTAATTTGGGTTTGCCTGTGACTTCATACTGACAAGGATTGTGGTTGCTGCTTGAGTAGAGGTTCACCCCCCTCAACCAGTAACCCAATTTCTTGCAGGTAAGAAACTTTCTTCCTCTCCAAGAGAGAGTTTTTCTCGCGGAAGAGTCGGTGCGTGCTCACCAGCACCCTCACCATATGGGGGTCAAGGTGATTATTGTACAATGAACATAAGTGATGGGGCACCAATGGCGGCTGCAGCCGGGGGGTCACTGGTGTTCATTTTTGAAGACCGGTCTTATTTTTCATCTTCAGACTTTAACCCAGAGCTAAAGGGATAAAGGCAATGAAGGTAGGAAGAGAAAGATAAAAACAGTTACAAGGAGAGAAGGTGGGGGTAAAAAAAGAACCTACACGAGTGAGATAGAGACAGGAAGAAAGAAAAGAAGAAAGATGAAAGATATTGGATGGAATCAAGACAAGGCAGCTTTGGTATTTGACAAACCTGGCATCCAGCAGTACCAGTGGCAAGTGCCTTTGTGGACCTTGCAGATATTTTTATTTATTATTTACATTTTAACCCCTTGACCGCGATCGGAATTCCGCTCGTATGCTGGACATTCCTATCGCGGGTGAGGTCGTGACGAGCTCAGCTCGTCATGCGCACAGCGCTACCGCGCAGCATGACGAGCTGAGCTCGTCATGAGCACGGAAAGGGTTAAGCATTGCCCCCTTGCTATTCCCACAGTTGTTTAGCACCAGAGAAGTAGCTGCAGAGAAGCTGTGGTTTGGACAAGAGCCCAACCAGGTGAGATCTTAGGAGGTCAAGGTGTGTGTGACATTGCTTTCACTATCCCTTGCGTTTTATTGAATTGACACTCATGTTATCGCTTTCAGCCAAAATATGTTGCAGTGAGAGTGGGACATCTGGAACAACCATGTGAATACTGTGGTGAGGGCCTAAGGAGCTGACTGTGACCCTCGTGACTTTTGAGGGCCCTGGTATTTTTCATCAAATCCTGAGCTGACCTGCCAACTTACACGGTGCCACCGTGTCTCACATGATATCTGGTCCTTTCACAAGATCACCCAGTGAGGAGCCGATATCACACTTTGACAGGAAAAACAAGGTGGAAACCAGCGCAAAGAGTGTATTTTCAGCTCAGTTATTTTTTTTGGGTGGGGGGGAGCTTTTAAATTTGATGTCCATTATGGGGTGTAAAAACACCCCAGGACATCGGCACCAGCCGGTGTGTGTTTAGGAGGAGGGGGTTTAATGGCGGAGGGTGCATAAGTGCCTCTTAGGTAGTTCTGAGCACAAGGCCCTGCCCTTCCAAGGTCACGCCCCCTCCTAACATGGTAATTTTTAGGTGGAGCCTGGGCAGCACATGCACTGCTCTGCGAGGCATGCTGTATTAGAGTATGGACCCGAAGCCCCGCCCACTCTCGCCCCATATTTATCATTGGCTTGTGTCATTGTCCTTCGTAAATGCTGGCTTCTGATTCGTTAATAGGCTTGTTAGCCCCTCCTTAGTACCGCCTTGTCTTCATTTGTAACCTCGCATGAGAACTGGACCTTTTACTTCAGTTGCTACACGGTACGTCTTATTTAGTCTGAACGCACTATTTTCTTTAATGAATTTCTCCTACTGCAGGCACGACATGCTTTCCTGCAACATTCAGCACGCCATGCGCGCTTTCGCTTTCCATGCAGCCCTGGACAATAGTGGCCGCTTCTTTGAATTGCAATAGGTCTCGCATTTACAAGAGTTTGAGCTATTGGCATTGTAAAAGGCAATGCCTATTAATGATCAAAACAGATAAATAAAAGGCATTGTCATTTACAATGCCAATAGCTTAAACCAGTGGTTCCCAAACTTTTTTGACCCACGGCTCCCTTGACCCATTGGCTGTTGGCCGCGGCTCCCCATTATGTTACTTTTTTATTTGGGTGTGGGGATGTAAGCCCAGCCTCGGCTCGCTACCTTAGGATCTCTTGGAGTAGATATTTCAGTTACCCTCGTAAAGAGCCATATGTAGTTCCTTTTTTTGAAGGAGCCAAGGGTGGAGATTTTCCAAATGTTTCTGGGTAAGAAATTGTAGGAGAGCAGACCTTTTGCTTTTTGAATTGAGTTCTTTCCAGGGTGGGTTAGGGAGTTTACATTTGCTCCTTGTATACTATCTAAGTTATATAGCATGAGGAAAGCATGTGAATACATTTGAAGACACAGCAAACTATTCTGAAGAATATACAATCTCTTGCTGAACCTATGTAGAGTCTCTTCCTCCTGAGAGCAAATGGACAACAGCATTTTGAGGTCTTTGGAGATTATGGGCTAGTAATGCAAGAAGACTAGCAAAGACTGAATTACAGTTGTAGTAGGTGATGGCTCTAGAAGCAGTTGGCAACGATGCTGGCTTCAAGCAGGAATATAAAACATGGGCAGAATGAAGTGAGTTATGTGCACCTGGCAGTTATTAGCCTTCCTGTAGCAATGATTAGAGACAGACTAAAGGACAAGCCCCGTCTAGAAACTTCTTCACCTTGAACAACATAAACTGCAGTCCCAACTTTGCCCCTACCATCCATAGAACAGCAGTGTTCCAGAAGAACTTATCAGCATCACTTTACTAACAGGGCTTTCATTCAATTTTAAAAAGGGTGCCCTGGCTCCATTCTCCTACACATCAATGTCTGTGTCTCTGCATTCCAGCCACAGGAAGGCAATCAATACATCCCACTGTTCGGAAAAGCTGTATCAACCCTCCATCTTGTTCTGTGTTGAACAAGAGGCCATTCAACATAGATCTCACTGGTCCCAGTACAAAATTCTCACCACACACAGTCCCACTAACAAACATGCACCAAGCTGTTGTTGCATATACACACACTGTATGCATGTATGTGATATCAGAACAAGAATCTAGGATTCGCATAACAGCAGTAATTTGCATGAGGTGTTGGTAGACTACAAAAATGTCTGGTCACTCAACCGATTTACAAAAGCCAGGCACGCTGCCACCACCTCTCTGTGTAACTTACCCAGAACATGGAAAGTTGTTTTATGCCTGCTATGAGGGCGATCATTGTGCACCCCTCAAAGTCACAACATAGGTTCTGCACCCTGCATTACCATAAACACGTTGGGCACACCCTAGGTTAGTATGATGCCAGAACTAAACAAAATCACGATATTAGTTTCACATGCAGCCGGGCACACAGAGTAGGCCAGGGGTACACGTGGTTTCTACGTGGGAAACATTCCCATTCCAACAACCACCATGCTACTAATTTCAAGCCGCTGGGCACCAAGTTGAGAGGTGTTGGAGGTCTCTGTATTTAGAGAAGGAAAGTGCCAAAATGTGGCACTGAAAATGTGTTGTAGGGCACAAGGTACTGAAATCTAAAAGTACACTCGAATATCATGGAGAATAATTAAAATTAGAAGAGACACAGGGGAAAAGGTAAGGTTGAAAATTGTGGCGACAGAAGACAGTGCTAAGCACGAAGGGCCTGTGCTGGGCACAGCTGGGATATGATGGAGTGTTGTGAAAGGACAGAGACCAGTAAGGTAAGGGTGGTGTGTGGGGCAAAGCTTGGTACAGAGGAGCCCTGGGGTAGGAGTTTTTATTTATTTATGCTATTTTTTATACCTCAAACGTGGCCAAAATATTAAAAGTGCTTTACACAAGCAATTGAAAAGTTACAAGATAAAATAAGTAAATCACTCTTCTTAACCCCAGAAAGATGTGTATATAACTTAATTGGTGACATAAAGTAAGAATTGGGTTACATACTAGAAATAATATATATTCATATAAGAACCTGGAGGGAAAGATCTAGAATTAAAAGCATTTTATGAGGAAAGGAACTAAACCCTCTTACCCTGTCCAGACATGCGTGAAAGGGGTGAACACAGGTCAGAGCGTTTCTCCCGCATAGCACAGGTCGGGTGCAATCACAAGTCGAGGGAGGCTCTGGGGCCCTCAGACATCGAGTTGTGGTTGGCGCAGGGTTATTCATCCGCAAAAGGGCGCCTCTTGGATGGTCACACGTGAGGGGTGTCTTTCTCTCGCGTCCTCGCAAGCAGACCAGTTCCTGGCTCTGGAGCACTGACACTTCTGGGGTGCTACTCGGGTCTTCCTCACACGTCTAGGAAGGCACTGGGGTGCTCTCACCTAGTCGATAGGTTGCTGGCTGGAGGGGGGTTCACACTTCAGGGGTGCCTCTTCTGTGCTCGGTCCCACGCCACCTTCTTTGCTTACATGCCCTTCGCACAGCACAGGCTACACAGGGGCACTTAGGGGCATGGGCAGTTTTCTGCAGCCAATCCTAAATCCTGATGAACCTCCACCAATCAGCACCGGCAGAGTTTCCAAGTCCCTCACAGGAACCCAATCTGAAACCCGTTCTCGCCACAGCGCTCAAAGAAATCTGCGGTCCCGCACATATGTTGCTCTGAAACTCGGGGCCGCAGAGAGTTAATTTACACACTTTGCACATTAAATCTTCTTCAGTGCCTATTACCTTTTCCACTTTTCCTAGACGTGCGTGGCGCCCCTGGCAAGTTCTAACGGCGCACCGGGGTGCCGCGGCGCACAGTTTGGGAATTACGGGCTTAAACTCTCGCAAATGCGAGACCTATTGCATTGCAAATGCTTGTTTTAGGTTGGCAGGTCTGCCTGAGACATTATCGGCCTGTCTCCTTGTTGGTTGTATAGTGACGGGCCGTACTGGGAAACCAGAAGCAGCCACACAAAAATGCTCAAACCAACCCCTCTCGCGTCATCTAGTGCACCCTCTCTCCAGTCATCTGCTCTCGCTCTCTCCCTCTCTGATCGCTTTCTCTCTAGCTTCCTCTTCTTTCTGTCTTGAAGCCTCCCAGAGCCTGCTGCAGTTAATCCCGTGGGAAAGTGACAGCAGCACCAGGCCCTGGCCTTTCAAAACTGGCCTCCCAGGGCACCAGCCCACGGGAAATGCCCGGTGGAATAGGCGGTCAATCCGGCCTTGCGTCCGAGGGTCGCTGTCACGCTACTGATAACGCCGATTCTTATCTTATCTCTTTTAAGAATCTTCAGGTCGCCAGGATCTTTTTACCTGCTGAATAGTGTGAAGGGAAGAAAATCCTTTTCAGACATACGACAATTTAGAATCCAGTTTACCTTAAAAGACCACTGACTCCGTACTCAATTTTGTGGGTTTATTACAGCCAGGAATAACTGCACATGCAAGCACCTCAACACGAGGTTAAAGAAATAGATGGGCACTAATACAAATAGCATCCTACGCAGGAGTCTCACCCGACTCAGGATGAGAAGAACCGTTAGCTCCAAGAGTATTAAACCAGCGATAACTGCTCCAATCTCTATATTATTCTTCATTACCTAAATAAGGAAAACTATTATCTGTCCGTACTCTATCACTATGGTGGCATACCTACCTAACAAATTTTCCCAGGCAAGAGTAAGCAAAAGGTGTCAGCTGTGAAGACTTCCTGAGAAGTACACTCACATAGTACCTAAGCTCTGATTTTTGATGCTCCTTCACCAAATCTCTCTCTGTCCTTCTCTCAGGTCTCCCCTACCTCTTCTCTGCCCTCCTCCCTCGGGGCACTGACCCTAATACAAAACCCAAATACAATTGAACACGCCCTTTATCACGCCTCTTCGGCCAGGTCTTCCTTCTTGTACTTTTCCATCAAAACGGTTACTTCATCTCGGACGGTTGTGATGACCTTGAGTCCCAGGCACCTTCTCCGCCGAACGTATCATCCCTAAATTCCATTGCACTCCCATGTCCATGTCTCCCCTCGCTCTAACTTATGAAACAAAGAGCCAGTCTTTTACTAACGAGGCATGTGTCCTTGCACCTGCAACAGAAGATACGTTCAACAGAAACCCTCTACTGTGCTAATTAAATCTAATATCGGTGCCCAGAGAGCCTTTCCAAGAGAACCTTCTCTGCCTGTAAAATAAGCTAACATAAGAACAAACAGGCCTTTCCTTGGCGTATATGCAGTCAGGCCTTTACACAATTTAAACACACAATTCTTAATCACTTCTATAAGCATTAATTCATTACATTTCATATGCAAAAGTGAACTACACATGCCACTCAATATGATATACGTTTAAACTACTGCATCTCGATTACACATGGGCTGATTCATTTATGCATCATTTTGAACACGTTTCAGTTAAGCATTACATTGCATGGCTATAACAGCACAATTACTCTTCTATTCACTCTAATAAATGCGGTTCAAAACTACATTTTACTGGCCATTTATCGATATATAGCTGGATATATGCGGGTGCGGACTAACAGTAATTATGATGCACCCCTACAAATTTAACAAAACATGGCGCTCTATCAGTTCCCCCCTTTGATGACCTCTGTCATCACATTTTATTCTACTCCCTTGGAGAAAGAACCGACCTAAACAGAACTCGTTGCCATCCTCCCTGATCTGTGATTCTCCAATCTCTTGAGTCTCTGATATTGACTGTCCTGCAGTCTGGCCATTCTTGTCTCATTTTCTCGCAGAGCTCTCTCAACTCTGCCTGCTCGATACCATTTGTAGGCTTTGATCAGACCCCACAAACAAACCACACAAACCACCACAATAAGGAGAGGTCTCAGAACATAGCCAAGGAATCCCTTCCCCAAATTCGCAAACCAACTCCCTACTTGACCAAACCCTTTTCCAACTTTTTCCCAAGCTCCTTCTTCAGTCAAATCCGCTATTTTCGTATGTATAGTAGTGATGTTACTTATATATTTCTCCAGATCCTTGCTGTGGTCTGGTATATAAGTACAGCACTCTTGAACTTTCAATAATTTACAGACTCCGCCCTCTTTTGCCAATAAGACATCCAAAGCAAGGCGATTCTGTAAAACCATTGTCCTTATCGACAACATCTCTCCCTCCACAAGCACCAACGACTTTGCTGTATTCATTGATAGTTCATCTATCACAGTCGCCAGTCTCCTGATCTTCACATCATTCAAAATCACTCCCAAACTTGGTATCATAGCTCCAAAGATATCTCCCACTACAATCCCTGCACTCGCATCTCTTTTCACTCTTGAATGCCTTCCACCTTCCAAGAGTTCCAAATCCTCTGTATGGTAAATCTTTGGAAAAATTATTCCCAAATAGCATGTACCATACCAATTCGCAGGCAATCTCACATAGGGATTCCTTCCACACACAAAATACACCGTAGGTATCACTTGTACGGGGCCTTGGAGGAAATTCTTTGCTGCATCTGCCATGGTGAAAACATGGTCACACGTACTCTAACCTACGGGAACCTTTTCATAGTAGGTCTGATATCGTCTCACCAACAGCTTTCCCCTTTGTTCTTTGTCCAAAGCTATACAACCATAGCTTCCCTTTGTCCGGTGCAATTTTGCCTCCTCTGTCCAATCTACTCTATTATGCCCTGTGTCTCGTGTCTGTGTCAGTTTTCTATACCTGTCTTCTACCTGATCTACGAACTTTTTCTCTACACCGGATAGTGAGCACCAATCTTCCCTCTAATTTTTTTCCTTTGTGTGCGGCAGAGTAAGGTCTCTGTGCGCTGCAGCCAAGGCTATGTGCGCCCAAGAACCCGACAGCATGTGTGGACCAGGGCTTTAAATGGGATGAAAAAACGAGGGGGGTCTCTCAACGGGCGTGGCCGATGTAATTAAGGGCGTGGCTTAAAAGCAATTAAGCTAAAAATCTGTGCTTAGCATAGTGTGCCACCCGACTGATATTTTGCTTCTTCTGTCATTGCATCCAGAAATGTAATACAAGTAACATTACACCTACAAGAAGCCAGGACTATTGGTTTTGTCAAAGGCATATAGTTGTATATAATATTGAAAATGCTTCCGCTCTTGTGGTAGCGGTTGTGACTTAATGCTCGAGCTGCCGACTTAGGAGACAGGTTTTGAGGGGTAGGGTCAGTGAGATATTACTGATACATCATTGACCTCACTCCTTCATATAGGGGTGTACAATGATTTTATGCTTTGGTGGCAATCAAGAAAAGTGTTCCGTCAACCCTCACATGAGTATTTCCTCCCTGGGATGACATTTATTTCAGCAAAAAACTCAGGGATTCCATGTGAGTCTGGACACTCTGATGGTACATAAATATATTATAGGACATTCCTTGTAAAGAGAGTTTAGAACTGTTCAATTTGAACTTGTTTAGCATACTGGGGTGTAAGTAAGCCAATGATGAAATTTCATGGCAAATTATCACAAACTGGGGATGTGATGCAGGCACCAAGGCAGATGAACTCTTGGCCCTCGGTCTGAGTTGTGTAGAGTGGTAATTCCACATACTAATTGCTGAATTACTACCCCAGACAACTCCAAGCTTTACTTTGCGTGGACCTGCATTCGGTACTACTAAATTCTTTTCTGCCCACATTTTTCACCAGCTAAAAGCAAGTGGGAAATGTGAGGGAAAGAGCCCTGAATTATTAAATCTCTCTGCAGTAAAGTGCCCCGCAATTCCAGGACCCGCCAGCTATTCCATTTTTCAGGGCGAAAAACTCATAATGGCTATTAATTGAGGTACTGATACCAACTTGCATCAGTAACAGCAGGCCCAGTATTGCCAACTGTTGTTACCAACCATCTTAGAATGATGACGTTGGAGTTAAGTGAGCCCTACACTTTTTGTTTGAAGCCAAATTTAATAGCTTCTGCCATATTTAATCAGGACTGTCAGCTTTGCAAGGGCAGAGGGTTATCTGACGGAGGCTCTTAAAGAAAGGGCAGTAGTGGTCTATTATTAAGGGAATTTGTACAGATTCAAATCTTTGTCTTCAGGTTATGCAATAAGTAAAAGCAAGAATATAAAGCCCTGTATGGCATTTCAGTAAGATGGAAGAAATGGTGAGGACAAAAAGCAATTTTGGAATAATTAAGTCCTAGGACCTAACCTTTTGCTGAATGAGTTGTTCAAATCCTTACCAAAATGGTGGGTAAAGGTTCAACAGAAACATCAAGACCATTTCTTTTTAACAGCTGTACTCATTACTAGCTGAGGGGACTCCAGAAATGCAAAATATTTATGTTTCCATTCTGAACGAATAAGGACAAGCTAAATAAAGAGAAATGCAAAGTAGTGGTATAACTTTTGATATGTCAAGTTTTGCCTAGCTCGAAATCACCTCATCTCATTAGGTTTGCCTGAGGAGATCTCCAGAAAAAATATCCGAATCCCACAAAGTAAACGTAGAGAACAAATACCTCTATTTGCTTCAAATTTCAGTAACTGTGCCACTGCACGCTGACTGCAGTGTGTTCTTTAGTGGGACTGCAATGTTGTTAAAAAAAAAAAACTATGCTTTTCTAAACAAAGATGTTTTTGCCTCTAATGTACTGATTCAGCGGGGCAGGGACAGTTTATGGATGTTAACAACAAAAGCTTTGAAAGATTATTCATTGAAGAAGAAGCTACAGATTTGAAGCTATCTACACAGAGGCTTCTATCACGGAAAATCCTGTCTGTCCAACCTGGCTTTAATAGCTTTAAATGTATCATCTGATGAAAATATGAACAGATCGATTATTTGGAATTGTTCAATCCAGCCGAGTATGTGTAAAAGGGACCCTCGTCCAAGATTTCAGAATTACAACAGAAAATGCAAAAATATCTAGCCAGTCTGCAAAGCAGAGAGAAATGGGGAACCTTTGCTACCTCTAGAGTGAATTTGCTAGATATATACATTAAGGAGGCAATAAAATCAAGGTGATAAATGTGTCTGTGATGCAAGATCAATTGACAAGATCAATGAAAATGTCAATCATCTTAGGGCAGATGATGAAAACTGCCCTCATATGGAACAGTATTTTCTGGGGGAACAATTTCCCAATATTAAATGCAATATCACCTCTAACCTCTAAAAACACTGAAGCTAAGGAAAAAGTAGCATGTCAGTACTTTCTATTCATTCATGACTCTGTCTGAGGAGGTGCAACTTGATGAAGCCAGCAAACATGAAAAACCGATTAATATGCAAGTGGTACATCACCGTAGAGATTAAATTAATAAATGTTGATTGGTTCAACATAAAGTGGGTGCCTTTATGACAGCCCAAATATTTGTAGGAAAGATTGTCAGGATCTGCTATTAAGTCCAAACCAACAAGAGATATTGATAGTTCTCATCCCGGACGCCCTGCTCACGGAGCCTAAATATTAGCAAGAAAGATGATGATCAGGTCTGCCATTCAGTCCATACTATCAAGAAGGGATACTGACAGTTTTCATCGCTTACACAATCCTCTCTACAAACACACTGGTGACTGCAAACACACCTGTACTCCTGTTGTACAAAGGGGGAGGTGTAAATACTAGGAATGAGTTGACATGGACATTCTCTGGCCAGTAGTCTAAGCATGAATTATAGAATAGCTCACTCCCAATGCGATCTTGAGTGGTGATGTTATAAAGCTCTTTTTTCCTCTGTACACCCAATTCCCAGCACATTGGTTTCTGAACATGTACATTACATTTTCTCCATCTAAACTCTCACATCATTGTAAGAAACTATTTTTAATTTTTGTATTAATTTTCGTGCACAAAGGCCCAGGAGACTGAATGCCTAATGGAATTTGAATGTAAAAGTTCAATTGATATTTTCATATCGGCATTCTTCTAATCATCATAATTTAACTATATTATTTGCTAATGTGGGAGATCAGAATTGCCTCACAGCGATTAATGATGAAAGGCGCATGCTTACATTATAAGGCCACAGTGCATGGTCTGTTGAGTAGCCTCTTTCATGGCTCGGCACATGCACAACACGCTTCCTATTTGGAATAACAACATTTCTGGTCACCCGTGCCCTGGTTATCACATGAAAAGCATACACTGATGTCTTGCACTGAATCGGCAACTAAGACTGCTTAAATGGCTTGATAACTGATTCCGCATTACACATATTCGTTCACCTGCCTAGATAAAACTGTGTTCTTCAGGATGCTGCCAACCACTCGGTATTAGGTACCTATCTGCCCTGGCTAGTGTACCAAAGGCTGTAAAGGAAGTAAAGCACACAGGCGCACTTATGCACTGAGCAACAGAGATCAGGCGGCAGGCTCCAAACAGTATTCCTACGCTGAAAATGCACCCTTGTTTACTACTATATTACAGGCTTTTAAAAATGTGTGTAATCGCTGCCATCCAGTCTTTTCTCCACTGGTAACGCTAACCTATTTAACTTCATGATTCTGCCCTGGAAGGAATTGTAGCTTACATCAATTACCTTTTAGTGTAACCCCTGTGTCCAAACCGACTGTCGTTTTGGGAAAAATACACTCTCTCACCACCCCAAAATTGGACAAAACACTTTTCTGGTTTGTGCGTGTAGTGTTGCCATATTGTGCAAATATAAGCAATCAACTCTATAAATGTTTTTGGTTTAACATACAAACAAAAGGACTGCTTTTTATTTGCGGGTTTCCAGACCTAGGGATCAGACAGACGTAGATTTAACCTGTAAACTCACTTTACAATGCAACAGGGACATTTAAAATGGTAGCAAATGAATGAAGTTGGGCGCAAATAAAATATCCTCTCGTTTTTAGGTCTCGCTCTGAAAGCCAGCGCTTCAGCGCTGGCTCTGAGCGAGACATTTTGTAGTGTGGTTGCAGAAATGCAACCACTCTTTTGGCTGGCATCGAGTGTGCGGTTACGCGCACAATGACGAGCAGAGGCGCCATATGGCTTTCCTCTCTCGTCATGGTGCGCGCACATCGCACACCATTTGCCAGCCTGCTTCACAATCCCTCCTCCCTTTTCGGCAGCTTTGATGAAGCTCCTCTGCTGCTGGCATTCCCCCTCCCTTCTCGCCCAGCCCTTCTTGTCTTGTTATAGTCTGGGGAGCACTTCAGAGACAAAATATAGGTTAATCTAAGAATTATCGCACTGTTTCTGGTTGTCCCTCCTGCATTCTTTTGCTTTCAACTATCAGGTGAAGCTTTAATATTAGCTGAAATAATACACCTGGACTAACCCTTTATCCAAGGGAACCTGGGTACAGTAATAAAATAGAAACTCTGGTTTACCAGGATTCATTTAGTAATGCATAGCACATTGATCTAACATGGATACCATTCCAGATATCAGCCAGTCATCACTGCAACACGACTCAATCAGTTATCAGCCCACAAATGCAAAAATAGCACTAGAAAATATGAACGAAAGGAAAATCTCAACAACTATATGTATTCTTTTTAATAGCTTTGTAGGTATAATATCAAATGTATACAGGTACTAATGAGGTGACGCAGTGCAAAGTAAAAAGGTGAGTGACAAGAATTATATGCAGTGCGAGTGATAAAGGGAGGATCAGTCAATCCCAAGAATTAGATCATAAAACAGTCTGTTTCATACAAGGATTTTATAAACTTCCCAGCAAATCCACTCCTGTAGCACAGGAGTCTAATTAAGCGATAGGAATGGCTCCTGTCAACATATATCCTGCGAGAAGAGACAAACAAACAGTAATGAAATCTAATCACAGTCCTATTCTAATGCCACGCTCAGTTAAGAAGAAAGGCGCGCCCTTACTAACATTAATCAATAATGGACTAATCTTTAAAAATTAAATGGGGGCACAGCCTCATATTTCATTGGTAGATTGATGGATAAATTGCTCAAAGTGCCAAAATAGCTTATGGGCCACTGAATGTACATGAGAAATTGACGAGTGTGTTCTCAAGAAATAACTTCATGCAAGCTGAAAGAATCGTTAACACAGCCCACATGAATGTTTTTAAATATTTCAATACTTAATTGAGCAAAATCTCTCTCCACTGTAATAAAGGAACAAAGTAAATGTCCAGTAAATCTAGACACACAGCAGGATCTCGCTTACACCTCTACTTTTGAGGCACAGCACCTGCAGCCTCCTTGACCCATATAGAAATGTCTGAAGAGATGCAATGATGACGAGCCTGCGAGAAATGTGCGTAAGTGCCGGGAATGAGTCGGAGCTCGAGTGGAAACCTCACAGTTTTTCATGGCATATTGGATGGAGTCCCTAAGTGCGCAAAAGAAACCGGCGTATATGTACCGCCTCTGCAAAGCATTTGCAATGCAATAGGTCTCGCATTATGAATGTTTGAGCTATTAGCATTGCAAATAATAATGCAACGTTAATAGCTCAAACTTTCAGGAATGCGAGACCTATTGCATTGCAAATGCTTGTTTGTGGCTGGCTGGCTGCAGGTAATGCCTGGATGAGAGAGAAGAGCGTCCTATCCCGCTCTTGTACTGACGCCGACTGGAAAGGCTGCATTTCTTATCTTAAAGGAGCGCAGCTGGGGGCCGAATGTGGGCCATTGTCTAAGTATTTATGTTAATTGCAGCGCATGACGGTGCTGTAATTAACAGATATTTTCACAACTGCCCACAAACAGTCTCCGGCCACGCTCCATTAAGAAATGAATGCAGCACTTGCAGGAGGAGCCACTGCTTGCACAGGCTTCCAGCAGACAGGAAATTAGCATTTTTCGCGCCGCTCGCATTTTAAAAGCGGCGGCGCGAATGCTCTCCCGGGATGTGCTGTGTGTGCGCGCTTCACACACAGCACTGCGCGCTCGGGGGAACGGAGGTGCGCGGGCGCCCAGGCGCGCACCTTACTGGGAACAGTGGTGAGCACGTCAAATTATGTCGGTGTGCATAAGCTGTGTCCAATTCCAAAGACGGTATGAAGAACTTCCTAAGTCTATCTTCCGACTTATAATAATCATACTTATTCAAATGTTTATAAGCGGGAACTTCAGGAAGCACTGCATCATAATTGGAAAAGAAATACTCAAACTGATCCCTTTCATAGAATATACTAAGCAACAGACTACATGAAATTCCATATGTCAGTGGAAGATGGTGATACCTAATACCCTCATCCACTGAAGCAGGCAACTGCATACACACATAACAATCTTTTGCATCCATCGCATCCACATACTCATATAGCAGCTTGGCATACGCATTAAGCTTAAAGTCACTTCTAGACAAATCTACATGTAGTCTACGACTCTCTTCTATTAGCAAGGCTCTGTCAGCTCCTATGGCTACCCCTCTTTGGCTAGGTGTAGTAGGTGTAGGAGTCCCTGGCACCCCCTGCACTGCTAGCTCATGTGGAAATGTATATGAAACTACAATTACTATGATTATAGAAACTATCACACATCTTATAAGTGTGCCTACAATCAATTTGGATCTACGATTTGGATCTCCAACCTCCATGGTTTCGAAAGTTCTGAAAAGTTCTCGGTTTCAGCAATGAACACTCAAATGTCTTTGTTTCCTCCACTCGTGACTTGCTTAACCAGATCGAGCAGCACTTGAAACCTCTGGAAACCCCCTTTCAACAACAGTCTCTTATTTACATAGTCCAGAAAAAGACTTCCCTAGGTTTTCGTTCCTCTTCTGTGGAAAGTCCCTAAATTTATTCTTCTTCCACTCGGAGCTAGGTTTTCTTCTTCTTTAAGCTTTTTATTTACAACAGGTTATATTTCATCCACGATAAGATCATTAGTAAGCACTTCCAAAACATGATACAAAAGTTCAAGACGCAGGATTACCATTTCATGTGAATATGGCTCAAATCCAAAGGACGGAAAATCGAGTCGATGCAAAACCAATTCTCGGACCTTACTCAGAAGCGGGGGATTCGGAACGGGTAGGGTCAGTATTCCTTCGACTTCGAGCCCTGGCAACAACAGCAACACTTTCACCACCACATTCGGGCTCTTGCTGACCACCTGCACAGACCTCAGTCTCCCCGAACTCACTACCCCCTGCATCAGTCACTGGGTAAGTCCACTCAGGGGTAGAGTATCTCTGACAAGGTATCCTAGTTCTTTTCGACCTCCTCCGACCCTCTTGAGTCTGCTCTTCGTCACTTGCTTCTGTTTCAGACGCTTCAGACACTGGAGCAAGATCTCTTTCGGGTGCCAACCTCAGATTCAGTCGCCTCTGTCTTTCAGGCCAGCCTTCCTTGATTCTGGCCGTTCTTCCGCCTTCCCCTGCTATACCCAGTGCACCACTTCCTTCTTCGGCTGAATTTGACTCTACGCCACCCACTGTATCACTTCTGTCATTTGAGTCAGAGTCGAGGTTCTGGTTGTCGAAACCCCCTTCAGCTTGCTCTGGTGCACTACCAGCTGTGTCAGCGACCCTTACAGCTTGACTTGTCCTCTCATGTGGCCCTGCCACATCAGCTGGATTTTCGTTTTCGAGAGGAGCTGTTTCTTCCAAGGGTGCTGAAACTCTGCGGGTATGGGAGGCATGTACCCAGTTCGGCAATCCTCCACACTTTACTGCGGTATTCGTTACCAGTATCACCTGATACGGGCTTCGCCACCGAACATCCAAACAGCTCTTCCTCACGTGCTTTCGGACAAGCACCCAGTCACCTGGACACAGGTCGTGGCACAGATCACTCGAGGCCGGAACAGCTGCAGCTTGCACCTGCTGAGACACAGAACGGACCACATCAGATAGTCCTTTACAGTAATCGAGAATCAAGTCATCCGTGATGTTTATCAAAGCTGTAGATGGTACTACTGGCAACCTCATTGCCCTTCCCATTAGGATCTCATGAGGGGACAACCCGGTGCTCCTATCTGGAACACTTCGCAGGCTCATTAGTACGAGCGGCAAAGCGGCAGGCCATTTCAGGGACGTTGATGAACACATTTTTGCCATCCGAGCTTTCAAGGTTCCATTGACCTGTTCCACCATTCCAGAAGCCTCTGGTCGGTAACTGCAATGGAGTCTCTGATCAACATTCAATGCAGCACAAAGAACTTCATGATTTCACTGTGGAAGTGTCTTCCCCTATCCGATTCCAAAGAGGTCGGAATCCCGAATCTCGGGATGAGCTCCCTCAGTAATAACTTAGCCACTGTGAGGGTGTCACACCTGCGTGTTGGGTAAGCCTCCACCCACCGTGAAAATACACACACCACCACTAAGATGTACCTCAACCCATTGCACTTGGGCATTTCTACGAAGTCTAAAACATTCTATTGAAGGGCCCTCCTGACCTTCCAACATGGCTCAATGTGACTACTGTCTTCTTTCCAGCATTCATCTGTTGACACGTTACGCACCTCTGACAAACTGCTTCAGCAACCGCACGAAATCGTGGACTGTACCACGTCTGCCTAAACACACGCATCATGGCATCCCTGCCAAGATGTACAGGTCCATGTATCAGTCTCGCCATGGGGCTCAGCATACTTTCTGGTAACACAGCTCTCCCATCACTGGAAACCCATACATCCACATCCCCTCTTTCACATCCTGCTTTGACCCATCCATTCCGTTCTTGATCGGTCACTTCATCCTGCAGTCGCTTGAGTTCCTCCCAAGTGTCTGCCATGGCCAACATCATGTTGAGCTCGGTTCTTTCTTGGCTCTCTCCTGTGTAGCCCTCTGTGAATATACATCCTTGCGCTGCACAGAAGCGGGCGACTTCGTCCGCATAATTGTTCCCCAGAGAGACAAAATCATCCCCCTTGCCGTGTGCAGTGCACTTAACAACTGCGATTTCCTTCGGACATTGTAATGCATCTAACAGTTGTCTCACGTGTTCTCCATTCCTAATCGGAGAACCGGATGATGTCAAAAATCCCCTCTGAGATCATAACTGTCCGAAGTCATGAACCACACCGAACCCATACTGGCTGTCCGTGTAGATCGTGATTCGGATTTGATCAGCGGCCAAACAGGCATGAGTCAAGGCAATGATCTCAGCTACCTGCGCGGAGCATACTCCTTCTAGGCAAGCAGCCTCAACCACCCCGGAAATGGTACATACAGCAAATGCTGCTCTTAATTGACCAACACTGTCTCTTAAACATGAACCATCGACAAAGAAAATTTCATCTGGATCAATCAGTGGTTCATCGACAATGTCAGGTCTCGGTTTGGTACATAGTTCAGTCACATCAAGACAATCATGGTCCTCACAATCTTCATCATCTGTATTCGGTATAGGCATTAATGTCGCAGGATTTAAGACAGAGCACCTTTTCAGAGTCACATTCTCTGCAGCAAGTATGACTTGCTCATACCTCGTTAACCTGTTATTTGTTAGGTGCTGGGTCTTTGTCCTGGTCATCAACAATTCTACAGAGTGTGGTACATAAACGGTTAAAGGATGACCCATAACAATGCTTTCACATCTTTCAATGCTGACACCTGTTGCAGCAACGGATCTGAGACATCCGGGCAACGCAGAAGCTACTGGGTCTAAAGTAGCTGAAAAATAGGCAACTGGTCTACGGACACCTCCATGGTTCTGAGCTAGGACTGCTAATGCACAACCTTCTCTCTCGCAACAGAACAGTGAGAAAGCATTATAATCAGGCATTCCTAAAGCTGGTGCTGTACACAGCCCTTCCCTCAGTTGTAGGAATGACCTCAAGCACTCCTCGTCCCATGGTACCGGATCACTCACATCCTTGTGCGTGAGTCTCTGCAAAGGCTTTGCTCTCAAGGAAAAGCTGGGAATCCACTGACGACAATATCCGACCATTCCCAAAAACATCCTGACTTCCCTCTGAGTGGTGGGTGCTGTCATGTTCATTATTGCCTCAATTCGGTCTGGTGACACCTTCCTCTTGCCTTTTTCCAACCTGTGACCCAAATACTGTACTTCATTCAGACAGTACTGCAACTTGTTTGGGGACACCTTGTGTCCATTCTCTGCCAGATGATTCAATAGGGCTATCGTGTCTATCCTGCAAGCATCTTCTGTTTCTGATGCCACAAGTAGGTCATCTATGTACTGCACAAGGACTGAGCTCTGTGGCAATACGAGACTTTCAAGATTCTTCTTCAAGATCTGATTAAAGATTGATGGACTCTCTGTATACCCTTGAGGGATACGACACCATGTTAACACACGATTTTCCAGCCGGAAAGCAAAAAGAAATTGGCTTTCCTCATGGAGCGGTATCGAGAAGAATGCTTGACATAAATCAATGACAGTAAACCACTCAGCTTCGCAAGGGATTTGAAACAGTATCACTGATGGATTCGGTACCACTGGACAACAAGGAACAACTATCGTGTTGACCTTTCGCAGGTCTTGCACGATCCTGAACTTCCCGCTCGGTTTCTGTAGTCCCATGATAGGTGAATTACATGGGCTACCCCTTATCTCTTTTAGAATGCCTTGCTTGATCATGGACTCGATTACAGGCTTAATTCCTGCGATCGTTTCAGACGACAGATTGTATTGTGGTGTCCTAGGGAACTCGACGCTTTGCTTAACCTGAATCTGCACAGGTTCCACTCCCTTAATCAGCCCCATCTCTTCTCCTGTAAAGTCCCACACCTCTGGTGACACGGTGTCTCTCAAATCCTGTGGAAGTTCTTCCACTGTCACCATTGGATACAAGTCTATACACAGATGCTGATTAGCAACTTTAAAGGTAGCATCATCATCCCTCGTCTGGACCTCTACTCCTTTGGGTGTGCAATAAATTGTGCAGTTCAACTTACATAACAGATCTCTTCCCAACAGACAGACTGGACTCGTATCGCACACCACAAACTGATGTCTGGTTTGGAAGGAGCCTATTCTCACTGGAATCGGTTCAGTCAGTGGGCTGTTAATTCTTTTGTTCGCACTCCAACAACTTGGATCGATTGTCCCGAGAGGGGTAGGTTGGGGACCACTGCTGATCTTACAGTAGACCGGGTAGCACCAGTATCAACCAAAAGTGTGGTAGGACGACCATCAATGTCTGCCTCCACAAAAGGTCCGCTCTGGTCTACCTCCAAGACTGCTCCAAGTGTGCAGTCTTCCTCCCCCCTCAGGCACCGTCAGGATGACGGGTCTGGACTGTACTCATACCCTTCAAAAAGGGTCATCTGCTGGTACGTCTGCACTCCTTGCGGAATTCTCGGTGGCTGGGGGACCTGTACTTGTTGGTTATACGTTCCCCCTTTCATTGATCTGGGCCTTATCACAGTATTGGCTACCTCCGACGCAGGTGCCTGAACCACTCCTACCTCCTGCTGCACCTGGTTGGCTGGGTTAAAGGGACACTCGCGCTTCCAATCTGATGACAGAAATGACACGCAGTGGTCTTCTTCAATGTCGCCACGTCCATCCCTGTCTTGGGATCGATAGGTTTCCCTTTTCCCTGACCTTGGCCATTTTGGTTCCCTTGGTAGTTTCCCTGTCTTCTTCCCAGTGTCCCTCCGCTAGGCTGGACCTGAGCTGTCTGCATCTGAACAAGCATTAACTGTCTTTTAGCTTCCGATGTTTCGAGTCCACCTCATCGCTACAATACCTCGCATACCGCAAGATTTCATCTACCGGCTTGTTCTGCCAGCAGATCAAATGGTGCTGTATCATGAGGCTAACCTCCGGTCTCAATCCCAAGACAAACTTTGAGACAAATTGTCCCATGTCCTTGGGGTCTAATGCATCTAATCCGCTATACTGTTTAAAAGCTTGCAAGAGTCATTCATAATATTCGTGCACCGTCTCTTTAGGTTCCTGCACCGTTCGGTCTATCTTAACCCAATCTATATCTTGAGGAGAAATCTTCAGCTTCAACCATGTAATCACTTGCTCGAATTTTTTCATAACGAGGGGTGACGGACCATTTGTGACAGCCTCTCTTTCAGGTTCACAGGTCGGCCACTCAACTGCAATTTTACAAGCTGTCCACAAGTCTCCTGGCACCACTATATCAAACAGAGTATTCAAATCAGTCCATAGTACCTTCGAAATTTTAACAAACCGCTCAACTTGTTTGTACCACTCTACGGGTTTCTCCCTCAGCCGAGGAAAATCATTCGTGAATGCAGCCAAGTCACCTCTGCTCCACGGCACATATACGTACCCTCCATTCTGTACTTCCCGTAAAGGAAAGTTTCCAACGCCCGACGCCCCCCCCCCCCCGGAGGCGGCGTTTCTCCCTCGATTTTCTTTGCTATTTTCTTCTTTGACCACCTTTCTTCCCATTTGTCCAACAAGTTCCATATACGCATCCCTACAATCAGATCTTTGGTATGCGTCCTTAATCCTGTGATCCTTTTCTCCTCTAATTCCTGATCACTATATTGCAACCTTTGAGGTGCTTGCAACGTTTTTGTTTTGTTCAAATCTACCTCATATCTCCTGGCTAATGCTGTCAATTTCTCATGTGCTATCCTTGCTTTCCGAGTTACATCTTTTGCTATAAAAAGCAGCTCATCTGACCCATAAATTTCTATTCTTTCCAAAGGCAGACTTCCGCTAATCATTTAGTCTACTTCTGCTTTTAATCTTACTACGTCCAGCAACCTTGCCTGTACTGCACTCTTTAGTATTTCTCGACAAGCTGCGCCATTCTGCTCGTCATAATTACCACTTTGTTCTTGTGACTTGCTCTCTTCTATCGTATGCCTAAAACTTGATCTGGTTTCGGGAATTTCTCGTTCCCTATCACCTGGCATTCTATCACTTTGGTTTCTTACTGTTGGTGTCCACATCCTCAAAGCTGACCTAGATTTGTGTAAAGATCCTGGTCTGACTGGTCTTTCATCCTCCTGTCTAAAAGAGGAGTCCGCAGTAGCTGGTAACGGCGTACTTGTCTCTAATGGCTTTGGGAAGTGAATCACCTGTACTCCGAACCCATTCCCACTAGCACTGGTTTCTTCTTCTCCTCTCGTCTGCACTGAATTTCCTTCTCTTACTCTGTCCGGGTCATATACCGGTACTATAGGGCCAATGGTAACCGGTACTGTCAGGGAGTCTGGTAATCGGGTATTCCCAATGGAAGGCTGTATTTCCGCTCCCTCGGTTCCTGTGGAAATCCTTCCCACTAACCTCATATTTGTTTGATTCTGCATCTCACCCGTTTCTACCGCTGATGTTGATTTTCCCTCTTCTAAATCTGGATTAAATGGGGGTGGTCTCTCTGCTAGCAACCTATCCAACAGGCTGTCATCTGTATCGCTGTCGTCCTCTTCAATCCTTGTTATCTTCCCACCTTTTATTAACAGCGGGTACAACCTGTCTCCTTCGATCGTGTCCACCCTCCACTTTTTCTCTAGTGCATCCCATCTCGCATCTTGGAATGCCCTTATCGATTTCTTCACCCTTTCCTGGCTCTGGTCTCTTTTCCTGTCATACGCTGCCCTAATCCATGCATGTATCGCCTCAAACTGTGTCGGTCTAGGCAGTGGTCGTAAAGAAGCCATTATAGTCTTTAGCTGGTACAACACCTCTAACCTGAAAGTGCCATAGCGTGGGAAAGTCAATTCTCCTTACCCTTCTGTCATTTTATGCCAGTTCTCAAGCCAAATTATAGTATGCAAGCCTACATTCGTAGCCATATAATGTGCCGGCGTATCCTCGGGAGGGGCTTCCTCTCCACCCCGAGTAACCACATGTCTGTCTCCTCTGCACAGTTCTCGTAAAACTTTAAAACATTTCATGGTAAAGCAGATTTCTGTTCGCGCACAAGATTTCGTTTTACTTCCTGATTTCAATCCACCAATGCCAGCGCGGCTCACGCCAACCGGCCTATTACAGCGCGGCACCGACTGACGTCACTCTTCCTCCGCTCGCAGCAGTTCCCCTCCTTCCTACTTCACTCGTTCTCGCTCGCACATGTCCCAATCACACTCTGAAGTAACTGTCTGTACAATCACCTCTCTGACTATCGGTCCACCAATGACCGAACAGCCTCTCGAAATTTTTGACCTCAATCTGGCAACCGTCTGTCCGCGAACGACCGGACAATCACCTCTGACACAATCGATAGGATCCAAACGCTCAATGTTCTGCACCCAACAACCTACGACCAGCGTCGGTTATTCACACACTCACACATGTGCTCCCTATCTTCAGTGGGTTAATCAACGACGTCTCATGACTCCCACAACTTCTGGTCAACAATCTCAGCTCTGGGTGTCTTCTACACCACAATATCTCTCGGCCCGCGCGCGCTCACGGTCCAATCTTCAATCATATGACTCTCATTCCAACTCCGCAAAACATCACACAACAATTAAACACCGCAATCTACCAAAACATCACCCTTTTCATACTCACTCTACCACGAACTGCTACTTCCGTCGCACCATCACTCTCCGTCAGTTTTCATCAACCGCCGTCGTCCTCCAATCCGGTGGATTCTCATCACTCGGGCTCTATGGGGCAAATAATCTCTTATTCTAATCTAGATCTCCCCTTACTATCAGAGGAAACCATCCTACTCTGCTACCAACTGATAACGCCGATTCTTATCTTATCTCTTTTAAGAATCTTCAGGTCGGCAGGATCTTTTTACCTGCTGAATAGTGTGAAGGGAAGAAAATCCTTTTCAGACATACGACAATTTAGAATCCAGTTTACCTTAAAAGACCACTGACTCCGTACTCAATTTTGTGGGTTTATTACAGCCAGGAATAACTGCACATGCAAGCACCTCAACACGAGGTTAAAGAAATAGATGGGCACTAATACAAATAGCATCCTACGCAGGAGTCTCACCCGACTCAGGATGAGAAGAACCGTTAGCTCCAAGAGTATTAAACAAGCGATAACTGCTCCAATCTCTATATTATTCTTCATTACCTAAATAAGGAAAACTATTATCTGTCCCTACTCTATCACTATGGTGGCATACCTACTTAACGAATTTTCCCAGGCAAGAGTAAGTAAAAGGTGTCAGCTGTGAAGACTTCCTGAGAAGTACACTCACATAGTACCTAAGCTCTGATTTTTGATGCTCCTTCACCAAATCTCTCTCTGTCCTTCTCTCAGGTCTCCCCTACCTCTTCTCTGCCCTCCTCCCTCGGGGCACTGACCCTAATACAAAACCCAAATACAATTGAACACGCCCTTTATCACGCCTCTTCGGCCAGGTCTTCCTTCTTGTACTTTTCCATCAAACCGGTTACTTCATCTCGGACGGTTGTGATGACCTTGAGTCCCAGGCACCTTCTCCGCCGAACGTATCATCCCTAAATTCCATTGCACTCCCATGTCTATGTCTCCCCTCGCTCTAACTTGTGAAACAAAGAGCCAGTCTTTTACTAACGAGGCATGTGTCCTTGCACCTGCAACAGAAGATACGTTCAACAGAAACCCTCTACTGTGCTAATTAAATCTAATATCGGTGCCCAGAGAGCCTTTCTAAGAGAACCTTCTCTGCCTGTAAAATAAGCTAACATAAGAACAACCAGGCCTTTCCTTGGCGTATATGCAGTCAGGCCTTTACACAATTTAAACACACAATTCTTAATCACTTCTATAAGCATTAATTCATTACATTTCATATGCAAAAGTGAACTACACATGCCACTTAATATGATATACGTTTAAACTACTGCATCTCGATTACACATGGGCTGATTCATTTATGCATCATTTTGAACACGTTTCAGTTAAGCATTACATTACATGGCTATAACAGCACAATTACTCTTCTATTCACTCTAATAAATGCGGTTCAAAACTACATTTTACTGGCCATTTATCGATATATAGCTGGATATATGCGGGTGCGTACTAACAGTAATTATGATGCACCCCTACAAATTTAACAAAACATGGCGCTCTATCACTACCACAGCCAGCTCACTGCCGCTCGCTCCCTCCTCGGGATCTGTAGCCGGGTTGTCGCGGCCCTGGAGCACGGATATCAGAGAAGCTTGTGCAGCGCCTCCTGACAGATGGTGACAGGCGCAGCGCAAAGAGCTTGGTCTGTGAAAGCTGCTGTCACAAACGCTTTAGGCCCGAATGGAAGATGGCCCTCCCTGTGTCGAGGAAAGGCGAGTTAGAGGGGTGGAAAGGGGAGGGGGCAGAGCACAGCAGAATTAATATATGTAGACCATTTTTTTGCCGTTGGTGTGTGTGTGTATGTACACTAGGTACATGCACAAATTTATAGACCGTATGCAAAGACAACACACATGCAAACCCAACATGCACACAAATAGGTGCTTGTACATGCACAAAGACAGGCAAACGCACACTGACGTGGCCATGTGTATTCGTTTACCTTTGTGTGTCCTTGTGTGCATGTGCAAGCACCTGTTTGTGTGCACATGAGCTTACATGTGCCTTAATATGTTCTCAATAAGTTTGTGTGCATATGTATATGTTTTTTTATGTGCTGGTATACATTATGTGTCTGTATCCGTGTTTACACGTGTGTGAATATAGGGGCGTGTGTGTCTGTGTATAGGTGTGTATATACAGGCATGTGTGTATATTTGTGTATGGTATATGCAGGTATGTGCCTTTCTGTGAGTGATTACCGCTGTGTATAAATAGATTGTGTGTTCTCTGAGGATTTCTGTCTGCATCCATGCCTCTGTATCTTTGTGAATTTATTTATTTGATGTATTTTTATTCTTTGAGCTATTTCTGTCCTAACTGCAGTACAAAAGAACAGAGCAGTAAAAAAGGACAGAATTGCGAAAGAATTATTAAGATCAAAAGCTAATGCGCTGACGCATAATGACAGGTCTGTACGAGGGAATGTTCCTTTAAACATGTTTTAATAAAGCCAAAAACGAAAACAAGCGAACAGGAGCCAGGGAAGACATTCCACAGTTTTTTGTCTCAATTAATGATGAAAGGAGTGACATTCTGCAGAAGCACAGTAGGATGAGGAACTGTCACTAGACCAACAGATGCAGAGCGAATACTCCTTTGAAGTCTGAGAGAGAGCGAGAGGAGCTAGACGAGCTGAAGCACTTAAAACAACACACAGAAAAATGAAAGCAGCTGAGCTAGCTTCAGCAGGAAGACGCAGGATTCAAAGAGGTCAAATACAGAGGACACAGAATGGATAACGCCAGCATCCCTGAGCAGTGACAGGATTGGTGCTTCTCCAGTCAAACGCCTTGTTCCATCTCTCACAACTGGTCTACCTTGTATGAATGCAGTGACAATATGATACCTCTGACTGGTGGCTTCCCAGGCGACCTCCTGTGCCATCCTGCCTACCACTGGCCCTTAGAGGACCGACAGTAGTGTTGGCAGACCACCCTAGAGAGAAGAACAGCAATTAAGGCAAGACTAAACTCAAGCTTAGGAATTTGGTTCTTAGAAGAAAAAGAAATAAAGACCCGGGGTAAATATAGGTTTAGCCAGGCACACGGCAACCTTGTCTATATGTAACTTCTGTGACACAGTGCATAGAAACTGAAAGATACAAGTTATAAAGATGCAGAAAAATAATACCTCGTCAGTTTTCATGAGCCGGGAATCCTTCTGTGATGTCTTACGACCAGCAGGAATTCAATAATGTCGACTTGCAAAGAACAGGAGGACACCACCTCTGCATATTCATTCTCAGTGGTCCATTACTGCCACCTGTCACTCAACGGAACATTGGTTTTCAGTACTTAATTTATGAGCAAATAAGTGCCAGGGCCCTTGTCAAGAGGTTATTGAAGCTTGCACCACCCATTGCCTCTGCCAATGACAGTACTAACACAACTAACAACCTTCACACCCTACAAGTGTGATAGTTTGGACTATTCCAGGTCCCCAAAACTATAAGAATGGCTTGGGCGGTAGATATAAGTCATTTGCATATAGAATTAATTAATAAATGTTGTTGTGCTAATCTCTCAATTGGAGAAACAGCGCCACCATGTGACAGGCTGTCATAAATGCCGGTGTTGGCAATTAAGCGCCGGTGCTGGATATCCGAAACCACCGGCTCAAATTAAGCACTGTTGGTTTTATGTCCCCAAAAAGATGCATATGCCTGAAGGGACATTTTGAGAAACATGCAGAGTCCATGTGATCACCCTCTGCCCCCTCCAATGCTCAGAGCAGTCATTCATTAATTCAATAATGAAACAAAGATTGCATTATTAATTCAAGCTCTAATTCAATGGAAGTTGTCTCTTTTGAACAGCTACCACATGTGCAAATAGTCACTGAATGACTATTGGAGTTGCAAAAACCTTTCATGCTTCCAAGCACAAGGGCATTGATATCATTCTTTGAGAATCACTGAGGAGGCTTGGTTAGAGAATGTCAAAAACAATTTAATGTTAAAAGCCAGGCTGTGAGCTGATGGAGCAGGGAATGCAGCAGAGATGGGGGGGGGAATAAAAGGGAGGCTGTATATTTAGAAGCGTGAAAGGAAGAAATTCTGTCCTGGAATGGTGTATTCATTCAAAAGGGTTCCTCCCCCACCCACTGTTACTTTTTGGGACCTCACAGCCGAAAAAAGTAACGCATGAATTAAGTCGGGGATAAAAATAAATGCCAAGGACATTTGCAAGGTATCTGGGGGGAAAGTATGGATTAAAGTCGAAAAAGTGACCATGGATGAAATTGGGAGTTGAGTTCCGGCCTCGTCTGAACCCCATACCCCCGGCATGTGAAGGGAATGACGTGTGCTTAAAAGTGATCGATATCCATGCAGAGGAATCTAGTGTTAGGACTTGTGCCTCTATGCGCATTTCAATAACTGAGTTTGTAATCCCACACAAGATCACTCCATTATACAGTCCATGTAAACAAGATCACTCTAGTAGTGAGTTCATAATCCCGAACAAGATGACTCCAGCATGGAGTTCATATATTTGTTTAACTTTTTAATCTGTAGGATTGTCCAGGAAACGTCTCTACACGCAGTCCTGAATCACTCTGGTGTGGTGACAGCACAATGAAATCCGACTCCAGCAACAAAGGTTCCAGCTCGAGCAACTATGAAACAGAAGAAACGAATACCTGATGTATCAGATGGTTGCTGCACATCTCGTGAGACATGCAGCATCCTGGGAAATGTAGTTTGCCCTTAGTTCCCATTGTTTTGCCTGGTATCGGCATCACTGTCGTGAAGCCTCATGCCAAGTAGCGCCCGCATTCTGCATGCATTTGTAGTCTCCTTTGCTGTGGAGCACTCGAGGGCCCTTAAAGTTCAGAGGATTGTCTTTGTGTTTGCCCAGCATACACTCGTGTGGACAATGGGTCCTCTCACACACAAGTTTGCACAATTTACATGTGTCCATATTTGTGAAAACCTATGCTTGTATGGGTGTCTCTCCTTGGGGGGGTAGGCTCATGCATCTGTAAAGCCTGTCGAACACCTGTCTGTGTGACGTGGTGAATGAAGTTGTGCATCTCTATACATATTCTATGTACATGTTTGCTAGGGTGTGCAGAAATTCCACTCAAAAAGAAGCTTCCCTTGGAATGCAAATCAGTGTTGATATCCTTGTAGGTGTCTTTGCCCTGCAGCTATCACAAGGTGTGTCGTGGACTCCTAGCATAGGCGATCTGTGCTTTCTTCTATTCATAGTCCATAAGGGCTCCTAAGGCCGGTTGATGAGGACATTCCCCACAGTTCTACGTGTAATCTGCTGCCTGTGATTAAATTGGCTAAAAACACTCGTCCGTGAATGAAAAGACCATTCTGAGAGAACCTCCTTCTCACTTGGACACTGATCCGATGCTTGTTGGCATTGCTATCACAGCCATCGATTCTAAAGCAGGCACAGTTCATAGGCTACACATCCATGGCATGGGCCATCACCAAACTGCTGGAAGATCAACAAACCCAAAATCATGTAAAGGAGAATACTAGCAACAGCCACATTCAGCCACTGGATATGAATATATAAGCACTAAAGATGTATTCTTGTCTTGCTTTTATGGGCTCAGCGCATCATACATACTCCATACAATGTAATGTTTGCAGCCTCATAATGTATTTTGTATTTTAAATAGATTCAGTTTTTGTTATAGGCTTATACATAAAACATTGAATGAAATAATGTGAATAAAATCTACCCTCCTATGAAAGGGGAATCCATTTACTGAAGGTAACTGGTGGCTGTTGATGCAAACTTTGCATTTTGTGCAGCTTGGTCCGACCAGAGCGGAAGGGGTCAGGTGGCGGCGCCAAGTCCTAGAGGCCGACTTGTGGTCCAGACCCCATGTGTCACGCTGTCGCACTCCTCCACCCAGCTAATTCATTTGGACAAGAGAGACAGAAGAGCTTTAAATCCCCTAAGACACAAGATTCACAGCTTATACAATACATTGGAGTGCCCTACTAGCACTCTTTACAGTGTGAGGTGAGACCCTACATCATGAAAAGGCCGAGCACCTCCCCTATGCTTCATATGTTTGGTGACTTGTATGAACTTGCAAATTCCAGTCTGCTTGTTTGTTCAACTCAACAACACAGTGCTAAACAACACGCATTATCCACTGGGGCACACTGGGAGCAGAAAGAGAAGTTGTGGAGGAGGTTGTAGCACATTGGCTTGGAGGGAGTGAGTTTCAGTTTCTGGATGCACTGCCAGAAAAGGATAGAGCCATTGTACGTTCCTTTTGGAAACCTGATGGTTCCATAAGAAGTGATTCTTCTCTAATACATGATCTTAGTTCTCTACACACTTTGAACATTGATGTTGAGTGGGTGCCTATAGAAGCTTGTGAGTGATCCAAGCTATTGTGTAGAAGTCCTAATTGGAAGCATGCACCCTTGGCCAACACACTGATGTGTGATTGAAGGCTATTTTTGTCGAGAATGAAACCCAAGAATTTTGCATTGTCAATGATGGCAGGCTTGCAGTCAAGGAACGTCAGTCCAGAATTGAACCTGTGTAGTTGAGTGTGAAGGAAGAGAAACTCTGTTTTTGACTTGTGGAGCTTGAAGTGAAATGAAATCATCCAGTCTTGAAACATTTGTAAAATTTGGGCACGATTTATAACATTGTTGTGAAAGGCAATCTTTAGATAGAGCTGTGCATCTTCAGGGTGTTGATGGTAGAAGGTTCCTCAGTTATTGAGTAGGATTTCAAAAGATTTGATGTAAGATTGAAAAGAGTTTGGGTTAATATAGAACCTTGAGGAACGCCTTCTCAAGGCCATCAGATTGGAAAAGTATTTAGCAAGCTTTATTCTGCTGCAAAAGTTAGCCAAACAGACAAACCATTTTAGGACAAAGTCATCAGGGCCATGCATTCTTTGAGAATATTAATGAGTGTGGAGTTATTTAAAGTTTCAAAGGCAGCAGAATGGCAAAAAAGAACTAGCAGACCAGATTGACCAGAATCAAGAATCCGAAGTGCATTGTCGGCTACCTCTCGCAGGACTGTTTCAGTGATACATCCTTGTCTGAAACCTGATTGAAAATCACCAAAAAGATCGTTACTGGCGAGAATTTGTGTAAGTTGCACTGCAACACAAGTTTCAATAACTTTAGCAGGAAAGGGTTGACCTGAAACAAGTCGCAAAGTTTTGAGATCATATGCATCTACTGAATGACTCTTCTGTAGGGTAGTGAATTGCCAATTTTATGGCAGTCCAGGAAAACTCCTTATGCAAGTTAGAAATAGACTTGTTTGCTCTAGTATAGTTAGAGCCTCTAAGAGAGGCCTTTAGTCAGATCACAGGAACCTGGTCAATGAAAGGATTTTACTTACGTAATGGTTTTTAGCAACACATCCTCCGGTATTATTTTGAAATAAAGTCAATTCACTTTGAATATACAAATTAATGTCAAGCCCCTCTGTAAATCAGGAGTAGGACAACAATAGGTCAATGGAGTTGACTTTCTTATCAAAGATCTTAGCAAAGTTGTTTCACGTAATTCTTGGCAGTATTTATGGTAGATTTTATATTGCTGAACTCTGCATTGAAAATATTTGTCTTATTTAGTCTTCGGATCACTCTAAGGATATCTAGATTAATGAAGAGTATTTTTTTACAGTTATTCTCCAGCGTTCATACAGATTTTATTTCTTCCAAGAGATCTTTTGAGAACCACAATGCATATGGTTTAGGCATTTGTCTTATGTGAAAAGTTAAGTTATCTAAAATTCAAACATACATTCATTGTGTCTAGTAGTGAAAATATTGGCATCTTTATTTTGAAATGACAGGATATGTTTGTTAGATTTCAATGCTGCAAAGTTGTTAATTACAATACTTCTATTGTCCTGAAACAAAGTCCACTCCTTTTTAGATGGTGCCGCTGTTTTTGTGTGCTTGAACACCAAAGAGGATTAGGAAATTATAGGACCAGTCTACGGGGATTGGGCTTTCAGAGATAAGCAGGTCATCATATGAGACTACTGAATTGGGTGTAAAGGGAAATTAGGCGCAAAAATAGTATTCACAATAATTAGTACAATAGCAGCAATTATATATGTTTTACGGTGCATTCAAAAGGGGAAAATACACCCCAATTCCCCAAACATCAATCATAGATTGAACAAGACAGTTTACAGTTTTTTAAGCACACGCATCCCTGTTCTAAATTCAAGTGAAATACATTTTGAAGACCATGCAAACAGTAAGAGGGGCTCTGATTCTTCTTTAATAATTCAAAAAGTCTTCCACTCCCTTAAGCCAATGCGTTTCGTCGTTTCTGGGTACGCACCCTACGACTTCATCAGGGCTGGAAGTAATACAAATATCGGAGTTGTAATACAAGAATTACAACGTTGGGGACATGCGAGTCACGTGGGGTTCTAAATATAACAGACACCATGATTGACCTAGAGTTTGAATTTCCACACTCACGAGAGGGGTTTCTGACTTAAAACATTTGTCATATAATGAGAGTCTAAGAATTTTGTCAATATTAAGGTTAACAAGTACATGCTTAGATGTAGTAACCAATAAGACACAGTATGAGTGTCTGGATTATAGAATGTATCTAAACACAAGTGTTGTTTTGATTAGACCGTCTTGCACAGGGCTATTGTTTGGGCTTGTATTGAATGTTAAGAAATCATGTGTGATTCTTGTATTACAACTTCGATATTTGTATTACTTCCAGCCCTGATGAAGTCGTAGGGTGTGTACCCAGAAACGACGAAACGCGATGGCTTAAGGGAGTGGAAAACTTTTTGAATTATTAAAGAAGAATCAAAGCCCCTATTACTGTTTGCATGGTCTTCAAAATGTATTGCACTTGAATTTAGAACAGGGATGCGTGTGCTTCAAAAACTGTAAAGCATCATATGAGATTATAAGATCCCGGACAGAAATTATTTTAATGGTGAGCTTGCAAATGTGTTGATTAAGATCTTTTCTGGTGAGGAAAGAGGAGAACAGATTAACTACAGTGTCACCACAGGAGAGTATGAAATCCCTTAGAAAGATATTTGAATCATAAAGCATTGGTTACTAATGTGTTCCATTAATATACTGTTACCAGGTGGTGGTAAATGGCCTTCAGTCTCATGGGAGAAGCATGTAAGGATTTGAATATAAGGGTCAGACACTGCAAAAAATGGAAATAATCAGTGGTAACCTTCCTGCTCTTACAGAGGTCTTGTAGAATACTGCAACACCTCCATTGGAACTGCTTTACCAATCACATCACAGAATAGAGTTGGTAGGAGGAGTTCCGAAATATTGCATGAGGTGCCATTGAACCATGCCTCCCTGAGAAAAAGTATGTCAACGTTTTGATTAACAATAGTATAGAAATTTCCAATCTATGTTTGTGCTGATCTACAGTTGTGCAAAGGACAGTGTGGTGTGAACTTTACTCTCTTAGTAAAGGGTGTGACCAAGTGTTTCTACTGGTTGTGATTGAAGTTACCATGAATAACTTTGCTTGGAGAACTTGTCTAAGTGGCTTGTGTTCGGGACCTGTAGGGATACCTACAGTAGAAGCCAGAGGAGTGGGTGTGGTGTCTGTAGTAGAATCTGGGCCCATGTGGTTAGAGGAAGGAGAGTGAGAGTCCTAGCCATAAAGAAAGACAAATAATTGTGCACCCAATTGTTAGTGGCACGATTTATGTGTGCGAGGGTCAAGGTTGCTCCATGGCACAGTTTGAAGAGTGTTGCCAATAAGCTTTTGTGAGAGTCATAACTGGCTACAAAAAGAAAGTAAAGCAGAATGAAAATTAGACCATATTTGAGAAAACTGAGTGATCATATTGGTTAAAAAAGTTAATTTTATAAGAGAGGTCACCCAATGAAGAGGTTTTGGCAGTGTTCTGGTCCGAATTAAAGCCCATTTTGGTACATCGGCGTTATTGTTAGAAGAAAGTGAAGTTAGAGACACAGTTGGGACATCAAAACCTGAGGTTCATTAATCTAGACTCCTTTCCTCACAAGAGAGAGGAAAATCCAAGACTTAAGGAGGGCATTTAGAGTTCGTCAGGGCAGGAACACTGCGGTAAATTGGCAGTTCTTCAGCCCCATCAAAATAGTGGTTTGCCCATTCTATTTAAGTTGGAGGAAGCAAGGGGTTTATGCCACCAGAGCCTCAGCTGGCTCTCCAATGGAAACATTTGACCAGAGATACATGTGGTACTGAACTCGCCCTGGTAGGGATCTCTAAATATGGCAGGCATTCTTCCAGAAGCAAATCAGACTGCATAGCCTCTGTTCTTTAATTTTACACTCTCAACCTCCATTCCCCAGAAGTCATCCTCCAGGTTCTAACTAAATACCTAACTCTAGTTGGGTCAGGTCTCTCGTCTCTTCAGTAGCATCCCGCTATCCTGGTTAAAGCTCAGAATACAAATGTCTTGACTGACCAGGTGATGGCCACTTGAGCGGTCGGATGGAAAAGGTCCACTGCAAACAGAAAAGAAGAGTTAACCAAAGGGAAAGAAATGAGGTGGCAGGGTGATGGCGAAATAGGAGGAGGAAGCCAAGAAGAGACATGAGATAGTGAGGACAACAGAAGAGGAGGCGCTAGAGAAAATAGTAGAAGGTAGGATTTTGGGATGCAGAAAAGGAGGGAATTCTGCTGGTTCTGATAGGAGGAGAGATGTATGGAGGGTCACTAAGGGGTGATAGTATATCATTAAAGAATGCTGGAAAAAAATTGATAGTTTATGGCAATGGGAGATTCCCGAAAATGCAGGTGATGTTAGATTCCTTTTTGAAGATTTCCAGCCAAAATAAGGTATTTTGAGATCAGAAGGTGAACTCAAGTTTGAGTTTTCCCACAATGAGTGTTTGAGGGTGTTCACTCATGGGATTATGCTTTACATTTTTCAAAGAAGATTTTGAAAGATTGGTTGGGTAAAGAATTGTAAAGAAGTTAGAACGAGCTACGAGGATGTCTGTCTGTTGTATTCTTGCTGTTTTTTAGCAGGCGATGTCCACAGGACTTCAACAACTACTTCAACAGACGCACAAGCTGTTCTTTGTTTCCCTTTTTTACTGGTTCCTTCAAGAAGGACACATGACTTTGTCTAGTAGTCTGTCCCCAATGCCATTCCGCAATGCGTCCTTGTGTTATACTTGTGTGACGTTATAACCACTTAATGCTGTTTTGTTCAACTATGACTCTTATGAATCCCCTCATGTACCTCTTGTAAACGTTATCACATAACATGTAAAGCGCTCTGATACCTTTGGGTCTAGCTAGCGCTATATAAAACTCAAACTAGCCTTTTTCAGACTTTGGATATAGAGGTAAGATGAGAGAGGTGAGCAATAAGCACTTCTAAACTCACGAAAGAAAAGTAAGATGAAGCCCAAGCATGGTGAAAGGCAACAAATCAAGATCCTAATATTAAAATCTAGTTTGGGCAAAGTAATAGACAGCAACACTTAGAGTGACAATGCACATAACCGCTTGTAAAAGAGACCCAAAAACATGACCCAACAGAATCCTCCCAAGCAATGGGATTAAAGAATCAAACCAAATACTTTTAAAATAATAACATGTACACCAAAGAAAGATCAAGCTATTGTACAGACTGCAACTGAAGGATAAGCAGCTCCAGCATCTACAAGGACATTGACAACAACAACTTAGTTAATTATAATTCATAGTGCACATTAGCTATAATAAAAAATATCAGGCAAACATATTGCTAAGAGACAGATTAAACAGAAAATTGCATCATAACAAGTGTGTATAGAGGATCATTATCAAGTTCCAGTGAGGAGTTCAAGAGACCAATCAGCATAGAAATAGTTTTTTGTCTTTTAAACTCAATGTGGACCTAATCAGAGCAGTAGTCCAATTATTCTTTCCACTAGGGCAGGCAAACAGAAGGGCAATTCTTGAGACAGGCGAGAGTCATTGAGAGAAACTGGAAGGCCCGGTGAGCACCAACACTAATCACCAAAGACCCTCTAAGCCTGAAAAATATTGAGAAGAAATATCAGGTGATCAATGAAAGCTAACAGGGAAGAAAAGCACTGAAACACATCTCAGCAGATGAATGCAGCCATGTCAGAAGCACTGCTGACCTCACCCAGAACAGGTTTCCACTAGCTCCTCACAAAACAAATGCGAGAGCAACCCTTCAAAAAAAAGGGACAGGGTTAGGACATCTAACAACAAGGAAAAGGTCCCTCTTGTGTCACCTATATGTATTTTACCTTCAAACTTTTCCCCTACACACCATTTAATCAATGCTCTTTCGTACTCCCAATCATACTATGAGACCTGTTGATTGCAAAGATATCTATCCTTTTATTAAAAATACAAATGATTTTTTCTCCAATAAAATCTCATAAATACAATTTCAAAAATTCATTACATGAAGTATCCTCAAAGAGTTTATGAACCAGCATTACATGTAATCAGATCACTAATATTTTTACTGTATTTCTTCAATATTATCCACTATCCCTATTACACTGCATTGCCTAGGTAGAACCCATATCAGTCGTCATTATTTTCATACATACACTCAGATATTCTCCTGTCAAAGCAAACATATAGAGGCCTCCTGCTAAAACTTACTTAAACACAAATTAAAAATATCAGAAAATTCCTAAAAACAATTAATCAAGTTGTCGACGAGGCGTTTCGGTTGATCACAGTTGGTCAACTCCACCTTCTTCAGGAAAAAACTTTAAAAACAATGATGTTCTCTATAGAAACAAAAACATATTACAACCATGAGAACTAATTATTGTCAGTTATATTTACAAAAAACAGGCTCAATTTCATTTGCATTCATTTTTTCATCCCATTTCACAACATTCATAAGTTTTTTATTATTCAATACTTGTTAAATACCATTCCTTCATTTTCCCTTTGTACTGTGTCTTGTCTTAAACAGCATCAGAATATATGGGTACATTAAAATATCCCACGAGTGGATATGCATTTTATCACCACTCCATACCCTTTATCTTATCCAGACCATTAATTTTTTAGTGGCATAATATCTCACTGAAGCGTTTTTATTGAGTGACCCAACAGGTTATTTCGCCATTATTCTCACATTACCCTGTTGTTCATAAGGCCTTTACATGTTGCCTATTTAATCACATTAGATCACTGTGTCTTTATCCCATCGACTTACTTCTAATATCTTTTCCGGATTTTAAGGAGTATGTTAGGATAGTTTTAGGTAGATTGCCCTCGTGATGTTAATAGTACTTCCTCTCATAAAGATTCCAATTTCATGACTACAAGAAAATGAGTATTGCATGGTATTAAGTTAATGATAGGTTTTGTCTCTAATATGACAATCCCTCAGATCCCAAGTTAACTGCTTACTCTTAATCCAATCCTCGCGGGTATGACGTAAACAGACCCCGTCTTAAATCCTGGCTGTAATACGTCAAAAGTCAGGGACCGTTTTAACTTGACCCGTATTTTTAAATTTGTATATTCTCCAGGGCGTCTGTATCTACCTTCTGCCCCTTTTATTAAAAAAACACGATATAAAACTCTTATTATCTAAGTACATTAAATATAGACAATTTATCAATAGAACTGTCTCTTGAATCAAGACCGTCTCTCAGATTCACTTATTTAAAGCTCAATCGTTTAGTCCGACTGTTCCCTTGGTACACAAATCTCATCTTTTCACTTCAACCTATAAACTATAGTACATATATCTGCTCATTGAACTCAAAAGATCTTATTATGCCAGGACCCAAACTAAACTCGAGAAACCTCCCCTCTACATTGCTTACCGGTATATAGTGGGCTCGTCTGCATGATCGAGTCTTCCAAATGTTAAACCGGATTGTCGGAGCTATCTCACGTTTATAGGCTCATCGTAGGTAGTGTACATAAACGTGCCGGAACCGCCGCCATATTGGAGTCAGGCTATTGCCGTACCCGTATTGCGTTATTTATTCCGTTCGTTGTTCTAATTAACACTATTGCTCAATGCGTAAATGCCAAATTCAAAAACAGTCTGCAGCTTACACATTCAATCAATCAATCATGTCACTTATAAAGCGCACTACATACCCGCGAGGGTCTCAAGGCGCTGGGGGAAGAGGGGGGTGGTGCTGCTACTGATCGAAGAGCCAGGTCTTGAGGAGTCTTCTGAAGGCCACTAGGTCTTGGGTCTGTCGGAGGTTGGTGGGGAGGGTGTTCCAGGTCTTGGCGGCGAGGTGGGAGAAGGATCTGCCGCCGGCGGTCGTTTTCCGGATGCGGGGGACTGTGGCGAGGGCGAGGCTGGTCGAGCGGAGCTGGCGGGTGGGGGTGTAGAAGCTGAGTCGTCTGTTGAGGTAGGCTGGTCCGGAGTTGTGGAGTGCTTTGTGTGCGTGGGTGAGGAGCTTGAAGGTTATCCTCTTGTTGACAGGGAGCCAGTGCAGGTCTCTCAGGTGGGGTGTGATGTGGCTGCGTCGGGGGATGTCGAGGATAAGACGTGCAGAGGCGTTCTGGATGCGTTGCAGCCGTCTCAGGAGCTTAGCCGCCGTTCCTGCGTAGAGGGCGTTTCCGTAGTCCAGCCTGCTGGTGACGAGGGCCTGGGTGACTGTTTTTCTTGTTTCGGTGGGGATCCGCTTGAAGATCCTGCGGAGCATTCGGAGGATGTTGAAGCAGGATGAGGAAACGGCGTTGACCTGCTTAGTCATGGAGAGGGTGGGGTCGAGGATGACCCCTAGGTTGCGTACGTGGTCGGTGGGTGGCGGGGCTGTTCCCAGTGATGTTGGCCACCAGGAGTCGTCCATTGTGTCATTACTATCTCTTGTCTATATATACTATTCTGTGGGCCCTCTATACATATTCTTAAATGCTTAACATGGCGCCCATCTTCATCTATCAGTAATATATTGAATTCCGTTTTACCCTCCACATTGTCTAAGGATAAGTCAAAACTGCAATATTAAAAACCTAATTAATATGGTCAGGATCATACACCAGAATCCTATAGAAATAAATTGATCCTTTAAAATAAACCTTCAAACCCTCAACATTAATATTGCTTCATGGAAGTCCCTGCCAAGGACATTATTGCAAATAGTGATTATAATCTACTACATAACTCTTATTTACATCATGTAGTAGCTTTCTTAAAAAGCCTACTATATATTAATTCATTATTCCATAATTCTTGTCCGCATAATTTGCTACCCACTTAATATATGTGATATGTAACATTTCAAATTCTCAATCAAATGCAGTTATAACCAATTACTTTTATATGTTTAGGGCGCCCCTCCTGACGATACTTTCTAAATATTTTATCCTTATTGGAGAAAAAAATTATTTGTATTTTTAATAAAAGGATAGATATCTTGGCAGTTTACAGGTCTCATAGTATGATTCGGAGTACGAAAGAGCATTGATTAAATGGTGTATAGGGGAAAAGATTGATGGTAAAATACATATAGGTGACACGAGGGACCTTTCCATTGTTGTTAGATGTCCCACTATCTCCTGCCTCCGCGGCTCAGATTGTCATCGGCAAGGCCCCACGCGATCGGCTCCATCCAATTCACTGGAACTCCAGGACTGGCTCAAACATCAGGCCCCGGAGAGGCCCGCTTGCTAAGGCTGCCCACCAATGCCAATGAAATTGGTGGGAAGCACACACACTGGTTGTTGCCGTCACAAGCTTACTCGAACCGGGAGAAGCTGTACAAAACTCAGGGCCCAGCAGCTCATTAGAACCTTTGCTAAGCTTTCGAGCAGGATATCGATGCTTCGCTCACGTCCCAGCAGCACAGGATCAAGCCTCTGTCTCCGACACAGCAATTGAGGATAGGCCCACTGGGCACCGTGCTCCTTCTACTTCAAGGGTTCAGGAGACTTCCACGCAGGCAGAGCACAACAGCAATGTTGCACACCAGTCACAGAATGGGCCAGAGACCCTCTTCTCAGCCATCCATTGTGAGAACCAACATGGCAGTGTAGTAGGGGCCCAGTCGTATAAGATAGTAACAGCATACATTTTTTCCAGATGGATTATGATGGTTAGGGGTTTGCCCTGATTGTGGTCCCTGGCTGTAAGATGTTCTATGCAAGGCGTAACATCCTCACGGCCATATTAGAAGGCCTGATGCCTTTTAATTGGTGAGCTACAAATGACTGAACATGCACCTATCAAGCCCACGTTAAATAAGAGTGATCCCTCCCTGCCTACTGTCTCTGCACTCTGGGGTAGGACAGACAGCCGAACCCACCCCCCCCTTTTTTTTTTTTTATTGCGTAACGCCCCAACCACGTCTCCTTATCTTTACAATCTACCACTTTTTAAGCAACAGCTCATGTCATTGAAGTATCATTAAAAATACTCCTTTTAGAGCATAGAAGCAACATGTAGGTTCCATCACAGTAGAGATGATTGCGACTCAATGTGCAATGTTAAAGGGTGACTTGAAAAGTACCTAAATTTCAGCTGTTTAATATGATTACCGAGATTCAAAGTGTTAATTGATATTAAATGCTGGAGTGTTTTAGCCACAGTATCCATTACCACGAGTAAAGTTGCCTAGGTGTGTTTCCATAGATGACCTGTGTGTTGCCACCCAACCCTGTCCAAGATGCTCTAAACCTTCTGCAGTGTAGAAAAGGAGAAAAGACTACGACACTTACCTGACGATAACTGGCCAGGCTGTGGCTCCGGCTCCCTGGAGCTCTTTCAGACTAGAATTAGGGAGTGCAGGCGCGTGGGATTTTTCATCTGCTGGTATATGGTCCCCTGTATCTGAGTAGATTAGCGCCTTGTCGGTCTCTTCTGCTAGTCTTCTGGTTTTTTTCTGTAACGTTGTATTTATGCATAAGATGCTATCTGCTAATTGGGCTTTTTGATCACCAAACACGAGCGAATGCAACACTTATCACGATCCGGCAAAGCCTTTATTTTGTCGATTGCAAAAAAGAACCAATTACCGCATAATGTAATTTTCTTTTTCCAATATTCAGACAATCTGAGTGAGGTACTTACAGATATGTTAATGACCAATCTCTGCGGAAACCACACAATAGAGCAATTACACGCGCTTGTATTTGTGTATTAATTCTCTGCGTCCCTTTTTTTTAAATGAGGAATCTAGATTTCTGAACGGACTTCTGGATTTTTTTTTTCCCTAAAAAGTCAGAAGTTTGCTCCAAGTTTATGAGCAGAAGGACAGGAGTTTTTTTGCTCCTAAACTTGGAGCAAACTTCTGACTTTAGAAAAAAAAAAACAGACGTCCGTTTAGAAATTGGAGACTGCTGCAGAATCCCAAGCTACCTAATACATGTAAGTATTTCTGCACATGAAATTGTAATTGGGTACAGTTGTGCGTGCAAAAATGTGGCACAAAAACACCTTTGTGCAGCGGTGCTGGAATAATGTTCAGCTCTGTGTACCCCGGCGAGATTGCCACATAGTTCACTTTGTGAAATCCTCTCACTTTATACTCAAAGAAAGAAAAGTGATCACCAATCTCCATGATAAAAGAAGCAGCAGCAATTTGTCAGAAGACAGAGCCTGGCATTTGACTTGTCTTTGAATGTGACAAGAAAAAACTGAATTTAAAGGCGTTTGCATTGCTCATTCACTTTCTTATCTCCAGCATGGTCTTTTTGGGGGTACTGCGATTACCCCTCCCCCCAACACCCCCGCACATCTACTTCCAGCGTCTATGCTATTGTACATGAAAAGGTTCTCAACAATTTTTCTTTGTGTGTGCTGAATAATTTGACAATGAAGGCACCTTTGTCAAGGCAAATCCGTTCGCTTTGGGGGTCTTTGCCTTCCCATTCTGAATGAAAGCTGTAGTTGCTTCTGTCCGTCAAAAGATGTACATTCAAGAGTGTTTTCGGGATTGGAAACTACAAGAAAATTGTATGTGAAAAACCACAAGCTTCCAAATGTGCAGTTGTTCTGTCGTTTTGCCTCTTGGCCCACCTGAGTGCCATCAATCCAGCCCTGCCCACTAGATTTGCTGATGTGGTTGGAAATTCCACAATCCTTCAGAAATACCATGTGAGCAAATCCCTTGTACAAGGGTAAAAATCCCACTATTCCTTATTATGTGAACCAGGAATAGCATTTCCCCTCACAAATTACAAGAGCACAAACCCCTTTTTAGAATCACACCTTCAGGTTTTCTGCCTCTTGTTTCCATCTTCCAGCGGTGCGGCCAGAATGCCATGAACCCTAATGCACGTATAGAAACTTAGCCCTACATTCTCTATTCAGTACTAAAAATCATATCCACTAATTACAGCACAGTGAGACCCTGACACTGGTGGGTCCCAGTTGCACTGCACCTGCTGATAGCTACGCCTCTGCATTACTTCCCACATCTCATCATCAGCTATGTGATCAATTGCAAAATTTGCAATTGCCACCAAGTTCAACAAGCATTTGCAAGGCAATAGGTCTCACATTTGTCAGAGTTAGAGCTATTGACGTTGTAAATAATGACGTCTATGGGGCGCTAGGTGGGGCACGAGAAAGATGGCCGCACTTCAGTGAGGCTCTGGCAGCTCAGCAGCATTATCCGAACAAATATCCAGCCCAGCGGCTATTATGCAGCGATCTAAGGAAAGCGACGGAAACACAGTAGGTCCGACCGTCCGGCCTAGGGTGACCAACTGGCATGGGTGTGAATTCAGGACGGGGAGTGTAAAAATTCAGGACAAAGGGTCAAAATTCAGGACAAAAATTCAGGACGGAGGGTCAAAATTCAGGACAATAATTCGGGACAAAGGGCAAGTTTTACCGACACTACAAATTAAGTTGTGCAATAGTATGTGAGTAAATATACAACAAACATAAGTACAAGTCAAAATAAGTGACATAGTGGCCTCCCCACTTTCAAGTCCTAGAAAATCCCATATTGCTCTGGGTGTTTTTCTGGCCCAAGGGAAAGGAAATAGGATTTTAGTGCTGCCCAGCACTTCAACAGTCGCGCAATGGCTGGGAACAATGTGAGCCACCGTGTTGGGACATGCCGAAACAAAGGCTGCCACTCTAGGTCCACAAAAGCGAAAAACCCTTTCAACTCCGCTGTCCGCTTTGCGGAAGAAGAGAAATGGCTGTAGACTTTTAGAACAAAGGATTCTACATCCATTAAAAGTCCATTAATAGCTTGTTTAGCACAGTTATGCAGGATATGGGCAGAACAGTTTGCAGGCAGAATGTCTCCATTTGCTCCCTTCAAAAGCTGGAACACAGAAGGATGTCGTCCATAGTTGACACTTGCGTTGTCCCCACAGTATGCCGCGACGTGCTCCATTTTCAAATCATGGTTATTTAATTTTGTTGTGATCTGCTGTGCAATAGCTGTAGCAGTCTCTGCTGCATCCTCGTAGAAATCCAGCAGAGTGTAGGCCACACCGGAGGTGAAATTAAAGTGCTGCAACTAAAGTGGGTAGAGTTTAATGTTACCTTTGTTTGAGGCGTCACTGCAAACGGAAAAATATCCATCTTTTAAGTCTTCTTGTGCTTGCTGCAACGATAGAGGTGCAGGCACATTCACAGTGATGCTCAATGCCTTTGTGCGGCCACAAGATGCTTTCATCGCTATGGATGAGTCGGGATACATTACTCTGCTTAGCTTGATGCCACAATCCAGGGAGCGGTAGGAGATGTGATGCTTCAAAGCATGGTACACCTGAGTCACCTCTGCAGCTGTGACCTAAAATGTAAAAAAGAATACACAAAGGTATAAGCACGCAAAGAAAATCTCCATTGGTGAAGAAAACAGTGGCCACAATGGGGCTTAGAACTGCAAATTTAAACTAAAGTGTCAGCTGGTAACCCAAAAGCAATTATGATGTGCTCTTAATATAAACAGAGTGAGAAAAGCGCGGTAAAGGCAACCTGACTTGGTAAACACTGCTGCACATTTAAAGAAAGTAACAGAAAATTGTTAGATGGCTCGCCTATTCAGTTTGGGAGTCTTAGAGTGTGACAAAGCAAGAAGAGTGTACAAGAATTACATAAAACCTATGTCACATTATGATGAAGCAAGCAATGACTTACTTTGGATACTTCTGGCTGGAAGCTTGGTTGCAGGTAAGCTGAAATTGAGGCCATCTTCGCCCTGCCTGAGGCATTTTTCCTATGCTGTGCTCAGCCTCATGGGTTTTGATATCACGCTCTCCTCCATGGGCAATGGAAAAGTCTTTATTGCAGAGGTTGCACCTGGCCTTGTACACATCTTCTGACACCTTGCGGATGTTGCGGTGTGAAAGTTCCCATTCTGGTCTGTACTTCACAAAGCACTTTTTTTGCTCATTTCTTGGGTGGCTCTAGCATGGAGTTTGCCTGCGATGTAGATGTTGCATCCGAATATATCTCGCTATCCGATGTGAAGAATTCCTCTGCAGCACCTTCGCCTGACTCATTATCAGGCATTGCGTTTTTTCCCTTAAAGTACTCTGTAAAATACCCAACACACTTGCTTGTATATTCATACTGTATTCAAGGAAGAAAATAAAACATATCAGGCGCTTACTTTCCTCTCACTCACTGGACTGCTCCCTCACCCATCCTGGCCATAGTGGAATAGAAGGATTTTTATAAAGCCCAATAAGTCTTAAAGGCTCCGCCTAACCAGACCCAGTGTTAAGTTGAAAGCTCAAGTGAAAACACACATGCATTAGGGTAAACTATATAAAAGGGTGCACTTACATTTAGCATGACCTACCCTATAAATCCCTAGTAGATTATAGGGTAGGTGTATTAAACCTACCTATAAGTCCCTAGTATATAATAGGGCCTGCATTAGGGTAAACTATATAAAAGGGTGCACTTACATTTAGCATGTCCTACCCTATAAATCCCTAGTAGATTATAGGGTAGGGGTATTAAACCTACCTACAAGTCCCTAGTATATAATAGCGCCTACATTAGGGTAAACTATATAAAAGGTTGCATTTAGCATGACCTACCCTATAAATCCCTAGTAGATTATAGGGTAGGGGTATTAAACCTACCTACAATTCCCTAGTATATAATAGGGCCTACATTAGGGTAAACTATATAAAAGGGTGCACTTACATTTAGCATGACCTACCCTATAAATCCCTAGTAGATTATAGGGTAGGTGTATTAAACCTACCTATAAGTCCCTAGTATATAATAGGGCCTGCATTAGGGTAAACTATATAAAAGGGTGCACTTACATTTAGTATGACCTACCCTATAAATCCCTAGTAGATGATAGGGTAGGGGTATTAAACCTAAATATAGGTCCCTAGTATATAATAGGGCCTGGCAGTTTAGAGGCCAGCAGCCCTTTCTGCACTTGCTTGTGTGCACTGTTGAGTGCCTGAGGCCGAAGTTCAACGTGTCACCTCAACCAAAAATAACTCCACATACTGAGTGCCTAAAGTAATGCAACTTAGCACTCTAGTGAGCACAATGTAATGAGTTTGATACAGCCATGCTATGCTATATTGAACTCAACACATTGCACTGACTAGAGTGCTGAGTTGCGTTACTTTAGGCACTCAGTATGTGGAGTTATTTTTGGTTGAGGTGACAACTTGTGCATGCTACTATCACGCAACATAATTAGGCCTAAACATAATACTGTGACCGGAGAGTCAGCCGTTTTTAGGCTGATCTGGTCACCGGAGACTGAGGCATAGGAGAATCACAGCATTTGTAAAACTGAAATGTTTAAACAAACTTAAACAAACGTGGGATAAGGAGTCAGAGGCGGACTTGCCTACAGGGACATTTTAAGTTGTCACCTTAATTGTGCCAATATCTTAAAATATTCTGAAATGAACGCAGTGTATTTATAAAACCTGCCCGAGTTCTGCATACATTGTCTGATCCTGGGCATGTGCAATTTCTTTTTGTGACTTAGTGCAGGTACAGGCAGTGCTTTTTAGGTCTCGCCTAGCGTTGCAGCGCGAATGCGCTGCCATCGCTTTGCGAGGCATGCAGTATACACTATAGTGTGGAAGCTTCATGGAAGCTCCGCCCACTCTCCGGCCCATCTTCTTCATTGGCTTAAGTTATAAATGCTGCCTTCCGATTGGTTTTAAGTTTGTTAGTCCCGCCCCATGACAGCCATGTCAATCATTTGTATTCTTCCAGGGCTACTGGCCCCTTTACTCGAAACACTATTTTCTTCCCTGTGTCCCCCCACCCACGCCCCCTCCCGCAGTCTGTGATTTCTCTGCCCCCCTCTCGCTCGTGCCTTTTAGCCCGCCCGCACTCCCGTTTCAAATGCAATAGGACTTGCGTAAATGCGAGTTCTATTGCATTGCAAATGCTTGTTTTTAAAGTAGTGAGCATTAACATGTGCGCGGCGCTGCCTTACATCTGGCGCATGCGCCAAAAGTCTCCCACTCCACGAGGAAAAACAGGAAGTGATCTGGATAGGAGGGTGTTTGGTTTCCAGCGCTCGCGCACACCACTCGTTTAATATGCTGACTGCGAAAATGATGCTAGCCGATTAAGATTTTAAGGTCAACCTACGGCTAGGCTGCTGGCAGAAACAGAGGCTAACTTCAACCTGGGAACAAGATCCTGGCACTCTAAGAAAGTTGGCAAGTATGCTGCTATTACCGCCGCACCGCCACTTTACCCACCCAACCTTCCTTATGGAAGTGGAGGCAGCACGGCCTCTCCCGGCCGCAACCAGTTCTCAGCACACGGCTAAAAGTTTGACGTGAGTTCCGTGACTGGCCCGTTTTAGGCCACTAGCCTGCCTAGTCATGCCCACTCAGAAGCCCACCTGTCAGCTATATAGTAAGACGGGTCAGACAGATACTGTCTCTGCACCTCAGAGGCACGCGTGGACGACACAGCTAATAAGCACATCGGAATTTCACACAGCGCATTAAGATTGGTTGAGGTGCCAAAAATTCTCCAATCCTAGGTCATAGTTTACATTTCGAGTCGCGCCCACTCCCAGAAAATTTTCAGCCATGGGATTGGCCATGATACGACCCGGAAGTACTGGGGCGGACAGAGGTACAGCAGGATCTTGGAGGTCTCTACTAGCCAAAAGTGAGTCAATAGGCGAAGGGCATGTTTATTGTATAAATAACTTCTACAATTATTCACAAAAGGTACTGTGTTTTTAGTTACTCGCTGGTCCAAGCATAGGCTAATTGGCTGTTTTGATTTATCCTTTCAAAAAAGGTGTTATACATATAGCCCCATGAGCGAATGGTCTATGGGTCGAGATTCTTCGGGAGTCGTGGGGACACTGCAAGGGGTGATATCCGCCACAGTTTATACCAACCTGGGGAGCGAGAAAAGATCTGTTAACCCTTATTTTTTTCATAGCGCTAATTCGACAGAAGGTAATGGACTGCTTTACACGAGAACGCATTTGTTTATGGTAGGCACAGGGAAATTAAGGGATTTGCCCAGAATCGCAGAATGTTGAGCTGATGCCGAAACTTTAACCTGGTTCCCCAGCGCCAAAGTCGGCGGTTCTGGCCATTACGCCACATCCTCGCAATCGAGTCTCGGCATTGGCTCAACAACATTCTATGATTCTGGGCAGTTGTATTTTGGAGCGCTTTACACAGGCACCAGTTACCTTTACAAGGACACATCCTCTCTGGATGTTTATCCGCGTTTATATTATTTCGTAATGAGGCCTCTTAATGAAGAAAGCTGCTGAAAGTCTCCTTACACAAACATTCATTCGGTTCTTACCTGGTGAGCTCCCTGCTTTCCTTGTACTTATCCCTATCGCACCAGACCTACATTTTAAAGCGCCCCGATGCTTCATTTAGGCACAAGGTGCTTTATAAATGTAACCAAGTAGCGAGGAAACCAAGTGCAAGTTCGTATTTTTTTTAATTACATTTGCTATTACAAAGGGCTTCAGTATGAGTGGTAAAGAAGGACACGCTTGAAGAGGGACGTGGTGGTGGTGGTATGGACGTTGTTTGTGGTAGGGTGACCAGACGTTCCGGATTTCCCGGGACAGTCACGGATTTCAGAGTACTGTCCCGAAGCTTTTCTTCATGTTAAGTACGTCTCGGTTTTTAGAACAAAGGTCAAGTCCTCCTGCAAACCAAAGCACTGTTGAAAGTTGTGCTCATGTTTCCAGAGTTTTTAAAGGCACGTCTAACGTTGGAAATAATGTATCTGCCTCTTTCAACCTGCGCAGGAGGAGGCCGGCTGCATGCTCAGAGGAGACAGAGTGGGAGGAGGGCAGGGGGCTCAGGCTGGCGATCCTGCCATAGGCACGCATTTACATAGATAACATAGCAAATGTGTATATATATATATATATATATATATATATATATATATACACACATACATACACGTACATACAGGGCTTTAAGTGGGATGGAAAAACTGGGGGGTCTCGCAAAGGGGCGTGACCAATGTAATTAAGGGTCCAGCTTAAAAGCACCTAAGCTGAAAATCTATTCTTAGCTTCTCAGGTTGCTGTCCGACTGGCAATTTGGTACTTCTGTCATTACATCCAGGTATATAAATTCAGCAAGTAACATTACCCTTACAACAAGCCAGTACTATTGGCTTTGTCAATGGGTGTTAGTTGCATAACATGAATAAGCAATAGCCATGGCTTCGTAGTATAGCGTATTGAAAATGCTCCTGTTTTGAAATGATGACACTATAAAAGAACAATTCTCCTTGAAATTTACATGAAAGACAGTGAAGGGACCAGTCTCAGTACCTGCTTTTTAGAACTGCCAGTGCTGAACACCGGCAAGACCAGGCCCACTTAAAGGGTGTATGGTGTGCCCGTATAAAAATCAGAACAGGCCAGAAATAGAAGTACAGGACTAAAAGATCAGAAGCCTTGAGAGCGCTGACATTTACACTGACGAACAGCCATGAACACCCCTTTTAAAGGTGTACTAACACGGAGGCGCGCGCTCTGCATCGACTTCCTTTTGAATGCATTGGACCGAAGAGGGAACTTGGAGGGCGCATTAGAAAATTATCCAATTGTAGGCATATATTTTCCTAATTTTTTTATATTTTACATTTTGTCTATTATACAGTGCATTGATTAGTGTGTGTATCCATGTATGTGGATTTAGAGAGATTGTAGCTAACCTCAAGGCAGCCGGGCGCTCTGTTAATTTATAATCCACTTATTCCTGTTATGTAGTTGATTGTTGACTGTTTGAGGCAATTCTTGAGCCTCTATTTACACAAAAATTGCTTACATAACCTGCTGTGTAATGGGAAGAGATGCTTGTTGGAATAGGGAACAGCTGTACCATCTACCATGCCTTAACAAATTACAACTAAGAAATGGAGGGAGTGATTGCTTTCAAAAGCTATGCACTCTTATGGTGTTGTCATTTATATGTCAAACTCATCAAGTTGTTGCCAGGAATAAATTAAGAAAATGTGACATAGCGTGACATTTGTGATCATGGCGAAGCGCTTACACAGTGATATATTTATAGCTTTTCTCTACATATTAACCAGCCGAAATGCTTCATTAAATTGCCATCAGGGTGCAGCTGCCATCAGAGCTCGCTGCTTGTTGATTGTCAGCTTCACTAAATCCAAACTTTGCTTTAATTTGGGAGGGTAGGGGCGGGGGAGCTGCGCGTACGAAGCATTACAGAGACCATTGTAATCAGAGCTTACAAGATAGGTTTTTACGTGTTCTCGGTGGCTGCAGAATGTTGTCGAGGCCCCACCCCGGCTCTCTTTGTGAGAGGGAAGGCTTTCTGCAAGCTTTCAGTAAAAGCATGCAGATCGGTACTGGGGCACACAAGCACGGTGGCCTACACACAATCTGTTGAAGTATTTAATTTGGGCTGCTGGATTTCACCACAGGTCGACCTCCATTGAAGTCATGTTAAACCTCTTAGTTAGTACGGCCCTGCTTCTCTAAAGATCATCAACAGGCATGCATAATGCTTCTTGTTTGACGATGTCAGCTCCAGTTTTCTTTATTTTTTGACATTCAAAAAGTGCCCCTTTAAAGCTGGCTCTTCTTAATAAAGGCAACAGCTCCTCTGCACTTTATTTACTCTCCCCATGGGTGTGCAAGTTTACTTTATATTAGCCACTAAACTACCTCATGAATAACATTTTAGAGGGGGCTGCATCTGATGCTTTGTCAGAGCGCTTACACAGTGATACATTTACAGCCACAGAGATCTACATTGCACTACTGTGCGATAATATGCTGCATCACTAAATACTTATAAGGTCCCAAAGGCGAGACCGATTGCATTGCAAATGCTGATAAAACCTCTGTGTTATCAACCTCTTAGCATTTAAATAATAAGACAACTATGAATAGGAGGAATTTACTAAAAATGTTGAGGGGGGGCTGGTTCTCGTTCTTTAGGGAGTAGACCTTTTAAGGACAGCCTATAAAATGGTGTTGTCCTAATTACACATTACTGCTTTGTAAGTTACATAATTGAGAGCAACCCATTAACGAAAGTCTTGTAAAGATAGTGGACGAACGACCGTCAATGTCTCATCTCTCCCATGGGAATCTCTCCAGGGAATACATGCACGTATCTCTAATAAGTTTACATGAGCCAGGAAGTATGTCCGACAGTGTTTATGACTGAAAGTAGTTAATATTAACATTGTGGCAAGGCATGAGTCCATTTCAGCTGCAGGATGGACCTGTCTCTTTTATTCATTTTGTTCCAAATGTACATCTTCTCTTAAATACTTATACCACGAGGGGCACTTTAATCTCTGTAGAAAGGATGTGTATTTATGAAGTGATCTGCACCTGGGACTTCTCATTTACAACATGCGGCTAAGCGGTGGAGTAGTGAAAATGAGTGGTAATCGGGTTTCCTCTCTTTGTAACTGCTGTGCCGTTCACTGAAGATAAATTAAAGTTTTCAGGTTTTATTCTCGACGAGAAATTCTCTAGTCAGACATCCCCAGAACAAGTTTTTCACCACTGGACACAACCTTAAATGCAGCACTGAGATTCATCTCGAACACATAAGCAGACATGCCAACCCTCCCGATTCAGGCGGGAGACTACCGATTTGAAGGCTAGTCTCCCGCCTCCCGATTCAAGCATCCAGAAACCCGATTCCACAGGATGCAGCAGGAATTACAGAATTACCTGCTTCGGGTGCTTAAAATAACTCAAAGTTGAGCTAAACTGAGAGCTCAAAATTACGTTGGCTCTCAAGCCTTTGTTTTCCTCCCCACATCCCGTAGTTCTGACTATATTATTGCCTGAGCCAGCCCAAAAGCTATTGGTTTAGAAGTGAGCTTGGGCGGGCCCAGGACTCCGGAAACAAATATATTTTCCTGCCTCCGAGTCCTACGCCCTGCGTAATAGATGATACCTCGACAAGGAAAAGAACTTACTGATGACAGAAATGTGGCTTCCGAGATGATGAGCACATCATGGGATCAGGTTGCAGTCATGGCGGCCTAGGTCATGTCGTTAAGAGCATCAAACAGGTACCTGGCAGACTGAAGAACCTCATACCTGGGGCGGATCTGATAAGAGGGTTCTCTCTGCTCAGCTTGTCCTGCAGCTCCAATTCGTCGTGGTGCGACATGCTGTTTTGCTCTTTCTTTCTTCCAGTGCCCCTTTTCCTGCTGTGTTGTCAGGAATAAATACCAATCCGCTGGTTTTAAAGGGGGGCAGCGTTCGTCTGCCATGGCCACAGTAAACTCAGGACTGTGTAGATTAGAAAGGCTGCACACTTACAAATCTGGTACTTTGGTCCCCCTCTCCTGTCCAATTAGGGCAGTTGGCATTGTCTTGAACTCCTCATTTTCTTCTGCCTCATCATCCAGCTCACTGCTGTACCGCTTAGATTATCAGAAGGGTGTTGTAATCTCCTAGATTCTCTCCTTGCTCTGGGGTCCTACGCAAAAGCTGGACAATAAACAACGTCAATCCCACCAGCAGCAGTGTTGAAGCCACATGACGTGTGCAACCTGGCCATCACTGCATGTGCATCACTGGGGCTGGGCTGCTTCTCACTGGCCACCTGTGAGATCAATCTCACTGCTACATGCGTCCATGGGACAGCTGAAGACAGCCCCTTAAGGTCTTTGGCGGGTGCCTGCTGGCACTCCGCCCTGCTCCCAGAAACCTGCACCTGGCACTGCACAGAGCCAGCTTAAAGACACTGGACAGTTACTGTCCATCAATGGTGCCCTATGGCAGCAAGATTGCGGCTCCCATTACAGCGTCATTGTCACGGCCTGGACCAGCCCCCACTGCAGCCATCCTTCTGTGGCCGATGTGCAAGAGCGCCAGGATCAGCAGAATGATAAGCAACACATGGTTGATCCTGCTTAAGGAGGCGCCCATATTCACATCTGATTCACTGACAAACTTGACTGCATCCTTGGCTGTGTATTGTTACCATCTCGTGCACATATTATGCAAGATCAAGCGGTGTTCTTCTTAGATGTGGACCAGGTGTATTGGCTTATACAGTTTCTCCCATTATGTTGACTTGTCATGCATTGATGAAATTAATACATATGACTCTCTTCCTGGAAGTGAGCATGCTACATTCCACTTACAGGTGCATGTATGACCTATTTCTATAAAGCAGAAGTTATTTGTTGGTGGTAAAAAAACATCTCTCCCAGTTACTCCTGCGATCCATTTCGTGTTACGCCTGACCCGTTTTGTGTTACGCGTTATTCAGGTCTTTGCACCCACGCATATTTCTCCCTCTTATCGAAGTTGAAATGTTGGCATGTATGCATAAGTTTCCTTGTGTAGATTTCACAAACACCGTGATTGATTCCCCTTCAGACAGACTATGCCTCAGTCTCTGGTAACCGGAGAGAGTGAGGCATAGTGAACATACACTGAAAATAAACGCACATCACGCTTCATGAGGCAAAGAAAGCAGCAAGCTGAAGCAACTGAACTTACCGATCACCAAATCGGAATGAGAAGGTGTTTGCTGGGAAACGGCGGGTCCGCGGCAGACTGGTGATTCTGGACCGGGTCTCTCTTCCTCCTCTGGCAGTAGCGGCACACAACTAGGCCAACGCCAGGCCTACACGCACACAGGAGTCCACAGCTCAGGGGTCGAGTCCGGGTCCCGAAAAATGCAAAAGCTAAAGGCTCAAAACGTGCTCTGCATGTCCAGAAATACCGTAGCTGTTCTCATTGGCCCTGAAGCATCAGGGCCAATGAGAACACTCCTGCAGTGTACCAGCAAGCTCTAGGATGGGCTGATGGCTTTCAAGCCAATCCTAGATCGCTTTGTTTGTTCTCCATAGCAAAGATTGGAGCAACGGTTGGTGCTAGAAAGGCACATGATTGGCTGTCACCCAACAGCAGGTAAAATTACGGACAAATGGCGTCCGTTAAAGAAACCTTCACGGACAACGGACAGACGGCCGAAATTACGGGCTGTCCGTGAAATTTACGGACGGTTGGTCACCCTAGTCCGGCCATACAATTTGAATATTCTGCGTCAACGGGGAGTGCCGCAATCCCCTAGAACTCCGGTCAGCAGTACAGGCCCTGACGTGGCCGCAACATCACGGTAACTGACGGTGGCAGAAGACGCCACGCAACGCCGTGGCGCGAGCGAAGAGACAAGGCCACACAGCTTGCTGGCGGGAGGCCACGACCCTCGTGAGCACACGCAGGCTGCAGATACCTGGAATTCCTGCTGGTTAACCGCTGCCGCAGTGAGAGGAGGTAAGAGACATCAGAATCCCCCTCATCACTCCAGCTGCCACATTCGAACTCTGAACAGTGGTAATTAGTATGTGGCACGGTGGCTGCCTGGGGAGGCCTAACCACCACAAGGGGCAGGAGCTGACATACCCAGAGTAGCTGAGAGCAGAAAAGGCGGCTGGAAGGTAGCGTGACATAGCGGAAAAGCCACTACACATGAAGGGAGACACTATTACCCGGGATCCCAGCCTCGGAGAGGCCTAGCGCGTGGAGACAGCCAGAGTAGTGAAGGCGCAGCTGGGAAACTAATAGCGCACGAAGGATACCGAAGAACAACTTTGGCACAAGACATACGTGTGCGCACTGACTACGCCGCAGATCACGTAATCGGCTGGGCGAGTATAATATCCCTGAGAGTAGTGAGTGCTACCCAAAAAAATTGGGCAGATTACAGCTAAGGGTGTAAAGAAGGCACCACGTCATTGTGCTGGCGGACCAGCGAAGCTTAGAAACATTGTCGGCACACTTGTGTATAATTGGAGACTGGGCGCATACACGTACTACCTTCATTAAGCTTCTTATATTAAGCTCTTGATGCGCAACAGTTGAGCGCTTCACTAGGCCCTTAATAGAGAGGCGAGACATGGCGTCATGAGTTTACATATCGGCACACAGACAGGAGCGGACTTTGTCTCTACAATGGGGAAGATGGACGGCAAGCAGTCGAAGTTGGCCTTCGAAACTAAGAAGCTAACGCGCTCGCACCAAGACAAACCTGATCACTCAGGAATGGAACAACCTCAAGAACCAGCACATGCTCTAGAGGATGAGGTCAAAGGGCTCCTGTTAGCCATGAAACACAGCCTCACCTCTATTGAGACTAAGATGGACTCAATGACCACCCGCATGGCTTCCATAGTGCATAAATTGGAAAAACATGATGAAGCAGAACGGCGGATTTCTGATGCTGGAGATACTGTGTCCGGTGTACAGATGCAAGTGGCCCAGATGGACAAAGTGCTCAAGGTTATCGCTGCTAAGAATGAAGATTTAGAAACGCGCAGTAGACGCAAAAATATACGCGTCATTGGGATACCGGAGCGTATAAATACTGCACGGATGGAAGAGTTTGTTGAGCGGCTGTTATGCACAGTGTTTGGGGCAGACTCCTTCTCCTCACAGATTGTGGTCAGGGCCGGACTGGCCGTAGCGGGCACCGGGCATTTCCCCGGTGGGCCGGAGGGGTGGGGGCCGGTTTTGTGGACACAGGGGGCCGCTTTTCTTACAGGGTGCTGGTTTTGCAGCAGTGCTGCAAAATCGGCCCTCTGTAAGAAAAGCGGGAGCAGTGCTTAGCGCTAACACCCCCCTCCCCTCCCGTTCCCAGGGCCGGTGGAGAAGCAACCTGCCAGGGCTGATTGTGGTAGAAAGGGCTCATCACGTTCTGGGCCCTAAACCGCCCCCGGGGACTGCGCCACGTCCAATCATTGCAAGGATGCTGAACTACAGAGACCGGGATGTGGCACTGAGAATGGCCTGGGAAAAGAGGCACCTCCACTTTGAAGGAACGCTCTACCCTGACTTCACAGCTACGGTGCAGGAAGTACGACGGAAATTCATCCCAGCTGAACACAAACTACGGCAGGCGCATATAGACTATGCATTAATGTATCCAGTGCGCCTGCGAGTCACACATCAAGGTAAACAATATTTCTTTATTAACACGCAACAAGTGGACGACTTCTTGAAACGCATCACAAGGCAGGAATCACACCGTAATGCTAAAGATCTTCAGAATAGGTCACCATCCCCTACCTCGGAGTAAAGTACTCGGAGTAACTGGTACGATTATCAGTAAACAGCACATCCCGAACTCTTTATGGGATTACAGGATATTTGGTTATGTTAAAGTGTGCTGAAGATGTGGGACACAATTGCGGCCAGACTTTTGGTGGGAACAGATTCTACCGGATCAGAATGTCAAGATCGCGTTTGGACACATCAAGCAGATAAGTGCACAGCTGGGACTGGTTAACCAAACTTTACCGGGCACCCCTTCCCCCCCTCCCAAATAGATACTCCACCGATTGGAGGGGAAGGGACAGATCGTGTGAGCCCCCTGGCGTGCCCCGAAGGGTGTTCCCCCCCCTCTGTGGGTTAAAATGCACTCTATGTTTGTAGTTGGGGAATGTTTGGGAGGGGGTGGGAATGTAGTTACGGGCATGATTGGGATGCTGTTGTGGGAGGGGGTGGAAAGGGAAACTTGTTTTAGAATTGTTGCAGGGCAGGACACAAAATACATAGAAATGTTAAAATATGTACAAGGCAGTACAGGCAGTAACAGGTCTCAGGTTCCTATTGGAATATGCCTCTAGATAGTTACATGACACGACAATGCGGAACCAAAATTACAGCTCTTAACATGGAATGTCAGGGGACTGGGCTACCCACGCAAACGTAGGCAGATACTAGCATATTTAGACCGCCATCATGTCCAGATTGCGATGCTGCAGGAGACTCATCTGGTCCCCTGGGGAACTCCCTCCTTTGCTAGGAACTGGGCAGAACATAAAGTTTTCTCCTCATATTCTACATTCTCCAGAGGGACAGCGATCTTGATTAAGAAACATACTCCGTATACCCCACTGGGAAGTTCTCAGGACCACCTAGGAAGATGCTGTATTATGTGGGGGAAACTGGGGTCTGACTCGATCACATTAGTAAGCTGCTATGGGCTTAATGTAGATGACCCCGACTTCTACAACACGTTATGGGGAAAATATTAGAGATTGGGTCTTCACATTTAATCTGGGGAGGAGACTTCAACACGACTCTGTGTGATAGGTCCAACCCCCTCCCACATCACTATACTAGGACGCATAAATTACTGCAAAGCCTATTGTCTGAAAATGGTCTTATAGACGCATGGAGACACGTACATCCTGAGAAGGAAGGCACACATTACACTGCAATACATTCTTCTTGGGCCAGATTAGATTACTGGGTGGTATCGGACCATGGCTTACTACAGCGGAGCACCTGGCAAGAACATACTCAGACCATGCACCGGTTCGTCTAACATTATCCCCACCGACGATCAATACATCCCACAGGAATTGGAGACTCACGCCGCTAACACTGTTGGATGTAGTGTTTCGTACAGAGTTAGGTCAAGAAATTGCAGACTTCTTCGATCGAAACATTGGGTCAGTTGCACGAATGGATACGGTATGGGAGGCCTTTAAGGTCACAGTTAGGGGTTTCTGCATTGCCAAGTGCTCTGGGGTGCTTCGAGATATACGCAAGACGCTACAAATATTAGAAGTAGAATTGAAGGGGATAGAGCGAGAGATGGGCGGGGGCATGAATGGAGAACTTCACAAAGTGTTCAGGGACAAACTATCGGAGTATAAAGAGACAGCAGATAGAGAGGTACTCTTCTGAGGGAAATATTTCATGGCACGTATATATGTTGAAGGGGAACGCCCGGGTAAGGCACTGGCGGAAGAGATCCGTAGGCCTCGCTTCTCTAGTTATGTGCTGGAAGTCTCAGACCATGAAGGCACGAGACAAAGGGACAGCGCGGAAATACTCAGTGTTCACTGCGCACTACGCCATGTTATACAGCACCAGAAGGCAGCAGCCACTTGACCTATCTAGATATCTTGATGATGTGGCCCTAGTCTGGCTGGGCAATTCACAACGAGAGTTTCTTGCTGTGCCTCTAGATGAAGATGAAATACGTGCTGCAATAATGCAGATGAAATCAGTCAAGACACCTGGCCTGGAAGGCCTTCCAATAGACTTCTATAAAGCATTTGTAGATCAGCTTACACACATATTAAAAACCGTCTACGAGGAAGCTCTAGAAACTGGCACTCTTCCTCGATATATGCAAGAAGCCCTCATAACCTTTCTCCTAAAGCCTGAGAAACCAACGGATCAATGCGATTCGTATAGACCTTTATCTCTCATCAATAATGATGCAAAAATTCTTGCCAAAATATTATCTAACAGACGTAGTTTACTAATGGAGAAGTTGGTATTACCCGATCAAGCAGGCTTCATCCCTGCCAGAGCAACATCTCATAATCTTCGTACTCTTTTCTCCATTCTACAAAACATCGACCCGGAATTGGCAATGGCGGCCGTCTTTCTTGACGCCACAAAGGCCTTCGATTTGGTGGAATGAGATTATCTATTTGGGGCACTGCAAAGCATGGGACTGCCAATAGGCTTCCTCGCGTGGATAAGACTTCTATATAACTCTCCAGAAGCCAGAGTTCTGATCAATGGACAGGCATCACCACCATTCTCCATTGCGAGGCGCACGCGGCAAAGATGCCCGTTATCCCCCGTGCTATTTGCGCTAGCTATTGAACCCCTGGTGGCCAAATTGAGACAGCACCACCAGGAAAGAGCGTTGAGAAACCTTATGAGACATATACTCATTTCCCTTTATGCGAATGATGTAACTCTGTACCTCAGAGACCCACAACAGAATTTAAATCCTATTTTGAGAGAGTTCATTACATTCGGGGAGACAGCAGGAATACACATTAACTGGGGAATGTCACAGCTCTTCCCGCTCACAGCGGCTGCGACGCCCTTCCCACTTGATTTTCCTATAGAATGGTGCGATTCTGAGGTGAAATACCTGGGGATACGTGTTGCGACGGACCATGCGGAACTAATGCGTCTTAACTACGGAGCCGCATTGGCAAATATCACAAGCTGTGTCACACGCTGGATCTCATTGCCCTTATCCCTGGCAGGGAGAGCCTCTCTCATAAAAATGATAATTCTCCCTAAGTTATTATATTTGTTTATGAATATACCATACTATCCAGGTAGACATTCTTTTGCTACCCTGAGGACTGAATTGATTAGACTGACATGGGGGGGCAAACAACCGAGGCTAAAATGGGAAACACTCATCAGACCTTATTCTCAAGGGGGCTTCGATGGTCCCTATTTAGAGTTGTATTACATATGTGCCCAAGGTCATTACGCGAGTTATTGGTTTCACTCACCAAAATACATGCCACAGGTGGCAGTGGAACAATGGCTCGCAGACCCGATTCCTCTGACGGGAGTTATAACTACTACTCTTAAACCCCACAAGAAAGACCCCATGACGGTGACATGTATGGTAAATGCATGGAAACGCATAGCTGAGGTACTAAAAGCTCCAATGATGTATTTGCCCCTACTGTACCACCCACACATACAAGTGATTCAAGAAACAGGCTTCAAACAAGTCACGAGAAAAGCAAACATACAGTGCTGGGGAGACTTATACAAAGATGGGAAATTCCGCACGCTGGAACAGTTTTGTAACAATTTTGAAACCACCCCCATGGATATATTCCTATATGTTAGACTGAGACCAGGCATTAGGGAAAACACACCCTCCTTCCCGCTGAAACCACCGGTGCTATCCCCGCTACATACACTATTGTAATCTGAGGCACCCGCACATGTTGTCTCCTCTTTATATTGCACTATCCAAACTAACCAGGTGCTAGATCAGTGTGCAGCGCGAGGGCAGTGGGATAGGGAGCTTGGTTCTGTAATGACAGATAAACAATGGGAATACTGCTGCATGCAAACAGAACAGGTATCCGCAAGTAGTCGCCTGTCAAAATGTACAAATACAAGCTCAGAGATAATGACCGATGTGACAGGTGTGGAATGGAAGAGGCAGACTTTTTACACCTTGCCTGGAGCTGTAGTAGCATAAACCAGTACTGGCAACAAGTGTTTGCAGCATTGACGCAGATGATATCAGAGCCTATATTAGCATCCCGACAGTAGCTCTACTAGGGTACACTGAACAAATTGTAGCAGGATATAGAAAATATGCGTCACTTGGGCTCCTGCTTGCTAAGCGCAGAGTGGCGTGCAGATGGGGACGAGGTAGAGCCCCCAAGTTTAAGGAGTGGATCAGAGACCTACTATTCTGGCAGGAACAAACACTCCCCTATGCAGAGCTGCTACCGCTCACTTCCCGTCCTAGGACATATGGGACCCTCTTAAAGAATACTTAGTATCCCACCCAATGGAAGTTACGAGTGACCAAGGGTCACGATGAGGGAAGAGACATGGACATGGGATGTAGCACTGTTAGAAATGGGATCTCTAGTTGGCAAGGGCTTGCACCTTTGTCCAAGTAGGGACCCTTCTTCCTAGTCAGGGTAAGGGTTGTTACACTCGTGAAGTAACCCCTGCTCACCCTCGTGGTAGCTTGGCACAAGCAGTCAGGCTTAATTCAGAGGCAGTGTGTAAAGCATTTGCACATAACCAACAGTAATACAGTGTAAGCACTACAAACGGACACCACACCAGTTTAGAAAAATAACCAATATTTTATATACTCAAGACAAGACCAATTACGACAACAATCCACAATACTATACTTTACGAATGAATGCTTGATACGTTAACTTCTTCTTTGCAGGAATAGCACAAAAGCAAAGTTCGTACGAGTCGGTAGCTCCGTCCGAGCCTACCGTGATGCTGAAAACCACAGAGTCTAACAGTTCCAGCCGACCGCGTCGATACGGGCCAGCAGAGTCGTGAACAGACTCGGTCACAGTACCTTTTCTCGTTGTGGCTGGTACGGAGTGTACGAGCCGGTCGGCGTTCGTCGCGGTTGCGGTGCAAGACGGAGCGATGCAAGGTGCGGTGTCCCTCGATGCGGTGCAGGCAGCGGCTCGATGAGCGTCGTGCAGACGGAGTAGGTGAGTCCAAGGCGTGCGATGCAGGGCGAGACGATGCTCGATGCGGTGTTGACAGGTTGCGATGCAGGCGACCTAGCCGGAGTGCGGGAGCTGGCGTCGGACAGCGGTGCGAGTCGGAGCGGTGCGTCGCAGACGTGCGAGCGTTGCCCCAAATGCGGTGCGGTCTCGACTCTTGAGCCAGTTGCAGCGACAGTGTCGGTCTGGTCCGGCTGGCCCAGTGAAGCGATGCGATGCGAACTGCGGTGCCCACAGGTCACGGTGCAAGCAGCGGCTCGATGTTGGCGGCGTCGGACGTCGCCCACGGTGAGACCAGGGTTGCGATGCGAAGCGGGGCGATGCGGTCTGCGGTGCAAACAGGTCACCGGCCAGGGATGGATTCGGTTGACGGAGTCGGTTGCAGTTCCCTTCCTCTGTGGCAACTGAAACAGCGTTCCAGAAGCGGTACCCAGAGGCTTGTGAAGTCTTTGTAGTCCCTGAGACTTCTTAACAGGAGGCCAGCTCGGTTCCTGGCCCTTGGAGATACTCAGCACAAGATTGTAGAAAGTTCAGTCCAGTCCTTTCACTGCCCAAGACAGAAGCAGCAACTGCAGGCCAACCCAACAAAGCAACAACACAGCAACGGGGCAGTACTCCTCCTGGCAGCTCTTCCAGCTCTTCGTCTTGGCAGGTTCCTTGATTCCAGCGAGATCTAAATTCATGGGGTCAGGGCCCCAATATTTATATCCCAAATTCCTTTGTTCTCTGAAGGCAGAGAGGCCTTTGCCTAGTCCAAACCAGTTCTGGAGCACTTTGTTGACAAGTCTCCGTCCCTTCTTTCAGTGAGCAGGCCAGGGACATCAGACGCACCACAGGAGGTGGAGCCAGCATTGTGGAGGGAAGGCACTGTCCTATTCAGGGCCCAGGTGCGACCCCTCCCACCCATCTACAGGTCGATCTGGCTATTCAGCCCTGCGCTGACTCACCCTGTCTCCTGGCATCCCCCAGCCCCTGTCACTCACATTCCAGACAAGGAATACACAACCTCGCAGAGGCAGGCTTGGATGGTTAGACAAGAAAATACCCACTTTCTAAAAGCGGTATTTTCAAACACAGAATGTTAAAACCAACTTCACTAAAAGCTGCATTTTATCATTCTGAGTCCAGGCATACTAAACTTGAATTTCTACCATGTTCCCGGGGTCAGTTAGGATTATATACTGTAATAATCAAAACCGCCCGTTCTGGCCTAGGGGGAACAGGTAGCCTTGCAATAGTGAAAAACGAACTAGGCTGTAATTCACTATCAGGACATGCCGCACACACCCGGGAATGTCCTACCTTTCGCGTACAACGCACCCTGCCCACAGGGGTACCTTGGGCCTACCTTAGGGGTGACTAACATGTAGCAAAGGGAAGGTTTAGAGACTGGCAAGTGTGTGCACTTGCCAAGTCGACATGGCAGCCCCAGGCTGCGCACAGGCTCTGCGATGGCAGGCCCGAGTTACACTTTACGGGCTGTTTGCGTGGGTGGCACAATCCAGTGCTGCAGCCCACCAACAGCATTTGGTCTATAGGCCCTGGCACTCGTAGTGCACTTTACAAGGGACTGACACATAAACCAAATAGGCCAATCATGGAAACACCAATCCATAACACATTTTATACAGGAGCACTTGCACTTTCCCACTGGACCGCAGTGAGGAAAGCGCGCAGAATCATCACACCAGCAAAAACAGAGTCAAAACCGGGAGGTCAGAAAGCAAAAAGTCAGGGGAAACACGCCAAAAGATGCCAAGTCTAACACATGTCCCCTCCAGCTGAAAGTAGGGAGAACTACCCAACCCCATTGGAGTTCTCTTCACTAAGGCGGAAGAACCTGGACAGACCATCTGCGTTGGCGTGTTCTGTACCAGGACGGTGTTCCACCGTAAAGTCCATTCCCTGTAGGGAGATGGACCACCTCAGCAGTTTTGGATTCTCGCCCCTCATTTGCATCAACCATCTGAGGGGCCTGTGGTCTGTCTGAACCCGGAAGTGAGTCCCAAACAGGTATGGTCTCAACTTCTTCAGCGCCCAGACCACAGCAAAAGCTTCCCTTTCTATGGCACTCCACCTCTGTTCCCTGGGAAGTAGTCTCCTGCTAAGGAAGACTACAGGCTGATCCAGGCCCTCTTCGTTCAGTTGTGAGAGCACCGCTCCCACACCATGCTCTGAAGCGTCAGTCTGCACGACTAATTCCTTGGAGAAGTCAGGTGCCTTGAGCACGGGCGCCGTGCACATGGCTGCCTTCAGGGCATCAAAAGCTTTCTGGCAGGACTCAGTCCAGATCACTTTCCTGGGCTGCCTCTTAGAGGTCAGCTCTGTTAAGGGGGCAACGATGGTGCCATAGCCCTTAACAAATCTCCTATAATAGCCGGTGAGACCTAAGAAGGCTCTCACCTCTGTCTGGGTCTTGGGGGTTCCCAAGCCAGAATGGTGTCAATCTTGGGTTGTAGGGGCGCCACCTGGCCGCTTCCTACCTGGTGTCCCAAGTACACCACCGAACCCTGCCCGATCTGGCACTTACTGGCCTTGATCGTGAGGCCTGCACCTTGCAGAGCCCTCAACACTTTCTCAAGGTGCTGTAAATGTTCTTCCCAGCTGGAACTGAACACAGCAATGTCATCCAGGTAGGCGGCACTGAAATCCTCCAGCCCAGCCAACACCTGATTGACCAACCTCTGAAAGGTGGCAGGGGCATTCTTCAACCCAAAGGGCATCACCCGGAATTGGTAATGACCTTCTGGGGTTGAGAATGCTGATCTCTCCTTGGCCCCATCGGTTAAGGCAATCTGCCAGTACCCAGACGTTAAATCAAACGTGCTGAGGAACCGGGCAGCTCCCAACCGATCAATGAGCTCATCAGCTCTGGGGATGGGGTGCGCGTCAGTCCTGGTGACGGCATTGAGCCCACGGTAGTCCACACAAAACCGGAGTTCTGGAGTGGCACCAGGCGCCGCAGCCTTTGGGACCAAGACCACTGGGCTGGCCCAAGGACTGTGGGAGGGCTCAATCACCCCTAACGCCAACATCTTAGAGACCTCCTCCTTGATGCTGGCTCTGACCCGGTCAGTCAACCTGTAAATCTTGTGCTTCACAGGATGGCTGTCACCGGTGTCCACGTCATGGGTACACCAGTGAGTAACACCGGGGGTCAGAGAGAACAGTGGGGCGAACTGTCCCAACAACTGGCGACAGTCCCCCTGCTGCTCCTGAGTCAGAGTAGGGGAGAGGATCACACCCTCTACTGACCCATCATGCTCCTTGGTAGACAGGAGGTCAGGGAGAGGCTCGCTCTCCTCTTCCACCCCATCATCTGTCGCCAAGAGCATACTCACTTCGGACCTCTCGAAGTGGGGCTTGAGGCGGTTTACGTGAAGGACCCTCAACGGGTTCCTTGGAGCCTGCAAATCCACCAGGTAGGTGACGTCACTTTTGCGCTCCTTTACCTCATATGGCCCAGTCCACTTGTCCTGCAAGGCACAAGGTGCCACTGGGGCCATTACCCACACTTTCTGCCCAGGTTGAAATTCGACCAGAGTGGCGTTCTGGTCATACCATCTCTTCATTTCTTCCTGGCTTGCTTCTAGGTTCGCCTGAGCGAGTTTCCTGAAGCGGGCAGTTTGGTTTCTAAAGGCCAGCATGTAGCTAAATACATCCTGGGGAGTTTTCCTGGGAGCTGCCTCCCAGCCTTCCTTTACCAAACTCAGAGGTCCTCTGACAGGGTGGCCATACAGGAGCTCAAAGGGGCTGTACCCAAGAGACTTCTGAGGCACCTCCCTGTACGCAAAGAGTAGGCATGGCAAGAGGACGTCCCACTTACGCCTCATGGGTTCTGTTAGACCCTTGATCATGCCTTTCAAGGTCTGGTTGAATCTCTCCACCAGACCGTTTCCTTGTGGGTGGTAAGGAGTGGTGAACTTGTAGGTTACACCACACTCCTTCCACAGGGATGTCATATACTTCGATATGAAATTGGTCCCCCTATCAGAAACCACCTCTCTGGGGAATCCCACACGGGAAAAGATCCCCATTAACGCCCGGCCCACCACTGGCGCCGTCGTTGTCCTGAGAGGGATTGCCTCCGGGTACCGGGTGGCATGGTCCACCAAGACCAGGATGTACCTGTTGCCCATGGCTGTCTTGGGATCCAGTGGCCCCACAATATCCATCCCTACCCTTTCAAAGGGTGTTCCAACAACCGGAAAAGGTTGGAGAGGAGCTTTGACCTTCCTCCCACTCTTACCACTTGCCTGGCAAGTTTGGCAAGACCTACAGTGTGCATCTTACTGCCTTCGCATTTGGGGCCAAAAGAAGTGGGTGACAAGCCTGTCAAAGGTCTTGTCCTGCCCCAAATGTCCTGCCAAAGGCACGTCAAGAGCCAGACCCAGTAGGAAGGTCCTGAAGCGCTGGGGTACCACAGGACACACGCTGACCCAGGCTCAGCAACCTTAGGCTCACTGTATAGGAGACCACTCTCCCAGTAGATCAGATGTGACCCGGACTGATTACCAGCTGCCTGGTCCGCAGCCTGCCGCCGCAGACCCTCCAGAGTAGGGCACTCGTTCTGCTCCCTGCAGAACTCCTCCCTGGTGGGACCCCCTTCTTGCTGCCAATGGGTCAGCTCAGAGATGTCTCCCAGTTCGGCTACTTGCTCCCCTGTAGGCACCGGGCGTCCCCTCGAGGTCCGCCTCCTCCCGGTCCGTGGGAACTTCGGGGGCCGGTTTCCCACGCCCCTGCCCTTTCTCTTGGCAGGGACTTGGGCCACTGTTTCAGGCTCCAAGTCCTCTTGATCACCCTTTCTGGCTGCCATTGACCGAGTAGACACGCATGCCCACTCTGGCAACCCAAGCATCTCCAAGTGAGACCTGAGCTCAACCTCCTTCCACGAGGACTGCTCCAGGTCGTTTCCTAGCAGACAATCTACAGGCATGGTAGGGCTCACAACCACCCTCAAGGGACCTGAGACCCCCCCATTCAAAGGGAACCTGCGCCACCATACACTGGCGCTCAGAGTTGTCGACAGCAACTACTTGGTGGAATGCTCCTGGGACTACTTGCTTCTCAGACACCAGGTGACACCGGACTGAGGTCACACTGGCTCCAGTATCTCTGAGAGCCTCTACCCTGTTCCCATTAATGGTCACCCAGGTGCTATATTTCTTTGTGTTAGGGGGCACCTGGTTTCCTGGGACCATCTCACTGTCCCCTAGTGAGACAAGGGTCATTTCTGCGGGATCCCCACCCTCCTGTGGGCACCCCTCCTCCCCAAGCGCTACACTAGCCAACACTTTGGACTGTCCACCGGTGGGCGGCTGTGTCCCCTTCGGGCACTTGGGGTCCTCCTTAAAGTGACCTACCTGGTCACATGCATAACACTTGCGGGGGCCGGTCTCAACAGGCTTCCCTGTAGAGACCCCTTTCTTCTTATCACTGGGGGCTGGGAACCTTTACCCTGGGTACTAGTTTGGGGCCCTTTAGAGAACTCCTGTACTTTACCCTTGTCCCCCCACTTTTCTGCTGGGGACCCTGCCCACCTTTGGCTGAGTCTCCCCCAAACGCTTTCTTGTGGACCCTGGTACTCACCCAGCGGTCCGCTTCCATAGCAAGCTTCCTGGGGTCAGTTAGCTTACTATCAACTAGGTGCTGGCGCAGATCTGCAAAACATAGACTAGACAAGTGCTCCCATGCAATCAAGTTGTAGAGCCCCTGAAAATCTGTTACGCTACTGCCCTTCACCCAACCATCCAGAGACCTGCAGAACACATCCACACATTCCAACCAAGTGTTGACATCAGACTTCTTACTGGACCTGAACTGATCCCTGTACTTTTCAGGAGTAAGACCATACTTCGTGAGAAGGGCATCCTTCATGTCAGCATAGGTGAGGTGATACCCCTTACCCAAAGCTATCAGAGCATCCCTTGCTTCTTCCGGGAAAAGTGGCCACAATCCTGCTCCCCAATTCTCCTCAGGGACCCCATTCATGTGTATGGCTGCCTCATAACCCTGAAACCACCTTTGTATGTCATCCCCCTTCTTGAACTCCTTGCCTACGTTCTTGGGAATGTGCACAATCCTGTCTGCCTTTCTGGACGAATTGCTGCCACCATCTGAGCCTGACTTACTCCTAAGTTCTAGCTCCTTCAGTTCTCTCTCATGCTCTAAGAGCATCTTCCTCTCCTCTATGGCCAATCTCTTCTCCTCCCTCTCACTCTCCAGCCTGAGCTTCTGCAGCTCGAACTGCCTTGCCTCCCGCCTGTCCTCCAGCTCCTCTGGGGACAGACTGCTGCTGCCTGACCTGGCGGGTTCCCCCTCCCCAAAAGCACATCCACCCTGGAAATAGGCTCCTCCGCCTCCTCACTGAGATCACCAGGCTGCCCATTGGCATGTCTGGCTGCTACCCAGGCCCTCAGCGCCTTCTGTAGCTCCTCCTTCCTTGTGAGGCCTTTAATTTGGACTTTCAGGTTTTTACAAATCGCTCGTAACTCCTTTACGGCGTAGGATTCCAACCTGTCCTCTTCAAAGATAACTTCCAGAGATGCAACGGATGATGCAATTGATTCAGGCATGACAAAAGTCGTGAGTTGAAAACTGGCAAGATCAAAAAATAGGCCAAAAGAAAAAGAACCAGTATGTGGTACGTAATGGTCTGCGATATGGTAGTAGTGCACACCAATCACTGTAAGTCAAGTGCAAACGCAAGTCCTATCCTCACCGCTGACAACCAATGTTAGAAATGGGATCTCTAGTTGGCAAGGGCTTGCACCTTTGTCCAAGTAGGGACCCTTCTTCCTAGTCAGGGTAAGGGTTGTTACACTCGTGAAGTAACCCCTGCTCACCCTCGTGGTAGCTTGGCACGAGCAGTCAGGCTTAATTCAGAGGCAGTGTGTAAAGCATTTGCACATAACCAACAGTAATACAGTGTAAGCACTACAAACGGACACCACACCAGTTTAGAAAAATAACCAATATTTTATATACTCAAGACAAGACCAATTACGACAACAATCCACAATACTATACTTTACGAATGAATGCTTGATACGTTAACTTCTTCTTTGCAGGAATAGCACAAAAGCAAAGTTCGTACGAGTCGGTAGCTCCGTCCGAGCCTACCGTGATGCTGAAAACCACAGAGTCTAACAGTTCCAGCCGACCGCGTCGATACGGGCCAGCAGAGTCGTGAACAGACTCGGTCACAGTACCTTTTCTCGTTGTGGCTGGTACGGAGTGTACGAGCCGGTCGGCGTTCGTCGCGGTTGCGGTGCAAGACGGAGCGATGCAAGGTGCGGTGTCCCTCGATGCGGTGCAGGCAGCGGCTCGATGAGCGTCGTGCAGACGGAGTAGGTGAGTCCAAGGCGTGCGATGCAGGGCGAGACGATGCTCGATGCGGTGTTGACAGGTTGCGATGCAGGCGACCTAGCCGGAGTGCGGGAGCTGGCGTCGGACAGCGGTGCGAGTCGGAGCGGTGCGTCGCAGACGTGCGAGCGTTGCCCCAAATGCGGTGCGGTCTCGACTCTTGAGCCAGTTGCAGCGACAGTGTCGGTCTGGTCCGGCTGGCCCAGTGAAGCGATGCGATGCGAACTGCGGTGCCCACAGGTCACGGTGCAAGCAGCGGCTCGATGTTGGCGGCGTCGGACGCCGCCACGGTGAGACCAGGGTTGCGATGCGAAGCGGGGCGATGCGGTCTGCGGTGCAAACAGGTCACCGGCCAGGGATGGATTCGGTTGACGGAGTCGGTTGCAGTTCCCTTCCTCTGTGGCAACTGAAACAGCGTTCCAGAAGCGGTACCCAGAGGCTTGTGAAGTCTTTGTAGTCCCTGAGACTTCTTAACAGGAGGCCAGCTCGGTTCCTGGCCCTTGGAGATACTCAGCACAAGATTGTAGAAAGTTCAGTCCAGTCCTTTCACTGCCCAAGACAGAAGCAGCAACTGCAGGCCAACCCAACAAAGCAACAACACAGCAACGGGGCAGTACTCCTCCTGGCAGCTCTTCCAGCTCTTCGTCTTGGCAGGTTCCTTGATTCCAGCGAGATCTAAATTCATGGGGTCAGGGCCCCAATATTTATATCCCAAATTCCTTTGTTCTCTGAAGGCAGAGAGGCCTTTGCCTAGTCCAAACCAGTTCTGGAGCACTTTGTTGACAAGTCTCCGTCCCTTCTTTCAGTGAGCAGGCCAGGGACATCAGACGCACCACAGGAGGTGGAGCCAGCATTGTGGAGGGAAGGCACTGTCCTATTCAGGGCCCAGGTGCGACCCCTCCCACCCATCTACAGGTCGATCTGGCTATTCAGCCCTGCGCTGACTCACCCTGTCTCCTGGCATCCCCCAGCCCCTGTCACTCACATTCCAGACAAGGAATACACAACCTCGCAGAGGCAGGCTTGGATGGTTAGACAAGAAAATACCCACTTTCTAAAAGCGGTATTTTCAAACACAGAATGTTAAAACCAACTTCACTAAAAGCTGCATTTTATCATTCTGAGTCCAGGCATACTAAACTTGAATTTCTACCATGTTCCCGGGGTCAGTTAGGATTATATACTGTAATAATCAAAACCGCCCGTTCTGGCCTAGGGGAACAGGTAGCCTTGCAATAGTGAAAAACGAACTAGGCTGTAATTCACTATCAGGACATGCCGCACACACCCGGGAATGTCCTACCTTTCGCGTACAACGCACCCTGCCCACAGGGGTACCTTGGGCCTACCTTAGGGGTGACTAACATGTAGCAAAGGGAAGGTTTAGAGACTGGCAAGTGTGTGCACTTGCCAAGTCGACATGGCAGCCCCAGGCTGCGCACAGGCTCTGCGATGGCAGGCCCGAGTTACACTTTACGGGCTGTTTGCGTGGGTGGCACAATCCAGTGCTGCAGCCCACCAACAGCATTTGGTCTATAGGCCCTGGCACTCGTAGTGCACTTTACAAGGGACTGACACATAAACCAAATAGGCCAATCATGGAAACACCAATCCATAACACATTTTATACAGGAGCACTTGCACTTTCCCACTGGACCGCAGTGAGGAAAGCGCGCAGAATCATCACACCAGCAAAAACAGAGTCAAAACCGGGAGGTCAGAAAGCAAAAAGTCAGGGGAAACACGCCAAAAGATGCCAAGTCTAACACATGTCCCCTCCAGCTGAAAGTAGGGAGAACTACCCAACCCCATTGGAGTTCTCTTCACTAAGGCGGAAGAACCTGGACAGACCATCTGCGTTGGCGTGTTCTGTACCAGGACGGTGTTCCACCGTAAAGTCCATTCCCTGTAGGGAGATGGACCACCTCAGCAGTTTTGGATTCTCGCCCCTCATTTGCATCAACCATCTGAGGGGCCTGTGGTCTGTCTGAACCCGGAAGTGAGTCCCAAACAGGTATGGTCTCAACTTCTTCAGCGCCCAGACCACAGCAAAAGCTTCCCTTTCTATGGCACTCCACCTCTGTTCCCTGGGAAGTAGTCTCCTGCTAAGGAAGACTACAGGCTGATCCAGGCCCTCTTCGTTCAGTTGTGAGAGCACCGCTCCCACACCATGCTCTGAAGCGTCAGTCTGCACGACTAATTCCTTGGAGAAGTCAGGTGCCTTGAGCACGGGCGCCGTGCACATGGCTGCCTTCAGGGCATCAAAAGCTTTCTGGCAGGACTCAGTCCAGATCACTTTCCTGGGCTGCCTCTTAGAGGTCAGCTCTGTTAAGGGGGCAACGATGGTGCCATAGCCCTTAACAAATCTCCTATAATAGCCGGTGAGACCTAAGAAGGCTCTCACCTCTGTCTGGGTCTTGGGGGTTCCCAAGCCAGAATGGTGTCAATCTTGGGTTGTAGGGGCGCCACCTGGCCGCTTCCTACCTGGTGTCCCAAGTACACCACCGAACCCTGCCCGATCTGGCACTTACTGGCCTTGATCGTGAGGCCTGCACCTTGCAGAGCCCTCAACACTTTCTCAAGGTGCTGTAAATGTTCTTCCCAGCTGGAACTGAACACAGCAATGTCATCCAGGTAGGCGGCACTGAAATCCTCCAGCCCAGCCAACACCTGATTGACCAACCTCTGAAAGGTGGCAGGGGCATTCTTCAACCCAAAGGGCATCACCCGGAATTGGTAATGACCTTCTGGGGTTGAGAATGCTGATCTCTCCTTGGCCCCATCGGTTAAGGCAATCTGCCAGTACCCAGACGTTAAATCAAACGTGCTGAGGAACCGGGCAGCTCCCAACCGATCAATGAGCTCATCAGCTCTGGGGATGGGGTGCGCGTCAGTCCTGGTGACGGCATTGAGCCCACGGTAGTCCACACAAAACCGGAGTTCTGGAGTGGCACCAGGCGCCGCAGCCTTTGGGACCAAGACCACTGGGCTGGCCCAAGGACTGTGGGAGGGCTCAATCACCCCTAACGCCAACATCTTAGAGACCTCCTCCTTGATGCTGGCTCTGACCCGGTCAGTCAACCTGTAAATCTTGTGCTTCACAGGATGGCTGTCACCGGTGTCCACGTCATGGGTACACCAGTGAGTAACACCGGGGGTCAGAGAGAACAGTGGGGCGAACTGTCCCAACAACTGGCGACAGTCCCCCTGCTGCTCCTGAGTCAGAGTAGGGGAGAGGATCACACCCTCTACTGACCCATCATGCTCCTTGGTAGACAGGAGGTCAGGGAGAGGCTCGCTCTCCTCTTCCACCCCATCATCTGTCGCCAAGAGCATACTCACTTCGGACCTCTCGAAGTGGGGCTTGAGGCGGTTTACGTGAAGGACCCTCAACGGGTTCCTTGGAGCCTGCAAATCCACCAGGTAGGTGACGTCACTTTTGCGCTCCTTTACCTCATATGGCCCAGTCCACTTGTCCTGCAAGGCACAAGGTGCCACTGGGGCCATTACCCACACTTTCTGCCCAGGTTGAAATTCGACCAGAGTGGCGTTCTGGTCATACCATCTCTTCATTTCTTCCTGGCTTGCTTCTAGGTTCGCCTGAGCGAGTTTCCTGAAGCGGGCAGTTTGGTTTCTAAAGGCCAGCATGTAGCTAAATACATCCTGGGAGTTTTCCTGGGAGCTGCCTCCCAGCCTTCCTTTACCAAACTCAGAGGTCCTCTGACAGGGTGGCCATACAGGAGCTCAAAGGGGCTGTACCCAAGAGACTTCTGAGGCACCTCCCTGTACGCAAAGAGTAGGCATGGCAAGAGGACGTCCCACTTACGCCTCATGGGTTCTGTTAGACCCTTGATCATGCCTTTCAAGGTCTGGTTGAATCTCTCCACCAGACCGTTTCCTTGTGGGTGGTAAGGAGTGGTGAACTTGTAGGTTACACCACACTCCTTCCACAGGGATGTCATATACTTCGATATGAAATTGGTCCCCCTATCAGAAACCACCTCTCTGGGGAATCCCACACGGGAAAAGATCCCCATTAACGCCCGGCCCACCACTGGCGCCGTCGTTGTCCTGAGAGGGATTGCCTCCGGGTACCGGGTGGCATGGTCCACCAAGACCAGGATGTACCTGTTGCCCATGGCTGTCTTGGGATCCAGTGGCCCCACAATATCCATCCCTACCCTTTCAAAGGGTGTTCCAACAACCGGAAAAGGTTGGAGAGGAGCTTTGACCTTCCTCCCACTCTTACCACTTGCCTGGCAAGTTTGGCAAGACCTACAGTGTGCATCTTACTGCCTTCGCATTTGGGGCCAAAAGAAGTGGGTGACAAGCCTGTCAAAGGTCTTGTCCTGCCCCAAATGTCCTGCCAAAGGCACGTCAAGAGCCAGACCCAGTAGGAAGGTCCTGAAGCGCTGGGGTACCACAGGACACACGCTGACCCAGGCTCAGCAACCTTAGGCTCACTGTATAGGAGACCACTCTCCCAGTAGATCAGATGTGACCCGGACTGATTACCAGCTGCCTGGTCCGCAGCCTGCCGCCGCAGACCCTCCAGAGTAGGGCACTCGTTCTGCTCCCTGCAGAACTCCTCCCTGGTGGGACCCCCTTCTTGCTGCCAATGGGTCAGCTCAGAGATGTCTCCCAGTTCGGCTACTTGCTCCCCTGTAGGCACCGGGGCGTCCCCTCGAGGTCCGCCTCCTCCCGGTCCGTGGGAACTTCGGGGGCCGGTTTCCCACGCCCCTGCCCTTTCTCTTGGCAGGGACTTGGGCCACTGTTTCAGGCTCCAAGTCCTCTTGATCACCCTTTCTGGCTGCCATTGACCGAGTAGACACGCATGCCCACTCTGGCAACCCAAGCATCTCCAAGTGAGACCTGAGCTCAACCTCCTTCCACGAGGACTGCTCCAGGTCGTTTCCTAGCAGACAATCTACAGGCATGGTAGGGCTCACAACCACCCTCAAGGGACCTGAGACCCCCCCATTCAAAGGGAACCTGCGCCACCATACACTGGCGCTCAGAGTTGTCGACAGCAACTACTTGGTGGAATGCTCCTGGGACTACTTGCTTCTCAGACACCAGGTGACACCGGACTGAGGTCACACTGGCTCCAGTATCTCTGAGAGCCTCTACCCTGTTCCCATTAATGGTCACCCAGGTGCTATATTTCTTTGTGTTAGGGGGCACCTGGTTTCCTGGGACCATCTCACTGTCCCCTAGTGAGACAAGGGTCATTTCTGCGGGATCCCCACCCTCCTGTGGGCACCCCTCCTCCCCAAGCGCTACACTAGCCAACACTTTGGACTGTCCACCGGTGGGCGGCTGTGTCCCCTTCGGGCACTTGGGGTCCCCCTTAAAGTGACCTACCTGGTCACATGCATAACACTTGCGGGGCCGGTCTCAACAGGCTTCCCTGTAGAGACCCCTTTCTTCTTATCACTGGGGGCTGGGAACCTTTACCCTGGGTACTAGTTTGGGGCCCTTTAGAGAACTCCTGTACTTTACCCTTGTCCCCCCACTTTTCTGCTGGGGACCCTGCCCACCTTTGGCTGAGTCTCCCCAAACGCTTTCTTGTGGACCCTGGTACTCACCCAGCGGTCCGCTTCCATAGCAAGCTTCCTGGGGTCAGTTAGCTTACTATCAACTAGGTGCTGGCGCAGATCTGCAAAACATAGACTAGACAAGTGCTCCCATGCAATCAAGTTGTAGAGCCCCTGAAAATCTGTTACGCTACTGCCCTTCACCCAACCATCCAGAGACCTGCAGAACACATCCACACATTCCAACCAAGTGTTGACATCAGACTTCTTACTGGACCTGAACTGATCCCTGTACTTTTCAGGAGTAAGACCATACTTCGTGAGAAGGGCATCCTTCATGTCAGCATAGGTGAGGTGATACCCCTTACCCAAAGCTATCAGAGCATCCCTTGCTTCTTCCGGGAAAAGTGGCCACAATCCTGCTCCCCAATTCTCCTCAGGGACCCCATTCATGTGTATGGCTGCCTCATAACCCTGAAACCACCTTTGTATGTCATCCCCCTTCTTGAACTCCTTGCCTACGTTCTTGGGAATGTGCACAATCCTGTCTGCCTTTCTGGACGAATTGCTGCCACCATCTGAGCCTGACTTACTCCTAAGTTCTAGCTCCTTCAGTTCTCTCTCATGCTCTAAGAGCATCTTCCTCTCCTCTATGGCCAATCTCTTCTCCTCCCTCTCACTCTCCAGCCTGAGCTTCTGCAGCTCGAACTGCCTTGCCTCCCGCCTGTCCTCCAGCTCCTCTGGGGACAGACTGCTGCTGCCTGACCTGGCGGGTTCCCCCTCCCCAAAAGCACATCCACCCTGGAAATAGGCTCCTCCGCCTCCTCACTGAGATCACCAGGCTGCCCATTGGCATGTCTGGCTGCTACCCAGGCCCTCAGCGCCTTCTGTAGCTCCTCCTTCCTTGTGAGGCCTTTAATTTGGACTTTCAGGTTTTTACAAATCGCTCGTAACTCCTTTACGGCGTAGGATTCCAACCTGTCCTCTTCAAAGATAACTTCCAGAGATGCAACGGATGATGCAATTGATTCAGGCATGACAAAAGTCGTGAGTTGAAAACTGGCAAGATCAAAAAATAGGCCAAAAGAAAAAGAACCAGTATGTGGTACGTAATGGTCTGCGATATGGTAGTAGTGCACACCAATCACTGTAAGTCAAGTGCAAACGCAAGTCCTATCCTCACCGCTGACAACCAATGTTAGAAATGGGATCTCTAGTTGGCAAGGGCTTGCACCTTTGTCCAAGTAGGGACCCTTCTTCCTAGTCAGGGTAAGGGTTGTTACACTCGTGAAGTAACCCCTGCTCACCCTCGTGGTAGCTTGGCACGAGCAGTCAGGCTTAATTCAGAGGCAGTGTGTAAAGCATTTGCACATAACCAACAGTAATACAGTGTAAGCACTACAAACGGACACCACACCAGTTTAGAAAAATAACCAATATTTTATATACTCAAGACAAGACCAATTACGACAACAATCCACAATACTATACTTTACGAATGAATGCTTGATACGTTAACTTCTTCTTTGCAGGAATAGCACAAAAGCAAAGTTCGTACGAGTCGGTAGCTCCGTCCGAGCCTACCGTGATGCTGAAAACCACAGAGTCTAACAGTTCCAGCCGACCGCGTCGATACGGGCCAGCAGAGTCGTGAACAGACTCGGTCACAGTACCTTTTCTCGTTGTGGCTGGTACGGAGTGTACGAGCCGGTCGGCGTTCGTCGCGGTTGCGGTGCAAGACGGAGCGATGCAAGGTGCGGTGTCCCTCGATGCGGTGCAGGCAGCGGCTCGATGAGCGTCGTGCAGACTGAGTCGGTGAGTCCAAGGCGTGCGATGCAGGGCGAGACGATGCTCGATGCGGTGCTGACAGGTTGCGATGCTGGCGACCTAGCCGGAGTGCGGGAGCTGGCGTCGGACAGCGGTGCGAGTCGGAGCGGTGCGTCGCAGACGTGCGAGCGGTGCCCCAAATGCGGTGCGGTCTCGACTCTTGAGCCAGTTGCAGCGACAGTGTCGGTCTGGTCCGGCTGGCCCAGTGAAGCGATGCGATGCGAACTGCGGTGCCCACAGGTCACGGTGCAAGCAGCGGCTCGATGTTGGCGGCGTCGGACGTCGCCCACGGTGAGACCAGGGTTGCGATGCGAAGCGGGGCGATGCGGTCTGCGGTGCAAACAGGTCACCGGCCAGGGATGGATTCGGTTGACGGAGTCGGTTGCAGTTCCCTTCCTCTGTGGCAACTGAAACAGCGTTCCAGAAGCGGTACCCAGAGGCTTGTGAAGTCTTTGTAGTCCCTGAGACTTCTTAACAGGAGGCCAGCTCAGTTCCTGGCCCTTGGAGATACTCAGCACAAGATTGTAGAAAGTTCAGTCCAGTCCTTTCACTGCCCAAGACAGAAGCAGCAACTGCAGGCCAACCCAACAAAGCAACAACACAGCAACGGGGCAGTACTCCTCCTGGCAGCTCTTCCAGCTCTTCGTCTTGGCAGGTTCCTTGATTCCAGAGAGATCTAAATTCATGGGGTCAGGGCCTCAATATTTATATCCCAAATTCCTTTGTTCTCTGAAGGCAGAGAGGCCTTTGCCTAGTCCAAACCAGTTCTGGAGCACTTTGTTGACAAGTCTCCGTCCCTTCTTTCAGTGAGCAGGCCAGGGACATCAGACGCACCACAGGAGGTGGAGCCAGCATTGTGGAGGGAAGGCACTGTCCTATTCAAGGCCCAGGTGCGACCCCTCCCACCCATCTACAGGTCGATCTGGCTATTCAGCCCTGCGCTGACTCACCCTGTCTCCTGGCATCCCCCAGCCCCTGTCACTCACATTCCAGACAAGGAATACACAACCTCGCAGAGGCAGGCTTGGATGGTTAGACAAGAAAATACCCACTTTCTAAAAGCGGTATTTTCAAACACAGAATGTTAAAACCAACTTCACTAAAAGCTGCATTTTATCATTCTGAGTCCAGGCATACTAAACTTGAATTTCTACCATGTTCCCGGGGTCAGTTAGGATTATATACTGTAATAATCAAAACCGCCCATTCTGGCCTAGGGGGAACAGGTAGCCTTGCAATAGTGAAAAACGAACTAGGCTGTAATTCACTATCAGGACATGCCGCACACACCCGGGCATGTCCTACATTTCGCGTACAACGCACCCTGCCCACAGGGGTACCTTGGGCCTACCTTAGGGGTGACTATCATGTAGCAAAGGGAAGGTTTAGGGACTGGCAAGTGTGTGCACTTGCCAAGTCGACATGGCAGCCCCAGGCTGCGCACAGGCTCTGCGATGGCAGGCCCGAGTTACACTTTACGGGCTGTTTGCGTGGGTGGCACAATCCAGTGCTGCAGCCCACCAACAGCATTTGGTCTATAGGCCCTGGCACTCGTAGTGCACTTTACAAGGGACTGACACATAAACCAAATAGGCCAATCATGGAAACACCAATCCATAACACATTTTATACAGGAGCACTTGCACTTTCCCACTGGACCGCAGTGAGGAAAGCGCGCAGAATCATCACACCAGCAAAAACAGAGTCAAAACCGGGAGGTCAGAAAGCAAAAAGTCAGGGGAAACACGCCAAAAGATGCCAAGTCTAACAAGCACCTATTGAGAGAAGACAAGAGCTATAAATAAGTCAAGGCTATGTTTATAATACATTCACTGCGCGTAGTCGAACTAGGACACATGAAAGAATGGTTTGAGAGACCTGTATGAGACCGGGGAAAAAAGTATTTGTATACATACTATACAGAGATGAATCCACCTGATTGTATGTCAAAGCATTATATATGTTGCTACTATATATGGAAAGATGGAAATGTAACTGCTTGGTACTGGATACAGCAAACGTTTGATGCATATATGAGACATATGTGTATATTTCTGCCTATGTACCTTTCTTAAAATACATGATAAATGATTCATAAAAAGAAAATTCCCCCCCCCAAAAAAACGACTTATTTTATCAATGTGTTTTAGTAAGGAGTGTAGAGGATGTATGAAAAGAGACACAGCTGCAGCACTACCTAGAGGACTTAGAATGAGGAATTACCACTGGGACCAGAGAAGCAGCTGCAGCACCGTCTAGAGGACTTAAAATGAGGAGTTACGGATGAGACCAGAGAAGCAGCTAGCAGCACTATCTAGAGGACTTAGAATGCAGCTAACAGTACTGTCTAGAGGACTGTGAATGAGGATTTAGTGGCAGTACCAGAGAAGCAGCTAGCAGCAGCTTCTAGAGGAATAAGAATTGGGAATTATCACTGGGAACAGAGACACAGCTGCAGCACTGCCTAAAGGACTAAGAATGTGGAATTACCGACGGGACCAAAGAAGCAGCTAGCAGCACTGCCTAGAGGACTTAGAATGAGGAATTACAACTGGGAACAGAGACACAGCTGCGGTCAATAGGACTTAAAATGTGGGAATTACCAACAGGACCAGAGAAGCAGCTGCAGCACTGTCTAGAGGACCTAGAATGAGTAATTACTGACGGGAACAAAGAAGCAGCTAGCAGCACTGGCTAGAGGACCTAGAATGAGTAATTACTGACGGGAACAAAGCAGCAGCTAGCAGCACTGCCTAGAGGACTTAGAATGAGGACTTAGAATGAGGACTTAACGATGGGACCACGGTAGCAGCACTGTCTGAAAGACTTAGAATGAGGAATTACCAACGAGACCAGTGTAGCAGCTAGCAGCACTGCCTAGAGGACTTAAAATGAGGAATTACTGACGGGAACAAAGCAGCAGCTAGCAGCACTGCCTAGAGCACTTAAAATGAGGAATTAGCAACGGGACCAGAGAAGCAGCTAGCAGCACTGCCTAGAGGACTTAGAATGAGGAATTACCACTGGGACCATACTAGCAACACTGTCTAGAGGACTTAGAATGAGGAATTACCGCCTGGACCAAAGTAGCAGCAAGCAGCAATGCCTAGAGGACTTAAACTAGGAATTACCAGCAGCACCAGAGAAGCAGCTAGCAGCACTGTCTAGAGGACATATAATGAGGAATTACCAACTGGACCAAAAGAGCAGCTAGCAGCACTGCCTAGAGAATTAAGAATGAGTAGTAACCACTGGGACCAGAGAAGCAGCTCGCTGCACTGCCTAGAGGACTAAGAATGGGGAGTTACCACTTGGAACGGAGACACAGCTGCAGCACTGTCTAGAGGACTTAGAATGGGGGAATTACTGACAGGACAAAAGAAGCAGCACCAGCACCGTGTAGAGGACTTAGAATTAGGAATTACCACTGGGACCAGAGAAGCAGCTAGCAGCACTGTCTAGAGGACTTGGAAGGAGGAATTACTGATGGGAACAGAGACACAGCTTCAGCACTGCCTAGAGGACTTAGAATGAGGAATTACTGATGGGAACAGAGAAGCAGCTGCAGCACTGTCTAGAGGACTTAGAATGAGGAATTACCACTGGGACCAGAGAAGCAGCTGCCGCACTGGCTAGGGGACTAAGAATGAAGAATTACTGAGGAGACCAGAGAAGCAAGTAGCAGCACCATCTAGAGGACATAGAATGAGGAATTACCAACAGGACCAGAGAAGCAGCTACCAGCAGTGCCTAGAGGAATAAGAATGAGGAATTACTGACAGGACCAGAAAAGCAGCTAGCAGTACTGCCTAGAGGACTAAGAATGAGGAATTACCGACAGGACCAGAGAAGCAGGTGCAGCACTGGCTAGAGGACTAAGAATAAGGAATTACCCCTGGGCACAGAGACACACACAGCTGCCACTTTTGTGACCAGATAAAGAACAAGATTTACAGCCCTTTTTACAGAAACAGAGATATGGAGCTCCGAGCAAGTGAAACATAATTAATGCTAAAAACAAAAGACTGAGTGAAAGGAAGCTGGCAAGTAAAGTCAAATTTCTGACATTCTAACTTTGTGACTGCTCAACTCGATCTTCAGTGACCCAGACTCTGTAGATAAGTGAAAACTAAGGTGCGAAGGGGAGAACATGCGGAGAAATGGTGGGTGGGAGGGGTAAGCAGTAACACTGGTCAGCTGCTGACATTTGCAACATTTCAATATCACGAGTCAGGCAATCGGAAAAAATAGTGCGCAAAACGAACTGAAATGGACAGAAACAAATTGAGCCCTGTAACGGGGCCAGTCGATATGGGAGGGATCGACAGACCAAAAGGAGGGACAAATGGGCATCATTTACCATTCAAAAATAAAGAATTTAGAAAGGCACCCGGAACAACCAATGACAAGCAATGGGCCGGCTTGAAGCCCATGTACTGAATACACCATGCCTCGCAGAGTAGCACATGCACGCTGCTAGGCTCGGCCTAAAAAGAGTGTCTTTAAAATGAATTACCTGTAGTCAACTTACTATTGTATTGCTACCTCATGTGAATGATAAAGTTAATTAAACAGTTGTCCATGATGAAATTATAAATTAACATATATGTTAACCAAAGAATGCTGTCTTTAATTAAATATACAGGCAACCTGTGAAAAAGCACTCAAACACTGATGTGTTTCATGTATCTCTATTCAGGTTCAGAGTTATGAACGCCTCGGCCACTTAGCTGCTTGTTCTCATCTCCACTCCCTATCTGTCCGTTCCAGCCGCCTTTCCCTGAACCCTCACATCACCTTCGACCCTGTATCCTAGATACTACGCAACTATTTTGTAAAAATAAATGCAAGTTGATGTGCATCAGTGGCACATTTAGCAGATGAAGGCAAAAAGAGCTGAAGTAGACCTCAAATAAAATTCTACAGAGAGCAGGCTCAATTAATAAATGCATCTTGATCAGTGGTCTTTGACCATATCACCTCAGGCGAAGATGAAAACATGCCACTGAAATCTGATGGCAACAGGATATTGTGGGCACCTGGTATCAAAGAACCACAGGTATAGCCCAATATGCCTAAAGGGTCCTGCCTCAGAATAGAACCTTCAATTGAAACTTCAGGCTGTCGTAGCCAATCAGCAGGCTCAGAAAACAGGCATTAACTGGCAGTAAAGGCATGCTTTCCAGCGCTCTAAAAGTTGTGATGTCATAATGCCCCACCAGCCGATAAGTATGCGACTCTCACAGCTTTTTTTCTGCAGCTTTGCTCTTCGCAAATTACTCATTAGGATGTCGCATCACATTGTAAGTCAACTGGCATTGCCTACCAATGACTAGAAAAGATGTGAGGTCACCATGAAAGCACAGACCTCATGTTAACTTTTTCAAAGTAAAGTCTCAGGAGTTTTCTAAACCCCTGCTGCTCTCAGCGGGCGGGTCCTAATAACTTCATTTTGCACTCAGCATTGCATTAAGATGGCCGACCTCCCGCCTTTTAAAGCCCCGTCGCCTCGTGATTTATAACCTGCATGGTGGGTAACATTCCAGTTATGACATCATTCTGAGCTTTTGCTTGGAATTATTAAAGTTGAGAGGTAGGCATGGTAATAGTGCTTGATGAAGGAAGTGCCCGCCGCACAGCGCTTGATGTGAGGTATCACAGGGTGGGTTCCTTCCATAAATAACATTATTGTGAACGTTTTCCCCATTTTCGTAACTCACCCTGACAATGAAATTGTTTGGAATTACCTGCCTCTCAGCCCTCATTACTCTCAAAGCACGTCTGCTCCATCACACTGACAAGTACCAAACCAGGAGAGATGCGCCCGTGACAGACGCGCGTCTTGGAGAGACATCTGTATTTGGCTTGCAGCAGAGCTTATCAAGTGAAACAGAGTTAGAGTGTGATATTACTCTGGACTTTGGCTAAGAAACAGCCTTCACATGGGAAATACGCCCCTACCTACACCAAGTCTGTATCTTCAACCAGGGCTCACAGCGCTGCAAACCTGGTTGCAACGTTGATGTGCTAAAATTACATGGTCGCTGTTTGTTTTGAGTGTGCTAAGAGTTTAAATTAATGGTGTAGTTACAGATATTGTGCTTTTTCACTCGAAGGTGTATTTGTCACTTTTATCTTCAAAAATATTGCTATGTCCAAAAGAGTGACAAACTGCCAGCAACCAGGCAGAGTCTGCCCATTAATGTCAGGGAGGTTGCTCCATAGGGGTAGGGAGGCTGCACTTTGTCTCCCTCTCCTAGTTACAAGCATCCTAGGGCTCTCCTAGAGACTGAAAACAGAACAAAAAAATCCGCAGGAATATTTGAAAACACCAGGGGAAACTTTGGACTTTCACCATTTCTAAGTCGTAAGCGCCCTCAAACTTCTCCCTAAGTAGCGCTTGGTCATGCATCAAAATAGCAACAAACGCACTTGCAGCTGGACAAAATAAGCACCTATGTTTGTGAGGTCTTTTGCTGCAGAGGTGACTGGTCGGACCATATCATTCATTCATTTATTTATTTCAGCTGAGGCGGCGTCGTGATAGTGTCTCATTTCATCCACAAAAGGTTTCGGTCAACTAAGCTGTATGCCAGGAAAGTTCGGAGGTGTCCTTCTTCAGGATATGTGATGCTCACTGATGTTGAGCAGACTAAGAAATTAGCTCCATGGCGACAAGACCTTTCCAAAGAATGGATGATCATAAGACGTCGTTTCTTGTGGCTATTTTCACATATAATGCAAGATGAACTGCCAATAGATTTTTCTGTCAAGATCAATTAGGCCGATCGACCTCTGGATCGGAACCACCTCCTTTGCAAGGGATCAAAATATTGTATTGTTTTTTCAATGTGTAGGAACGGCGAGTTGTAGGCAAAGCATTTAAGGGCAGGCAATGGTATAGCGAAAACTTACAGGAGCACCTGAGATACTTGATTTGAGGTGTAAATTTTTATTTAGGCTGGCCTAAATGAATTTATATAGATAGCCAGACTGCATGGCCTAGAATATACTGCATGACTTTAAAGCTCCCACTGGACGAGACCTTTCCCCGTGGACCAGTGGTTGCCTCAGAGGGGTCTATTAGCCAGCAACTATTGCTAGTTTCCTGGAACCTGCAGCTGTGGTGCCCAATGAGATTGCAGCGGCGCTCTATGAGTAAAGATAGAGGGGCGCCTTACATGGTGCAATGCTGGGACTGGCCCGTTGAACAGTTGTCATCCTCCTGTCAAACTGGGGAGGAGTGTGAATCTGCTGGGCCACGGCCCACAGGGACGCGAGCCTGTTTCCACGCCCTGGAGACCCTCAGGACTCTGGTGGAGTGGAGGGAAGCTACCTGCTCCTGATACAAGTTGACTTGGCTGAAATCAAAAGGATGGAAGTGGAGACTGTTGCATTTTTGGGAGATCTGAATTTGCTAGTTGTTGAAATAGCTAGGACTATATGGCCAAAATCAGATTTATCTGTTTATTCTGTGTCTCCTGGGTGGGACTGTTGGGAGGGAATGTTTCTAATATTCCTGATGTTTTATTGCGCTATGTCTACTTGCTTGCTGCCTGTTGTTTGCATGGGTTCCTCTTTGGCCCCCTCGCCTTTGGGCAAGCGCGGGGAGTTTGGAGCTGGTGGCTCCTTGGCCAAGCCTGATGCGCTTGGACTCTCCCTTGTGTACAAGATCGTACAGCTATGGTGAATAATTACCACATTATTACCTGGGATGTGCGGGGACTTAGTGGGTGCACGAAGCGGCATAGAGTACTCACATTCCTGAAACGCAACAGTGTGGCAATTGCATGCTTGCAGGAGACCCATCTCACTGATGTGGGAGCCCAAAAGCTCTTGAAAAAGTGGAGGGGGCAGTTGTACTCGGCCACATATTCTGGGTACACTAGAGGGGTTTTGGTGTGGATAGCCCCAGGAATACCCTTTCAGCTATGTACTCCAAAGTGGACATAGAAGGTCGATTTGTGCTGACATTTCCTGCATAGGATGGGAGTGAGCTTTGCATACTGAACATCTATGCACGGAATACTGACAATGCCAGCTACTACTATAAAGTGCAGGCTCTCCTGACACAATAAGTAGGGACGCCGATGCTATGGGCTGGGGATTGAAATTGTGTCCTGGATGGCACGAGGGACAGGGCACAACCTAAGCAGCATACCAAACCATGCATGACAGCGACCCACACTGATGTTATGGCAAACGCAGACTTTGTGGTTATTTGTGGGGCCCTGTATCTGACATCCAAGGAATGTTCCAGTAACTCTCCCACTCACAACACGTATAGCCGTCCTGACCGCATTTTGGTTGCTGGATTGGGTATGCATAAAATAGAATTTTCTATATACTTGGGTGGATTCCTCCCTGACCATGCCCTGATGATCGTAGACTGTGCACGGAGGGTAGAGAATAGCCCACTTTTGACTCAGTCTGCCACCAGACCTTTTGATGGATGAGTTGTGCCTGACTGATGTTTTCGAGGCGATTGATGACTATATGATTGCTTACTGGGGCTCCATGGGCAGGAGAACAAATGAATGGGAGACAGTGAAGGTGGTAGTAAGGGGGTGTGCTTGAGAAAAGTGTATGGGGTGAAGAAACAACTTAAAAGGGACCTGGAGCACTGGAAGGATAATCTGGCTGATGCACATCAGTGGGAAGGGGCATCTCTAGAGTCCCAAATGGAGTTGCTGGACTTAAAGCGACAGTTTGGGGGCCACATAGGACAGAGTGGATAAATTCATGCCTTGATCTTACTGCCAGGGATTACACCGAGAGGTGGTACAAACCCAGCTGCTTGGTTGCTAAGGCGGGAGGCGTAGACATCATGAGTGTGCTGCCTAGAGCTCAGAAGGTACAATCACACAAGACCATAGATGATGTATTCACTGAGCACCTATAAGGAGTGTACCGGAGAGAGCATTCCGGTGTGCCTGACACCATCCAGGCTATGTGGCAAGTGTTGGGGTCCCTAGGGTCCCTGAGGCCTTCACGGAGGGACTTGAGGCTGACCTCACCTTGGAGGAACCTAGGGAGGCGCTGTGGTTAGTGCCCAACGGTAAGATGCCAGGAGGTGATGGCTTCCAGGTGGAGTTTTATCAAGCCTTCTTGCCCGGACTCTGAGAGGCTCCTGAAGGTTCTTCATTATGCCCAACAGGTGGGTTCGAGAAGGCATAATATGTATGATCCCCAAACCGAGTTGAGCATCAATGGATCGAGCCTCCTATAGGCCATTGGCCATGATCTCCACGGGCATCAAGTTCCTCTGTAAGGTATTGGGTAACTGATTGCAATTGGTGATTGGACAGCTGGTTCATGAAGAACAGTGTGGGTTCATACCTGGCCATAGTACCCCTATAAATCTAAGGAGACTCACCCGTGTGCTACACTCTGTGGTAGACTACGAGGATGAGCTTACTCTGGCCGCAATTGAACTGGAGAAGGCATTTGATACCCTGGGCTGGTCTTCCCTAATGGAAGTGCTCCAACAGATGGGCTTTGGGCCTGTCTTTTGAGGCTGGCTGCGGTTGCTCTACACGGGACCTATGGCATGGGTTCGATCGGGTGAGATGATGCCATTAAACTGGTCTATTGAATGGGGCACACAACAGGGTTGCTTGTTGTCTCCGATCCTGTTTGTCCTGGCACTGGAGCCACTGGTACTCAGGATGAGGAAGGACTTACATGGCTGAGTGATCAGGGTCGTGGACTCTACTCACCTGGTGTCCCTGTATGCTGACTACTCTCTTTTCAACCCTAGGGAGCCCCGGATTTCACTGCATCATCTTCTGTGCTGGCTGGAGGTGTTCGGGGGGGATAGCTGGACTTCGAGTCAATAGATGCAAAAGTGTCCTCTTTCCCCTGGGGGGGGGGGGGGCTGGTGGGACTAGAAAGGGAGAGACTCCCTGACTTGGGGCATCAATGGGAAGTGGACGCTTTCCAATACCTAAGCATTTAGGTTGTGGTGCCAGCTGACCAACAACACACATATAACATAGAGAGGGTAACAGAAGCATTGTGCGCTTCTGGTGCACCCTCCCACTTTCTATTATGGGACGGTGGCGGTGGCCAAGATGGTGCTGCTGCCATGATGTCTATATCGCCTACAAAACACTCTACCTTCTGAAACCAGAAGTCCTGAGGCAACTAAGCAGTTTCCTAGTATGGCTGGTGGGCACTGGAGGTTGGCAATGGAGGTTCTTCAAACGGGTCAGGAGCTAGGAAGCTTGAGGCTACAGAACCTTGAATTATGTTATTATGCGGCCCGCATACAACACACAGTAAAGGAGTTGGCAAAGGGGGGCAATTGGGAGAAATGATTACTGAAGGACACGTATGGCGGGGAGCCCTTGCCTGTTCTGTTACTGAGAAGGGGCATCCTGGATCCTGCTGTACCATATGTCATATGCCAGACAGCCCAAATATATGAGTGGATTGTTCAGAGGGTCGTCAGATGCCCACCCTTCTCCAGGGACTTAAATATCGGGGACTTGCAGTGTTTTCATCACATTGGTAGTGATATGATGATTGCTGGATGAAGAGAGAGGGGATGGCAACTATTTGGGGGCTTATGCGCAGGGGACATGTTTGTCACTTTTCCGGAGGCGCAGGACTCTTTTTTTGGGTCGGCCCTCGACAATTTCTGCAATATGCTAAACGAGCCGGAACGGCGAGGGAGGTGTGGACAGACTCCCTCCCCCCCCATCCCCCTGCCCCCACCCCCCATACCCCTCTTATGAAGCACATCCTTGAAAGTCTTTTGCAGCTTGGCATGGGGCAACACTTGATCACACTGATGGACAGGGCTCTGAAGTCTGAGCACCCCAGACCTCTATAGAGGGCTAGGCATGCTTGGGATGCTGACCTAGATGCTCTGCTGTCTGATAGGGACTGGGCAATAACATGCAAACTGGTTCGGAGGTTACCGGGAAATGCACAATTTAAGTTAATCCACTCCAGTTTTCTCCATCGTACGTACCTGACCCCAAGCACATTGGCAAAAATATACCCAACTAGATTACAGGGCTATTCACCTTGCAGGGCAGATGTGCAACATTCCTGCACATGGCCTGGTCCTGCCCGAGTATTTTGGAATATTGGCATGAAGTGGGGGCGGTGATGTAGGGAACAACAGGGAACCCATTGCCACTACATGCCCGTCATTATCTGCTGGGCCATGTAGATTGACCAAAGCGGGGAAAAATGCTATAAAGGCTACAGCTGACTGTGCTATTAGCAAAAAGGCGGATTTCCATTGGCTGGCTGGGCACGCAACATCCAAGTATTGCACTATGGGTACCAGATACACTGGAATGGTCCCTAGCAGAAGAAAGACGCATTAAAATGACCAGGAGGGACGAGAAAGTACAGGATGACCTGACGACTTGGGGTAACATATAGGAGAACTTTGCTCAGGAGGTGGACACTGAGGTACAGGAGGGAACCCCAGAGATACACTAAAAATTAAATGGTGTCAGAGGCAGGAATGGTAGGAGTAAAAGCTGCGGTTAGAATTGTACACCCTAGCTGTCGTGTGTACACACTCCTTGCTGATCGATAATACTCGGACGTGACTATATACTGTGTGGGTCAGATCGGTGAGGGAGAGCCGGGGAGGGGTGGGGACAAGAGAGACTGGACTTTAAGATTTATTTTTATACGTGTAACCGAAAAACATGCGACATAGGTGTGTTGTACTGAAACTTGCATAAATAAAGAAGTTTAAAAAAAAAAAAAGCTCTCATTCGGGATATTTTGCCTTATGAAGCTGATTTGGAGCGCCCACCTCATAATAGTTTCCAGCCTCCAGAGGCAGATCAAACATGAAGCAGACCAAAGACCAAGAAACCAGGTTACCAGAGACCGCAGTAAAAGCACAAAAAGAAAGACCCAAAAAAACACCATTGCCAAACCATGGCATTCTCTTGCCAAAGCTCTTAGAATATGGAACCAACTCCCTGAGAACCTAAGATTGAACTCTAATCTACCGCCATTTAGAGAGGGCCAAAAAAAAAACCAAATTCTTCAGATTACACATCTCAATCTGGAGATTACCGTGTATGAAGCTAGTTTTAGTGTACTAGATCGCTGTCACGGATTCCTGTAGCTGGCCTCGTTATATTATACTTGTAAGGCGCTCTGTTTCCCTTGCATTATAATAATAATGTGCGCTATAATAATTTCCCTAATAAATACATAAATAGTTTGAGATCTTTGCCTAGCAGTTTGGAAGTGACAGTACAGAATTTCCCTCCAAGGAAGGTCCCACTTGTATTGTGCAGATGAGCAACATTTTGCAGAAAGGTTTTTACCTTTACTGATTTGTGATGCTTTCTATGGAACTATAGGTGTCGCTTTACTGCGGCTATATATGAATTTCTGGTGGAAAATTCCAATGCAGAGGAGACCCCAGTTGCAGAATTTCCTGCAATATACTACCCATGTGGTTGAAGATATTCAGCTATTGAAGGCTCTTACACAATTAGACTTATCTTCCCAGAACGTCTATTAATTCCATTCCATAAATAAGGCTCTTAAAGCCCCACATGAACTTTGGCAGAGCCATCAAATTTTAAAATTAATGTGTATACCATCATCAAAAGTACTTTATTTCGCTAGTTATATACAAACAGCATATAAGTATTTCATCAGCAATAAAAACAAGAGATACATTATAAAATGTTTAAAAGTCCAAAACAGCTCTATAAAATGATTAAAAGGCATGCTATAAACATCTGGTTTCCATAAAATACTCCTCATAATTGGCGTTTCCGGGTCTTTGGAAAAACAAGGCCAAACAATAGCAGGTGTATTTATCCGGTAACTGCTTTAGAAGGTAGACGGTTGGTCGACATTGCCTCAGTACGAGTGTCAACAATAAAGGGCGTAAGAATCTCTTTCTCGCCTCTCTATAGAATGTGCAAAAAAATAGCAGGTGTATATAGAATAAATATATAAATAGAATAAATAGAATAAAATAAATAGAATAAATAAATAAATAAAAAAATAAAAAATAGCAGGTGTATATAGAATAAATATATAAATAGAATAAATAGAATAAAATAAATAGAATAAATAAATAAATAAAAAATAAAAAATAGCAGGTGTATATAGAATAAATATATAAATAGAATAAATAGAATAAAATAAATAGAATAAATAAATAAATAAAAAAATAAAAAATAGCAGGTGTATATAGAATAAATATATAAATAGAATAAAATAAATAAATAAATCTATAGAATAAATAGCAGGTGTATATCACATTGAGTAGATATGAAGTCGCACGGGCAAGGAGTTAAAGCTTTCAATGAATACATGTTAGCAGGATACCCAATCATCAGTGGAATATAATTCATACGAAATCTTATCAATAAGAATCTGATAATGATTGGTCACAAACGATAAATAGTTATAATCAAGTGAATTTGTACTAGGATCTGTATAATATTGACGTACCTTAGGTTTTAGTTGGTTAATTCTCCACCTCTCCTTGTCCTGACTTTCTCAAGATAGAGAAACAAGTCGTTGGGTCCTCAAATAACTTTAGGCAGCCTATGGTAGATAAGCTTGACTTTACAAATTGCCTGAAATTAGATGGGTGCAGCAAAATAAAATGGTTGCAATCTAGAATAATTTCTTGAGTCGGCTTTAAGGTGTTCCTCTTCCATATCGAGTGCCAGAGAAGAGAGGGGGGGGCAAATATTTGGTCAGAAACATGGGGAAGGTCTAATTCAGTGTGACAACTAATAGAAGGACAAGATTGAGGGACGCCAAGAAGACGTTTCCAGAATTTGTTCTCTAATTGCTGTAATCTGTAAACAGGAGCGACTCCCCATACTGCTGCGCCATAAGTTGCGACTGAGATTGTTTTCGCTTGAAAAACGTTTTCATGGTTTCTATTGGCTTAGACCCTAGTTTCTTCATGAAACTGAAAATGCCCCCCAAACTTCTTTCCATCATAAGTGCTCGATTTTTAACCATATTGTGCCAAGTATTTTTGGAATCAAACAGTACCCCTAAGTACGAGAACGTATCTACAACTTCCAAATTCCTTCCTTAGACATGCCACCTTGCTTTCAATCTTGGTTTAGGTCCCGCCACGAGTACAAATGATTTGGTTTCGTTGGCCTTCAAGTCTAACTTGCTCATGAAGCTTACATAGGTGTCTATTAGCCTTTGCAGTGCGATCCCTGTTCAGGGCCGTTTCTAGGTGTTTTGCCGCCCTAGGCGAGAATTGAAAAATGCCGCCCCCTCTCTTTTATACCATCACTCTCTCCCCCTGTCATCCAGGCTAGAAGAATTAGATATAAAAAGCATTAGATATAAAAAGCATTAGATATAAAAGAAGTTGTATTAGGAGCTAGTAGCATGAAGACTGGATAGCTGCATGTTGTACACTCCTTACTGACAGCGAAAGTATTCACAACTCCGTATCATTACCATTAACAACGAAAAACAACAGGGAGTTTAACCAGAATGCAGAGTTTTCTCACCACTAATTAGGAGGTCCACTCCACGCTGGGGGTCGACGAAACTGTGATTTTTGTTCTCAAAATAGACGTCACTTTTACAAATATTTCACAAAATGACGCAAATTTCCTAAAATGCTCTTGGCCAGTATCTCAAATGAAATTTACACACAAGGGCTTACTCCAGGTAATAAAAAAAGTCACAAAAGATACCAGCAGGAGACTGGTTTGAGAACAAATGCATCTCAACCACAGTTATAACGTTCTTGCGAGGACTTTTCTCCTTGAACTAGTGCCCTCTGGTTGAAAAGTAAGCAAAATTTCACAAGAGCAAAATGGCAAAAATGTATTTATAAAATTCATGCAATGCCAATATTCTCATTTCTTGCGATTTTGCAGCCGTAATGAAACTTTCACTCAGGCCTACTTATATCCTAGAATGGAAATTGTCTCTCAAACAATAGCAGGGCCGTTTTTTTTTTTTCGAATTACAGATAACCTTTAATCTCCCCATTATGCTTCTATAACCTTAATTCTTTCACATCCACACTTCCAGATGGGCCGTCTCACGCACGAAGGCTTGGAAGGACACGGAGAAACAAGCGCCGGCCTTTGACTGCCTGCCCCCTCTCCTTGATCTGTTCTCTCCTCTGTCCTCTCTTTTCTTTCTCCCTCATCCACTTAAGCAATTCTCTCCTCACCCCTCCCCTCGTCCCTCCTCACACAGCCCCTTGTATCTTTCCCTGTCTCTCTATCCCCTCTCCCCTCCCTCCCAATGCACTCGACCTTCTGCAGCTCCCCCCTCCTGCGGTGTCCTTGGGGCTGCCAGGTCTCCTCACTTCGAATGCGAGTGCTTAAAGCTCAGATGGTAATTGCAGCACACAGGCCTATCATGTCATCTCTCCTCTCTCATCCTCTCCTCTCCTCAAACCCCACCCTGCGCTCATCCTCTCCTCTCTCACTCAGCTGCCATCTGCACCTTGCCACTTCTCCACCTCCCCCCCCCCCCGCCGCCACCCACCTCAATGTGCATCTGCTCTCGTTCTTATCTCTATGTGTCCTCCTGTACCTCCGTGACTCTGCCAGGCCCTCCGTGTCCGTCCGCTCCGCTCCACGGAATGTTTCAGCTTTTTGTTCTTACCTTTTCTATCTCTCTGTCGGTCTTTGCCTTCCCTCGTTTCATGTTCTGTCTTCACGAGGCCATGTGCCTCAATGTTTTACTCTCAGCGCTGTCATGAGTAGATGGGTATAGTGTAACCCTGCATGTATATTTATCGGGGGGAGGGGGGTCCCTGCAGTCCTCGTGGACACAGTTCTGAGAACACCCGCCTCTGAGAGGGGGAGGGGAGGGGCAGAGCGAGGCCTGTCCAGAGACGGAGGCACCAGAACACGCACTCGCGTTTTACTGACAGGAGAGCTATTAGTTGCCAGCTGTGCGTCGCCCCACTTGTCACCCCCTGGCGTACCCCCGCCTTGGTGCATACCTATGTACCTGACTGTTTCTCTGCCTCTGTCTGTACTGTGACCCGTGATGGCACGCGCAGCACAGCCATGCTGGTGCTGCACAGATCGCTGCGCGCACAGCCCCCTCCCGTGGCGCCAAACGTGATGTCACGTGACGTCGAATTGTAGAAGGCGCTTCAAATGTTTTCCCCCTTTTGCCGCCCTAGGCGGCCGCCTAGTCCTGCCTAATGGTAGAAACGGCCCTGTCCATGTTCGAGCCAGCATAACCGCATCATCTGCGTAAAGGAGTATAGGTACTCAAACTGAGTTAATAGTTAGGACATCGGTCGTGGTCCCCACCAATGCTGCCTTCACACCATTTGTGTAGAGAGAGAATAGGAAGGGAGCGAGGATGCAACCCTGCATTATGCCACGAGCTAAGGGAAAGGACCTGGAACAATCCCCCTCTCTCCTCATTCGCACTCAGGCTTCTGCTGAGGAGTACAATTCCCGTAAAAAATTTATTATAGCTCTGTCTATCCCCATTTCGGCCATTATGGTCCGGAGCTTCGAGTGAGCCACTCGATCGAAAGCGGCAGACAGGTCCATAAATGCCATATAAAGCTGGCCCTTTTGGCTGCCGTATACTTGGCGATCAGGAGGTTTAAGTTAAGGCACTGATCCACTGTTCCTTTGGTTTTCCTAAACCCGTACTGCGTTTGGATTAATATGTTGTTCTCTTCCACCCATGACTCTAGCCTATTTAGTAAAAGTCAACCCGTGAATTTTGCTGTGCTATCTAATAGCGAAATTAGGCAATAATTTTTCGCTGATGGCTTGTCTCCCTCTTTAAAAATCGGTATTATCACAGATTTTTTCCAAGAGTCCAGGGGGCCGATTTTGGACAGTGCGTTGAAAGCATTAGTGAGTAGCGGGCCCCAGAGCTCCTGGTTGTTTAGAAAAAAGTCTATGGGTACCCCATCTGGGCCTGCTGCCCTCAGGGTGCTACATTGATTAAGTGCTAGTTTCACTTCTTCTAAGGTAAATAGAAGTTGGGGTATCTCCCGTCGAATTGGACAAGGAGATTCCTCTATTACATTATCCTTTTCAATGCCAAAGACCCCAGAAAAGTCGGTCACCCAATCATCCTCCTTCACAAGCTGGTCTAACGATGGATCCGACTCCTCCCTCAGAAACGGAGCATTAATTAAGCGCCAAAATTCCTTACTATTTTTTAAGGTGGCAGCTTTTATTAATTTATCCCACGCCTCCTCTTTTACTTCCCTTAATCCGTTCTCTCTTTCCATTTTATACGTATGGCGTAGAGATGTAATCAGCAGTGTGTCTCTCGGGTTCATTCAATGTGTCTACCATTTCCTGTCTTGAAATGGTTTCTGACTACTTGGCAGGAGCTGTTTCGGGGAATAAGGATCGAGATGGCATGTCTGTAATGCCTGAATGGCAAGGCACGTAAGTGGGAGTAGGGGTTCCCATCTCCAGGACTCGTATGACACATATTCCTCTATGCTCTCGGAATTTATTTCCAGAATGAGGGGAATATTGAATACGTTTTCCTTTCTCCAGGAGTGCCATGGTTCCAAAGGTGGGTCCAGACAGGCGAGATGCTCCTAGCAACGACATCATATGGGCCTCCTTTAACCTCTTCAGTATCCCAGTGATTGTACATGTACATTATGTAAGGGTGCCCAGAATATGAGGCATAAGTTGGTCACTTTAAAAGTGTGCCACCAGGCCTGATGTCCTTTTTCTTTCATTGCCCTAAAAATTGAGGACAGCCTCTTTTTTGTCTCTGGGCCGACGAGAAGGAGGAGGTTTCCAATACTCAGTGCCTTATCGACATCAGCAAATTCTCGAATAAAGAGGCCCATTGCTTACATCTGGACCACCCCATTGATGCCAGTGATGTCACAATGATGTCACACACATATTGCAAGAACTGAGAGGCTGCCCTAACCCCCTTCGCACCTCCATCTTACTCAGCAATGGCACTGGCAATAGGAACATGATTTCAGGGGACACATCATGTGGTTCTTCTGCTGTGTCCTTGCCACTCTCTTGTCAGTGTTCAGGATGACACAAGACATCATAGAAGAAAAAGTTGTGTTGTCCCCTGTTACTCTAGTGTGGAGATGAGATGGTCAAGGGAAAATAGGGATTCGATGGATGAGAATGGAGCAGGATGGGGGACCGAAGCACAAGAGTTTTAAGGGAATTAAGGTGTAATAAGAAGGGAGCTGAGAACTAAACCAAAAGTGCTGGAGGACTGAAGCATAAGGATGAAAACGAAGCATAATGATGGAGGGGATGCTATGAGGACGAGGCGACAAAGGCAGGAGGGAGGCATACGAGCAAGATGCTAAAAGCGAGTGAGTGATCAGGACACTAGAGGATGCTGGAACGTAGCACAAAAGTGATGGATGCCTGAGGCACAAGATCGGAGGACAGGATAGTTGTAGGTGTGTTGTACCCCTAAAATCCTACACTCCAAAAGCATTCCCACGGGCTACGGGGTCATGAGGCAATGTGTGCCAAGCTAAGGACCTAAACAGCATATCAAAAATATAGTCCAATAAATATGGACCTACTCAATAAGTGAGTTCTAGGGTGGAATTAGTAAATTTAGGTTTATACAAAAACTCAAAAAGGGTACAATACAGAAATAATACAGTGCAGATAAAGTATTCTCATTTAAATCTAAAAAATAATTGCCATAAAGACTCTCAGTAATAAGACAATACAGAATAAGTATAAATACACTAAGCCCAAAATGTGCAGCAACATTAGTAACAAATTGGACAGCATCCCTAGGGGCAAGGGAAAGATCTCACAGGAGTTTTAGCTCACCATCAAAACTGAGGCTTTATATGTGAAATTTCCCCACAGAGATACATAGAAAGTGCAGAATCCTCATAGTGTGAGCAAATAAATACATTTTCAACAAATCGGAGTATCTTAAAAAAATTGTCATACAGTCCTACTAAGCTCTAACCGACTACATGAATTTTGATTCAGCTTCCTCTGACCTAACGTCAACCATAGGTGTCAGAACTAACTAGTTACATAAACAGCAGTGAACCATTGTGAATGAATGAAATACTGCATAGAAGCAGAAGGTCTTGGGGAAAAATGCATTAGTGAGCCCTTGCTGAAGAGTCTTCATCGAGAACAATGTCATTCAGAAATAAATAAGCACGACTTGCTTGGCTACATGGAGCAGAAACAATACACAGTGAATGTGACATCTATTTTGAACAAGATGGCGTTGAGGCCAAATGAGCATAATGCATAAAAATGCCACTTCAACAAATCATATCAAAAATCATTTCAAAGGCAATAGCATCATGTATGTGTGCACGTGAATTGAGGGCAGATAATTTGTCAAAACACTATCATTAATACACATTCTTGATTAATGCACAAAAGCGTCTTCACGGTTGCAAGAAGGGTGATGGATTTGGACTGAGGCACAAGTGGGATAAGGTGATGCCCAAAAAGCACAAGTGAGGGACAGGCGTAGAAGCTGAATGAGTGAGGGGCTAAAGGATAACGGGGGTAGGAGAGCAAATCGAGCACATAATGTTTGAGAGAGGGAGAGCATAGTGCAAGCTCAGCAAAAAGGACGGATTAACCAAAAAATATAGGTTCAATGGGTGCACTAAAAGATCAAACAGATGCACATCCGTGAATAACCAAACACCAATGTTTTGAAGTAGCTCAGGTGAACACCCAGGCGGTGAAGGGGTTAATAGGACAATCTATCCAATGTCATTCCCTTCAGAGCCATATCTGTGGAATCCAGGTTCCTCATAGTGGAGATGATTCTGAAGCACCAGATATCACTGCCTAGATGTGCAGTAAACGCCTTCTTCTAAGTTAAGCCCTTAGAAGTTTATGGCACAAATTAAAATGGCTCTGCAGACAACGACCCCCCAAAAATATGCTGCTTTTCTCACTCTATACAAGGTTAGAAATTATGAAGGCCGTGATGCAGGAGGATAGTGGAGGAGACTGCAATAGGGAGCAGAATTGTTCTTTTGTTGTGAGGTCGGAGGGGTCTGGGAGCCCTACTGGGATGCGGGCAGGTTTGAAGAGTATGGTGCACAAGGAGGCTAGGAGCGAACCTCATATGGTGGGGCTTGGACAGATTGCCGATGGCAGGAATCCTCCACTTCCTGGTCATGCGCTGTGTAAGAAGATGAGCTGCTCACATCTTTTGTCCCACCCGCAGTCCTTTCACAACAAGCATGCGCTCTGAGTTACAATATTTACTAAACATTGGCTAGAGCTGATTTACACTTAGGCATTATTTTAATATTTGTACGATTAAAGGTGGTCCAATACTATGGCCAGAATTGATGATTTGGCTGGTAGCTTCACACCTAAATCCGAACAATGAGTAATAATTCACAGAATGGGACATAACTGGTTGGACCCAAAGTTATCGGGCCCTTTTCTGCAGGTTTTCTCCATTTAGGGTGACCAACTGGCATAGGTGCAAATTCAGGACGGTGAGTGTAAAAATTCAGGACAAAGGGTCAAAATTCAGGACAAAAATTCAGGACAGAAGGTCAAAATTCCGGACAAAAATTCAGGACAAAAGGTACTTTTTACAGACCCATCAGAGGAGGTCATGCAAGAGTATATAAGTAAGTAAATAGACAACCAATATAAGTACAGGGTGCAATGTACAGCAAGCAAGAAAAAACAGTGCTGTTCTCTTTCGGACCAGCACAATCACCAAGTATGTGCTACTCTTGCCCATTAATTCTGTCCTAGCATTGCAAGGTGATGGTTCAAACCTAGGTACAGGGTAAAGGAGCAGTGCTTTACAGAGTGCAACTTCAGATAGCTAAAATAAATGCCACCCTGTGAGATCGCTACACTTGCATACCATAACCAGCTGGGTGCACTGAAACTGGTCTAGTTCTCCCCACTCTTTCTGTCTGATTTCCCTCATACCATTCTCTCACTTGCTCTCTCTTTCCTTACTCTTTCGTCCACTTTTCCTTCCTCAAACGTCTCTCGCTGTTTGCTTTTCCTTCTCTTCCTTTTTTCTCCCCTGCATTCTCCTTTCTTGAGCTTCCATCCATTCTTCTTCTCCTTTCTCGCACTGTCCTCTCTGCCCGCTTTTCCTCCTTAACTTTTATTCTCTCCCCTGTATTCTCCTTTCATCTATCTCCCCTCCATCCACTTTTTCTCTTTCTCCTAGAAGGTCCTTTTTCACTTGATTTCCTCTTTTTATGAGTTCTCCTTCTTACTTCCACTTCTTACTTTTGTCCCACACTTTCTCTCTCTCCTCCATCCTCAATCTCCTTTCTCAAACTCCTTTTCTTCCTCTTATGCTTTTTTTCCTAGTTGTGTCCTCCCCCCTCCCCCCTCTCCCTTGATTCCTCCTACATCTTTTCTTCCTCACTCCTTTAGTCTACTTCTGCAGCAGTGATGGCATTGCTCACTATAATCTGTGGTGGGCCGGTATGTTGGTTCATGCACCCCAGCAACAAACTGCAGAGGCACAAATAAACAAAAACACCACTGCAAAAACCACTGACATTTGACTCAAAAAGATCTGAATTTTAATTAAAAAATAAACATAACCTCTACTGAGAGGACTTCTTGGTCTCTCCATAGCACACAAGCAAAAATGAAATGCCTTTCTGCACTTGAAGTTGAAGGTATTGAGTAAACTTAGTGCTGCACTACTTCTATAACATACAAGAAATGCATTGCATTTGTTACTATCTCAGTGTTCACTGATCCAACAGTGCCATGCTACATACATTAGCTGCAATTCCCACATGAAAAACTTCTGCATTTTTCATAGTAATTATTTTTTAATGTTTCCTTACCAGTGCTTTGGTAGCCATAGTTCATTCAGGGCCCCTGTTCTCTTTAAAACTGCTGGTCATTGTTGGATTAAAAATAAAATCAACAGCCCTGAGCACACGGAGCAAGAACTAAAATCTACAGAGCTCCTAAACTGGATGTGCTGTCAACGTCGAACCCCCACAGATTTTTAATTGCTAGACTGTAACCAGCTCATAAGGAGACAGGCCTTTCCGTATCTCCAATGTAGTAAGGAAAAGGAGTGCTGCACGCCGAAAAAAAGCCCCTGGCAACAGGGAAGGTGCCACACCCCTGTGGATTAATGTGCTTGATTTAGGGCCGACTCTCAGTGATCAACAGGCAAATTATACAAGCCGCAAGTTCCCCAGAGTATTCTGATAGAGGAAAGCTCCTCTGCTACAATCTACTGGCTCCAAGTGAGCCACTCGCCTCCAAGGCACTTACTTGCATGCACATGATCTGTTATAAGCCAGACAGCCCATTGTCGTTCTAAATTTGATAATCAGCTGCAGTCAGAATGACAATGGGCCTCTCCACAGCCTGTGCGAGGTCGGGGAGGGTCTGCTGCATCCTGTGAAGTTCAAAGAGAAGTGCGAGCTGGCCCCAAGAGCTTTTAAACTCTTGGGTCTTCTCACAGGGGAACAGCATAGTTTGCTGAAATGCCCAAGATTACGGACAAAAGGCGTCCGTAAAAGGAATGATGACGAACAACGGACATGGCACCAAAATGACGGACGGTCCGTGAAATTTACGGTTGGTTGATCACCCTATCTCCATTCCAGGGACTTTTCAGAGCCGGACTGGCTGTAGCGGGCACCGGGCATTTCCCCGGTGGGCCGCCAGGGTGGGGGCCGTTTTTGTTACAGGGCCGTTTTTGCAGCATAGCTGCAATATCGGCCCTTGTAAAAAAAGTCGGCCGAAACCAGCCCTGGCAAACAGCTCGGCCGCACCCTCAAACCCCCGGGGGGGGCGGCCGAGCACTTTGCCAAGGCTGAATCCGGCCCGCTTACATTTACCACCACCTCACAGCAAGTAGGAAATATGAGGAGGAAGCCACAGGGTAACACTGTGCAGGGTCTAGGGGACAGAGCGAGTTTTGCTGGGCAGGAAGGCTATAATCTGAATCAAGATCCGTGCCCTGCTCCCCTGCTGTTGCCTGGTGGTGGCGGCCCTTTCTTTGACCCAGGCCCCTCCTTCCAAACCCAATACAAGTGGACCTGGTATCTTGCACTCAGTAATTTTAGGTCCAGCTCAGAGTCATCTAGGGAGGCTTGCACCCTGGGATATAATTCCCTTGGACTCGTAATGAAAGCCTTGCACAGGGACTGGAGAGTTAATGTTCCCTTCACTTCCGGAAACCTAACAATCACAGGCCCCTGGTCTAGCTGCGTGCTGCTGCAGCACCAGAGCAGGGCACTGAACTAATGCTGCTCCCATATTCCTATCTTCTGCTGCCAGACACATTTCCGGTACAGGGGAAGAGGAAACAAGGGGGGCTGAATATTCTGGGCATGGAGAGACTTGAACGGCATGCACTAACGACAGCCAGGCTGGAGTCAAATGAGCTCCCTGCAGCTTGCTGCATAATTCAGAAGGAAGCAGCTTTTTAAATGGCTTTGAACTTGACGCCAGGCTAGGTTTGTAGCAGTTGGAAGATCATGATGGCATGCATACCCTAACCCTTGCGCCACTCAAGGGATGAGAGGAGGTACGCAAGCACGCGCGCAGGCCTCACTTGTGCAGGCGCTCAGTAGGCAGCGTGAAGTCGCAGCCCAAGCGTTAACCATTAACGGTCACTATCATATCCCAGCAGGAAGCAGTCATCTTGCGACAAAGTAGTTCTGTTTGTCTCCCATGCTCACCACTGGGAGTAACCGAGCACAAACAAATAGTACGTCATGTAGGATCCTGATGGAGCAGGGTAAATGAAAAAATGTTAACCTCCTAATATTTTCGTAAAATAATTAATAAACATGTTCGTTTAAGTAAATAACCAACAATGTATGTTACATGTTAAGGGTTAAAGGTAACACGCTATTCCGTGTGCAAATTAATCAACTTATAATTGTTTACGTGTCTAACATAACATAATATTTGCGTACTAATTAAATAATAAACGCATGATCCATGCTTTTAAATAAAACGTATAGTTGCAAAATAAAGCGATGGTAAGTAAGGGACAGCTTTATATGTTGCTTTTTGCTAGGTAATACCTAATTGGGGTACATAGAAAGACGGGAGGGAAATGAAAGGGTTTATATTTCTTTGTTTTAACAATATTTTGTTTATCTTTGAAAATAGTGCGCTTAGGCCTGTTGAGCAGCGATATAAAATGGCCGCCAGTTGCTAGAGCACGCATGAGCAGGGAACCATGTGATAGAGGAGAGAAGCTGTGGAAAGGGATGATCACGTGCTGGTGCTGAGAGGCTAAGATGGAAGTATGGTCAAGGCTATTGTGACCTTTCTGAGCAGATGTGTGCCAAGATGATCAGCAAGAACCGTGAGAAGTCCAACTGAATCAATGGACGGAACTGTTGAATCTAAAATGTAGCAGAAAAAGATACAAATTGGACTGATCGAAACGGATGAGCAATGACATAAACTGTGGGAAACGATGCAAGCATGGACATTCCACAAGGAACTGGTTAAGACCAGGAAGTTTGATTAAAATGTATATGGGCCTGAGTTTTGACCAATGAGAAAGAATCACGCCATGAAGATGCAACATTTGATTCAGTAAGCTAGAATTAGGGTATAAGAAGACCTACTCTTGGTGGGAGGGGTTAGTTGCTGCGGGAGTTGCTGGAGAGCAGTTGCTGGAGAGCAGATGCTGGAGAAGTTAGATGCTGTAGATGGGTGAAGTTGCGGTTGCTGATGCTGACGAGCTGATGCTGCTGCTGCTATTTTTATTTTCCAGTTGAGTATAAGATGCTGCTTTTGGAGAACCTTTTTATTCCTGATCAAATTTTCAGTTAGAACTATTAGATTTTTCCAAGACAGATAGATTGATCATTTAGAGTTCTTGCTATGATAACCTTATTTTCCGTCTAATCGATATGCATTGCAATTTCAATGTATTCTTATAATGATGATAAATGTAAAGATCTGAATAATAAACTTAAAACTTATTTCTTGCTTCAAAACTTTACATAAACTTTATTATTCTTTAAACAAATGACTCAGTGATTCTTTAGCTCAATGATTAAAGTAAATTGATAAAGAGTTTATTGTGATTGAGCTGGTCTTAATCATCATCAACTGATTCCTACTAGTTGGTCCATCGACCAATGAGCGGAATACCTTAAAGCAAATGAGAAATATTATGTCATGATAAAAGAGGTATCCCGTCTCCTTCCAGTGAATCGTTTTCTCCTAGGTTAATGACGGAGGAAATCCAGGGAATAAATGAGTAAGTGAATGTATATGCGGTGTTATGGGCCCCACCGTCATATGGATATAGTGTGTGTGTTAGAGAAATAGTTGCACCTGGATGACCGAAGCATATAGGAGAATTATTTTTATTGTTAGCGCTGGATCAATCCCCAGAGCAGACGGACGGGCAGACCATGGAAATAAATGACAGACTCATTGGTGCTGAACTGAATGTAATTAAGGGCGTGGCTTAAAAGCAGGTAAGCTAAAAATCTGTGCTTAGCATAGTGTGCCGCCCGACTTGTATTTTGCTGTTTCTGTCGTTGCATCCAGATATATGATACAACAAGTAACATCATACCTACAAGTTAGGACTATTGGCTTTGTCAAAGGTTGTTAGTTGTATAAGATAATTAAGCAGCAACTGTGGCTTGTATATAATATTGAAAAAGCTTCCACTTAAAGCCCTGGTGTTAGAAGGTGGTTCTGACCATCTGAGCCGCCCGGATTTTTCGCTTTTTGAACACCTATGTGTTGAGCTTTTACTGTGGGAGAGCCTCATAAGTTGGGACTCACCCACAGTGAACTCATGATGAAAGAGACTACATGTGGATTTTACTGGTGTCCCCCTAGCTTGACTCGGCCGCTGCGCAGCAGCTGGAGTAAGGGGCACTGGGCTGGTTGCATGCAGACACCTGTGTACATGCGTGTGCACACGTGTAGGGGCTGCGCAGGGGAGATTCCTGGCGTGCGCAGTCCAGGAGCAGCTACAAAGTGAAAGGTGTGGCAGGACTTATGCAGAATTGGGTGGTGACATGGAATAGGCTTTATACACTGGGAAGAAACATGCCAGGGAAAGTCAGTGTGTTTTACTGTGTTTTTCACTTCATTATTCCCCTATGGGGAAGTGGAGCCCATGGGCTAGTGTCACTTTCCTAAGGCCTACAGATTCCAGACATGCATTAAAGACCACTGTAACGGGTGTGAGAAGAAGTATTCTGCAGAGTCCAAAGTCATATTTGTACTGCTTTTGGGTCATCCAGAAATGTCATATTTCTCTGAGTCTGCCATAACCAGGGCCTGGCTGGGGGCTGACCTCCGTAGGCTGGATTGATAACCTTTCTTCCACAAGCTAAGGCCTCCTCTCCAAGGAAGAGAAGATGGGTGGGGCTACAGGCTCAGCCATCAGCAGCTATCACTGGGTGCCAGGCACCAGGCTGCACCAAGGAGGGAAGGCAGCGAGGGGGGAAGGGGCCTTTTCAGAGACCATGTGGCAAGAGACCCTGGACGATGCCATTTTGAACAAACCCAGAGGCTGGGCAGGAAGGAGGGAGCAGGGGCAGTGAAGTGATGTGTCGCTGTTTGATAGGACAAACAGAGACTTCCTGCCAGCCCCCTACTCAACTTTTAAAAAGAACCTGCACAGGAAGAGAAGCTCTCTCTGGGGTGTGGTCTGCTGAGGCAGAAGGTGCTGGAGCCTGGCGCAATGGGCAGTTGGAAGGAGGAACCCCCTGACTGCTCCAGAATCCTGAACAGCACCAGGAGAAGAGACCAGGACCAGTGCGCAGAAGCAGGGGCCTCTGCGCAGGGAGAAGAGAGGCGCAGGGAGCCAGTGAAGACAGCTCCCTGCTGAATCCCCCCTCTCCGAGAGGCCCAGAGGGCGAAGGAGAGTGCTCCCATGGCTGGGGGGCGCCACCAGGAGCAAGAAGACGTGAAAATGGAGAAGATCGGACCCCCAGGGGCTGAGATATGGCCCCTGGAAGGTAGGCGACCTTTGACCTTTCATGGGACCAACGATGAAGCACGTGGGGCTCCGCCGCCGGTCTGTAATGGGCCCCCGGGGTGGGTCAGGTCCCGGGGGCTGCCCCCAAATGAAGTAAAGCCGGGGTGCGCCGTCGCGCACCCCGTGAAGGTGCTGCCGCGGGGTGCCAGGAGCCCACCCTGGCCCCCGCTGAAAACTAAGCCGGGGAGCGCCGTTGTGCTCCCCGTGAAGAGTTGCAGGGGGAGGGGCCCGGGATCCCACCTCCGGGCCCAGTGTTTTGATGGAGGCGGGGAGCGCCGTCGCGCCCCGCGCGAGGCTGACTGTCGGGGAGCGCCGTCGCGCTCCCCGTGAATATGCCCAAGGGGCCGGGACCCCATCCCCGGGCCCCCGAAGAAGTGGAGGAGGCTTGCGCGGGGTGCCAGGAGCCCACCCTGGCCCCCGCAGAAGTGGCAAGTCGGGGAGCGCCGGCGCGCTCCCCGTGAAGATGGTGAGGGGGCCCGGGACCCCATCCCCGGGCCCGAAGCACAGGAAGGTGGGGGGAGTGCTGTCGCACTCCCCCGAAGACCCGCCAGTCCCGCTGAAGCCGCCGGGTCTGCCCGCTCGGAGCGGGCAGACCAGAAGAGCCGCACTGGCTCCCGCGGCCGCACATAAGAGTGCGGGCCAGGCCGGGAGCCAGCCAGAGCAGCCGGGGTGGGCTCCCCAGGCTGCACCCCCTTCTACAAAGGGCCATAGCTGCGGAGGGCCCGGGTGGGACCGGGCCCCCGCGAAGAGGACTAGAAGGAGGAGCCAGGGGCCGGGTGGGACCAGGCCCCCAACAACCAGCAGAGCGGCCGGGGGTGGTCTCCCCGAGCCGCGTCCCCTTACCTGGGGGTCCGGGTGGGACCGGGCCCCCCACCGAGGCCGGCCGAAGCGGCGGGAGGCCGCCGGCTGCATCGTGGCTCTCCCCAGCACAGCGGGAGAGCCGCTAATGAAATATTCATAAAAAGGAGCACGAAGCGCCCCAGAATGCCTTGCCAGGCATTTGGAAATGTGCAGTTTTGGTGCTTGGTGGCCCCCAGAGGAGGGGGTCACCCTCATGTGTGAAAAGAGGTGCAGGGGGAGCTGCAGGAGCAACGCAGCCTCCCCCAGCACAAAGAACAACAGTCCGCCCATAAGTTTCATGGGGCATCTGAAAGAATAACCCCTCAAGGGCTCAGCCAGCATTTAAACACCTGGGCTGGCACATTTGTTCTACAGCTGGAGGTGCATGGAGAGGGGCGCCAAGGGATGAAGGGCTGAGTTGGGGATGTCTAGAGAAGGGCATCCCCTGGAGGTGAAGAGGTGCAATTGCACAGAAGTGCATTTTTAATGTTATTTCTGTAGAGTGCATTGACCAAGGTTATTTCTTTTTTTAGGAGGACTGGAAGTCACTTGTGTAATGTGAAGTACATGTGTATTGAGAAGTACAGGTGTAATGTGAGTCATAAGCAAAGTGGGGTTAGGTGGCTAGACATTCCTGCTAGGGTGTCTGGCTGTATATGCTCAATCCCGAGATTCATCTGTGATGCCTTTTAGAGGTTGTAATTGCAATGCATTATAATGGTTAACAACTGTGATAAGTACTGTCATTTTAAGTGATGCTTAAACATGTATTCTTGCTGCTGCTGTTAGGTGAGGAACAACCCAGACTGTTAGCCCCGAAGATTTAGAGGTGCATACTTTATGGTCAGTAGGAGATGCTCAGTCAGGGTTATGTGTCACCAGGGCAGGTGTACCCATTTTTAATGCTTGTTGCGGTAATGGGGTGGGTCGCCACTGGGATGGTGCCAGTGTGCAGGGCTCACGCCCCAGGTTATGTTCAACTAAGTGCATTGGGGGGCAAGATGATGTGCATTCATGGGAGTGGTGGTGCTAGACCACACCCCCCCTGTGGGAGGGGTGGAAATGTTATGCAATGTCACAAAGTAATTCCAACAGCTTATGTATATTTGTAAATTGGTGCATAGTATTGAGTAGTGTGTGTGTTTAATAAATGTACTCTTACTTTTATAAAGCAAAGTACAGACTGGACAATCAATTATTGAGTGTTATTTCTGCGCACCTGCAAATGGCGATTACTAGCCCACACCACCTCCCTTGAGTAAGCCTCAGACTGCTCTGCAACGCTACCCTCTGAGAGTCAGGCGCTACAATTGGGTGTTTGGTTCCCAGTGAAGGACAAATGTAGTCATGTTATTTGTGCAGGCCTCACAGATGCTGCCTCGTTTTCCAACACCTGGTGACACCACGACAATGTTGCTGCTCCTGCCTTTCAAAAAGAGAAGGGAAATCCAGAGAGAGAATGACTCTCTTTAAAGGATTTCCCTTCTCTACAACGCTCACCTGGCATGACGTCATGCCGTAACTCCTCCACTAGTGAGAAGTGTGAGCACCGGCACATGATGTGTCTACTGTCACTGCAGCCCAGAAAAAAACGGACTGCCTGTGCCAGGACACAAAACAGAGCCCGATAGAGACCCGTTTCGAGGCCCCCTGTAAAAAATTGCCGGTGCTCAGCACCGGTGAGACCCGGCCCACTTAAAGCCCTGCTCCCACCTTTGTGGTTTCTCCCACAATTTTCTAGAAGATGAATGACATTCCCATTTTTGTTGACTGTCTTCATGTTTCCACATGTTATAGAGTTATTCTTTTTTTTTTTTAAAGAAAAAAAATAAAATCCATACAAGAATGTGGTTTTAGTGTTCTCTTACAGCGTTACCCTAACATATGTTTGATAATGGCTTATTCAAATGCACATATCATGGTAATAAGCATTTATCTAGAGCCGGCATGGCGGTCAAACAGCCACTATATAATATTTTTTCCCAATATGTAGATAAATTTGGGGGGATGGGGAAATAGGAAATAGATATATGTGCATCCTTCCATGTTACTTCTGAGGGTGTGTGGGGGGGACAGTGGAGGGATGTGTGGGGACGGAGAGTGCGTGTGACTGGAATTGAAATGATCACTTCTTGAATCCCTATCTGTGGGCAAGGTCAGGGCCGGACTGGCCATAGCAGGCACCGGGCATTTCCCTGGTAGGCCGCTAGGGTGGGGGCCGGTTTTGGGCCCCTGGGGGGCCGTTTTTGTTACCGGGGGTCGGCAATATCGGCCCCCTGTAACAAAATCGACCGAAACCGGCCCTCGCAAACTGCTCGGCTGTACTCCCCCTCACCCCAGGGGGGGCCGGCTGAGCAGCTTGCTAGGGCCGGTTTCTGTTCCCAGTCCGGCCCTGGGCAAGGTTGAGCACTCCTGTGAGTGGTCTTAATATGTGCCTTGTGAGGAGGAGAGGTGAACCAGTTTAGCGTTCACAAGTACTTCCTTCATGCACGTTTTCCACCACGCAGGCTTCTTTTATTAAACCTTCAAAATTACAAGGGGCGAACCATGAACTTGCCTCTGGCGGGAGAAGCTCAGGAGAGCAGTGCCATAGAAATGGGACCCTTCACCTTCATTGAACAGAATATCTCTAAGTGTTACATATTAGAATTCAGTATATCGGACCAGAATAGGTACTTCAAGCAGATGTCCCCTCCTTAAGGCAATTTTCAGTGTTCATGATTGATATAACGTCAGAGCGCCTGAACAAGGGATCCCTATGTTGCAATTAAAAGTGAGTCGAGGCAGGTAAAGGTCTCTTGAGGCAAACAAGTACATAGGTTGAAATATTTATTACCAAGTGGACCAGTGCAGTCGCAAGGTAATCAGGTCTAGGAGTCCGGTCTCCGCCAGGCGTGTGATGTGAGTTCAGTTCCTAGGTATCTACTTCTGGTTCCAGCTAAGAGACAGAATCCTGAGTTACCACATGAAGACACACAGAACCAAGACAGGATATGACATCAGGACAGGGAAGGGACCAAGAGATGGCACAGGATGCAACACCCTACCTCCACCTCTCGGTCTCAATATGGTGTTGGTTCAAAATCCTATATTTGTACTCTAGATATTTCAATACAGTCACGTAAATCATCCCATCATGGCCTCCATTTCCAACCTCTGCTGCTCCACTGAACAGCTTTTCCTACTGAGCAGAGAAGGCAGCACTGCTATGCATGCATGGAAAAGATCAGGTGGGAATGGAGATGGAAAACCTACTTGTCCACTTCGATTTATATACGGCTTTGTTCTTTATAAATTATATAATTTCTCCAAGACACAGTCTCTGGGTGCTCGAGGTCCACTGTGCACAGGAGCAGACCCCCTACCCCATTGCCAGGATGCCCCAGAGGCAAATGCTCTGACATGCACAGAATCTGCAGACAGCCTGCCTGTCCCCAGAGACCCCAGCCGTGACCTGAGGTCCTCGCGCCATATACTGATGCTCCTGTTTCAAGTGAGTCACTGCCCAGAATGCCATTATAACCAGATGGCTACCTCTGGGATTCCTTTTCCAGTTATTTCAGCCTATTGAAAGCAGTGTTGGAATAGTGCCAGGTGGCCAATAATGTGCTTTCAACACGGAAATGCACTTATTTGCAATTTGCTCTTTTATTTCAGCAAGCTGCTGCGACTTGCAACCACTTCAGAGATTCATGGCATGTTGGATTATTTTGGAGAGGTTTCATGTGCCATCAGGAGTGTAGCTCCAGTAACTGTGGAGTTCTAACTCCCATATGACCCTCCTCCCCCATGCTGTGCCCACCCTTGTTTTAAGGGGTGTTTAAATATTGGAAACATTTTGAAATCAGAGTATGCGAATTCCCCCAATTCTTTATCCACATGGTTTAGAAGCAGATCCTGGAACAATCCTCTGAAAGCGGATTGGTCAATTAGAGTTTCCTGTGGGTAAGATAGACGCCAATTAGGGGTAGCCATGGTTAGCGTCTGCTACCCCTATCTTGCTCTTTGGTACCCCTAACACAGCTGTTGCCGCTCTTACTTTTTTGGGGAGGGGGGGACAGGAAGACATCAGGAAGAACGTAAAGTAAGATGGAGTGTAAGAGCCATGTTTCTACTCCTGAGCAGCAAATTGGAGGATTCTCAGTGACCAACAGTGAGTCAAGAAGTGAACCAATTTTTTACCACTGGGTCAAAGGCAGCCGCCACTGCTGCAGGTAAGAGTGGTAGGGCGGGGGGCCGGCTCGGGGAGATTTCGAGAGACGACCACGAGGGAAAATTCATTATTTATTTAATTTTTCCTTGTGGTCGTCTCTTAAACCCCCCCCCCCCAGCCAGCTCCACCACTCTTACCTGCCGCGGCTGGTCAAAGTCTGTGTGATGTCACTTCCTATGCCTCTGAGATTTTGGTGAATTGATTTCCATGATGAGCAATACAAATTCCGAATGGACAAAGGCAAAATAAAACTGTCTCCCCTCGCCCTACACAACACCGGACCCCAATACCTCAACAAACTAATCTCCTTCCACGCCCCCAAGAGAAACTTCCGCTCTGCCGACCTCGCCCTAGCCACAGTCCCCCGCATCCACACGGCCAGAGCAGGTGGCAGATCCTTCTCCTACCTCGCTGCCAAGACCTGGAACAAACTCACCCTCCGCATCCGACGAAGCCTGACACTGCACCAATTCAGAAAGGACCTCAAGACCTGGCTCTTCGAATGATCTACAGAGCTGCTCGCACCCCACATACCCCCCCCCCAGCGCCTTGAGACCCTCATAGGTGAGTAGTGCGCTCTAAAACCCCTGATTGATTGATTGCTATCAAAGCACAGAGGCTAACATTGTTCATAAAATTTCTCTATGGCAACTAGACTACAAAACATAAATAGAGAATTTAGAAATCTCAAGAAACTCCCAGAGTCCTCCAGTATGTAGGTCAAGCACCTCTCCATTGTCCTTCAATTTTCTGCTACTCACAGGAAAGATAAGTACCTTTTGAAAGGTGCTCGTGCAGTGAATATGGCGATAAACAATGGTGTGTTTTCTTTGTTTTGTGAAATGTAGCAGCTGCTTGAGCTCGGCTTATAAGGAATGACATTTTAGTTCTTAAATAGAGTTCTTGATGTACAATGTTGGGTTTATGTGCTGAGATTTACAGTTATTTTGGCGTTTAGGGCGAGTTATTTTTGCTATGTCTGGACCAGCAGAGCTACATTATACATGTATTGCATTCAGTACATTACTAGTTTGTTTTTATACCTGCTGAAAAGAAGGGGACATGTTGAAACCAGGGACTTATTTAGAACTGAAAAGACTGCGCTTTCACAATTTACCCAATGTGATGAATTGATCACATATTGTTATTTTTATAGCATAGTGACGGCAGTCATATTGCTCCTCATCCTAGTAAAGCTTTCAGGTTCATGCATAAATGTATCGGATGTGTGTTGGTTGTGTGACCTACATGTGAAGCAAGGGTGCTTTTTTCAGTGATGGGTGGAGGTGCCCTAAAGTCGTGACGGTACAGCGCATCGCTGAAAGCGACTGCGAAACAAGTGGTGTTGAGAGGGAGCTTGACGAGGTTCTTAGGATAGAGGTGAGGAGAGCAGTGAGGAGGTTGGCTTTGTGCAAGACGATGACCTCTGTGTATGTGAGTAGGTTCTGTGTGTGTGGGCGCATCTGTGTCTGTGTTTGTGATTGCAACAGGTTTTTCGCCCATCATATTCCTTCAAAAGGTGGACGCACCTAGGGAGGGGATGTCACATCTAATAAATACTAGGGCAGTGTATAGTGAAGCAGCTTTTTTTACTGGTTTCTGTAAGATACAACAGATATTATCTTCGGAGGTTTGTGTCAAGGTGGTCGTGTCAGATGTTTTTGTCCCATCTTGAGAGATTTATGGAAGTACAGATGGCCATAGATGTATCTGATGTAGATCGGAAGGGAGGTAGACGGTTTTGCTGTTTGTACAGAAAGAGTCCCTTGACTCCCCTCAGACTCTACTTGATGGTAAAACCAGGGAGAGTCGCCCCTTGGACAACCCTTTTCATATGGTGGGGTCTGTGACAATCTGAGTTCATCCTTGTGTGTGTAGAGGTCTCAATATGCTTTTTCCGCCTTGAGAACCCCCGCCCTTCCCTCGGATAGCCTTTTGACATACTCTTTGCTTTATTTGGTGTTTTTTTGGAAAACTCTCCTTGATTTTCCGGTTTGCTTCCTCAACTCTCCTGATTCAACAATTGAAGGACAGTGTCATACTGCTCGTGGTCTGCCGGTATGAACACTCAAGCAGAAACCTAGCTCTCAGCTGTGCTTTAAAAAAACAAGAAAGATGGGTGGATTGGGTGAAATTATCCCAGCTACAAGCGATCGCTTGGGCCGTATTCCAGTCCACCCCTAAACAATGCCATTCCAGGGAGAGGTCCACCGAGGCATCCCTGAGCGACTGCCAGTGGCTGAGATGAATTCAAGCATTCTATCCATCACCTTGTTGTTGTTGTTGCACCTATGCAAACAGACAGCTTTCCTAGCAGATACAAATCCTGTTATTCCTGTGAACAGGCCAGGAAACTGGCTTCCCGAATTCTAGAATCAAGTCCTGGAAGAAGAGGCTCCAGTATGGGGCGAACTGCTTTTGAAATGTTCCTGTGGCAGGAAGCAGTCCAGTAAATCTTGCAGCCTGCACAAAAACATATTTCTTCTAATCAATTCAATATGGTTTAGAAGTGCCAGTGGTTAAATCATGAGTTTCTAAAATGGAAACGAACCACTAGCTACTCAGTCCGGTTAATTTCAATGTTACCACCTTCTGTGTATCATTCCAGGATATTTCAGAAAGAACTGAAAACAGAGTGTTTGAAGGAGATCCACCCCTCTTAAAAGAAGTGATTGAAATTCAATTCATTGACAAATGACCAGACAATCATCTCATGTCAACCCTTACTTTCCTTTCATGGGTGTAGGAAATTGGATTCCAACCCATTTAACCCTCTGGATTTTTGCTTTGGGACTCTGTGAGTACCAGGTCACTGAGTCTCACTCATTGTAAACTGTGTTGAAATAGATTGGGAGTGCTAGCCCCCAGTGTCTGCCTTTTAGAATAAGGTCTGCTGCTGCTCAGCTGGGGAAAGAGACTCTGGTTTGCCTGCATGGGAACACGCGCACCTCCAACTGCATACTGAGGGAGTGGGACAGTGGGGCCATTAAGAGATTTGTGCTGACCTGGAGTAGGCCTTATAATGTGAGTGGTCAATCTTATTGTAAGTCTGTAGTGCTCAAATGACGAATCTGTGCTTATTTTTTTATACATGATGAGTAAAATGTCCAGCAAAGTACAGTTTTGCCATAGCTGGGCCTAGAGACAAGTGCGAAACACTGTTCTTATGGTTAAAATGGATTCCAAGTGCATATTCAATGTCTCCTTCTGGCACTTCGAGATTGGTCATATTTCTCTAGCTCAGTTCATAATTAGATTCCAGGCTCTTGTTCCCCCTGCTGGACCAAGTTATTTTGCTGGCCAGTGGAATGTTAAAAAGTCTCCCAATGCAGTAGGGACATTTGCCAGTCCTTCGGTTGTTCTTGGGAAAGGAAAGGGTGGGGATGGAATCTGCATGTGATAATTACCTTTTACGCAGCACCTGGCCTGGGAAGTCTCAACCCCATAGAGACAGAGGAGCACCGTCAGACCCCTGGAGGCAATCACAGGAGTGGCTCCTCTTTGACGTTTTAGTGGGAAGGGACCAGGCAACTGTGGTATGTGGGGCAGGACTTAGGTTCTCACAGAAAGTCTTTCAAAGACCACCTCAGTTCGCTGTTTGAAATGTCCAAAATGCTACGAAGGAGGGTTGGGTCAGGAGTGGAGAGATGATGGATCATAGTGACGATTGGACAGATGTGCCCACCTTCTGAAACTTTCCACCCCCACTTAACAACCTTTGCACAGGGTAGAAAAAGAGAGGGTGAAGATGTTTTTGTACTGCCTAAACAAGACCATCCCCCTGTCTAAGGTCCTGGAGAATCCTGGACTTTGCCAGGATAGGACTCTGTGGATTCACCTCTCCAGGGCCAGTTGCGCTGGCCCCCATGTACACCCTCTCAGGGATTGAATGTCTGTAGGTACCATCTCCAAATTAATTTCTAGGTCTGGGATAACAGAGGGATGAACTTATTGGGTATCCTGGAGGAGAAGGGTTCCCTTGGAACTTTTGAGGATTGTGTCTGCAGAGGTATAACCCTCATCCAGGGTCTGTGCCCTAATGTCTTTTATCTACACTGGTGCCCTTCAAGCACCATGGAGGATATGGGACATGAAGAGTGAAGACTTTGAGGTGCCGCTGGAGGTGATCCCAAGTTGAGGAAAACACTAGGCGCTGGACAGAGGACAGGTCCGAAGTACAAAGAGCAGTACCAAAACCCAATCAAGCTCTCCAAGGAAAGTAACAATTTAAAAACCAAAGAGCTCTGCTCCTTGAGATTCAGTTAATCCCCGGGGAGGATCAAGACGCTAGAGAGAAAAATGGCTGAAGGAGCATGCATGCATCTTCCTTGGAGGTCTTAATATTATCCCCAAGGTTCCCCATCTTGCTGGAGACTCAACAGCAACTTCAAAGAGTAAGGAATGAAACTGGGCACCACCTCACTCAGGTTCAGTAATGTACCTGTGACCACAGTTCCACGGGACTAAAGAAAAGTGAGCGCTGCTGTTCTCTGGCCCGCCTCCAGGGAGCCCCCAGCGTCCATGTTCCAAAGGTGTTGTGTTGTGCTGTCCTTTGCCTCATGCCCTTGTCCATGGTCGCAGGCACACCCAGCCTCAGTTTCCCACTTACACGGCCTGTGGGTGGGAGAAAGAATGCAGGAGTTGACTCCCACACCGTTTCTGCAGGGCTTTGCTGAGTGGGGATCCAGTCAGGGAGCACTGGCATGGGCACCCAACCCAGGTGGGGAAAAAGGAGTGGCTCAAAGTCACAATCTTAAAAAAAAAGACAAAAGAATAGACTTTGGGCAGGGGGATTGCCCCATCTACCATCACAGCTCGAAATCATCTGGGCCCACGGATTTTCTCAGGTGGGGAGGGGCATCTCCAACATCAAACAGTGTTTGTGGGGCTGTCAGGAGTGAGTCAGTCACTGCAGAAGCCCCCACAAAGTTTCCCAAAGGTTGCCCTAAGTCACAAACTGGGGTTACATTGAGGAACCAGGGAGAAGATTGCTTTTCTTTCAAGCCCTCCTGAAGCTTGGGCTTTTGCAAAAGCACATGCTCCAGGTGTGCGGATGGTGGAGACCTCTGTAGGTGGGCGCTAAGGCTGCCTTGCAGCAGATTTAAAGGTAGAAGAAACTCATGCACACCCTTTAATGAAAATTGAATTCTTTTTTGATGGTGTTGACTTCAACAGTGAATCATTAGGTGTACTAATGTGGTTATAGGATTCAGTGCTTGTTAGGGGTGGGAACCTTTAGGAGGGTGTCACAATAGGCATTTCCACCAGCCATCACATAGATATTGGAAATTGAAATAATAGTATTGCGTAGTATGTGCATAATAAAGTACTTGTCCTTGTTATAAGTAAAATCACTGACTGGACAATGATTTATTGAGTGTTTGTTGCACCCGTGGACTGGGGTACTAACCCACACTGTCTCCCCTGAGTAAGCCTTGCCTGCCTCTTCCTCGCTACCCTGAGGGAGCCAAGTGCTACAACTGGATATTTGGTTCCCAGTTACTTGTGAAGGACCCACTTCCTAACCAACTAATAACTCAATTTCGTACAAGGAATGTTGTGTGTTGCCCCTGGAGTACCTGGGCCTGACAGATGCCTTGGACAGGGTTGTTAAGAGATGTGACATGGTGTGAAGCCCTCCAGTCTCAAGAGTGAACCTCATTTTACTCACGTATGCTGGATCAGACATGTAATATCCCCAGACTTATAAACAGCAATGCTAGAAAAGATGACTTATGCTTTCTGCTGGCAGTGTGTTTTCTCTTTCTGCTCTGAGCTATGCACAGAATATTGTATTTTATGCTCCATCTGAATGAGAGCTCAGATCATGTGGCTCCTGGGCTGCCATTTATGGCTTCTAGTCGGTGTATCTCTTGGAATATAGCACCCATTATCATTCACTGCAATGTGTCTTTTACAACCGAGTAACAGACTTCCGCAATGTTGGCACTGACAGCAGATGCTAAACTCCAAATGCAAGGAAACAGTTATGCTGTGCTCCCTGACCCCGCTGTGTTTTCTGCATCACAGCTGTCAGAGATCAGTGCATCTAGTAAACTAACAAACACGTTCTTTCAAACTTTGGAGATAAAATAGCTTACACCGTTGTTTTCATAACTGACCCCTAAGCAACTTGGCAGGCCGTCTTCTACCTTTCCCTTTGCTTTCCGAAGGAATAATATTAATACTTTGACATTTGCCAGTGTCCTCTACGTGCTGTGACATAGAGCAGGACAGGTCTACAATAGTAGGTTGTACTGTGAAGACACAGGGATGACATTGGTGCACATGGAACTAAGGCCTGTTTTAGTTCTCATCCGCCAGAAGGGGATACAACTTCCACTGTTCGAAACGCAAGGCTATCATGGAAACACTCTTAGGCAGATAGATTTTCTGACATTCATGTTTTTGATTAATATATATGTTTGTGAAGGATATGTCAAAAATAAACAGATGGTAATGGTGCTGCAAACATGGGAAGTTAACTTGTAGATTTTGACATCTTTCCAGTTTCTATCGAGAGATTTGCATCTGGTACGATGGTTCACATGTGGGACTGCCAGCCTCTTTGCTTGAGGACCAGAACAGATCTGCTTGTTAGAACAGAGTGCGTCGGCTGCCCAGCATGTCTGCAGACTCCTGCAGCGCTTGGGAACGGTGTGTGAATCTCAGGCCCTGCATTGCATGGTGTGCAGTCTGCATTGTGCTCGCGCGTTTCTGAGGCCGCATGCAGGGCATGGAGGCACTACATTTCTGGGGGGACAGGGACAGGCTTGGGAGCTTTCCATTGACCCTTTACAAAGTGTCCGTAGTCTGCAAGCTGTAGTCTCTGCTAAAAGTATATAATCAGAAAGGCAGGTATGTCGTCACAGTTTGCAAGTATACTTTATTTTTATTTACATTCTGAAAAATGCGAGGGTGGATGTGTGATGTCTAGCATAGGTTTTGTAGTGGATGGATACCCTTTGTTAGAAATGGGGGTCTCTAGTTGGCAGAGGTAGGTACCTTTGTCCAAATAGGGGCCCTTGCTTCTAGTCAGGGTAAGGGGGATACACTCCTAAAATAACCCCTGCTCACCCCCTTGGTAGGCACACTGGATGGTTAGGCAAGAAAATACCAACTTTCTAAAAGTGGTATTTTCAAACACAGAATGTAAAAATCACCCTCACTAAAAGATGCATCTTAACATTCTGAGTTCAGGCATGCTAAACTTTATTTTCTATCTTGTTCCTGGGGTCAGTTATGTTTATAAGATGTTATAAACTAACTCCCCATTCTGGCCTATGGGAATGGGAACAGATAGCCTTGCAATAGTGAAAAATGAAATTGGCAGTATTTCACTATCGGGACATGCCACACACATCAGGGCATGTCCTACCTTTCACATACAATGCACCCTACCTTAGGGGTGACTAATATGTAGAAAAGGGAAGGTTTAGGGACTGGCAAGTGTGTGCACTTGCCAAGTCGACATGGCAGTCCCAGACTGCACACAGGCTCTGCAATGGCAGGCCTGAGCCATATTTTACAAGCTGCTTCGGTGGGTGGCACAATCAGTGCTGCAAGCCCACCAGCAGCATTTGATTTACAGGCCCTGGGCACACATGGTGCACTGTACTAGGGTCTGACAAGTAAATCAAATAGCCAATCTTGGAATCACTAATCCATAACAACAATTTACAAAGCGAGCACTTGCACTTTGGCACTGAACAGCAGTGGCAAAGTGCCCAAAGCATCTAGACCAGCAAAAACACAGGAGGCAACAGCAGAAAAAATGGAAGGGAGACCCACGCCAATGGTGCCAGGTCTAACACCCTTTAATTCTTTTATCACATTGTCTGCAGTACGCATGCAAAATTTGAAAAGTTGAGAGAGAAGAAAACTTTAGTCAAACTCTGCTTGCCTCAAATCCTGTCTACTTTTTTAGTAGATAGGGCTTTGCATCGAAAACCGTGAGTGATTGCATGGGAATGCCCATGTGCAAACCATGGAACATCCCCTTGTGCAAAGTAGCACACAGCTCTACTTTGTTTTACGTTGGGCTACTTTACAATGCAAGTCAGAATTTGTGATGGAAAGTAAATCCCAACACAACACTTTGTCCTGGGCTTGCACCACTTTTGTGATGCAAACCCGGTTAAAAATGAGTCTATTTCCCCCCTAAGTCTTTTTTGACATTTTGTGGCATCCTGCCTTATACTGTGTTCAGCCTACCATACACTGTGTGCAGAACGTTTTTTAAACTGACCTACAGATTCACAATGCTTTCTCTCCCGGGCTGGGACCTCATAGGTCTATAGACACACAAGTTACCAGTCCCCAGTGCACCAACCAGTTATACACAGAGGTATCTGAAGTAATCATTTTATACAACCAAGCTTTCCTACCAGAACAATGCATTCCCCAAAGAACAGTTTCTTGCATTTATTTTTTAAGTTGTCTGCGTTATTTTTTACATGTAGTTATCGCTCCGAGTCAGGGCCACTGGAATTATGTGGCGGGGAGGACCAAGTTATGTGGCAGGGTGACTAAACTATGCAGCAATAATAGGCAAATTATACAGCATGATGCAACACATTTTGTGAGGGTATTACTTCATTATTTTGACATTTTTACAAATCTTAACACTGTGCAAAAGTTGTATCTCATTAATACAAGTTACAAGCCAAATATAGGAATAAGCAACTTGTCATCGTGCGAATGTCTTTCCACTGCAGGGCGATTAGTGTCACTGCAGGTGTAGTAACTTTTGAGCCGCTTGAGCTAGAAACAATCTTTTGTTAAACTCTGAAGATTATGCAGCAGATGAGAAATGTGGGAAATCCATAAATAAAGCAGCTGCAGAATCACATTATTCCAGCGGCCCTGCTTATGGGGAGCTGCTCGATAGGATATTAGTAAAAGTTACAAGCTGACCCACGCACTAATTTACAAAACATTAGCACAATACAGTATGATAGTACTTTCCAAGACTGACTATTCTCAGTCTGATGTGAAATGCAGTCACCATCAGTAGCGGCTCGTATAGGGCGTGCTGCGGGGTGGTGGGGCGGGGTGGGGGAGGGGCAGGGTGGGGGGTAGCAAACACGGACATACGACGGAACGGAGGAACGTAATAATTACTTTCTTCCGTTCCGTCCTATGTCCGTGTTTGCTACCCCCCACCCTACCCCTCCCCTGCCCCGCCTAACCGCCCCGCAGCACGCCCTATACGAGCCGCTACTGGTCACCATCAGCTGACCCATCATGAATTCAAAAAGCAGAAAATTACATCTTTCAACATTAAATGTAAAAAAAAAAATGGAGAACGGGGAAAACAGTTGGCAAAAGGCAACAAAGTGGGAAGCTTCACGATAGAAGCCCTGAAGATCCTACCACTAGACATCCAAACGTGCTATGTTTCAGAAAGTGGATTAATGTACACAAACAGCTCCACTTCTGGCTGCACGGTCCTGGCACGGGATTAGGTAGTACAGATATCAAGGATCTTGCTTAGGAGGCTCTCACAGCTGCTTCTTGAAGAGCCATGCTGGATTTGAGCCAGGAAAAAATATGATTCAATTAAATATTTAAAATGTAGGTTTTTTTTGGCTTGGGTGCCTCAATTTTTAAATCAGTATATATTTATTAAATATTTCATAAAAAAGAAAGAGACAGAACCATGACACTGGGGTAAACGTCTGCTGGATCCTTAAATAAAACTATATTCATAAGTTATCTGCAAATCACACACCAGCAAAATGATTTAATAATATTTTGTATTTTTTACATCATCTCTGCCATGTGCCTGTTGTAGTCAGAATCACTGTTACCATTATTTTTATACACTGAAAAACAAGTGAGGATTAAACAGGTAATGCATTGCTGTCTCTATTTAAACTTCACATGTTGTTGGAGTGTACTTGGTTACTCTATAATAATCTCTTACCTGGCAGTTGTAAACTGCAAATGTCAGGCTTGCGGGCACATTGATCGCCCTCTTTTTCAGCGTGAAGTTTAGCATTGGCGCAAGGTAGGGATGCAGAATTGTCAAGTTTCCCAGGTCCATGCATGATGATCTGCTTCAGTCAAGGTTTTTTTCTTGGATTCTGGGACTTGTAGTCATGGTTTCTTAATGGAATAAAAAAAAAAACTCACACAAGAAAGGGGTGAGAGGAAAATGAACCCTCTTCGACCTCCCACTTAATACTGTAATATCACACACAGAAGAGGGAAAATAACACGTGCGGGTGGGTGAGTGTAGGGGAAATGCACCAAATTGATAAAACTGCCCTCACACACAGCAAGCTGTGTCATGCTTCATCATAGGGCTGCTAACACACCTCCGCGTCAGCCCAACGCTGGAGGTGGAGCAATAGGGAAGGGGAAGACAATACAACATACAGTGTCCAATCACAGGTGAGAAAAAAGTGCAGGAATAAGTGGTATAAAACTGGTATCCAGGGATCCTAGTAGTAAGTTTAATAATAGGTCCCCTGTCCAGAATTAAAACAAAATAGTGGATGTTAGGTTGGGGAGCTTATAATGAGACGCCAACCCCTCCACACTGCTATATTGTCGACATGTTTCAGCCGGCACCATTAATACCCCGGTTTTCCTCAGGACTCTCAACACTGTGATCCCTGTGTATTCACCCTCATTCCTATCAATCCGGAAATAAAGGGGATATCGCCTCCACGAGTCAATGCTCGGTTACCAAAAGTTGCGGAGCCCCTCGTGTTCGGAGAGGAACCTGAAAATATTATTAAAAAAAGGAAATCATAAATAACGAGAGATGTGCAATGTGCTGTGACCTATGTACTATGATAGTAAAAACAAAAAAAACAATCCACAATCAGGTGCATAACCAATACAATCTCAAACCACCCAGCTGTAATACTCAATCACACTCAAACGTGTTTAAACGAAAGCAAGTTTTCCGCCATATGTAGCAAAGCAAACTTATTGTCGAGCTCACTTTGTAATGTATCAGAAGATACAACATGGATATTAAAAGGCTCAATGATATCATCAACAATTGTATGTTATGCTTACCGAGTTTATTGAATTTCAAAACTCGAAATGGCAGGGGAGTGAGAACAGCTGCCTACACGCACTCTCTGTGAAGAAATAAAATGAGTCAAGAGACCATGACCGATGTGGTCAATCGCAAAAGCACTCCCACTGTATTTATTAATGGAATAAACAAGAGTACAAGTCCCAGAAATCAAAGAAAAAAACCTGGCTTGGAGCAGTTCATAATGCATGGACCTGGGAAACTTGGAAGGGCTGTTGCTGAGGAGATCTTGGCACACTAGATGGCCAAGAGCCTGGACCTGCCAGCCAGTGGGTCACGAGTGGAGGTCCTGGTTCTTGTCCAGGGCATGCAGCAAACAGCAGCCCGCAAATGGCTTCCTCCTCCTCTTTTGTCCTCAGTGGCACCGGACACTTTGAAGCTGTGGGCGAGCAGGAGGGTGAGCACACAAAGAATGGCCAAAGTCCTGGAGTCTAAATAAAAGGGCAAAGTGCTTGGGGGTGACAGTGAACATCGTGACATCTCCCTCATTGTGTGACCCGCAGTACTAGTGACAGGTCAGAAGGTGGTCAAACGCAGGGCCATCATAGGTTAGCATGGCCACATTTTGAAAGCCAAAAACTGGGATAGTTCGTAAACATAGACGTATAACTACAAGTGTGTATCAATTAAGGGGCATCGAAGCACGTTCAATCATGTGCTGATCAACATAGATCAATAAGACAACGTGGCACTAAGAAGAATTAAATGCAACTTTTATACACAATAGTATCTGTGTTAACAAAATTGATTTCTGATAAGGTTTAATATTTCATTCTGTACCAAAAAGCATGAAAAATTGCCTGAAATTTGCTGAGACAGATAGCGAAAAAACAGGACTGTCCAACAAATCCACCTGGTCACCCAGACCACAAAGACTACACTTAATGACATAGGAGGCAGCACTAGTGCATCCCACAAAACTACGAAACAGACTATATGTTGGAAAGAGAAATAAGATCAGTATTTTAGTGATTGCGCCCTTTGTTTCATTTCAGAAAGTGTTACCTAAGCAGAGCTTAAAAGGTAGAAAAATGGTAGAAGATGTTAGGAAAGATTAAGAATCTGTGGTGCAGGTTTGACCTGACCCCAGCTCCTTTAAAGTTCTGGAAAAGGCCAGGTTTCAGACAGTAAACCCCCTGGTGCCTCTGAGAACCACAGACCTTGATGCCCATCCATCAGCAAGCAACTTGTTCTCAGTGGCAATTCCATCACCTTATGTTATATCCTTAGTTCAATGCTAGTCATACCCTGCCTGTAGAACCTTGCTATGATGTCATCTTATGGAATGTTAGCGGTCAATGTTCACAGTTGGCTGGGCTGAGCAGCATGCTGGCTGCTCCTGGTGGGGTCTAGCTATGGTCTAGCTATGGTCTAGATATGGTCTCCCTCTGGTCTTGATCTGATCTTGTTATGGTCTTGTTCTAATCTTCAATAAATCTACTTGAACTATACCAACCTTCGTGGACTCAATCACCACACTTATACAGGGAGGAGTTACCACCACTGATTTACTGTGCCAGGGTCTGCCATGTTCACCATGGTACCAGGGGGTCAGGGAAAACACACAGAATGATAACTCCCTGCACTTCAAAGCCATTGTCTTTTTTTGTTTGTTTGCATAAACAAACTTGCGCTCCAGGAGATTTTTGTGAAAAACCCAAAAAAACTGCAGAGCAAGCTGAAACTTTATATAGTTTCGGTCAGATTTCACTTTTGCCAACATTGCATCCCCCGCACCCACCTTTTATCAATGAGATCCCCACCAACAGGAGAGGATTTGTAAATCTGGTGGGGGCTCTACAGTTTGGGGTGGGTGCAGAAGTAGGGACCTCTACCAGCCCAGCAGTCTGGCGGGCCTCAGCCTAATTGTACGACTCTGCTGGCTTCCAAACTGCATGATGAAGAGTATGAAATATATTTTGAAAAAAGCACACGGTCAATGGATGAAGCTATACAGGCAACTGAAGTGCTTTAGTGCAGGATTAAGTATCCGAAAAGATGAGTTTACCTGAGGATTCTGGTTATTAGAAGTCCTTTAACCACAATACATCCAGAAGGTCAGGACGGTGAGATGCGACTGCTCTTTCTCAAAATGTGGCCTTCGAGTTTTACATTCCTAGTCATATAGCTGTACTCAGATCCATTCTATACACAATGTTCTACCTCCAAAATCACATTGCAAAGCCAGACCATTCTCTTCCCTATTGTTCCCTAAACCAGTCGTTCCCAAACCTTTTGGATCCACAACCCACTTTTTAGAACCACAAACTTTCGTGACCCACCTACCTTCGAAGAACATGAGGTGGGTAATTTTTGAATGCAACTAAAGCCTCATTTGGTAGCACATTGTCATTTACAGACAGCAACTTTCCCATTGAAATGGCCACTAAACCTGCAGACTTACAGTTTTATTGATAAAACTATGTAACACAAAAATCATAATGTGTGGAAATCCATTTTCTGTGAATATTTATCAGTTGTGCTTCACCAAGCAAGTGTCTTGATTTGTTTTGACCCTATTAAAATCTTTCTCCAGCACAATTCAGAATTACAAACAAGTGATTCATTTTTGCTTTCCGGACTGCTGGATGCATATAGTTCATTTACAGATCTTTACATTTTGTTGTGTTTTGCAAAAAATAACATTTTACTCTCGCACATAATTCACTTTAAAAACTCCTCTCACTTTGCAGTCAAAGAAAGAAAAGTAAACACCAATACCCATGTTAAATAGCCTGACATTTTACTTCTGTTTTTGAATCACTAGCAAATGTGACAAGTTAAACATAACATTTGAAGACCTCTTTATTGATTGCTCTGACTGATCAAAAATCCACTCCCAACCCACAGTTTGGTAAACACTGCCCTAAACATTACCTGGCAGATGAAAAAAAGAAGAAATAGACTACAATACTGGACACTGAAGAACAAAACACACACTCTCAATCACACACTCACTCACTCTCCACCATAAAGGAAATTGACAAAGTAAAGAAACAAGCCAGAGCTCGCTTGTCTTGTCTGCCAGCTACTCGATCCTTTAAACACTCTGGCAAATGCCTAGTGCGGATGGCCTCTGTACAGTTTCACAGAAGTTGATGACCCTCTCCTTCCAACACTTCATATCCTTCTCTCCTCCATGCATGAAGCAATTTCCACCCAGATATCCTGATACTACACCCAAGGCACACACCACACTACTTGCAGGAGCCATAAGTTCCCATCACTTAGCACCTACACAGCATCCCACACCTAGCAAATCTTTAATTCTCCCTTATTCAGTTCCACGCGAACAGGCATAGCAAACTACCAACATCTAGCCAATGTGTATAGCATCTCACAAAAACAAAACCATACATAGGATTTCCTCCAAATATTTGTATGAGGCAGATATTGCTAGCGCTACTTTAGACCATGCATTCACGGAAGCGGCAAAGAGGTGTGATGTCATGAATCCTGATGCAAAACAATTTTGTGGTAACAGAGGAGAGATTTATTGTTGAATGACTGCATCTTTTGGCAATGCCAAATTCTGCCTTCTATGAGGGAGGAAAAAGGCGTTCCGCACGGATGTTGTGATTAAGGTCATGTAAATCTACACCCCTGTTGAACGAGTCATAAGGTGTCTATGGGAAAAGTACGGAGTCTGGTTGTTGCAAACCTATTTCTACCATGATATTAGAATCACACAGACCCTTGTCTTATTTTTCTCCCACTGAGACCCACACACTTCACACTTTAAGTGTGACACACATTATCTTTCAAAACCGATTAGTGACCAGGGCCTCCTACTTATCCCAATTCATCCCTAACACTAAGGGTACATTTACCCTACTCTGTCCTGTTCTTCACCTTTCTGTTGTTCACATACTCAAAAACTGGCCAAAATGATTGGGATCTAACTTGACTTCAGTTCACATTCTTCAGAATTCATCCCCTACCTTCATCCACATGGAAACTGTCAATTATTCTGCGCTCCTTACATTCAAATTCAGAGGCAACATTTACTAAAACATTAATAATCCCACTTCCCTCCTTCCCCCCATTGTCTAGCTTCTTCAATTTCGCTTCAGGGGATTTGCACATAACCTCCTTGCAATTCCAAGTGTAAGGAGGCTGCAATTCCGTCATCACCTTAGACTAAGATGCTGTTTTTTCCCTTCCTTTATGGAGAAGATGAGCTCTTCGGTGATTTCTTTTTCAGGTCCTCCTTACCAGGGTCTGGCTGGGAACCAAAAGTAACCCTGTTTAAAGTGTTCAAACCAACCCTGTGCTTTTCTCTTTCTTTCTTTCTCTTCCCCATCTTTCCCTTTTCTCATCCGCTCTATGTCACCCCTGCAGTACCCACTGCTTTAAACTCTAGGGAGCCTTTAGAAGACTCAGCGGCAGCCCTGGGTCTTCAAAAACAAGCATTGGTAATGCATCGGTTTCGCCTGTGATTAATAATGAGCTGTTTACATCAGTCACCATCGGGGACGAAGGAAAGAGCTCCCTGACAAGGATCACGGGAGTGGAGAGGGTGTGGCACAGCGGCCAGAGCTGCTGACTCGAGCGCTGGTGATCCGGGTTCGAGTCTCTGCGTTGGTCAATATCCTGTGATTGTGGGCAAATTACTTAATCTCTCAGCCCTGTATAAATCTGCTGCAAGACAAAAAAGCAGAAAGAAGCAAAACTTTATGAGAAAATAGTTCTACCAAAGCAGCTGTTAACAGTATTTCGGCTGTGGGAAACTGATAAGAGAAGCAGACGAGGAGCAAGCATTGGTAAATGCAGGAAAGTATGCTACAGCCAATAGAAATGGAGGAAAAGTAAGTGGCACGCACAGGAACCAATGAGAAGCCAGGAAAGAGAGCAGGAAGGATGTAAGTCCCTTTTAAGTTTATATTGAAAACAATAGATTTCTCAAGCACAGCACAAGCGCTGTGCAGGCGAAACCTAACAAGTCTCTAATGGCTCCACTCGCCTCCCCCTTGCCCCCCCAGCAAATGCCCAATGGGTTAAATGGCCAGTCCAGCCCTGCTCCTTATATTGCAGCATATAGACACCTTACCAGACGACACATAACAGTTGGAACCCCTTAAAATGGTGCTCTAGTTTGCACAGCTCGCTCTTTGCACCAGCCATACACAAATTGCTTCCAGGACAGTAGGACAGTAACCCAACAGATGTATCCTTGCCTTCTCCCAAATCTAGTCTTGATGAAACCACTGCCTGTCAGTTTTCTATCGGTGTTCACTCTTTGAACATCCTCTATTGTACATCCATCTAAAGCAGAGGTCTTCAAACCTTTTGATGCTGAGACCCCCCCTGTCAAAAACGTCTAGGCGTAAGGACCCCCTCCTGACAAAAATTTCTAGAACTTGGGACTCCTCATCATTGCCAACTATCGACAACCATAAACACCCCCGATTCCCACAGCAAATCATTTATACATTGGGGAAATAAATTAAACAGTGTTTAGCAAACCAAAGGTCAGTGGTTGGGGGCGTGGTCAAAGGTGTGGCTAAAAACAAGGGGCCTCATTTATGAGGCATTGGCGTAGGGCAGCGCCGCAAGTCTTCTTGCTGCGCTGCCCTACGCCAATGTGAAAGGGCAGGAATGCACCTTATTTATGAAGTATGGTGCATTCTTGTCCTTTTCCCCCATTGTTGGTACACAAATTGCTGCCTAGCGCCAACATAGGCAGGATGGTTTTTGTGCAGGAAGGGACACCTTCCTCCACAAAAACAATCCTGAGAGGGGTTTTCCTCTTTCTATGTGGGCTGCAGAATGCAGCACGCATGGAAAGAGGAAAAAACAAGGAGAAACGAAAACATTTCTCCTCGTTACGCCTGCTGTGGGGAGGCATAAAGTTTTGGCACTGCCCCAAGTTTACATGGTTTTGTAAATCTGGGGCAGCGTCAAAATCCATGGGCGTTGTGTGGGAACACCCACTGCAACGCCTATGGAACGCCTACTTGACATAGAGTAAGGCAACGCAGCGACTTGCGCTGTTTTGTCTTACTCCATATCTATGAGGCCATGCGAAGCCACACAGGGTGACTTTGCCTCGTCTCATAGATATGATTGAGATGCTTGTGCCGCCAAAGCTTCAAAAAAACTGACGCTCCAGCGGCGCAAGCCTCTCATAAATCAGCCCCAAAATATTTTGTTCGTTTTTTAGGTCTTTCACCATCAGGTAACTACATATAAAATATTGGGTAGAATAAATGAAAAATAAATTTAAAAAGTTGTTACTCAGTGGGAAATCACTATATAGTACATTATAAAACCTCTACTATTGAATGCACTGCATAGGTCTGTGTGTAACCAGAGAGCCACAGAATGAAATTTGGTTGGTGCAGTGGAAAATAGTGACTTGTGTATTTTTAGTGCTATGAGGTCACAGCCTGTGACAGACAGCACTGTGAATGTGTAAGTCATTATTTTATACTTGCATTACACACATTATAAAATAGACTGCTACAAAATGTGCAAGGAGTCTTAGGATAAAATGGAGCTTCCAAAATGTAGTCATGTGTATTATCAGACCATAAGTAATGCATTTCTTTTTTTTTTTGCATAACTGTCCCTTCGACACCTCCTCAGGGGGACTAAGCCCTCCTCAGGGGGACTAAGCGCTGTGTAAATACAGTTATCATTAAAAGCACGCACTTCACAGCCCAGTTGCTAACCACCACACAAAAAACACATCTTTGCCATCACAATGCTTGAAGTGATTCGAGCAATGAAACCCAGAGCCACTCCCATGCATCCTTTCCATTTGCAGATTAACTCCTAGCATGCATTTGCATTTCATTCAGGCAAGCAGGCACCCTGGCATGAAGGCTCATTAGAAGGATTGTTTTACCTGTCTGCCGGCCTCTTCGTTTTACAGCACATGACACTCCATTAACTTCAGCTGGAGCATTTTAAGGATCGCAGTGGACTTCCTCTAAAAGGAAGAGCACGTTTTGTATTCCAGACAGAAGTTAGGCCTGGAAATGTGCGACCCCCTTCTTAGGACTCCGGGGCTACCCTGGGGGTCGCGCCCCACAGATTGAAGACATCTTATCTAAAGAAAGACCCTCCATCCATCCACGTGCTCCATGGCCTTCTTGTTTTGGGGGTAGTTTGTGCACAAGAGTTTTTCCCGCTGTGTAAACTAAGGCTTTGGCTTAGCTCTATAAGGTTTGACTCGCAAAGATGCCTGAACTTAGCTGAGTGCTCCAACGTCTTCCTACTTTTTGTCTTCTCTAGTAACTAGTCTCAAATAATTTCATCCTGGAATTCCCTGCATATAAATGTGGATGCCAGACAATGCAAAACTGCAAAATAACACATGCAAGTAACCTGTAGTGGTGTAGAAGTGCTCGGGCACCAGTTTGGAGTGAAATGAAATCTGGAATTCAATAGGCATGGTCAAATGTATTATTTTTGATGTTTGAAATTATCCAAAAGAAAAAAATCACTTTCAATGTCTTCCTTTTTTCTTATTTCCTCTAGGTGTTCCTGTGGAGGTTGTATGGTGTTGTCAAGTGGTGGAAGGACGACGTGACCTCACCCTAGTGGACTCCCCTCCCCCCCACGAACGAGCAAGGTAGGTACAAGTGGTATACTAGGCTATATTATGTGCAACAATTAACCATTAGTAACCAGTTTGTGGACGCAGTCTGGAACAGGCTAACTTAGGGGATGTGGAGAAAAAGAGAAATGTATTGACGAGAGACTGCAGTACATAATGGCTCAGAGTGTTAATGGCTGATGTGGGATCAGTTGTTTCACAAGTTAAGTTTGCCTGAGTTTTTTTTTATTTAGTAGATTCCATTGATCATAGCCTTTCCCCTTCCTTATTTTAATTGTATTTTCCTCTCTGTTTGGAACTTCTCACCTTTGTATTATAGGTATGTAAAATGGTGGCACTCTCTCCGCTCAGGTTACCTTTTTTTGTGCCCATGAAGAAATTGGGGTATTGACCCCCACCGCTTAAAGTGCCAAACCCTCTGCATCCTAAATCTCTATCGTGTGAGAAATACTAAAAACTCTTTTATTGTATTGTAGCATTTGTATCAGCATCAGCCTCTCTGCTGGTGGTCCCAAGGGTTAGGACGTTAAAGTGGGGGGGCAGAAGTTTCCTGCACCAGGCACCCAAATATGGAACACGATGCCCATAAGTCTTAGAAAGCAAGGCAACTTGCTACTGTTCAGAAAGGCCTTGAAAACATGGCTATTCGCTCATACACCTTAGCCGACTAAGACGGTCCCTGTACAGATTGATGACGGCTAGCGCTAAGACGCCACGGCAAATATGCGCTCTATAAAAACCCCTATTTCATTTCATTTATAGCGCTTTCCTAACCCTGACGAGACCCCCAAAATACTTTGAGTGGCTGTGTAGCTAACTACTCGGACCAGATGCGCTAACCCATTTTGCCGGTGTAAACTCTGCAATTCTCAAAATTAGAGAGTTTTGCAACTTCTAAAATTGCTTTTTGGTATTCTAAACCCGTTTTGATATTCTGTAAAGGCTTACCCAATTGCAAAATGGGTTTAGATATGGATACCAAATTGCAATTTTGAAGGGATGTGTTTAGGGCGCCCTATAGAAATTGTAATTCATTATTGGATGTGTTGATGGTTTGTGATCGACAGCTCAAAGGAGGTAGTAACTAATTCACAGATTGACACCTTCCCCTTTGTAAATGTTAAAAAAGTAAACTTTTCTTTTTAAAAGCAGTCCAATTTTCTTTAAGGAAAATGGGCTGCATTTTACTTTACTGCACGGCAATCAGACACGATGGTCTGTTGACCTCAGCAAGTCACCATCCCTTTAATGACCTCCAATCAAATTGAGTCGAAGTTTGCAATCTATCTCATTATTATTAATGTAACGTGGAGCCGATTGCAAATGGATCCACTCTGAATGGAATTATGCAAACAGACCTATTATTATGCTGGTCGGCCACAAAATCAGAGTCCATTAGCAGAAAGTTGTGCCAATTTGCAAATTGATTCTTATTGTATCTGACCCACAGTTTATGAATTTTTGGTACAGTATTGATCTGTGGAGTATCCTATGTGCACTATGTTTTGTGCTGTGTGAGGAGTGAGGGTCAGGAATGTCCCCCAATCATATTGGAGCTGGCTTAAAGCAGCACTATAGAATTGAGGTGAATGCAGAACTGACAGATAAACTCAAAGTTTGCAAACAATTATGGTTACATCATCATCGCATCATGTTTTAGGAAACTGCAAGCTCTTTATTACTTTCATGAATTTTAGATGGTTGTATTATGCAGTGGCGGCTGCTATCAGGTCAAAGTGGTGGGGCAGCGTATGGGGACAATAACAGAAACAATGAAAGAAAACTTACATGCCGCCCGCTGCTTCACCGCCTTGTGCTCTTCTGTTCGTGGTGCACAGGCTCCCAGACTCCCCTACTACAATGCAGACGCTGCTCTCATGCTGGTAATACAATTACCCAGCATGAGAGAAGCGCCGGGATTGGTCTGAGCGGGCTGGTTTTGCGCTCCCTCAGGGACTGGGAGCCTGTGCCTGCTGTTCTCCACCCGGCTATGCAACACAGCTCGGGTTGGAGTCTGGAGTAAACTAAGTACGCATGTTGGTTGGGCCGTCCTATGACAGACGGCCAAATTGACATGCGTACTTGTAATGCCCACCACTCATCCCTCATAATAGCTGCTGAGCCTGCTGTCGTCAGGCTACTCCCCCCAAAAAAACTCGGCTCCATGATGAAAAATAAAATGATAATAAAATTGTTTTATCATTTTATTTTTCATGTTTTCGTCTGCTGGCTCCAGCAGTGGGGTGAAGCTCCTCCGCCATAACGAAGGAGCCGCCACTGGTATTATGTCTGTTAGTGCCCGGAGGGTCTCCCAGAGACTAGATGTCTTTACAGAGACAGAAAAAACACGTGAATGAGATAATGTTCAAGAGTGTGGGCGAATCGGACCTGAAGTTCCTCCTTTGATGGATCCTGTGCCATGAGTCGCACTGTGAGGAATGCAGAGTGCCTTTTAAGCCATACAATTAGTAGGGCTTGGGAACTGCAGTGAAGTCATCATGTGTGGGTAAGTGAAGTTGTTTCTGTGAGGAGTGTTCCCATTTCATTGTTTCCTTTAGATCAGGTAGAGAAAGTCCAAGAGTGATAGTGATAGGGGCATCATGAGGACATCTGAGATCAATAATGTCACCTATTCTAATGGTATTGATAGTGCCTTTGGTCACTAACCTGTTTTTGAGAACATAGAAAACACTCCAAGATCTGCTGCATCCCTTTCAGGGCCTCCTTGATGGGTCAGTGCATTTGTCGGAGAAACTTCAAGCTGATGTTGAACACAGATTGACTAGGAGTAAAGAAATACCTCAGCTCAGCTTCACTTTTCGAAATCTACTCATGCCAGATTGTTGATGCGAGCTTTGCCAGGAAGACTTGGCACCCCTCCATTTGGCCTTTCCACTTGCCAGGAAGACTGGGCGTCCTTCCATTTGGCCTTTCCACTTGCCAGGAAGACTGGGCGCCCTTCCATTTGGCCTTTCCACTTGCCAGGAAGACTGGGCGCCCTTCCATTTGGCCTTTCCACTTGCCAGGAAGACTGGGCGCCCCTCCATTTGGCCTTTCCACTTGCCAGGAAGACTGGGCGCCCCTCCATTTGGCCTTTCCACTGTATTGTGGACGATGGCCTGGAGAAGTAAGCCACTCTGAGATGAGGGTGGCAAGCTGTCAGGCTAGGACTGATGAGGACAGCCAATTTATGATCTTAAGATACCTATTTAACAATCTCTTCAAGGCATGGACTGTGGTGGTGTCTTGTGCTTGAGCGATGTTCTATGATCTAGAATATCACACAGGGATTAGCATGTGAGGTAGGTAAGACGAGTGGGGATTCGAGAATGTGTGATGGGGCAAGGAGATCCAGTGTGCGAGGAGGTCGGTTGTTCGGTCGTTCCTCCCCGAATGTGTTGGGAAAACCACTACTACTTGTACAATGAAGAAGACTTGTACCATATCTGTGTGTGGAGCGTCTTAACATGGACCAAAGAGTTTTCATCCAAGAAAAAGGATGTTGCAGCAGCATGGGTCCCAGAGCCACGGCTAGACCAAGGCCAAGAAACTGGCCCTGAGACAATCAAATGAGGCATCAGATGAAATCTGTATTTGCTTTGCAATTAGATCCAGGAGGTCATTAGGCTGTAGGCTCACTCCTCAGGTGCCAGCAGAAGGACCTGGATTTAAGACTGGGCATCATTTTCTGAGTACAGCTCAGCTCTCAGTAAAGAATGATGCTAGATGTGTCCTTTGTAGGGAAAGGTCCAATTTTGTGTAAGCAATCTCTGCAGGCACTGTGGTCTGCCTGCAAAACTGAAAACATTTTGTTCTCAATAGCTGTGGGAATTCTGTGTCTTCAATATGGGATTGTCTGCTTTGCTGGTCCACTGAGACAATCCTGAACCATGTTTAATTGGAGGAACAAACAGAAACATGTTAAACAAGAGGAAAATGTAACCAAAACAGTGAAAAAAGTGAGAATCACATGCCCAGGCTTCCACTCCCTCTCTGGACGCCGAACCACGGCGCACAGACCTTAATATGGAGGTAGTATTTATTTATTTGTTGATTATTTAAAATCATTACAAACAGCAAAGTACACATATAAAGTAAAAATAGGATTACGACAATCAAATAAAAAACAGGGAAATTCATGATCCCTTCATAAATATTTTGCAACTATAGTGTACATTTATATTCAAGCAAGATCTACAAATAATCATCAACATAAGTTATTTAGCAGCAAATGATCGACAATCAAAAAATAAAGTGCTTTGTGCTAGCTGCCATTGTTTACAATATACCATACAATATTCTCCAAAAAGACTTTAAAACTATGTTAGTTTACGAAAGATAAAACAGCCATAATAAAATTGCATTTAAAGCAACCTTAGCAATAAAGTGCAGTTGTGCTGGAAAACTTTTAGCAGCAAATAATAAAATATCTTATGCTAGCAGCTAAAATTATCAATATGCCGTACATAACTCCTGAAGGAAACTTTAGTAAAGTTGCGATTGAAACAACATTAACAATAAAAATACATTTAAAAATAGTTTAAAATAAACAGTACTTAACCCTAAAAACGTAATATAGCATTGTGAATGATTTTCATGTCATAAAAATTATCACATTCAGTTAACAATATTACGAAGTTTCCTTTCAGCTATAATAATAAACTTAACAAATCGGGAGATAAGGTAAGCGTTGACACCACTGAGGCAAAAGATGATGGCATTTCTACAAGATCTTACCCCCAATTCATTAAAAATAGGCTTTAAGATGGTCTTCCGCTCTACTAACAATTGGGGGCATAAAGTTACTATATGCACTAAAGTTTCCTCGCTGGTCCCACACAACCTACACAAATTAGAAGGCCATTTATTTTCCCATTTTGGGATTCCATCTTTAGTTGGATATCTTCTGAACCGTAGTAACATAAATTTATTCTTAATTAAGGGATTTAAATAAAACGACAAATATGGTTGGGGAGCCAATTTACCAAAGGAGTTTATAATTGTCCATAAATGATTTTTTCCCCTAAGTTCATCTTTATCTACTAAAGTCGACAAAAAAATCGCTGATTGATTAATTAATTTTTTATAGACAATTTTACTGCTAATTTCATCTTCTAAATTTGGGCAGTCATAATTACATAGACATTCTTTTAGGAATATTTGCCAGCTGCTCGCATACTCATTTCTCATCATCTCGAGCCAACACTGGTTTGCAAGAGAACCTTCTTTAGCACGAGACAATGACAATAATGTTTTTAAAAATGTAGATTGTCTAGCCAAGATTTGTCTTTTTAGGCCAAATTCTAATCTTATATTGGCACGGCTAATATATCTGGGTATCTTAAAAACTGATTTGTAAGTTCTTACTTCAATGTCGTCAAGGATTTTTGCGTCTTTACCACGGAAGATAATAGAACCGTAATCTAAAGATGGTATCAATTTTGCTTTAATAACCTTCAACAGATGGTCATAATTTGGGCACGCTATCTTGTCCCTCAGTTTTCTAAAGGCAAATGACAATGATGTGCCCTTAGCCTCAAGGTTATTAAAATGCTGCCTAAACGACATATTATCATCAAATGTGACTCCTAGATATTGATACGATTTTACACATTCGACGACCAAACCATTGATATTCCATTCTTTCAATCCTAATTTCGTTTTCCCTACAGTCATTATTTTTGTCTTTTTAATATTTATTTTAAGTCCATTTTGGGTAACATATTGATTAAAAGAATCTATTAATCTTTTTAATCCTATGACAGATTGACTTAATAAAATAGTATCATCGGCATATTGTAGGTATTTAATCTCCTTGCCTAAAATTGCGGGAGAATGGGCATTAATATGTTTAAGATGAGTTGGGAGGTCAGACATAAAAAGATTAAAAAGACAAGGAGCCAGGACACAGCCTTGTTTCAATCCAGTATTAGTTTCAAGACGACGAGTTGTATGTCTTCCATCGCCGACTTTGATCTGTACCCATGTATTAGAGTATAACAGTTTAATCATATTTAATAAGGTGTTAGATATGCCCCAGTCGGTCAACTTCGCCCATAACAAATTTCGCGGTACAGAATCAAAGGCAGCTTTTAAATCAATGAAACAAATATACAACTTTTGTTTCCTGTATTTGGCCCTATCCCCTAGTAACGTCAGTAAAATCAAATTAGTATTGGTCGATTCCCTCTTCTAAAACCAGTTTGTAAATTTGGAATCAAATCCTTCCTCAAGGCCCATGCTTCCAGTTCTTCCAAGAGGCAACTGGCAAATATTTTGGCCTCTACATCCGTTAAAGAAATTAAACGGTAATTAGCAGGGTTATCTTGAGGACCGCTTTTATATATCGGTTGGATGATACTTCCCTGCCATGACTCAGGAATAGAACCAGATTTAAGCACATCATTAAATAAGGATGTTAAAACCTCAGGCCAATACTTTAAATTTGTTTTAAAAACTATGTTAGGGATTCTGTTTGGGCCGGGGGCTCCATTTGATCTGATATTTTTTATTGCTTTTTTACTTTCTCTACCGACCATGGCTCATTGTCGAATAGACTCAATGTATCGTGAGCATTTGAGCCTGACCCACCGACTTTTATCTTTCCTTGGGACTCGTAATGGGCAAAATCTAATTTATTAGGGTCAAACTGGGTAGCATGAAGATTATTAAAAAAAGTTACCCAGCTCGATTCTTCAATGTTGGCACTATTACCTCTATAATTACCGAGTTCAAGATTATTAATGATACCCCAAAATGACCTTGAGTCTTTAGTTTTACAAGAAAAATGTAATTTAGCCCAAATTCCTGAATAGTACGCTCGTTTAGCCTTCCATATCTCATTCTTATATCCCTTTTTTAATTGTTTAATTTGTTCAGACACTAAGAAATTAGGTGTTCCTTTCACTTTTCTATACAATGCTCTTATTGCTCTATTAGAACTTCTTTTAAGGTAAAGTAACCGGTTCGAGAACCACCCTGGTTTATTTGAAATCAAAATTACACCATTTGATTTTTAGGGTTTGGAAAACTATCCACAAGAGCAGAACACAAACTGGGCCAGAGGGCAACCATGGATTTACCTTCGACTATTGCGTCTTGAGCATTTGAAATTAAACAAGAAAGAACTTTCAATATATCTTTTCGGATCTCTCATTCCATATTAACCTTTTAAGGTTAAATGGAGTAGGAGCAGTTTTAATTATTCTTCTTTCTGGTAAATGGTCTAAATGAAATGCGAAGGAAATACATTGTGGATTGTGGTCGCTCTCTATCCTCGGTTGTACCTTATAACTTTGGAGCAAATATAATAGTTTCTCAGAAATTAGGGAATAATCAATAATAGAAGGATTACATGTTTTATTACATGTTGGTGTATGGTCCTCATCTTGCAATAACCTTATATTAAATTTTATAAACTGAAAATTTATCCACTGGGACAAAATTTTCGAATGTGTATACGGATTTTTACTTGTAAGGAGGTGCGTATTAAAATCCCCAGAAATGATTATTAATGAGTCTGTATGATCATAGTACAGCACTTTTACTATTTCCCACAGGCTCGATAATTAGTAGATTTATCCTTATGTTTTGAACCTATATAAATATTTAAAAAGATGATAGGTTGCTTGAGAATTAATTTAATACACTGTAGCCATGTTACCTGAAAGTCAATCTCAAAGTGTTTAGCATCCAAGTTCAAGGAAACATAGGTAGAAAGGCCACCACTGGCACGACCGACAGATGCCTTACGGCAAGCCACCTTCGAATATTCAAAATACCCAATAAGGGGTTCACAAACAATATTCCAAGTTTCCTGGAGCAATAATATATCAAAATCTTTAAGAAAACATATTACATCTGGATCATCAAGAAGCGATTTAAGACCATTAGTGTTCCAAGAACAGATTTTGAAAAGTTTTTGAACTTTATTAAGAGAATTTGGGCATCAATCGTGCTTCACCACGCTTCCCTTCGCCAAAGTTGACGGGAGCCAACTCCAGTCTTCAACCTGATTAGTTTTTTTCTTTAATTCTTCACATATTCGAATACCCGGTTGACAGCTCCTAACCTTAATACCAAATGATAGATTCAACTTCGTCGATGGTCCTGAGGCACCTTTCAAAACTCTAACGTGAGATCCCAATCCAGACGTTTGCCCATTGATCTTTAAGTCCTGTCTACTTGATGACCCACTTGGAATCAACAAACATGGGTATTGGGGCCCAGAAATTCTCCAGACTTTGATACCCCATTTCTCAAATTGGTTATCATTGGAGATTATTTTACTGATAATTTCATTGCTTTTCCAAGTTGTAACAGTTATTTCATTATGGGGAATGTTGCAATCTTTTTTAAACTCCACCGATTCCAAATCATCTGATGTTACATTCTTCAAATCTACAATTGCATTCAATAATTTCAGAATATTTCCACGGTTTAGGATATCATGGGGGCCTCTTGTGATATACTGAGGACAAAAGACTAATTTCTTCAAATCTTGCAAGTTATCTATAGCCTCTATTTTTTCATTATTTATATGACTATTTGGGGTCCTCATATTGGCGATGGAAGCCAAGGCTAGAAATGCCGATTCTCCTTGGCCGTGGATTTCTGATTTATTTTGATCCGTGATAAATGGATGCTCTAAAGAAACCTCATTATGATTCTGATGGCAGACGTTATTTATAATTTTCCGTATGAAGGTATTTTGTTCTCCACACTGATTAGCCAAATCTTTAGGTAACTGTTCACCACTTGAAACCCCTGACTTTGATGGAGCTGGAATTTTAGACCATATACCGTCGATGATCCCATCGGATGCAGAGATACCGATATCTTGACTATTCAGGTCAGCTCTAGGAATAATCTCTGATTTTTCCTCCGATCTAAAAATCGGAAATAATACCATCTTATCGGGTTCTTTAGGCTCATTGAGTTCTTTAAAAACAGCGTCCTTTATGGCTTTTTTTCCCTTTGATAATTTATTATGGGTTTTCCTTAGTCTTTTTTTTGCCCTTTTCGACAGGGTCTCCGAATTTGTAGTAACACTTGATGTTTGGTCTACTTTAGATTGAATGGTATTCACCTCATCCAATATATTTGTAGCCACATGTAAATTAATTTTGTCTTCACCGGGGATTATTTTACCTTGAACCGATCTTCCCGCCATCATTTTTACCTCTTGTACCATAGAGCTAACAATTGACGGTAGGTCTGAAATTTTGTCAATCAGTTGTGCACAGGTACAAGTTACTAACTGATTCTCATTATTTGATTGAACCTTGGTTATCAAATTAGTTAGTTGGAGCAATTTCGCATCAATCCCTGCTACATGGGTAGCCAATATATTTAAAATGTCAACTTGAATATTCAATTTATCTGAATGAAAGCTAAGTGCGTTGGTAATCGAATCCATAGTGTGGAGTAGACTTTCCCATATTCCGCGGTCAGAACTCGAAGGATTGTTTTCTATACCACCGACTCTGGCATGGTAATTCCCATCAAATTTTGTTAATAATGATAAGTCCACCGAGTTAAACTGGTTATTTGCAGCTGCTTGTGAGAGTTTATTTTGTTCATTTGAAGTAAGCCCGTTTTCTGGACTTATAATACCTAGTGCCAGAAGTGATTTGTTGTTTATAAAACTATTTTCCAGGATTATACTTGACTGAACCGGATTAAATAACCCCACAATACCATCTGTATTTGTTGGGCCATTTGGGCTGGATGATATATCCGGTATCTCTGGAGTCAATATTTGACCCCCCCTCTTACTTTCTACCTCATCTGCAACACAAGCTAACAAGAAGACCTCGTCACTTAGGTTTTGGTCCTGGCCTGAGGAAATGTTAATTACTTGGCCGATCTCACTTTGACTACTAACCGATAATTTGGAAGACTCCTTTCGGCTAATTGGAGTTACCGTTATAGATTAATCGGCCGTAAGTTCCACAACAGATTGAGTAACAGATTGAGTAACAGAACCTTGCACATGAATTTGAACTTTCGCCTGCAACAGGCCAGACAGTTTTGGAATCGATTTTAAAATTGGAGATACTGGAAACATTGGAAACTTTCCTGAGCCAGAATTTTTAGCCTCAAGTTGAATTTTACATCCGTCTTTTAACTCCTCTATTTCTGAAAACAACTGGAATTGTTGAGCCCCCGCGGGCAGATTCTCTTCACACTTGTTGAGGAAGAGGGTGTTAAAAGACTAATCAATCTCATTGCTTTTATTTATTTGCTGTTTTTGATGCTGATTTTGATGATACTTAAAAAAACTTTTAATGGACAACTGGTTATTGTGGACTTGATTTTTGTAAACACAACCAGAATTTGTAGAAGTGACTGCCAACTTAGCTGGATCCTTCAGGGGGGCCTCTTGTAATGTGCACTTCTTTAAGGAGTCACAAGTATCTACATTTTCCTCACATTTTTGTCGCCTCTTTGATTGGGGTCTGGTCGGCACCCTCGCTGTCGGCCTGATCTCATTATAAGCTTGAATCGGTCCCCCTGGGCTTCCGAAAACAATGGATACGATGGGTACGGTAGATGACGTAGAACTGCCTTTTCAACACCAACTGCAGAGGGACGCCACACAATGGATACGATGAGTACAGTAGGTGTGAGGGACGCCACACAGTTCTTATCACAATCTCACGGATTCCGACTGTAGTGACAGCTCACACGCTAGCAATCCTCGATATTCTTCTCCTCACAGCCCCCCGTGCCCCTTCTAGTTCCCACTTACTCGCTCCCACACTCCAGCGGGAAAACGAGGAAGCAGGGGCTGGTGAACGAAGGCAGCACGACAGAGCAGGCAGCCCGGGATAATGGCAGATAGAAGATAGTGGAAAATCACAGGATACAGGTGGCAATAGCAGGCAGATAGCAAGCGGACCGCTGGCACAGTATATCAAATCCACTTACCGCTAACCGCCTGCCACCCGTCACTTGCCTCTCCACGCTGTCCTCTCCGCTTCCTCAACAACGACCTCTCCCTCGCTTTGCCTCTCCACTTCACCAATTCCCTGCACAAGGCCACACGGAGCCGAGTGGAGTGCTCGGTGCTCGGTGCTCAGTGCTCAGTGCTCAATGCGTTACCATCAGTACAGGGCATGAAGTTTTGTATCTTTCCGAAAATGTTTTGCGTGTCCAGCCGCAACTCAAAGTTGAGATCACCCGCGGCTCCTAAATAGATTGGTTTCAGCCGCTGCAACTCCAATGCTCAATGCTGCTCAAATCCTGGCGGCTCCTGCCGGCTCTTGCCGCCACCTCGTAATCACCTCGTAACCACCTCGAGGGAGAGGTGAACACCGCAAACTGCTATCAGATGGACAGTTCTCAAGCGCTGAGTTCTCAGCAGTTCTCAGCAGTTCTCTGCCGCTGCTCCTCGCAACTCCTCGCAACTTGCTCCAAGGCTGGGGGCGCGGCAGTTTACCGTCGCGGGAGCCTCGTAACAGCCTCGTAACAGCCGTGGGCAATCCCGGGCGAACCTGGGCAATCCTGACGGCTAGCACAGCAAAGCGGCGTCCTCCTCGCGTCCTCCTCGCGTCCTCCTTGCACTCCTCGCACTCCTCACTCTGCCGACTGGAAGACCAATCACGACACTGCTATCAGCAACATCATGATTGGCTGTGAGAGAGTGGGAGCCTGGGTGCTTCCTGTCTTCGATGGAAGAATAATGGAGGAGAGGCGTCAGCCAGGTAAGTGCAGTTTTTTGGTTTTTTTAACACCTCCCTCCTACCTGCCCCACCCCCCTCCTGTCTGCATACCCCACCGCATTCCCTTCCAGCCGTCCCACCAACACAGCCCCATAGAAGCCGCCCCTGAAAGTAAATAGTAATAGTTCATAACTCACCATAAGAGTTTACTTACCAGTCAATAGTTCATGATATCACTGGTGATAATGAGGAGAGGCAGACATATTCCAATGAGAAGGACTCCATCAGCAGTCCAAGATGTCCAATGAGGAAAGCTTCAGCAGGCCAAGAAGTAATCTCTTGAGCCGAAGGATGGCAGCCGAAGAGGAAATGTTCAAAACAGAGATTTAGAACTGTCAAGAAGAGGGGCCAAGTCAAGGTCGGCTTCCTCAGCCTCAGGGTCATCTTGCTCCCTTTCTGAAGTACCCTTCACAGCTCTTTAGAGATGGGATAAGAGGCGGGCGGCTCCATCGCCTTTTATCCATTGCTACCGACACTGTTTATTCTACAGCTAGTCTTAGTTGTACTTCTGATGTTCGTCGATCGAGGGCCTGCGTTAGCTCATAGAAGAGCAGCAATGCTGATGGTTATGAACCGTACAGCTGCACCTAGGACCCCGCCCAGGTATTAGTTTGTGGAGTGGGAGAGGATGGACAATATAACACTGGGCAGCAGGGTCTGGCAGGGACGTCTTAACAGCATTATAGGCCCCCCGGGCAAAGCAGTACACTGGGCCCTGCCTACACAACCACTCACAGGAATAAAAATGTTTAACGGAAAATTAGTGTTAAATTCTGGTCTGTATGGGGCCCATATGCTTGTGGGGCCCCCGGGCAACTGTCCAGTGTGCCCATGCATTAAGACGGCACTGGGGTCTGGCGGGACATGGAAAAACTCTATTGGTAGCTAAAAGACGCCATCTTAGCAGAGTTTTGATACTTACTGGTTTAAAAACTTCTAAGCAGAGAACTGCCTGCCTGGTGCCTGGATGGTAAAATAAAAATATGTAAATGAATGTAAATAGCTGAAGCACCTTGCAGTTGTTTAACACCACTGCTCCCAAGATAGAATGTTAACTAAAGGGCAATGAGATTCAAGGGCTGTGTGAGACGCAAGTGCAAATGTTGTTGAATGTAGCACCTTTAATTCCCAGTTACACTGCATAAAATAGCCATCTTTGCATCTTCCCTGCACTCTAAAGCTCCTCTTGTGTAAAGACCCAGTAGCTTTACATTGTAATAAAATGCTAATCCCACGGGAGAGTGACTGCAGGACTTCACTGCAGCAGAGTGGAAGGTCTTCCGAGTGACCTAAAAGAAATGCTGCAAACTCAAAAGAAAACCCTTGTGCTATTGGCTAGTGTAAGTTCTGTTTTATTACTGAGTTTGATGCATAGACTGACTGAGTGTCCTGTGGTTTGGGAGGGAAAGGACTGCCAAGTGATGTTGAGACCTATACAAAAAAATAAAGCGGTCTCATCTTTGAGCCCGTGAAAAGTGGTCAAGACAGTTAGGGATGTTTAACTTGCCATAACCAGCCGCGGCCCGTGCAGGTAAGAGCGGTTTTTATGACCGATAGTATGTTCTCATCGGTGTAAATAACCATGAATTCCGTTCAGCATAGGTTTTTCAGTGATTATTAGGTCTGGCGTTAGCTAAAACCTTTTGATTTTACTAAAATGATACGTATAACCAACTCACAGGGGCTTTCAGTCAGCCCTTTACAGCCATTGGTCACTCACATTTTTCTTCTACCCACCACAACATACAGCATGATGTAATGCCTCCACCACTGGGAGGAGGACATTCAGCTTTTTCACAAGGAGTACATCCTCACACAAAGTAGTTCCCTTGCGTGGGATGGACAAAGGCAATGCGAAGACCCAGCAGCTTCTCAAACAACATGACAAAACAAGCACTGACAAAGCCAAAATAAGCACTGACAAAGCCAAAATACTCACAGACAACCACAGGCCTATTAGCTTTGCCAACTTCTGCCATGATTGGTGGGTTCTGAACCTTCGCCCAGTACATCCCCAGGAACAGTTGCAAGCAATGCCTTCAGCCACGCACAGGAGCACTGGGTGTAAGGCATGGATTTCAGCCACACTCTTCGTCCATCACGCTCTCATCAAAGCCCACGGCACATATTATTCAGCCGTGCTCGGACTGGAGGCCGGGTGGGTTGGGTGAAGCGCATGCCCTTGGCCTTCAGAGGCTGATGCAGACTACCGTTTATAGAATGCACATCACAAATATAACAGTCTCTTGGCAGTGTCGTCAGGACATCCCTCTTAGAACATTCAAAGTTTATGTTTAGGAAATATGAACTTTTAGAATTGTAACTGACCGCAGTAATGTAATGTAGTGTGTATTATTTTTTGTGTTCAAAATATTTTATTCGCATTTTTAATAATAAAAAACAATAGAGAGAGGAAAACAAGGAGGAGGAAGAAAAAGTAAAGAATTAAATATGAATGTCAAGACATGTACATCAATTAAAAGACACCTGAACAAAACAATTGGTGCAGTAACAGAGGCTGAAGCAAGATTTTAGTGAGTCCGCATGAAACTGATGTCTCTACAGGGACATTTAGTTAAGATATTTGACTTGTGCTGACTTAAGAGACAACTAGCTTAGCCTGTGGTATTCCAATACTCTGCAAAAGTGCAGTGTCGCCGGCAGTGGTTCATTTGTTAAAAAAGTACCAGTGCTCTCGTGAGGAGGCACCAGCCCATTGTTCCCATTAGCATCGCCTATAACAGAACCAACTGCTAACCATGAAACCCTACAATTTGGGAGAGTATGTGGCGTAACGGCCAGAGATGCTGACTTTGGAGCTCGGGGAAACGGGTTCAGTCTCCGCGTAGGCTCAACATCCTGTGATTCTGGGCAAATCACTTAATCTCCCCGTGCCTACAAAAAATGAATGTGTCCTTCACTGGTGCTCATGAAAAGCGCTCCAATACCTTTGGGTTGAGTTCGCACTATAACCGCTGGTGTTGATGATTAAGTGCCGGTGCCGAGCACCAGAAACCACCGGCTCAAATTAAGCACTGGTTGCCGGTCAATACTAAAGGTCACTGCGGAGCCATAATCTAAGGTACTGAGGACCAATACTAGAAGTCCCTCTGGAGCTCCTGTTAGTCTCTCATAAAAGCCGGGGGGACTTTGATTTTCTGCTCTGTGGCGAGGGCAGGCCCTGCAGAGCATTTTTAAAGCCGCATTGTGCCAGTACAAGCTTCACAGAGTATTTTTGATTCCCAGCCCACAGGGCTGCTTTCTTTTATATACAATAAACATCTGCTGGTAGGAACAGATCCCTCAGAACTTTGTTTCCTCTGGGTACAGCTGCCAGCTGCTAGCTCAGTACTCACCCCCCCCCTTTTTGTCAGATTGGGTGAAGGATGGAGCAAGCAAGTGGCAGCCGCCTGTCTCCGCTCACAATAACATCAGGACACTGCCTGGCTTCCATTTGTATAGAGAACTAGGACACTCTTTGTGACACAGGATAGCGCATTCCTCCAACATTACTGTCATCGCGGCTTCCATATTGCAAAAAGATGGCGGCTCCCAACATTTGGCAGATGGTGAATACTAGATGAAAGGCAGGTCCTGCTTATCAAGTACACAATGTCCCATCATGCATATGGAGCTACACTGAATGCCTCCTGTTTGGGTGGCAGTGGTGTGTGGTACACGAGGAATGGTATGGGAAGAGAAGACTGCGTCACAGAATATTGTCGCCCCACAATTGACCACTTGGCCAAGGGGGGCTTTTAGGAGGGGATTGCAGGATTCTTGCAGAAGGTTTGCTTCATGACCATTAGTCAGCCAGGGAACACGTAAGCGACATAAGGGGCAATCGCAGTTGCAAAAGGATTTCACTATCCGGACCCTCGACAGTCTAGGAAGGGGGATTGATTAAGGCCCTGCCTGGTAGGCTCAAAGGGGTAAAGCAAGACATTCATTAGAGTTTTCAGCCATCCTTGAATGGAATTTCATAGGTGAGGAGAGCGAGAGGTAGGTGATTTGGCCTTTCTTGGAATATCTGCCTCAGGCATCTTGGCCAGCCTCGGGGGGCCTAGAATTTTAAATACTCTCATGACATTTTTGGGTCTCGCCTAGGAAGCGCTTGCGCGGTCTCTTCGAGACATGCTGTATTTAGGTATGGACTTGAAGCCCCGCCCATATTTTCAATTGGCTCCTGTTACTGCCCTTTGTAAATGGTTGCTTTTGATTTGTGAATAAGCAGTGAGGCTGCCCTTTATCTTATGTTGTTTTTTGCTTCAAGAATGGCGGCTGCGCCATTAGTGCTGCTCAAGCCATAATATATATTTTTTTAAAGCACTGCGGTTTTAAGATGCACTTTGTTCTGTTTTTCAAACGTGAGGCACGCTTCAGGTTCAAGAATGACATAACATTTCTTTTGTGCGGCTTGCCCAAATCAATAACACACAGTCAACAATGGTGCCTGCGGGTTGCAGCCCCGCATCCCCGTCCTGATCCCGAGCACCGCATTTTAGGTTTCAGCACGACGCCCACTTTTATATTAACAACACAGGCGCCACACTTTATGTTGCAGCACGGCACCCGCTTTTCACTCTCATATCAACAATCAATCAATCAGGGATTTGTGAAGCGCGCTACTCACCTGTGAGGGTCTCAAGGCCCTGGGGAGGGGAAGGTCGTGCAGCTCCGAACCAGCCAAAGAGCAAGGTCTTGAGGCTTTTCCTGAAGGTGTGCAGAGTGGGGGAACGTCTGATGTTGAGCGGGAGTTCGTTCCAGGTCTTTGCCGCGATGTAGGTGTAGGCTCTTCCACCTGTTCTGGCTCTGCGGATGCGCGGGGTTTCGGTGAGGGCGAGGCCGGCGAACCGGAGGTTTCTCTTGGGTGTGTGGAAGGAGACTCTTTCGTTGAGGTATTGGGGTCTGGTGTTGTGGAGGGATTTGTAGGTGTGAGTGAGTAGCTTGAAGGTAACTCTCTTCTCGACGGGGAGCCAGTGGAGGTCTCGTAGGTGCTGGGTGATGTGTTTGTGTCGTGGGATGCCGAGGACGAGCCTGGCAGCGGTGTTCTGAATGGTCTGGAGTTTCCGGAGCAGGGATATGTTGGTTCCGGCATAGAGGGCGTTTCTGTAGTCCAGTCTGCTGCTTACGAGTGCGTGGGTGACGGTCTTTCTGGATTCAGGTGGGATCCACTTGAAGGTCTTGCGAAGGATGCGGAGGGTGTTGAGGCATGAGGAGGAGATGGCATTGATCTGTCGGGTCATGGTGAGGTAGGAGTCAAGTATGATGCCGAGGTTCTGGGCGTGGTCAGTGGGAGTAAGGGGGCTGCCAGGGACGGGGGGCCACCAGGTGTTGTCCCATGCAGAGGGGGTGGGTCTGAGGACGAGGACTCCTGTCTTCTCCGGGTAGAGCTTCAGACACCTGCTGCTCATCCAGGATGCAACGTCTCTCATTCCTTCCTGGAAGCAGAGTCTGGTGGTGTCGGGTTGCCTCGTGAGGGAGAGGATGAGCTGGGTGTCGTCGGCGTAGGATACTATGCTGATGCCATGTTGTCTGATGATGGTGGCGAGGAGGGCCATGTAGATGTTGAAAAGCGTGGGGCTGAGCGGCGATTTTTGGGGTACTCCGCAGTTGATCTCTGTGGGTTCGGAGAGGAAGGGTGGGAGTCTGATTCTTTGGGTTCGGATGGTGAGGAAAGAACGGATCCAGACGAGGGCAGTTCCCTGTATGCCGACGTTGTGGAGTCTGGCGGTGAGAGTGTGGTGGGAGACCGTGTCGAAGACTGCAGAGAGGTAGAGTAAGATGAGGGCCGCTGTGTGGCCCTGGTCGAGGAGAGTACGGATGTCATCTGTGGTGGCGAGGAGGGCCGTCTCTGTGCTGTGGTTGCTGCGGAATCCAGATTGGGAAGAGTCGAGGATGGAGTTGTCTTCAATGAAGTTCGTGAGCTGGCTGTTAACGATCTTCTCGGTGACTTTAGCCGCAAGGGGGAGGAGAGAGATGGGTCTGGAGTTTTTGAGGTCCGTAGGGTCTGCGGAGGGCTTCTTGAGGAGGGGCTTGACTTCTGCGCGTTTCCAGTCGGGGAATGCACCGGATTCGAAGGTGGCTTTGATGGTGCATTGTAGCTCGGGTGCTATGGCAGTGGCGGCTCTGTGGAAAATGTGCGGCGGGAAGGGCTCCGTGGGGTCTCCTGAGTGAATGCTGTTCATGGCCGTGGCAGTGTCTTTGGTGGTGATCGGGGTCCAGGCGAAGATGGTAGGCTGGCCTGCATTGCTGGGGGTGGGCGTGGTTTCGGCATAGGGTGCCTGTTCGATGAAGTTGTCGTAGAGGGAATTGATCTTGAGATGGAAGTAGGATCCGAGTTTATTGCAGAGGTCCTGCGAAGGAGTGACGTCCGAGGCTTCGCTTGGGGGTTTGGTGAATTCCTGGATGATGCTGAAGAGTTCCTTTGAGTTGCTGGAGTTGGCGAGCATTTTGTCCTGGATGAAGGTCATTTTGGTGGATCTGATGTTTTGGTGGTATTCAGTCATGGCGTTCTTGTAGGTGGCTGAGCTTCCGGGGTTTTGGTGTTTCTCCATACTTTCTCGAGACGTCTGCAGATGCGTCTGGATTCTCGGAGGTCGGTGGTGGACCAGGTGGCTTTCATGGGGCGCTGTCTGTTGGAGTTACGGAGGGGGCGAGCTTGTCTGCACAGTTGGTGATCCATCTGTGGAGTTCGTTGGCTGCAAAGTTGACGTTGGTCGTGGTGGGAGGGGGATTGTGGTTGAGGGTGGAGTTGAGGTGCTCCTCTGTGACTTTGCTCCAATTCCTTTGCAGGGGCGTGGTATAGGTTTGTGAGCGGTGTTTTTTTCAAAGGAGAAGTGTACGCAGTGTCCCCAGAGGGGCTGCATGGTGTGGCTGAAGCGGATGTTGTTCCATCCTGCGAAGATGGGGTCGAGGGTGTGTCTTGCCTTGAGGGTGGGGGAGGTGACGAGCTGTTTCAGTCTGATGTTGGTGTGGTTGTCCAGGAGGGTGGTGGAGTTGGGGTCACTGAGGGTGTCGAGGTGGATGTTCAAGTCTCCGGGCAGTATGTAGTCTATGGAGGCGATGGCGTGGTGCACGATGAGGTCCGTGATAGTTGTGGCGAACACGGTTCGTGGTCCGGGTGGTCTGTAGGCGAGGGTGCCACATAGGGTCATTCTGGGGCTGGTCTGGATCAGGAAATGGAGGTGTTCTGGGGGGGACGAGGAGTCGTTTGTGCTGGAAGTTGTGAGTAGGAGAGAGTTCTTGTGCGCGATGGCGAGTCCTCCTCCTGGGTGGTTGGGGTGGTCCTTCCTCTGGCTCTTCCGTCTGGGAAGGCGGTGGCGATGTCGGGGGTGGAGGTGGGGTTGGTCCAGGTTTCCGTGAGGAAGGCGACGTCTGGAGAAAGGGTGTCGAGGAGGTCCCAGATCTCTACTGCGTGTTTGTGCAGGGAGCACACGTTGAGGAGGATGCACCTCAGGGGTTCGGGTGCGCTGGCGTCCGGAGGGTGGGCGGTGGCTGTGGGGGTGCGCGGAGGTTGGAGAAGGTTCGGCGGCAGTGTTGGCAGGAAAACTGGCCGTGGGTGGTGTCCGGCGTCGACAGCTGGCAGTTGTTGTTTCTTACAGGGTTGAGTGCGTGGAGGGCAGCTGAGTCGTAGCGGTGGGGAGTCGGAGAACCAGGGTCCCTGGCGCTGGTAGCGGTCGGCTCGTGGACGGGGGCAGACGGGCTTGCCTTTGACGCCATTGAGTAGGGGAGGGGGAAGGAGCGCAGCTGGGAGGTGGGAGCGGGAACCGGCAGGGGGGAGGGGCTGAGAGGGCAGCAGCGGCACAAAAAATGGCACGAAAAGGACACAAGGGCAAAAAAGGACACAACAAGGCACAATAGAATAAAAGAAATAGAAAGAATATAAGGAAGAAAGAATAAAAAGAAAATAAAAAACGAATAAGAAAACAACAGATTGACAGGCACAATTAACAGAAACCAGACAGACCAACAAAAGCAGAAAACAGAAAAAGGCTGGCCGAGCGGACCAGCAGAAGAGCAAGGCTCTCCCACTGGACCACCAGGGGTGAGGCGCAGGCAGGAGCCTGCGGGTGGAGGAGGGCCTCGAACACCTACCTGGACAGAGAGGTGCTGGGGCAGCGATGCAACAATGGAGCTGCGCGAGGGGAGAGCAGAGTTCCCTGACCAGGAGGTCAACAACACAGGCACCTTGCTTAATATTTTACCAGGAGTCTGCTTTTATTATTGTTTTTTTTAATTAGTATAAATTAGCATTTTATTATAGTAGCATGGCACGCCGCACTGAATTTTCAACAATGGCGGCTGCACAGCTCGCCCAACTCTATTTCAACATCTTTCTATTTTTTTTTTTAAACACCGCAGCAGCCGCTCCTAATCAGCAACAATGGCAGCCGTGCCTTTCTTTTTTTCTGGCCGGCTCGCACAACTTTCTTCGTTCCATCCACCCCCGCAAACAAAAAAAACATAAATAAAAAACATTATCATTTACAACGACAATAGGTCTAACTTTCAGAAATGCGAGACCTATTGCATTGCAAATTCTTGTATTACTTGCATTCGCTTTAAGCGTGCCAACCCTCTCACCACTCCACAACACTGCGTGCCCACTGCCACCATCACTCCGAGATCGCTTCTTTATAACGTGACGTAGGCATTGTCTTCTGGACGTTCCTGGTACAGAATCTGATCGCTGTTGGTGCCGGTCAGGTCAGTGTCACAAAAATGTAACCACCACAGGAAGCACTTACAGAAATAAAAAAAGCAGGTGCCCGAGTTGAAGCTCCACTTCTGTAACGTATTAATCAGCCTAACTTCGTGTGCGTGGTCAAAGCTAAGCAAGTGTGTTTTCTCCGCATTGCCACCATGGCAAGTTAGTTGTAATCCTTGATGGAGGTGTTTGCATCCTTGTTTTTCTCGAGCCCAAAACCTCATGTAGTGTATGTAATGTGGAGGCTCTTTCTTGTTATCTGTTACATTGAGCCAGGCGGCTGGGTGGAGGAGTGAGCGTGAACATGTTCTGTTGGTTTTTTTTTTCTTTTTTTAAACACTAAGATCACTGCCCGGCCTCACACGCTCTCAGGGACCACGTGATGCCTATTAACAACCTGACCCAGATGGGAGAATTGTCAATACTGCTGTTATGGTTAGCTCTTTGTGCCACTGGGCATGCTCCAAGGAGAAGAGACATCACCAAGATGGCTACTCTGTTCACTCCAGAAAGAGTTATTTTTCAGCGCTACGTTACTTTGCAATTGATGCTAATCAACCCTTCAATCTGCTGCTGCACCTGCAGCCTTGCTTTGCAATGCATTTGCAATGCAATAGGTCTTGCATTACTGAAAGTTTGAGCTATTGGCGTTGTATCATTATTTGCAACGCCAATAGCTCAAACTTTCAGTAATGTGAGACCTATTGCAATGCAAATACTTGTTTTTTAACCCATGAGTAGGTTTGTTAACTCAGAAATAATTGGAGATTTCCCTAACCCTGAGCTAGGAGAGTACAGGGACATTTGCATATCTTTTTATGTGATCGTTGAACCAATCATCTGTTTATTTCTTTTAGGATTATGGGCATTTTGCACCAATCTAAGATGTGCCCTTGTACCTGAGGAGTGGCAGTGTGACCATTTCACTTAGATCCAGGATTTTTTCTTTGCAAACAAGTTAAAAAAAACAGTTCAGCTGTAAAGAGTACCTCTTTGCCAATCAGATATAACCTACCAGGAGTTCAAAATGGCCACCATAGCAGAAATTAGTCTCTGTCCAGATATCATTACAAATGTATTTGCTAATATGTTTTAGAATTTTGAGCAAAACACTCCACTTTGAATTTTAATGGCGAAAACAACATCTGAGACCAAAACCTGTAACACCCTTCCTCCCCCAAAAACATCTACCTATAATTTCCCCAAATCAAGTTTGTGTACATGGAGTAATTAATGTAAATTTGCATGCAGAGCCACATTGAGTGCACAGTTATTATACATTCAAAAAGTAGTTAGTTGCTGTCATTAGTTCTGTAATATTACAATGCTTAAACAGGGACATTTTTTTCAGTATGCGGGGACTGCCTGCTGGCGCTGCTGGAGAGGCCCTTTAGCACCAGTGACCTCGCCCACTGCAGCCTGAGTGAAGGCCACTGTGTTTTGGTGCTAGCAACATATCCATCAGTAAGCATTTTCTGCTGGTGAACCCTTTTAAGTAGGGTGGAGGTATAAGACCTGCTTCAGATAGAACCATGTAAGCAGGTATGACTTTCTTTTCTTTAAGTTTGATTCTCCACAACTCGCGTTCCAATGAAAGTGTGTCAAATGTAGAATTTAAGAGCACAATTTTCTCTTTTTTTTTTGTAAACGAATTTTATTCAGTTATCAATTAGTGCATAGCAAACGAAAACATACATAGTGCATTAGGATTCAGGCATGCACGGTAGATAAGCATCACTTAGTCCATGGGATCATGAGTAAAGAGTGTCCATTGTCAATCGCAAGTTAACAGCGGGTGTGACCCATAACTCAAGTGTTCTTGGTATATGTTACACAGTGGAGTGAGCTCACAAGGACAGTCAGCGCATCCCTCCATTCGAGGCATTCTGGCCCCTTAATTCAGCCCGGTGGTATTGTGCATCATCACTATGGACAAAAGCAAAAGATCAGAAAACAAACCCCCCCCCCCACCCCCTCCCTCCCCGACAAAACTCCTCCCACCCCCACCCTCTCAGGCATGTCGCTCTATCCTCTGCGTTCCAGCAAAAGTGTGACTAGACAGTAAAATCGTTGGTACAGTAAGTCTAAGGGAGCAATCCAAGAAAGGGGAGCCACCACATTCCGACCTTCTGTGGGCTCTCGGGTACTATGTTAGTGTGGGGACACACGACCAGTCATCCCAGCAGCGTCACTCACTCAGGGGGAGGCGCATCATCCTCCAGGGGGCACTTAAGCAGTTCTACCAGCGCTATCCACGCTCTCGCTGCTTCCAGCATCTTATCATTGTCTCGTCTCTGGGCCATTTGTAACCTCAAGATCCCATCATAGTCTGCCCATTTAATGAACTCCCTCCGCCACCTTGGGGCACTAGGGGCACCCCTCCCCTTCCAATGGCTGGTAATTTCCCGCTTGGCCAACACAAGACCCAGGTCAATAAATTTACTAGTAACTTTATTTCGGGCAGTATGGGGGAACCAGTGCAACAAGCAATATCCCGGGGTCTGCAGAGTGTCTGCGTGTCACGTCCCTCAGGGTAGTCGTCACCTCACCCCAATACCCCCCAGCAGCGGGCAATCCCAGACCATGTGTAAAAATTTGGCATTGTCGAGGTTACACCGCGGGCATGCCGACCGAGCTCCAAAATATTCGTTTATCTTATGTGGTGTGAGGTATGCCCTGTGGAGAACAAAAAAGTGGATGAGTTGGAAGCGTGCATTCCTGGAGCCTTTCCATGCCCTCTCCACTATTGCATCCCAAGGCTTCTCCCCAAGGGGCACCCCAAGATCTGTCTCCCACTTAAGCCGCAAGCTCTCCAACGGGCGCCTCACCTCCTGGGTAAGTCGTCCGTATAGGCAGGTGACCGCCTTAAACGTCCCAGCCGCTGAGACCACATATTGACATGGCAAGGACACCGGGGGTTCCGCCAGTCCCGCCCTCCAGTGCTTACGGACAGCTGCCGTCAGGACCGCGTGTAACAGGAAGTCCCCTCTAGGGATATCATACCTCTCTATCAAATCATTAAAGGGTAGCAGGGTGTCAGCCTCATATAGGTCCCCAATCGTGGTAATCCCCGCCTCCTCCCAGGCCCTCAACCCCTGCCAGTCCCCTCCATGGGGAAGAGCCTCGCAAACCGTCAGAGGAATCTCAGGCGCGTACGGGGGTCCCCGCCCAGCTCTCCTGTGAACCCGGTTCCAACATTGGCGCATCGCCCATAAGTCCCCTGGAGCTTCTCTTTCACCCAAAGGAAGTCGCAATAACACCCGAGAGAGTTGCCGCAGCTCCGGGTCTGTGCCGCCTCGGACCCCTTCAGCTCGAAGCCTACCAGCCATCCATTTCGTGAACCACTGCAATTGCGCGGCATGGTAGTAGGCCTCAAAATCAGGCACTGCAAAGCCCCCCTCTCGCCTAGGCCGCATCATGGTAGCCAGCGCCACCCTGCGTCTCCCTGAACCCCACAAAAATCCCGTAATCATGGTATTGAGTTGCGTGAAAAATCTCCGCGGGATCCAGAGCGGTAAGGAGCCGAAATAATAAAGCAAGTGCGGCAGCGTGACCATTTTTAACAGAGCCACCCGTCCTGCCACCGAGAGCGGCAGGGACCCCCAGAACTCAAAGTTACTCTTGGTGGTTCGAATTGCCTGTGCGACATTGCCCTCCAAGAGGTCGGCAGCTTCATGATAGATGCGGACCCCCATGTAGGTGAGGCATCTACTCTCCCACTTAACATCCAGAACATCTGGCGGGCAAGCCCTACCACTCAAGACAGGAAATAGACATGTCTTGTTCCAGTTAACCCGCAGCCCCGCTTCCCTCTCCAACCGGGAGAGCAGGTTCCTGGCGCCCCGCAAGTCCGCCTCTGAGTTGGCAAGCAACATCAGGAGGTCGTCAGCATGAGCACAATTTTCTCATATATGACCTAAATATCCAGAGCTTTTGAACGGGGGCTAGTGAAATATTTCAGTATTTTGTTTTCAATCAAGCCTTATCTTTGCATGTGGTTTAGATGCCAACAGAGACATTATAAAGTAGCATCCACAGCCTAAGAGCAGAGTGGAAAAACCAAAAGATATACAATGCGCAGAATAACAAGCCATATTCAACAAAACTAGAAAAATACTACAAAGCGCGCACAGCAATGCTACAAAAACCCAACTTAGTTGTAGTAAATATTTTCACGTTACATATTAAAGGCAGACTGCAATTTTCAAAAGTAGTCTCAACTTGAGACCTTTTTTTACATAAATTAGCCGCCATTTGGGCAGTTAACAAAAAGCAATCGAAATGCAAGAGAGTGATTTGTGTGTGTCAACCTGCAGATCAAGTCTGTTGACTTGTTACAATTGCATCATAGTCCGAAACAGAACTTTGTTCTTTATCTCGCTCGCAAGAGATTTAGTTGCAGATCACATTCAAATGTGCACAGTGAGCCATGTGTATTGGCATGGCTGGTTGAGGATTCTTCTTTTATATAATGTATTTTTATTTACGCTTCATGTAACTCATGTACTACCAGCTTTTTTGCTTACATATCCCACTGTATACCTTTTACTCTTTTCCATATATTTGATCTATTCTCTATGTACCTAATGTTACTGCTGTTGTGCTTACTCTGTAAAGTGCTCTGATACTTTTGGGTCACGTTTGCGCTATATAAAACTCACAAGTAAATAAGAGCAAATTGACAGATAACCACCCAGATGTGCCACTGCAGAATATATTTCAATATTTGGATTTATATTTCAAAAGAAGGCAGGAGCATACAATCGGGAGAGCAGGACAAGAGGTAGAAAAAAAACACAATTGTGTTAGTCTCCAAATAGATCATTAAATGCAGATATTGGACCCAATTCACAAAGGGAAATCTGCGAGGGAAGATCCCCCCACAGGTAGATTTACTCCTATGTCTGAATGTGAATCTCCACCCAGACTTGATTCTGCAAACCCATGCTGAGATTTACACCTAGTAGTAGGAGATTATGTCTCCACCCTCTTACATGAAGGGACACTCACAACTCCAAATATTTCAGTAACAGTTACTAGAGGTAACTTACAGGTCACTTTACAGGCGCAATTTGGTGCAAATCTTCCAAGATAGTTGCATCTGATCTTTGTAAAAAAACAAATTGAAAAATATAGCAAACGGGAATCATTGACCTGTAACAAATTTACTAAACTGTAGAGGCATGTTTGTGTGTTGTGGGGCGTGCAAACTGTTATGGTGTATCTTTGACTTGTGTGTTGAATAGTGTTAGATGTCAGACGAGTCAGGTTTTTTATTTTATAATTCATGACCAATTAACATATTTGTAACTTTCTAAGTCTGCACATCTTTTACGTTTTTATTTTTACAATATGATGTGTGTGGGTGTCTGGAAAGTATACATTTATATGGCTTTTCCGTTAATTTTATTATTTAAAAAAATATTTTTCACATTTGCACACTGTAATTCACATGATTGTCAGCATCATATAAAGTTATATGACCAGTTTTCGCTTTATTTGTTAGATACTGTGCTTTGTGCTTGTAGGGTTGTTCCCTGTCTAAGCTACGAAAGTTAAAGGAAGCGCAGCCCTTTCCCTACCAGAATAACCAAGTCAAAGACATATTTCCAATGTGCCTGAAACCTAGCATAATCCTATAACCCATGGAAAAACGAGCCCACAGCTGGTTCTGGTGGCTCATTGGATTAATGTATCCAATCAAGGAACCTGTGTTTGCCCTCGTGGTCAGAGGAGCGACCCCTCGGGGTTCCATTCAGCCGTACTTCCACCTGACATTGATAAAATCAGTATCTTTGAGTAGGATACCAATAAACAACTGTTGTTCAGCACCAGGATGCCCTGAACTGTGTACATGCCCTTTACAAATGTGTTATTTTACTCCAGCTCCAACATACATAGCAGTGCTTAATTTGAGCCGGTGGTTTCCGGTGCTCTGCACTAGCACTTAGATGTCAGCATTGGCTCTAGTAATGGCTCACCACATGGTGGCACTGTCTATCAAATTTTGATTAAGCACAACAGTATTTAATAAGCCAATATTCATTAAAAATGAATAACATCTGCCACTCACGCTGTTGTTATAGCTTTGGGTGGCCTGGGATAGTTTGAATTGTCACACCTCTAGCAGTGCGATGGTTAGTACTTGTATTGGTTCTGTCATTGGCAGCGCTGGCAGGGGCAACGGATGGTACAAGTGCCACTGGCCTCCTGAGAAGGGCCCTGGCACTTATTTTTTTACAAATTAAGCACTGCATTAGAGTCTTGCTGCCTTAGCAGTGCGCTTGGAATTCTACTAGCACTTATCGTTCTAAAAGCGTGCTCTACACTCAAATTCATCATATAGGCCATATCTGCACTGCACATCTGAAACTTTCTTTTTCTGGAATGTATTTTTACAAACTTTACAAAATGACACAGCTGGCCCCCTCCTCAAGATTCCGAAACACCAATTGTGTCTAAACATATGAAGAAGCTTCACTGGCTGCCTATCAGGCATAGGATTACTTTCAAGGCTCTTTGTATCACCTACAAGACTCTACATGATCACGGACCCGCATTCATGCAAAGTGGTTTCAACTGGTAGATTCCCAACAGGCTGCTAAGAGCGTCCACAGCCAAATCTGTGATTCTGCCTAAATTCAAGCGTGCATCGTGGGGAGGCCGCAGCTTTGTGCTGAATGCCCCCACCACCAGGAACAAGATTCCGCTTAACATCAAATCCCCCACGAATCTTCTGACTTCTAGGAAATCTTTCAAGACCTGATTATTTTACTCCTTGTAAGTCTTTCCTTCACGTCACACAGTAACCAGCGCCAAGACGCCCTTGGGTATGCGAGCGCTTAATAAGTTCATTTAACATAACATAATATATTTTGATACAAAGTATAGTTCTCTAAATGTTATTCAAACCATGCAACCATTGAATCTCTTTCTACACCTTTATTTTTTAAAGGTTTGCGGCAAAAGTATTCGTTTGTGTGCTACTTATTTCATTTTGAGCAGCCACTCTCGCTCTGGGCTGCTGATGTTGTGGCCTACTGAGTACACAGTCTTAACTAGGCATACATGTTTGATTGTATCCATCTTGAGCTAACCCTAATCATAACTGTTCATGGAATATTATTCACGACAACAACTTGCTTGCATCAGAACACCATTTACAAAGATGTCTAAGCTTGAAATGAAAGTTTCTTTATATGCAGTGATCACATGATCTATTCATTTATTTCTTAAATCACAAAATTCATACCAAATATTCAATACGAAAAAGACAATGTTGTATTAAAAACTTCTGTTATGTTAGACAGCCTTTGCAGGTTCTGTTATTCATTAGCACGCCACATAATTATTGAAACGGTCTTTAATTGCTGAACAGAGGCATTCTAACCTAAGAACAAACAGTTCATCAGTTCCTTGAGCTACGCTTCAAGTATATTTTTCCTTTTTCTCATTTAGAGATTCTCCACTCAAATTGTCAACTCGTTTCAGCCCTTGTATATATTTCCAGGCCTTCTCAGAACAATTTTATTAAGGACCCCTCATTTATAAATGCAGAGCTTTTTATTGTTGTATTGTGTTCCAAGGAACATTAGTAATCCAGTTCCATGCCATAGTCCAAAGCAGGTAGTGTGATAGAATTGAAAATCACTTCTTTAGGGTAAGAGAGACATGCATAACTGGCTTTGAAAAATTCTTGGGTAGCACTACTTTCTGTTGTATAGGAAAACACATTCTGTGTAATTTAGCCAACATGATGTGAAGCGCGGTAGGGCAGGCAAGGCATAAACGATTCTTCATCACTCCTTACACAAAACTGGTGTGCACGGGGAAAGAGCACTCAGTGTGAAGTATAGACCAGCATCATATGACATGCCAAAGCTCATTTACATTTGACCACGCCCTGCACCCAGAGCTGCCAGTTCATGGCTGAAGACAGGTTACAGAGGGCTCCAATGCAGAGGAGCAAGGTGCAGCACTTGGCTGAAGACCATGTTTTGTGAACAGAGTTCACAGTAGATGATGTGTAGCCTGTGCACAGCCGAGGGACACAGGGGCTGGATACATAGCAATTTAGAGCAGCGGTTTTGAGCTAAGGTCTAGTTAGCTTTAGTAATAATGGTTACAGCACAAAACTTAAAATGACATGATATACGCGAGGTAAGATGCCACCTTAGCATTCTCTCCTACTCCACAAGCTCACTCAACCTTAACTTCAATCCCTACTTTCACTTGTGGAAGGAGTAAACAAGAAGGGAATGAGATACAGCATTAATATGTTGATGAGAGTGTACAAATGTAAGTAGGTGATGTGACGAGTGGTGAGTGTAACTCACATAATTTGCTGTTGCAGAATTACGTGAGATTGCACAGAATTATGCAAGGAATGTAACCATGCATTTAGCAAAATGCATTATTGCCCTAAATTACTCCAGATAATGCGAACATTCATAATTGTATAATTGTCTGTAATTTCACATCACAAAAGCAACTCACAATTACTGAAGTAACTCAGATTACTTCAGCGTAATTAAAATTTTGCTCAGGCCTTCTTGTGATACTGAATTAAATGAGTAAGTAAGAGTTTGTGTAAGTAGGTGTTTGAAACTAGATTAAAATGGAGATTGAGACATTGTGTTTTGCGTGGGGAGATGTAAGAAATTAGATTATAATTTGGGGTGCATGACTACCTACCTCTAGGAATAATCACAACCCTTGGCAGGGTGAACCCTCAAAGTCAGTTATTACCCTGGGCTAAACCCCCTGGTTTCAATGGCAAACAACGAACAGGCTTATTTTAGGGCAATATGTACAGTATTTATCCAGTAACAAAACAGCAATACATTTGAAATACAAAGCAATAAAAATCACAAACCAAATCAGTAAAGAGAATAACATTTTATGAACAAAATGACAAAAATCCAAGAACGGACACTAGAAATATGAAGTTTTTTAACATTTTAAATAGAAATAGAGTCAAGAAACAAAACATGTCAATGATAGTCAATAATTGAGGTAGTCACAAACCAAGGCGCAATGTGACCCTGACCAGGATGAAACGCGGTTCGAATATGCCAACTAAGTTGGTCCTGTTCAAAGACTTTAATTCTTTAGGTCCCTATTCACCACAGAAGTACACTTCTAATGCCACCAGCATCTCATGAGAGGCACTTAGAAACTCATAGGGTGTCACGTAGAGGACAAACAGCGTGGTCCATATGCCACTGGTCCACTTTGCAGAGGCAAGCAAATGCCCTTTGTAGCTTGTTGTGTCCATTGAGCTTTAAAAGTTGGTCAGCCCTTGTGACCCTTTGAGTGCAGTTCTTTGTCCTGGGTACAAGAGAGCATTCAGGGCTTATCTCAGAGCGCAGAGGTGAAACATGTATGACTGGCATGGGCTAGTGGGTGGTAATGACTCCTAGGCGTGCCTTAACCAATGGGGTAAATGTCCCTGGGGCCAACCCTACCCACTTTATGCAGTTAAAAAATGGCCAAGCCTTTGACCACACTCACTTTGTGCTCTTTGGGGTGTGTGAGGAGTGTGCTTGTGGTAATCCTAATGTCGTTCCACATATGACAGTAAAGTCTAGTTTGGGGACAGTCACTGTCTCTCCAATACACCCAGAGACAGACGTCTAGTAGAACAGAGCAGGGTTTTCGAACAACCAGGGAGTGCATACACAAGATCTGTTTTGGTATCCTGTTCTCGCCCTTTGGCGTGCTCCCCGAGTGTTACATGTAAAACCCCTTCAGACCCTCAAGCAAAATTTGATATTCAAGCAGGGTTGAAACTGCTATGTCAAAATAAGGCCACTGTGATTGGAGCCTGCCTGGTAGGGATGGGGGAGGTCAAAGGAATGGCCCTGCCCAGTTGTCAGCTAACATTTTCCTGTGACAGGGAGTCCTCTTTGAAGTCAATCAAGTTCCTGGGCATACCGCACCGGCCATCCTGTCAAGGAAAGAACACCTCCCCACGCCCTCGCCTCTGTTCTCTGCTAATCAATGGCTGGCAGAAGAGGTAGAACAAATGCAATTGGGCATGCAGAGGCATTAGAGAGTGGAAAAGTAACTTTAAAAAAAGTACCTTTACCTTAATCGTTTCAAAAATACGACTTTGCCATTTAATTGAATGTTAATACTATTAAAATATTTGTTTAATTATTTTTCTAGCTGTTTCCTAACCTAAATTAGCACTATTAAATGTAATATTGTAACCCAGTGTTTTCCTATTAAACAGCCAGCCTTGCTACAGTGAAAATAGCTGTTGGGGCTTTTTCACTGTAAGGATATGTTTACCATTAAATTTCTATGTGCCCTACTTTTAAATACAATGCACACCGCCTTATGGGGGGCGGTTTTGTACCAGTGCAGCAGTATTAAAAGCACTGAAGAGTTCCTTGTAGAGCCAACAATTTCAGGCAACAATAAAAGTGCCAAGATAACTCTGGTGATTAATGTAGCTGCTGGAGAGAGATTGGAGTTTTGTCTAGTGGCAGTTTTGACTCATCCAAGGTAGCACAGAGGGTTAGTATGCCTGCTGCAAAGAGCGTGTACTATGCAGATCACAGAACAGTATTTTATGTGCATAGCTCAGTGGGTTGCTACTTTTGTCACAGAGATCTTTTTGTAACTATGAAGTTCATAAGTTACAATTGTAATCTAGGTTAGAAATCTATGTTTTTTCCCAGTCCTTCATTATCCTAATTTCACTAAAAGGGTTTGTTTGTGTAGAAATACATTCTTATTAGTAAAGTCAACCCTAACTACTGTGTTACGTTCTGAATCCTGTTTGTGCTTTCCCACACCAAGCACTCTTAAAAAATGCCTACCACTATGGATGACATGTGAATCCTACACCTTGTAGTCCCCATTGTCTTATGTACTGTTATATCCCGCATAGATGCCCTAATGTAGATCCGTTCGTACATGCCCTAAACTGGACGTATTCATATTTACCCTAATATGGTCATATTCGTACTTGCCCAATTATGGTCATGGCCGCATATGCCCAATTATGGTCACAACTGTACATGTCCTATTATAGTATGATTCCTTATATAGGCATGATCTTTCACCTACATTGGTCCCAGCTGGTACACAACGAGCTCTGAGGGCTGAACGTTATCTATCCTGTGGTTTTGAATGCAGCAGGGTTCTTCCAAACACAGGCCCACACTGTACTCATTAATTATGCATGGCTTTCTAAGAATACACCACCAGCATAATGTATGTACAAAGTTCACCCCTGACGTCTTCCTCATGTCCAATACAAACCATACTGAGGACCGAGACTCTTTAGGGTATAAATACACCACAGCTTGCCCCGGTAAACCAGAGGAAACCGAGACTTCCATGCTGACACACTGACCAGAGACGCTGAGGCTCTTGCATGCAGTCGCTCAAGCTGACAGTGGTCTGACACAACCCGGACGGGGTGTCCAACTCGAGACCAGGACGGGGTCCCACACTCTCTCTATTCAGGTATGGGGGTTCGACTAAATCCTAGGAGGATTCTTGGCTCTTAGCTTCGAAGACCTACACACATATGCTAGGTACACACAGGTACATCTAGGTACGCATCGTAGGAGTACGCACACTTGCATAATGCTTTTATATTCATGTATGTACTCATGATTATCGCAATATGGTAGAACTGTTCTATCCCTTTGCTTTTATCGTACTGCTGATCATATATCTCTGCTATTGTCTGCTGGTCTCGGCAGCACATATATTTTACACTAGAATAACAACTGTTCAATAAATACTTATTGAAACGCCCGACTGTTTATTCTGTGTAACTCTCTGAGACAAACCGAATAAGTGAGCACGAGTGACTGAGCGAAAGGTAGTACGTTGTTTCCACGATTCTGAGGGAATCAGGGTTGTCATGTTCCAAGGTTGCCAGAAACTAATCTCTCCCCGATAAGAGGAGACACTAGTGGCACTGCGAGCTAGCTAATGCAAAACCAGGCTAACATATACGTGGGGGTGCACGGAGTTAGTCTGCCACCAAGCCCGCAGTATATGTTATCCAAACGCGCAGGTCCTGCAGGGGAACTATAGGAGCTACACGACATGGCGCCCAACGTTGGTTTGGTACTTATTTAACAGTAGAATCTGAGTAGTTCAGTCGTGCTATTCTCAGAGAACCTACTCACAAAATCCCAGAGACGTCTGGAGTGGGTGGGCACAAAATCCGCCGCAGCTGAGTAGTACGAGAATACTATTTATTGGCTGTTGGTTACTCAAGCTTGAAGGATATTTAGTTCCTACAATTGTGCACTTACACCTTATCTTAAAAACTCTTTAATCTCCCTTCTTCCAATTAAAAATGGTGGACGATACAAGCGCAACAAGGAGTGTTACAACAAACCTCTTTGGTTTAGAAGAAGACCCTGAAGAAGCAATACAAATTGCACCAAATTTCAGAAGGGCAGTCACCCTAAAACTTCCAGAACATGGCTTAAGAGCCAGGGGTGGTACAGTAATTTTCGTGATTGAGGCACACAAATCTAATAAAACAGAGGTGTTCTATTCGTGGGTTACATTCCAGGCAACGAATCCAATTACAAATGTGTTTCACTACTACCTAGAAGGTGAAAACCTCTCCCTTTGAGGAAGTAGAGGTCCCGCTCACTTACCAGGAGCATAATTACTGGTTTAAAGGCGCCCTACCCCACGTACGAGGAAGAGCAAGATTAGGCCCGCTCGGAGGAGCAGGAGCCACATGGCCCATATTAGCGGCATACACACAGCATCCTGACATTGACACAATGGCACAGCCAGACTTACTCGTACAACACAGAGATTTAATTAAAATCTACAGAAACCTCATACATTTTGTGATGAGGACTTTAACAGTTCAACCTGCACCTGCTGGAGCACAAGATACTCCAGTCCTGAGTACAGTTAATAAAATAACTCCACAAACATTACACGCGGTAATGGGCAAAACGCCAGCAAAACACGAACAAATTCCATTCTGGATAGCTCAGAAAATAACTCCGCTTGAAGCAGTATTCCCAAATACTACAACCAGTGATAAACACAGAATTCTAACAATCTGCTTGCCCATGGGGATCACACCACAACTACAGGATTGCACCTCTTGGGGTTCAGTCTTTGCTGCCATATATACCAAAACACATGGTATCCCGTCAATAGCAGTAGTACCTGACGTATTGAGACAGATACAAAATGAGTACGGAGCAGAACCTGCCCTTAACTTAGGGATGAAGTTGCTAAACAACTTTGAACAGGTCTCAGCCATAATACTAGCTAACATTAAGGGGGAAGCAGCTTCAGTGGCGATCCGCCAACGCCTCAGGGAGTTCGGTCCAGAGGATCAACAACACAAACTACCCAAAATAATTGAAACTTCGTATGCAGAACTAGGCAGAGACAGTCTAGGTGGGAAAGCATTAAAACCACAACTGGTGGGCAGTCCTGAAAAGGACACTACAAAGCAGACACCTACTTCTTCTAAAAAGAAGTGGGATAATAAAAAACAACAAAATTCTAAAGACACCAGATCTCAGTCCAGAGGTAGGTCTCCTCAACAGGAGCCCTCTGAAAAGAGGTACAACCTCAGGAATAGGGATAATATTAAAAAACCTGACAGGTATCGGGATACTGATACTCGTTCCTCTCGTTCCTTTCAGGGTTCATCACGAAACTCCGAGAGGGAAGGACGACCAAAGGAGCATACAAAGTCCAGAGACACGCAACACGCTGCGGACTACGCACCTAAAAAAGAGGATAAACAAAAATCAAAACCTCAGTTCAAAAAGAAGGTAGTGGTCTCAAGATCAGACATGCCCAGAATTCTGAGGACACAGCTTCTGAACGGGGAATGGGCTCTGACGATGCTAGACAGCACGGCAGAAGTAACGATAGCTCACCAGAACCTGAAGGAATTTCTGGTGACAGCGGAGTTGAGTGAGTATATCACGGTGGAAACACCTGATACTCGGGTAAGTGTCCCACATAAGTTACATGAGATAACACTCCGGATGGAGGGGGACAAGCCCAGAAAGGTTAGAGGTCTATTTTGGGAGAATTTGACATCTGGGTATGACATCCTATTAGCAGAACAAGACTGGCCGCCTGCATTCGTCATGGAGTGCCCTAGGGGAGAAACGATAATTTTTCCAGCCTTTTCCGACCTTGTTCCCATTCACCTAAAACATGCATATGCGCAGGAGTGGGCAGTTGCCCTAGCTCCAGCATTGTATAAAAATCATGCTGGTTGGGATGAGGATTCAACCCACCACGTGATCCCTTTAAAAGTTTCCCCAAATGCTCAAAGGCAATATCCTATAAAGCAGGAAGCTAAAAAACAAGTCAGGAGATTCTAGATCAACTTGAATATCAGGGGGTGATAGAAAATTGCACTTCACCTATGAACAATCCTTTGTTCCCCGTAGCCAAACCTGACAATACATATCGTCTAGTTTTAGATTACAGACATTTAAACACTTGCACAAAGACATTTGCAGTTCAAAATGAACACAGTGCCGCATTAATGAATAACATTGTGCGGAAAAAATACAAAACACTTGATATCTCAAATGGATTTTTCTGCCAAAATATAGCGCCTGAAAGCAGGTATCTGACCGCATTCAGTGCGTTAGGAACGCACCGGCAATTTTGCCGACTCCCCCAAGGGTACAAGAATAGCCCGGGGTTGTTCTCAGCAAGGGTAACAGAGTTACTCCAAAATTTGGATGAAGAAGCATTGTCCTATGTGGATGATATTTATCTGACGGACGATGACTTAAAGAGGCACTTGACCAGGGTGAGCACCATTATTATGGGATTCGCCTCTGAGGGCTATAAATTTAATTTCAAAAATCAAAAATTGCCCACCTCAATGTCCTGTTTTTAGGATACGAGCTGTCAAGTGAGGAAAAAGCCTGGCAGCTAACTTTTAGAAAAGTGTGTGCTGCTCCAACCTCCAAAATCATTAAAGAATTTACAATCAATTCTGGGATTCCTAAATTTTGGTCGAACATACATTTTGGATTACGCAGAAAGGGTAAAACCTTTCTACGACTTAATAAAACCTGACTTTTCAGTCAAACAATGGACACAGGAACACACAAATATCCTGCGTTCCCTACAGGAAGACATGATAGCTTCTAAACATTTACAGACACGCGTAAACATACGCAACTTGGTGATCCGAGTCATAGCGGGTCAATGCGGGTACGCTTATTTAACTTTTAATGAAGGTGAAACAGTACCAATCGCATACAAATCACACCTGTATACAAACGCAGAAATGCGTTTCACTTCAACAGAAAAAAATCCTGACAGCAGTGCAGACCGCTGTAGCAAGAGAAAGAGCTCTGGCTCAGGGAAAATGCATTAATGTCGTGACCCCAGTACCAGCTTTAGAAGCTGTTACAAAAGCAAGCATTCCAAATGCTAAAGCCTTACATCCCAGATGGATACAATGGGCTAATTCTCTTACTGCAACGGATGTTGAATACAGATTTGATCCGAGTTTAAAAACTCAAGCATTCCTGCAATACGAACAAGAATCCCCTCTACCAAATGAAATTTTGCCTCTAGATCAGTATGAATACATTATTTACACTGACGGTTCTGCTCAACCAGCCACAGGAAGCAAGCAAGCTTACAGCGCAGCGTGTGCGATTGTTAAAGGTTGCATGCACGATGGCAAGTTCCATCCGAGTTGCACAAAAACGCAATCTCTAGGAGACTGCACGGCACAGTTGGCAGAACTCAAAGCACTTATACTGGCACTTATAAATACGGATCACGAATTCCCCACACTGATTGTGTGTGATTCCTTTTACTGTGTACAGCCGTACAATGAATATCTACATCATTGGGAACAAAACGGGTTCAAAGATGCAAAAGGTGGCACAATAAAGCATAAAATGCTATGGGAACAGGTAGTGGAGTTGAGAAACGAACTACCAAGGGCTCACGTGATACATACACTGAGTCATCAGCGTGATGGCGTTCACGTTGAAGGGAATTCATTGGCTGATGAAGCCGCAAAGGGGGCTGTTCGCACAGCCGTCGTAGCTGCAGTTACTCGTTCAAAGACGAGGGTAGACGGCGAGATAATGGTACCTGTCAATGCTTCACGCAAAGGCAGCACAGCAGTACCTAAAAAATTTCCACTCAAGTACTCCTACAAGTTAGATGCACAAAACATTCCATATGCTCAGATTCCTGGAGTGGGCGATAGAGTAATACCAAATATGGATCGTAGGCTAGGCTTGATTTTAGCAGCACATGAGGGTTTGGGTTCTGCGCATACAGGTGTTACAGCGACTATTTCTTTATTGAAACGGCGCTACTGGTGGCCAGGGTTAACAAAGCAGACTAAAGACTATGTCTTGAAATGCGACATCTGTCCGCAGATAAAAGGCTTCACCGTGACACGCCCAGCGCAGACACCATTACTAAAATCAGACAAACCTCTCGCATGTGTATATTTGGACCACTGTGGACCCTTACAATCTGATGGGTCCAAGAAATATATCATGGTTGCAGTGGATTCCTGCTCAAGTTTCCTCAAGGTTTGGCCTCAGCGCTCGGCTGACGCGCGAACTGTTATAAAAGATTTGCGAGTCTTTATCGGCACATACGCAGTTGGCACGTTACATTCTGACCGTGGTCCGGTGTTTAGCTCTCGGGCTTACAAAGAGGCCATGGAAGGAATGGGCGTAGCATTGCGGTACTCCTCTCTGTATCATCCCGAGGGAAATTCTGTTGTGGAGAGGAAAAACCGAGACTTAAAGCAATCTTTAACAGCTAGGGTATTAGGCAAGGGCGGTAGATGGGTCGATCACCTTTATGGGGTACAGCGCGCGCTCCATAATCAGCCAAGAAGCTCTCTAGGAGGTGTCACTCCTTACGAGGTCCTATTTGGGACAAGAATGTGGGTACCTGATCTTGATTGTGAAGGCACAGTGGCGGATGAAAAACCATTTGATATCCATGATCGTTTGGCTGTTTTGCAGGATCTAAATGAATCCAGGACACAACAAAGTAACATGCTCCAGAAACAGGCCGCCACTGAGGAAGTCAAGGTAGTAACGGCAAGACCAATCTGGATCCCAAAACTCGGGGATCTAGTCAGAGAGAAGATTGCTGACAAAAAAGAATTTGGAAAATGGCAAACACAATTCCACTCCAACAAGAAATTCATCTTCAAAATGAAAACCAACTTAACAACCAAGTTGCAATCAGACCTAATACAGACATCTACGTCAATGTGCCTCGACAAGAGAACACAGCAATTTCAACAAATCCCGATGCAATTCCAACAATTGATCGAACTGCTTCTGGCTATTTCATGAACTTTGATACGTTTTCACTAGATCCAAGTGAACCGGAAACGACGCCAGCCAAAAAATCACTCACACAGAAACTCAATGACTTTTTGAACTATTTTAGAAAGACTTACCTGGTGTCACCTTGGATAGAACTATGGTATATCACTGGGATTTTATTTTTCATTTTCTGGCTAGGTTTAATAATAACTTTTAGTATGCTTATTAATGGACGACACCTCCAACCAAGCTCTACAGCCCAAAGAGTCAATTTGATTTTAAAACCACACCAGTCTTCACATCGTGAACCAAGAGACTTGTCTTCAGTGAACATTACAGCAGTTCCTATACCGGACGGTATAGTATGGGACAAGATTGATTATGATATATTGGGTCCGACTGAACTTTTAAAGCTAAAACATGTATTTGAAATTTCTTTAAGTGATTTCATTACCTCCAGTACATTTTCTGATGATTGGGACACTGAAACTGTAAATGCTATGATGTCTGATTTAGAAAAAACTGCTGCATTTCCGAACAATGAAATGTTAGAAGGTACTTCAGACTATAATACATTGCATTGTTACCAACATTTTGGTGATCATTTCTTACACAAGTCTATAACACCTAGAAATGTATTTGAATACCACCAGTGGGAACACTGCCCAACACCTCCAATAGGTAGTTCACAAGCGTTTGCACAGAAATTCACATACTTCTCAGGGTTTAACGCATCCGACCCGACGTCATTTTATTATAAAATGGAGAAAAATTCAGCTCAGAAAATTATGTTAACAAACACCAAACATATTTACTCTGCATCCTTTCTGAACCAGTTGTCTAAACAGGTTTTCGATCTATGGAAAGACACAATAGAATCCAAATCAATCTGGGGTTCTAGGGACTGGCAAGTCCAAGGAATAGAAGCACTTTTAGAGCATGCATCATTCCGCAGCAGATTTTATTTCTGAACGAAACTGTGCAACAGACATCCTGTCTTGGATTAGCCAAAGGCAAGGAAATTAACACACCGGGGTTTCCAACACCATCGCAGATGGGTGGGGGCAGAATTCAACTACACAAGGGGTAGGATTAGATGACATTTTCCAGTACAACAGATCAGATCCTGATTGGACAGAATGGCTGGTTTGGCCTATTGACACAAACAAATGTCAACAGAGATTTTTGAATACAACCAGAGGGTTTAGTATCCATAGGCCAGACCCACGCTATGTACAGAGACATCACCCGGGGGTAGTGACATCCTATAGTGTTGGGAAGTTGTGCCTTGATTGGCTAGCGACCTCAACACTGATAGAAGTGAAACACCACTTGACCTTACTGACACCTGACATGGATCTTAGAGATTTTCTACTGGGACCCAAGAAACAGCGTCAGAAACGTTTCATATATGCAGGCCTTTATGCCTACTATAATGAAAACTGGAAAATATCCCAACAAGAGGCCGCAGAAAGAATACGAGAAATAGACCGTATTAACTTAGAAAAGGCATTAGCTGTAGTGGATAACGGGTTAACAACTTTGACCTCCAGGATTTACTCCTTAGGCAACATTGTGTCCTCGGCAATCGACATATTCGAACAAGATCTGGCCTTATTACAACACGGGCAATCTCAGCTACGTTCTATTATGATGTTAAGCTGGACGCTGCAATCTTTACGTGCAGGCTATGTGCCATGGCGTTTTATAAACACCACATCTCTGATCTCAGAATACAATCTAACTGATAAACAGACAGAAATGGCACAAAGGGGAGCCAAATATACAATGCTGCGTATTGAGAAACTGGAAAGGTTACCATTCACTGTAGCCGAGTCACTATCAACAGAATGGCTAATTCATGGCCAAATCACTCTGCTGGTCACTACGTTTCAGTTTCAATATTGCCTTGAGCAAAGGCAGGCAGGCAAATATGTGAAAATGGGTAAGGGATACATCAAGGAAACTTGGGAGTTACCATATAGATACCGATGCTAGAATGGGGATCGAGAAGTGTATCTGAGTGGTACAAACTGCAAGAACGCTTTGAGCGGTTCTCTCATGTGTCAGGATATTTCTCTACACGGAGCCTGCAGTGGTTCAGTGGCGAACTTATCTTGTCACATGTCAGGGACCCCAGCGGCCATGATCACGCCGGTTTTCCAGCTGCTCTCGAATGGGAGTTACTTAATGCTAAATGATCAAGGTTGTTGTGGGATGCTTCCGGGCGTCGCATATCTAGTAACTGTTAACTCCAGGGTTACTTGCTGTATGCAAGTATTGTTTCCGCCACTGTACACAGTAAGGGAGGTGCCGTTATGGCCTTCGCTGAATGTTTCTTTTATACAGTTTGATACTCTGAGCAGATTGAAAGCCATGCTTTTACAGCAACCCGAGCCCTTAACCTCCGCTCGAGAAACCTATGAACTTCAAGTTGCAAGGACCTCGACCGAGATACAGGCACTCATACGTACAAACTGCCCCATTCATTTCGCAGAAATGGTGGGACGTATCTTTAACATGTCAGATACGAGCGGAATTTTACACCTATTTAAGACCATAGGGTCAGAACTGTTGAGCACATTTCAGACAGTCCTCGGAGTAATCCCAAATTTTATACACTCCGTATTGGGAAGCGTATTTGAAGGAATCCCGCTCATCTTGTTTCTAATCGCAGGAATCCTGATTGTAATATTGCTGCTACGCAATGGACGGCCCACTTCCCGAGGGAATGGTGAACACGCTCCTGTAGCGGAAATACCATGAACGCATGGTACAACTTCTGGGCATTTCTTGCCTGCGAGAACTCAGTGCCTCCTGGTTTCTATCATTTAGACCAGTTTGGATAGATTGCATCTTACATGTGCTTTGATGCCTGTTCTGCGGAGAAGAATGCACGTTGGATCTTTGTCTAACATTTCCATCAGATGCGCCTCCGGACACGGATGCAATGCTGGACCCCATAAAGGCCCATGCTCTGCGTTGTCCCCAGCGGCTTCCAATTCTGATGAATGCATTCCTGGAGAATCCTCAGGTGCCGTTCACTCCTGCTGGGTTAGGTGACTCCTCCACAGGCACCAAGGTAACAACTGCCGCACAAGCTGCCGCAGCACCGACTGTTGGCAGTACTACATTCCATCTATGTGCGATTGACGTTCTCTGTGAGGCGTGGGATTTGTCATCTACAGCAGCTGACACAGATAATACTGAGCTTCCCAGCCAAGACGCGTAATCTTGAATCGGCTCATCGTGTCCTGGGAAAGAATTCGGCTTCTTCACTCGTTTCAAAATAAAAACGATCTAAATTTGGAACATTTTCTTATATTGACACTTTCCCTTGAAGTATGGCCTTCTCCTGCTTATGGTAATACAACTTGTATAGAGAGACGATATTGACTTTTAAGTGGCAACTAGAAAAAGCTGAATTTAAACATTTTTTTTTAAGCACAAAAAATTTTTAACGATTTTTTAGAACCATGTTTTACTTGCTTTTAAAAAATTTTTTAAATTGCCCAGATTTTAAGTATGGTCATTTATTTTCCAGTTCGAAGTGGAGTGGGTGTTATATCCCGCGTAGATGCCCTAATGTAGATCCGTTCGTACATGCCCTAAACTGGACGTATTCATATTTACCCTAATATGGTCATATTCGTACTTGCCCAATTATGGTCATGGCCGCATATGCCCAATTATGGTCACAACTGTACATGTCCTATTATAGTATGATTCCTTATATAGGCATGATCTTTCACCTACATTGGTCCCAGCTAGTACACAACGAGCTCTGAGGGCTGAACGTTATCTATCCTGTGGTTTTGAATGCAGCAGGGTTCTTCCAAACACAGGCCCACACTGTACTCATTAATTATGCATGGCTTTCTAAGAATACACCACCAGCATAATGTATGTACAAAGTTCACCCCTGACGTCTTCCTCATGTCCAATACAAACCATACTGAGGACCGAGACTCTTTAGGGTATAAATACACCACAGCTTGCCCCGGTAAACCAGAGGGAACCGAGACTTCCATGCTGACACACTGACCAGAGACGCTGAGGCTCCTGCATTCAGTCGCTCAAGCTGACAGTGGTCTGACACAACCCGGACGGGGTGTCCAACTCGAGACCAGGACGGGGTCCCACACTCTCTCTATTCAGGTATGGGGGTTCGACTAAATCCTAGGAGGATTCTTGGCTCTTAGCTTCTAAGACCTACACAAATATGCTAGGTACACACAGGTACATCTAGGTAGGCATCGTAGGAGTACGCACACTTGCATAATGCTTTTATATTCATGTATGTACTCATGATTATCGCAATATGGTAGAACTGTTCTATCCCTTTGCTTTTATCGTACTGCTGATCATATATCTCTTCTATTGTCTGCTGGTCTCGGCAGCACATATATTTTACACTAGAATAACAACTGTTCAATAAATACTTATTGAAACGCCCGACTGTTTATTCTGTGTAACTCTCTGAGACAAACCGAATAAATGAGCACGAGTGACTGAGCGAAAGGTAGTACATTGTTTCCACGATTCTGAGGGAATCAGGGTTGTCATGTTCCAAGGTTGCCAGAAACTAATCTCTCCCCGATAAGAGGAGACACTAGTGGCACTGCGAGCTAGCTAATGCAAAACCAGGCTAACCTATACGGTGAGGGTGCACGGAGTTAGTCTGCCACCAAGCCTGCAGTATATGTTATCCAAACGCGCAGGTCCTGCAGGGGTACTATAGGAGCTACACAACAGTACCATTTTCTATACACTGATTTACACACGTATGATTCATTGTCTCCATGTGTTTGTAATGTAAGATGCTCCGAAACACTACAATGGTATGAGAGGCGCTATAAAACAAATGAAATACATGTGAGAGAGGGGATATGGGAAGATGAGAGGCACGGTTGGAGGGTGATAGTGAAGGAATCATTGAAGAGCCCCTATAAAGTTCGTTGTATCCTGGTGCACTGTAAGGTCATCATTTACTATGCTTTAAAAACTAATGCAATTGAATATATAATGAAAAATGTGTTGTAGAATGCCCCACTTTTGCCATTTCTTCCTAAATTTTCTTTGAAGGAGAATCCCTCCCTCCCCCCCCTCACCCCCCAAGCCCCGTTGTAGTGGTCAGGCTCGCTCGCTGCGCTCGCTATGCACCGTACGGGGCTGGTCTGATAAAATTCGCCAGGGCTGCTTTGGGTTCCCAGTCCGACCCTGGTGACAGTAACGCCCATAAGTCACAATACCAAGATATATTGCTAAGCCGTGATTGGCGTTTTTTGTCTGATATTCACTAATGATTTTGTGTCTGAATTACCCGCCACCTCCCCCCTCCCTCCAAAAAACCCATGGCTTTTGCGTGTCTGGTAGCTGTGGCACTCTAAGTTGCTGATGCTTTTTATTATGTTTACGAACATTATTTATTTATAAAGGTTTGTATAGTGCGAACATGACCCAGGTGGGTATCAGAGCGCCTCACAGTTGGGGTAGGCAGGGGCGGTGCGTCCATTGGAGCGTTGGGGCGTAGCCCCCCCGCCCGCAGCTCCCTCGGCGTCTTTGAACCTAAGTAAACTGAATCAGTTTACTTAAGTTCAAAGAGCCGAGGAGAACTGACAATCATGTCAGTCAGCATGACGTCGGACCGCCCACCCCTTCAGAGTCTGAAGGGGGTGGGCGGTCCTGCGTCATGTTGACTGACATGATTGTCAGAGGGACCAGGGGCAGCAGGCAGCACTGCAGCACAAGTGCGCATGAGTGGGCAAGGGCACCGAATTTTCGCGCCGTGCCCAGTCATGCGCACTTGTGTGTGCACTGGCTTGCGCATGCCCATTAGGAGAGCGAGGGTTGAGCAAAGGCTCAAACCCCGGTCTCCTAATGGGCAGGCGGGCGAGAGGTAACCGTGCCCTAAGCCAATCCTGGCGCTGCCAGCAGCGCCAGGATTGGCTGAGAGGGGCTGTAGGGCCAAACGGAGTCGGACCCGAGGCGGCACGGACGGCGGACCTCCTCAGGTGAGGTTAGATTTTCTTTTTATATTTAAAAAATCCCCCGGCACAACTCCCACCCCCCCCCCCCCCCCAGCCGCGTCTGGCGAGACCCCAGACTCACATAGCCGCCCGCCAAGGGGGAGCCCAGGATCCCGTTTCACAGGGAGTTCGTGTCATCTAAGCTGACGGCAACACTAACAGCACCTCTATCTTCACTTGAGTGAATCTGAATCTGCGATCTAACCTCTCGGATTGTTTGCCACAGCCCGGTGTGTGGTGATAGTGATACTGATTCCTGATAGGTAGCCGCGTGAGCGGTACAGGGAGTGTGGGGATCCAGTCGCTCCCACCGCAGCTGTGACTGACCCTGAACCAGCCCCCCAGTGACTCTTGCCAACGCGGCGCCAGACACCTTCAGCAGCACGCACCTTAGCCCGGGCTAATAGCTTTGTAAAGCGCAATCTTGGCCGGAGATATATTGGTGCACTTTACATCGGCACCGGTTCAAATACGTTACCGCAGCCCATATGTATTTAATAAATACATATGGGCTGCGGTAACGTATTTGAACCGGTGCCGATGTAAAGTGCACTGTGCACCAATATATCTCCGGCCAAGATTGCGCTTTACAAAGCTATTAGCCCGGGCTAAGGTGTTTAATGTATCACAGGCTGTTGAGCCCAAGTCAGGCTGGACCTGCACTCGCGCTCGGACTTACAGTTGCTGTCGAACGTCCGCACATGCTGGTGAATTAAACAAAGCTGCCTGCACCTAAAAGACGCAGACAAGACAAATGCTTCTCTCCAAAATTAAGGGAAATACACTTCAACCCTACATAATGCCTGCTGCTTCTGCCAAGAAAACACTTGCAGATATATACAGTGAGCCCGCGCAAAGTCCACGGGTGCTGCCATTGCAATAACCGTGAGGACCTCACGGTTATTGCAATGGCAGCACCCGTGGCACTTTGCGCGGGGCCCACTGTATATATCTGCGAGTGTTTTTCTTGGCAGAAGCAGCAGGCATTATGTAGGGTTGAAGTGTATTTCCCTTTAATTTTGGAGAGAAGCATTTGTCTTGTCTGGGTCTTTTAGGTGCAGGCAGCTTTGTTTAATTCACCAGCATGTGCGGACGTTCGACAGCAACTGTAAGGACAGCTTTTCACTTAGATTGGGAACGACCGGCTTTAAAGAGAAATGTTTGCATGTGTTGTAAAATTTGTCTTTAGCTGGTGCTCCTTCTGCCGAGCCAAGATTTGAGACTCCATGAGTCTCTATATTTTGGAACCTGTAGCCTTGTTAATCCATTAATACACCAATACTTCAAGTCCCAGAATGCAATGTAAATCATGGACTGAAGCTACCAGTTATGCAAGTCTCTGGAATACACACAGTGGAGCTAGTCACAATGTGTGTACCTGACGAGTGGTTGTTTATTCTGGGGGAATAATTGTAGATAAAATTTGTCCTGCAGGTCTAACATCAGTTAATGAGAGGAACTTTGCAAGCAAAGAAGGAAAGGAAAAAGAGAGGCACTGTGAAACAGAAGTCGAAGAATGTCTGCGCAAAAAGGAAGAGAAACGGACCAGTCGAAAGAGCACAGACAGCAAATCTTAACTGGATGTGGCTACACTCTGTCAAGCTTCACCAGCCGAGCTCGTGTGGCTGCCAAGTCCAACAGCTGGCCAGGCTTTCCTTCCACGTTGTAACAAGGCCATCACCCATCCCTTATTAAACATTGGCAGTAAACAAAGTGACAGGCTCCTCTTGTGCATTTTAATTTGTACTGAAACGTAGAAAGAGTGCACTCGCTCCCATTACTGCCCCCACCACATCCTGTTAAGTAATGCGCAGATGGAAAAAAGGACCTTTACATGTTGATGCCAACTGTTTGTACAGGTCGCTTAGTCCTGCAGCATAATGCAGTTCTGGCACTGTAGTCACAGGAACAGTCGCAATAGAAGCCAAATAGGCTCTCTGGCTGGAACCAAAGTAAATTGGAATAGTCAAATAACGGATGTCATATGTCATGGGAACTACCTTTCAAAGACACAGCTCTAGCGCGCAGAGCAGCTCACCAGGGACCGGCAATGCAGGACTCGTGCGCGCACCAAAGTAAGTTCACTAACTTCAGGTCTCCCCGCTTCACGCACACGCGCTTTTAGCAACACGTCCTTCCCGCGCTTGTGTTGTTGTTGTTGTTGTTGTTATTGTTGTGCTCCCTTCGGGGCAAACGCATTCGCGATGCCTGTGAAGAAAGTGATGCGCATCGCATGGCTTTTTTTTTTTGTTTCAAGTGCGTTGCAGCTTGCAGAGTGCGTATGTTTTCAAACTGAAATGCAGAAAAGCCTTAGTTACATTTTAGTAAAAGAAACCTCTTTCTTTAACGCATTTGGTGCTTTTGAGGGCTGGGGGCGCTGGGTGAGTGAATGATGGTTTTGTTTCTGCATCTGCGCTAGAACGCTTTGAAAACGAAAGGTCAGAGTGTAATTGCTTTTCCAATGCATCAGCTAAGCTTTTGTGATTCTGAATTTAAGATGTGGTAATTTGCAAACCAGGATATTTGATTTGCGCGTTCATCGGAGACATGTTTGAATTCGTTGGCAAACTTACTGAACTTAAATGGCGCTCTTCTACCGACTCGGTTGGATTGTATTTTTTAGACGTTTTGTGTTTAGGTAATGTTTATTTCTTGATCTTTAAGGACGCTAAATGCTTGTGCTTTTGTGAATGCCACGTGTGTGTGCGCATACACATGTTGCATACATATACATACATATTTAGATCAGGTGTGTGGGTCTGGCATGTTTGAAAGGCTCTGCTGGGGCGGGATTTATAAACAAAGGATAGTGTGGGGCAATATTTTGGTGTTTTCTGCCTCCCGCTGCCAAGTTTGAGGGAGGCTTGCGTGGGCTCTAATGCTGTCGCCATGCTCCCTCCACCATTAAATGGAACGGAGAATTAAGCAACCTATTTGCGCTGGTTATTTTTGCTGGCATTTCAGTTTGTTACCTATCCTCTTTTAAGGATTCATTATTTGTGTTCACTTTTATATCCTTTCACTTTGTCACTCTATCAGACTCAACTATGTCATTCTGTGTTTGACTGATCCCGGTTTAAAAGAACCAGGGGTGGTGTTGGCGATTAAGAGGCTGAGGCCGTTTCAGAGAACAGTTTGTGTTGCCAGCATTAGCTTTGATATGAACATATTTGTTTCGGCCGCATTGTAGTTTGTTAGCAGTAAATTGGACAGTGTTAGTTCCTTTTTATGACTTGCCATTGTTGTCCGTGGTATTTCAATGTATTTTAATTATTTGAAGGTTTCGTCTAACGCTTTCAAAAGCCCTTGGGTGTCAGAGGTTTTACAGGTAGGAATATAGCAACTTATTCAGGGATCGAATGAGATGCTGTAGAGCAAATGTACATAAAAGAAAGCAGCGTTTTCTATTGGATGCTAAAATTAGAGACCTTTCCAGACGTGACACGCAAAGCTCTTATCTATTAAGCTCCATGCTCCAATATCCAACATTCTAAGGTGAGAGAAGGTGGCACTGAGCTTGCTCTGAAGTTCTGTGTTCTGCTCTAGGTGATGAACTTGCCACATAGAGAATTTTATGGCGTTCCGGAGCATGAGTTGTGTTTGAGTGTTGCTTCCTTCTTTATTCCTTTTTGTTTCCTTTGGCTCTCATTCATAGTATATGTACAATTGCTAAGTGCTTGTATTCATAAACCTTCTACTCTATTTAAAGGTATTTTCTGTATTCCTGGTATGAATGGCTCCAAACTAAATGGCCAAGAATTAGTTCTGGTGTTGGAATATGCAGAAGGGTTCAGGTTTGTGCAGTAGAATGTGATGAGTTTTCAACTTCCAGAGAAAATATAGAGAGGACATGAGATGAGAGAACTCTCTTAAGGGCATACTTTTTGAGGAGGCCCTCTGCTTTTGATTGCAGTGGCTCAGTTTATTTGGTGATTCACAATTCCAATCATGGGTAAAACATGACTTGTTGAACATAGATGAGATGTACTTGCAAATTGTTTGATTGCATATTGCATTTCAGGTTTTCAATTTGACCAATCCTTTGACTTCTTACCAACGAAATATGAGTGTCTTCCTGGTCGAGGACCACACTGCTTTTTCTCTTATCTGTCTTGTATCAAGACCCTGCTGGACTATGGGGTGAAAGAAAGCTTGAATAAGCAGCTACCTATGTTATATGACATCTCTTTATTAATGTAATAACTGCACTTTCACAATTGCTTTATTAACCATCCTGCTTTCTCAAATTTGCTTGAAAATGCACCATTTGTCCACTCTGTTTTCAAAATTTTCTCGGGGGGAGAACCCCCCCGAACCCCCCTTAGGTTGTTCGGGCTCGCTCGCTACGCTCCCTCGCGCGGAGCAGTATGCCAATCATTTTACGCCCCACCACTTTCAAATGTCACCAGCCACCACTGGGGTTAGGTAGGGTCCAAAAAGTGCGACAAGAGCAATCGATACACAAAGGTTCAAGACGTGAGCAGTACAACGGCGTGGATATCAGCGTGTGTTTGATGCATGTACCAACTGGGCCTGGACTCTGCCCGACTTGAGTTCTTTTATTGTTCACGCGCACCGGGCTTCAGTTTTGAGTCTTTTAGGCTGTACATTTGTCTGGTAGATGTCAAGAGTTGTCCTTTCCGTGCAGGGCTTCGGCCGTGCCAGCTTTCAGCCTACTTTGGTGATGTTAACGAGAATAAATGTTCGCAGCCACTGGCGTTGGCATACATTTCTAATGAGTGGTGAACTGCACATGCGCCAGCTCAGTCAATGTGCATTACTCGTGTTAGGCGAAATGTTATGCCACATTGTGTAATTATGTGCTGCCGGCGGTATAAAAAACCGTAAAGGAACAAGAAAATGCGAATGACAAAATAAGCAGCTGTAGTTAACTGTGCTTTTGTGGGTTTTGCACTATTTCTTTAGCACAAAATGCAAATACGTGGATGCCATTTTTGCATTTCCCAAAATTTCATGTAATTTTGCCAACATTTTCTTTAATTAAGGCAAATGGCGATTCCCAAATTATTTGTAGAAGGGGCCAGTTTAGGACTCTTATAATTTTTGATTCCTGCAGCCAGTGTGCTCCAAATTTGGAATACTGAAGGACTTGATTTCGAAGACAGTTTTCAACGAGTTTGATGCAAAAGTCATAACTGGTCAAAAGCAGGTAAAGTCGTAATGGGGGCAAAAAATGGGGTGTTTTACGGAGTCAACTGTCAATCTTAACTTCAGACGTTAGGCAGCTGTGGTGTGTGTGTGTGTGTGTGTGTGCAATACGTGAAAAACTTCAATAACTTCCATATTACAGCTTAGCTGTCAGCTGTGACATTGAATAAGTCCCTGTTGTTGAGTTCTGCTGCTTTCAATGCCCTGTGCCAGTAAGCAGTGTGAAGGGGGGTCCCTGACCGAAATGACAACTAATGTCAAAACAATGATCGAAATAGATCGCTTTTCATTTCCTTTTTCTGTGAATATTTGTCCCGTGGAAACTCGCATTCATTTGCAGTTAACGAGACATTAATGACGGTCTATTTATTCGTGTCAATGCTGCAGGACTTCGCAGTGCGACTTGTAAACACCTCATCAAAGTTTCAATCAGTGTTGCCAAAGATAAGTGGGAAATAAATTAAATGTGTTTGAAAACACCGAGCTGCCCTCTGCCTTCCTATTGGGTGATTTACAGTGGGACCTACGAGGCAGCTGGAAGGCAGGAGGAGCCTGATTGGGCAGGCAGGTCTTCTCTTCCCAGTTGATGGGACCATGGCCAGCAGGGCTCCGACTCTACCATGAAACCCTCCGGGCCTTGATCGCCATCTGATTAACCAGGATGCCTACGGCTAGTCTTAGCGTCTTGAGTGGCCAAAATTGGCCTTCAGTGAGATAGAGTGGGATGAGTTGACCTAATCATGGGCACATGCTTGTCACTGATGCATTTGGCCCCTGTGAACCCTTAGGTTAATGGGAAATAACTGGTGAATGGGCAATAATTTGTGAGGTTTTGCTGTGCCTTGGCGGGGGTTTGTGGGCGGCGGGGGTGGGGGGGGGACAATACTCTATCACTTAAATTGAATAGCCACGTATTCCTTTCTAGCCCATGACTCTCTCAGGGTAGCAAGGTTGAGCATGCAGGGTTTCTCCAGGAGGTGTGTGGGCTTAGAAACACACACTGGGCAGCACTGTCGGTAAGCCTGATAACTTGAACGTCCAGGTAGTTCTTAACTGGGAAATAGAAGAGGACTTTAGAACAGGTAACAAGTAACCTGTTCTACACACCAAACCTGGATGAATATCGAAAGCAGAAGTATATAGCACCACCTTTGCGAGAGATCCAGGCTCATGTGTTGTTGTCGTTCTTTAGCAGTAGGTGATCGAATAGACTTTAATATTGAGCTCTGTTGTTATTTTATCCTATCCTCTGTTTGGCTGGACAGGAGTTCTCTCAGACATGTTTAGTTTATTTGTAAAGTCAAGAGATCAAAGACTTCTTTGTAATAGATCCTTTGGTTTTGATATGCAGTGATTTGAGCTGTGTAGCACAAAACAAGGTGATGGAAGGAATGCTTAAATTAATCACAGCCAATGGTTATCACACAAGGCCACATTTCAAGCCATTGTTTTTTTGTCCACTTTCCAAGCTAGATAGTGACCCACAGTAGGGAAATCAGTTTTGGTACTGCTCCAATAGCCACAGAGCAGCCCGAGCTGTCAGGCTGGGTCTCCTCCAGATGGGAACGCAAGCAACCCCAGACTGGTTGCGACCTGCTTGGATCTCGTCAGTGAGATATATCTTGAGTCCTATGGCACAGTGAGCGCAGGATCCATGTCTGGGAATAACCATTGCACCTAGGGTGTTTATGTGCAAAAATGATGAACTGGGATGCGGGTTGAGAATTTACCAGTGGCTCAGATTAATTCAAGCATTGAATCCATCACTTGTTTTGCGGTCTTCATTGTGACTCCAGAAGAGCTATACGTTTGCTCAGACGTAGGTCCTGTGCTCACTGTGCCTCTAGAACCAAGTTGCCTGACTGAAAACGCCCAAATAGGCCAAAACCAGTCTTGGGTTGCTTATGTTCTGGTTCAGAGAGGACCTGGCTTGGCAATTCTGGCTGGACTGTTCTTACTGGAGAAGGACCAATGCTGAATTGCATATATCTGGTATAATCTGATGTGGCATGGTGGGCAAAAAAAGATGGACAGGAATGTGGCCTGAGTAATTGCCAAACTTAACTTCTCTAACAAGTGTGAGATGTATCCAGAATCAGAGCAACAATAGAGATATCACACGAGCAAAGTGGGACTCCGGATTAAGAGTTCTAAAAATCAAGGTGCAAGGAGAACTGATCTGGCTGAATGGGGATTCGCAGTTTCCTTCGACGAAAATTCAAAAAATCCACATTCTCAAAACTAAACTCTGAAACTCGCTACCTATATCCAAAAGAATTTGCAGCATGAAATGACCCGAATGGCCAATTGACTAAGTGAATCTTCACATCACAGCTAACACCCTTGGCAAGCTGATCATCAAGTTGTCACTCCAATTCTGGCCAATCAACAACTCACAACAAATCCCAACCTTACAGCATTCCTAATATACAGAACAATTCTACTATGTCCTCTCAATCTGCTCACGGAATATCACAGGTGTGGACAGACACATCCAGTCGTGCAGAAACAACCTACCTGCATTCTGAAACAATTACCAAGTGATTTGTTTTCAAGAATCTTGGAAGAACTCATCATTCAACATATCTAATTTCATCACATATGAAATATTGGCTTAAAAAAAACCATCAGGCCGCACAAGCGGACGACTTCTAAATGTAAGCAGTAATAACTTAGCAATTAAATCCTCCTCTATCGGATCCAAATCAAAATACATTTTGGTAGTCTCAATTGAAGACAATCATAAGAACAATATTATAGTAATAAACGTCTATTTTCCTCCGTCAATGTAAATATCTTTCAACCTTAGATGAATTACGTGTTCTAGAGTATTATGCTCAATGATTTGTTATATTGACAGGTGACTTCAATCAATACTTATTTCTCAAAACACCGATGGCCAAATTGAAGACTCACCGGACCTGTCCTATAATATTGAAGAGGCACTTTTACCAGTGGCAAAAAATGAAAAGATACATTCGCAGACTATTAATCATGCGTACAGTATATTGAACCATCTCGGCTACCGATCGTTAAATGGAAGATTTACAAATGATCAATCCCTAAGAATGCAGTAAATTTCACCTCTGTAAAAACTTTGAAATTGTGTCTCAACAAGAAAGTGATCATGTTCTTCAGCTGTTCGTAGTTCACCTTAACCATAATCAATATAAGCCCAAAATTAGGGTAAACAACAAATCGTTTATTTCAGTAAACAATAGATAAATAAGATTAAATTCAGATCTTCCCTCCAAGCTCAAGGTTTACGAGAAGGAGACTTGGTGGAATAGATTGATTGGTCTTTCATCTGAGCAACAACCAACTGCTTGGATTTTAGATTGGAAACTATTGTTATCTTTAGTACTTAATTTTCTCTTATCAGAGCCACTTATTGGAGGCAACACCAGGAATCTCACGACATAGAAGCAACAGCTTAATCCCAAATGCAAACAGGCTCTACTGAGAGGAACTAAAAGCTTACCACTAAAAAGACCCTGCTCCTCTGAAAGATGATGAATAGTGGACTCCTCAGTCAGCCCTTTGTTCAGCAATCGTCTCACCATTGAAGACGTCCTGTGCACCTGCACTAAGAGAGAAGACATTGGGTACCAGGAATGGAAGTTTAGGTGGTAAGCCTTGTTGTCCATCCAAGTGGCACGATGAGTCGGCAATATATAATGAGAACAGCAAGGGGACTGGGAGAGAGCCTTGCTTTAATCTATCCAAACAAGACAGGTGTATGCATGCAGGTTCTAGTGCATTTAGTGCAGGACATCTCTGGTTTTCAGTGCACTCCAACAAAAAACCACTCCAGTCACTTGTGAAAAAGAACACACAGACTAAACCAACTTTTATGCGGGGAAGCCAGTAACAGTGCTGCACAGGGATACAGGTAAAAAGGTCTGTGCCCCTGCCTAAAGAATATTACTGCTATCATTGCCCATCCCACATGCCTTGAGTAAAGTAGGGTTCAGTTTGTATGCCATTGTGTAATCATAGCGCACTATTGATGTCTCTTTATCGGTGAGATGGTGCATGCCTGGAGCGCTTGCATGATTGCCGGACTCCTGGAGAAAAAATTAGCAATTCTCATCAGAAAACATACAATGGCAATATTGCAAAGTCATCTTGTGTGCCCTGTGCACCCCCATTTTTTGCTGACCGTTACTGGAGGTAACTGACTGTCCCAGGGCTCTGTCTAATCAGGCCCAGGGCAAGTGCTCTGTTGAAAACACACATTTACATTGGGGTACACTATGTGTAGGGTACACCTATAATTGGCATGACCGACCCTATCAGGTCCTAGAAAATAATAGGGCAGGGGGATTTAAACTACCTTTAAGTCCCTAGTATATAATAGGGCATGGCAGTTTAGAGGCCAGCAGCCTTTGTTGCACTTGCATAAGTGCACTGCTGAGAGCCTGAGGTCATTTTATAAGCAGCCCTGTGTTGCAGCACTGTTTTTAAATGTAAATTGTGCCCAACCTCGACTTTGGTGATAGGAACATTTAAAACGTTATAACTTGCAATATTTTTGCATTTTAGGTACCCCCAGGGTCTCCCTAAGGTGCGCCAAGGGTGGAGGGGCATGTAATTATAAGGAGGACCCTTATAAAAGATGTCTTATGTGCCCTGGAGATAGAGAAATTGCACATTTCACTTTCCCCATTGCAGTAAAGGGCCTCCCAAAATTGACTTTGGTGCTAGGGGAGCAATGTGGAGTGAGAATCTATACTATTTTTGCATATGCAGGACCCCTAAAGTCTCCCTAGATGTCCCAGGGCTGGAGGGTCATGTAACTATAAGCAAGGGCCTTATACAATATGTTGTATATGCCCTGATGATGGAGAAGTTGCCCATTGCAGTTTCCCCATTGTAGATGCCCAGCCCCATAGGATAACATGGCAATAGTTTATAAATGCATAAATATTGCTAGGAATTAATAAAATACCATTCAAGGACTTAGGAGAATGATATTGATAATTCCAAAGATGTGCCATTGTTGAATTTATCCTTAAGTCTACAGAAAATAAGTTATAAGACTTTTTTGTCTGTAAGCCACAATTCAGCCTTCCTGCCCTCTTTCCTGATTGGTCAAAGTTAACAGGATTAGCCAGGCTGCTTTGACTCACCCAGCGACAGGCCATCTGGTGGAGAGAGCTCTCCTACACAGGAATGCCAGAGCAGGGGATAGGGGATATAAAGCATGAAGCTTCAAAGGGGGAATAGGACAGGCAAGGAATGCCAGGTCCATCTACCCACCAGCTCCTCTGACCCAGCCAGATGGCAGGAATTTGCGGATGGTAGGGGGAGGAGAGCTATGGAAATGAGCCATACTGGAGGTTGGTTTAACCAGTGCTTACTCCTCTGCTGGGATTTCAGCCATACTGAATTTTGGAGGAATAATGCCTTCTGGGAGGAGATTATGCCACGCTTTGGAGGAAGTGGTCATGCTGGGGTGTTGCCCTGCACCTCATTTGACAGGACTGCTCTGCTGCTCAACCCCAGAGAACACTAAATAAATGTGAGAGGTACAGAGCCTCCCAGATCTGCTGCTTGAAACTAAGAGAAGAAGGATAGTTAAGCTGGAAACTTGATTTGCACCATTAAGAACCCAGCATTCTGACTGACTGTGCCTGCTGCATTATCTGGAACTACAGCCCTGTGGATGTACCTTGCTTCAGAAGGATTAAAGAGTGGACTCCCTGCATGCTACAGGTTAACAGAGCTCACCTGGACCATCACCACCAAGAATCTCCTGCCTGGAGTGTCCAGTGGATTTGTAAGGGTTTCTTCCAGGTGCATTGTGGGAATTGAAGTCCAAACTTTCAAGGACCATCTTGGAGCCTCTAGACCCTTGGATTGTGTTTTGGACCCTGAAGAGGAACTTCAGAATGAAGTTCTACAAGTTTGGAGCAACTTTGGAAAAAAGCTCCATAAGGGGACCTACTCAACCGCGAGAGCCAAGCCGGCCACCTTCAAGTGTGAGCTGGCCTGACCTGCTGGTTTGTCCCTCTGAAAAGCTGTGGAGGTCCGACTTCCAGAGTTTGACCAGGAGTTCCCTGAAAAGCAGCCGGCGAACCCTCACTAAATCCGGACTGGTGAAGAGCATTGAGAGACGTCAGCGGAAAAAGCTCCAGAAAAGTTTCTAAGTCCGAAGGTAAAATTCTGACTGAGGCCTACTGTGAGGGGTATCCGAGCCGGTCTCCATCGCAGTCGGCCTGAAACTTTGACTTTGTTCTGGTCGAGCGCAACCAGATGTCCCAGAGTGGCTCTATAGGTTTCTAAGTGCTATAAAGTTTTTATTCTTTAAAATGTCATATCTCCGGTTCCGTACATTGGATTTTTGTCCTGTTGGTGTCATTGCAGCATTGGCTATCAGGAGGCTGGGAGCCGGGTGCTTCCTGTCCTGGAAGCGGGCAAAGAGGGAGAGGAGGCAGCAGACAGGTAAGTGTTTTTTTTTCTCGTCATAGCCTCCCCCTACCTCCCTTAAATACCAGCCGCCACTGCAGATGGGCACAGCTTGGACTGATGGGTAAGCCCCAGAATGTAAAAAGAACAAGAACAGTTGATGGACAGAATGCAGAACAATGTCATACATTCACCCCAGTACAGAGATCTGGGCCTAAATCCATCGTTTTTTTGCTCACCATGCCATTCCAGTTTGGACTCAGCCATATGCAAATCAGTCTTGACCCTGCGCCCAATGGGAACAGTCCAGCCCGAACTGCCAGGCCAGGTCCTCCCTGGACTGGAAACCAGCATCCTAGGACCGGTTTCTGGCTTTCAGCCCTCATCAGCCAGGATAGCTTGACTCCAGTGGCATGGAGAGCCCCAGAATGTGTCTAGGTGAGTGTCCCCAGTACCTGGAGCCCTCCAGACATTGAGTTCCTCCCTTGACCAGTTTGCATTCCACGGCCACATGTACTCTGTCTTCCAGCCAGCCTCCCAATCTGATGCTCTTGTTTTCTCTGACAGATAACAATGAGTTAATTTTTTTCAGTATATTTAGAACAGGAGGACAGTAAATCTGTAGGGCAGTTTGTTAGACTAAGGAATGTGCGGGCGCATAGGTCATGTTGCGCAATTGCGCGCAGCCCCCCATGGCCTATTTTATGGTAATTAAAGCAGTACTAAGCTTTGTGTCACTTTACGCCATGCGTGCACCCACGCAAAGCATTAGCAAATAACCCTTTGTATGTTTTATAAAGTACTGTCTGAACTGAATCACTTTTAGGGCCTCTCCTTTCATTAGCCATCAATTGCCTTACTGAATTAAAAGCTTTCAGAAGTTTTTCATCCTTTTCTCAGTTATATTCTAGCGCCATGACACCTTTGGGTGACCGTGAGCTTTGCAAGTACTGCTTAACAACATTTTACAGTCGAGGGAAAGAATGCGCAATGGATTGATTTGCCTAGGATCACACAATTCAGTCAAGCAAAGCAGCAGAATTTGAATCTGGAATTCAGCCACCAGAGATGACTTCTCGTATTCTATTTTACACAATACATTGTGCATAATAGTTCACAAGCACGTGTTCAATAATGATGATTTGTAAAGTTTGCAAATGATTTGAAAAATATATCATACGCTAGGGCGCTCATTATGAGTATTGCAGAATTTGCTGCAGGGTTACAAGGGAACCAGATTCAAGGATTCCAGCCAGTATTCCCATGCCAAATTCTGGTGTTTTCACCAGAATGAAGAATAACTGCTCTAAGCCAGTGATACAAGGTTCTTTACTGACCAGTTTTTTATGATTCCGAAAGGAAAACTCTAACATTTTCCTCATATTCTGAGCAGGTGGCGAGTTTCTGGGGAGGACTTGTGGGGGATGGGAGCTGGGGTAGGATGTCAGGGTGTAGGGTAGCCTCGTACCAATCTGGATGGAGTATTATTTGATCCCCACATATTACTGCAGAGGTTGTGTGGGGGGTTGTGCTGTGATGCAGTCCATAGCCCCCCGCCCCCCTTGCCCTGCAGCAGAACCAAAGTATGTAAACAAAGAAAACACCGGTGGTCTTAATGCACACGGTCTTTAAATTGTAGGACTCTACTCTGGTACTACTTTGAGTGTGCTCCAATGTACTTTTCACATGGAAAACCATTAATAAAAATGTGAACCCTTATTTCTAAAATGCAAGAGGCTGAATTTAGAGAGGAATCCATCAAAACATTAAAACTTTTAATCACATTTCGATAGTCAACTGTGTCAATGTGACATGCAGTGCAAAAATGTCAAACTTCACCAAAACCATAAATGCAAACAATTAAAAATATTTTAATGTACATGTATGTAAGAAAAGTAATTTATTGAACACTTCTGATACAAATCCATTTGTTTAAATCAGCCAATCTAATTACAGCCAACAGGATTGTCATGTACATGCTCATAATCTCTCCATCATTGACCATTAGGTATGTCTTTACACATAACATGGGATTGTGTTAAGTACACTTTTTGCACCAGTAAAGTATTCATGATTACTCTTCTATATCGCTCTCCAGAAAATGGACAATGATCCAGCTAGTCCTCATCGTAATGAGACCCTTGGAACTGTAAAAGGTATTGAAACGCATTGACACCTATATAATTAATCTGGGAAGGTGGGGCCGAGAAATAAAACACACCTTTGAACTAAGAAGCAATATTTGAACAGAATGTCTGAGTCCCCGCTTTGGACTCATTGAATATCCTTGATAATTACAATCAGGGGAACAACAAAAAGAGACCCCCATATCTGTTCAATTCCACCGGCTGATTTTAACAAATTGGCTTCTATACGAAGTTTTCAGTGAATTTGGTAGATACATATACAATGAAATGTTTTTTTAATGTTTTATATTTTTTTGCTTTCACAAGACTGACAATTGACACTTTTTTAAACTGCATTTCACATTCACACAGTTGAGCATTAGAGTGTGAATAAAAATCTGGGGCCAGATGTACGACGATTGCATTTTGCGACTCGCAAATTGCGTCGCTTTGCAACTCGCAAAATGCAATGTACAACAGTGTCTCAGACACTGTTTGCGATTCCCAATGGGGTCGCAAATTGCATGCCTCATCAATATTCATGAGGCAAGCGCAATTTGCGACCCCATTGGGAATGGCTAGCACACCCAAGGATGGTGGCCTGCTGGGGTCAGCAGATCACCATGTCTGTGACTCCTTTTTCAATAAAGCAGGTCTTTTTAGGTCTAGCCTAGCATTGCAGTGCGCATGCGCTGCGAGGCATGCTGTAGTAGGGTATGTTGTGGAAGTGCTGTGGAAGCCTCGCCCACTCTCCGCCCATATTTGTAATTGCCTGATGTCAATTTCCTTGGTAAACGCTGGCTTCCGATTCATTATGAGGCTTGTTAGTCCCGCCTCGGTACCGCCCTGTCTCCATTTGGTGCCGCCCATAAGGACTGGACCTTTTACTTCGCTCCTAACACGACATGCTTTATCTAGTGGGTGAGCACTATTTACTTTATTGACAATGACGGCTGTCCTACTGCAGGCACGATGTGCTTTGGTGCCTTCTTCACTCCCCCCCTCCCTCCCGTTGTTCGTGCCTTCAAATAACCCCCCCCGCCGTCCCTCCCGTTGGCATCATGCCCACCATGCCTTGGCACTCACGTTGTCCGTGCTGCCCCCCCCGGTGTCCGCGATCACTACTATTTGCAAAGCAATAGGTCTCGCGTAAATGAGAGTCCTATTTAACCCCGGGCGTAGTGGACGTAGCGGGGCTACGCGGAGGTCCACGGAGTTGCGAATAAACTCCGTGGAACTCCGCTACGCTACCCGCCTCCACCCCCCCTATATTAACAATTAATTAATTTAATTCTACATTACGTAAAAAGTAAAAATTAAAACCACTTACCTGTACTGCGGCGTCCCCGGGCTGCCCTCCTCCTCTTCCTCGCCGTCTGGATAATCCTTGAGGAAACTGCACATGCGTGCGCGCCAGCGCATTTCTTGCTTACTTACCTACTTGCTCCAGCCTCCCACATCGAGGCTGCTTCCGCCCGCCCGCAGCCCCTGTCGAGGCACTTCAAATGCCTGCATTTTCCAAAGGTGTAAAATAAATTTCATTGAAACCACCTCAGAGGGGTGAGACAAGAGACACAAGAGTGTGTGCGTGTATATGTGCGCGTGCATGCCTGCATGCATGTTTGTCTGAGTGTGCACATATGCATAGGTATGTAGGAGTGCCTGTGTGTGCTTGTCTCTCTCTCGCTCTCTCTCTCTCTATAGATATATATATATATATATATGTGCATGCGTGTGTAAATGTATCTCCTCTTGCTAATGCTGTATATGTATGTGCGTGCTTGCTTATGTGCATGTCTATGTGCTCGTGTGTGTTTGTATGTGCTCGTGCCTGCATGCATATATGTGTGTGTGTGTGTGCTTGTGTGGTTGCATCTATCCAGCTGCAGGTGCCTGTGTTTCCAAATGTGTGCATATCTGTGTATGTGTCTGTGTGTTTCTTTGTATCTGTGCTTGCACGTTTGTATGTGTCTATTTATGTTTATATTTAGTTTTTTTATTGCACATAAAAGGCCCAGGAGGTATTTAAAACACTGGTGCCGCACTTTGTTGCAGCACGGCACCTACTTTTATATTTACAAAGACAATAGCTGAAAGTCGCGCAAATGCGAGACCTATTGCATTGCAAATGCTTGTTTTTAAATGCAGCCCGTTTTCCTTAACCCCTTCGATGCGCGTGACGAGCTCAGCTCGTCATGCTGCGCGGTAGCGCTGTGCGCATGACGAGCTGAGCTCGTCACGACCGCACCCGCGATCGGAATGTCCAGCACACGAGCGGAATTCCGATCGCGGTCAAGGGGTTAAAGGAAAACTGGATGCATTTAAAAAACAAAAATGAAACTTTTCAGTTTCATTTTTTACGGGCATGCAGTGGTCCCTGGGACCACTGCCTAGTCTTAAAAAATATTTACGCACACACTCACAAAGAAGAAGGGGTCCCCCGGAGACTCCTTCGCGTTTGCGAGTGGTTTACCACCTACTTGAAGTAGGTGGTAAACTGCGAGTGTTTTGTGACCGCAAATGCGGTCGCAAAACAACAGTACATGACATGGTGACTTGCTATTAGGAAGGGACTCCCCTTCCTAATAGCGAGAGTCGTAAATGCTATTTTGCGAGTCAGTGACTTGCAAAATAGCGTTTGTACATGCCTGGAACCTTTTTTGCCGTCGGAAACGGGCCGATCTCCTGTTTGCAGCCGCAAAAAAGGGTTGTACATCTCGCCATTCATATTTTGACTTAGTAATCTTTATCTGTAAAACCATTTCCCATTTTAAGGGTTCAAGTTTATATAATGTTTTTGACTGTGGAGCAAACTCGAGAATGGCATGAGAGTAGTGCTCTAAAATGTAAAGACTATGCATTGACCACTGCAGGACTCTCTGTTCATATCCTCATTGACAGGGGTCCAACATATTTTAATACCACAATCTCCATTAACTTAAAACTATTCCAAGAGATCCCAACACTAGCGGTAAGCAAAAGTTTTTTTGCGATATGCGAAGCAAAGGAAGTATCACTTTTTAAAAAATACTCCTGCTGAGCAGAATGGGGCTGCAAAAATAGGTCTGAGCCTGAGAAATTGGCATAACTCACAGCTCATGCATCCTTGCCGTTCTCCCTGGCAAAGTGAACTCCGTGGAGAACTATCTCAAACCGACCACGAACGAAGATGTAGGTTTGTGGATTTTGTCATTGCACCAGATTTTGTAGGATGGACCAGAAGAACTGTCGTAAATGGACAGTTCTCAAGTCCTGGGGTGTTTTTCTTCTGTAACATGCCAAAGCAAATTTTAGAGATTTTTTACAAACTATTTAACCATTTATATAAAGCAAGATGGTATTGGTGTCCCCAGGGTTTGCTTTTAGAGTGGAGACTTTCCATGGAACAGATCTGCACACAGCAGTCTGTACTTTAACTTGTCTACATTTAAACTGCTGATTTATTGCAGGAAATGAATATAAAAACAGTCGCGGAATGGATTCATGCCATAGCCTTCCTCTACTATAACACTGTTTTATTAGATTTCATGAAATTTATGTCAAAAGACAAGTATCTGCCATAAAAGAGTGGCTGTCCTGCTCTTCCAAAGCTGTTATTCCCCGGTCTCATTAAAGGTGGGAGAACAGCCTGACTTCCAACAGTGGAGTGTCGGCTGGGTCAGCGAGAAGAATCCTGTATACATCAGTTCATCTGTCCAGGGCTCATGGGTACAGTGTCCTGGAAGGTCCTTACTATTTAGGGCATTCCTTGCAACACATTTGTAGGACTGGTGTTAGCCAGTACCTTTTGATTAAAATAAAAAATACATGTATAATATCTTTCAGCCAGCTGTCTTCACCCATTGGTCTGTTGTTCTGTCATTCATATTTTGCTTCTGCCCACTACGGCGTACACCATGGGGGAGGGGGTCAGCTTGCTTCAGCCACTGGTTAACTTCGCTTTGAGTGTCTACATTTTGCTCTTTCGCAAAGAGCGCATCCACACACAAGGTAGTTCCCTCCAGTGCCAGTATTTTTGTTTTTACTTTATTATTTCTTTAGTATTGTCTTTGTGTGTAGAACCTGATGTGATAGCAGGAGGCTTTCTACCAAATGTGAAGACAGGGTACACTTGATCTTTGTCAGTTCCTGTGTCATGATAATGCTGTCATGAATTCGTTTTGGAGTGGTGTTTGTTTATCTAACTGCTGCTATTTCACAGGATATCAGATTTCCTTCTTTCTTGTCTTCATCCTTTCCCTTCTTTCCTTCTTTCTCTTTAGCCTTTTTTCCCTTTTTCTTTGTTTTTCTTTTTTGTTTGTTTGTTTCTTTCTTGCCTGCCTTTTTGCCCGCCTTCTTTCCTTCTTTCTATCTTTCTTTCCTTCTATCCTTCTTTGTGAAAGGCAACAGGCTGGCAGCCAATGTCAGATCGATTGGATTCTTTAGATCTTTGTTAGCCAATACCTTTTGATTTTACCAAAATTATGCGCATAGCATGATTATAGACACATAAAGGAGTTTCCAGCCAGACTTCATCCATTAATCTGTGGTTGTCATTCAGATTTTTCTCCCACCCATTCCAGCATGCATCAAGGGGCAATGCAAAAGCTCCCTTCAGCCATTGGTTGACTTCACGGTGTGTTATGGTATGCCACCCTTTCACAAGGAGCTCATCCACACAGTCGTTCTCTTCAGTGCCAGGTAGTACTGTGGAAATATGTGCTCTTTTTTTGATTGGATTGATTGATGAGGATAGATTGATGAGGGCCCGTTACCTTCCACAACAATAATGTTTTGAAAAAACTATAACAAAACAAGAATTGCCATAATCCAACGGCAGACCTATATTGGCTTTGCCAATGCTTTTTCATTTTTGTAACTGCCATGTAAACCATGGTGTTCACAAACATGGAAAAAACAAGCCAGGTCCGTAACGTGCAGAGAGAAAACTCACTGCAGGTCTAGGACATTGTTTTTTGTATTTTTGTTCTTGTTGTTTGAAAACCTCCCCTTGATTTCTTAATGAAAATCAAATCAAGTGCTAGCTGGCTGAGAGTGGCAACGTTGCCAAAACTGCTCCTGTTGTGTCTGTGGGAGCATCTTTGGCAAAAAGTACCACCCTCCGCTGCAAGGATCTCCATGATGCCAGGTGATCTGCTGCTGGGCTAGCAGAGGTGGGATGTCCTCTGGCTCAGCAGATTGAAAACCACCCAATATAGTTACAAGGATCCGTTTAGTTTCTAAAAGTTCAGTTGGGAGCAGTGCCCATTGTGCTGGACCTGCAGGCATCACCCACAACCAGACTACTTGCTGCAGCTGGCAGTGCTAAAAGGCTGCTAAGAACTGCAGTGGGTGCCACAGGTAGCACTGGTGGGTGGCACCAACAGTGGCATTGGGTGGCGGCCACTGTCCACTGAAAAAAAAAAACTGTGGGCCATAGAACTTAAGTTTATTGCAAATCTGTTTTTGTCACTGACATTCTCCTACAGAAAACAAACCTCTCCGCTTCAAGTGACCGCAGTGCGCAGGGTTCAAGCTTCGATTTGACCATACTCAGGGGCGTGGCTTCCATTGGCGCAGCGGCACTGGGGCCCGGAGGCCTGTGGGACTCACTGAACCCTTATTATTGCTGCAGTTCACAATTTAAACAGCAGAGGGCCATCTTCTTCCTTGCACCCTGGTCCATGACACACGTGCCACGCCACTGACCACACTGCTTCCTCTGTGTCTTAAAAGCTGCCAACAGGTCTCTGCTGCGCTGCTCCAAGTTCAGGCGTCTCTCCTTCCTCTGCCTCGAGCTCTTCTTGGCGTTTGCCAGACATTTATTTCTCTCACACTGTCACACTGTCATTTTGTTCTGTTCTTGGCGGAACTCTCCCCAGGCATGTCTGACTCTGACACTCCACAGAACACCAGATGAGTCACTTCTGCTTTTCTGCCAAAAATAATTACACTTTAGTATATATTCACTTTGGCTGAATAGCTAGGATTGGACTTGATTTGTGAGGAGATGGCTGCAATATTAATTAGTGCTTAAGTTTTCCAGTATGATTGCTGATATTTGGTTTTTAAGGTTTATGTGTGTTTATAGGGCTGCAGTTCATGGGGGTTATGGTTCCAAATCAAACCCTATACCCCTTACAATTTGAGAATTATCATCCATTGCACAAATCACAATTCTCACCTTCCTCAAACCTACAACTCCTTCCCAAGTGAAGATTTTTTGAACTCATACAAATGTATACAAAAACAACCCTATTTAGAAACACATCATTAAATATTAGCATATAAAATAATTGTACTGCATCCAGAGTGATGTCATCAGCATTGTCAAAGGTAATGTGATATGCAAAGTCACCAGTGATTTCAGAAATATTATTGGTTATGTCATCTGTCACGTCATGTGCGAGGCCATGACCTATACATTTTTAGGGTACAAGTCATAGTTAGTGTATCAGGCGACAACTTGTAAATTGAGTAAATCTATTTTCACTAAAAAAGCACACTAAATGTGATATTGTGGTTACTTTTATTCTTGACATTTAAACGTGCATTTAAGAAAACTTGTGGAATTCACATAAAAATAACAGTCAAAGTACTGTTATGGTTATGGATTAACCATAACTTCACTTTAAATATGTTTGGTTGTTTTTTTCAATGAATTATTGGCCTTTTTTAAATGTTAAAACTCTTTGTTGTGTCCCACTCTGCTGTTACCAGCCTTTGGCTGCACATAACAAGGATTAGCTGTGTGGGCAGTGGCGGCTCGCAGTGGAAGTGCTGCGGGGCGGTGGGGCGGGGAGGGGCAGGGTGGGGGGTAGTGGAGTCGGACATACGACGTCCACGAGTAAAGTAGGTAAATAAATAAATAAAACTATTTACGGACGTCGTATGTCCGACTCCACTACCCCCCCACCCTGCCCCTCCGCCGCCCCGCAGCACTCCCAGTGCGAGCCGCCATTGTGTGTGGGCACCACCCCATGCAGGTCCGCACCCCAGAACATGCACCTAACACTCTCTGAGCGGCCACCCTCACTGTTCATGGCTGAAGCTGCAGACAACCTAAAGTATGAACTGCCTTTGGCCATGCCAGTGGTGGATTGCCCATAAAACCTGTTGCCAAGCCTTGTGCCAACACTCCTTGGATGGGCAACTACTGCCGCGGAAAACCTTTGGCTGCGCACAGCCCTTACATCTATGCTAAGAGCTGTGCTGAGAGCAGTGCTTAATTTGAGCAGGTAGTTTCCGGTGCTCAGCACCGGCCCTTAAACATCAACACCGGCGCTTTTCATGAGCACCAATTAAGGACACATTAATTTATGGTCGGCACGGGGAGATTACGTGATTTGCCCAGAATCACAGGATGTTGAGCCAACACCGAGACTTGAGCCTGGTTCCCCAGATACGAAGTCGGCAACTCTGCCCATTACACCACATCCTCTCCCAACTTTCATGGTTAATAGTTGGTTCTGTTTTGGGTGGCGCTACCAGGAGAAATGGGCTGGCACAAGCTGCCTCCTGACACTTATTATTTTTAATATAAATGTACCACTGGTTGAGAGGTTAGCATAGATTACATGTATTCAGGAGAAGACAGAGCCCTGTTTGCTCTGTCAGGCAGCATGTTACACAACACCTTATCGGCGTTTCCTGATCGGAGCTTTACACGCAACCGGGTGAATGATTGAGGAAGCTCACCCCCTGACGAAGGGCATCTAAACATGCCCGAAATGCATTGGGGATGATTTGCACCCTATGTCATACGCTTCATCAGCAATGAATTTAATGTTTCCACATGAATGACGTGATTAATTCATGAAACGCAAAGGAATCGCAACCAATGAAAATAAAAAGCGTTTATTGAAACTCCCATACTTGAAGCTTGATTTAATTCGATTCAACAACCTAATTAAGCACAGGCGGTGCATTGGAGGGACACTTCCCAGTGAGGGAAGTGCAACACTGTTTATCTTATTCTCACGCCCCTGGTTCCGAGGGCGATACCTCCCTGCACGCCCACAAAAATCATACCCTTGCTACACAAAGTGGTATCATATTTCCAGATTAAACCGGAGTGCGGGATCCATAGCCTTTTGAGCATGTTACTGACAACATGTCCAACATGTGGTTAAGCGTTGGCTCCACCTAAATTGCACTGGTGTTTCTACGCTAGCAGGTACCCTGACTGAGGGGTGCTCTGCAAGGCCGGTGGACCTTCAGTCTTGAAGGATAGCAGCGGAACTGAGGGATCCAGAGCTTAGCAAAGACTGTCAAACATGGGCATTTTCTTCTCGTGCCAAACTGACGCCATGAGTTTCAGAAAAGGGGCTATAGCAAAGCCTCATAAACTGCAATTTCCAAGAGAGGGGGAGAGAGAGGGGGAGAGAGAGAGAGAGTATATATATATATATATATATATATATATATATATATATATATATATATATATATATATATATATATATATATATATATATATATATATATATATATATATATATATATATATATATATATATATATATATATATGTATATGTGTTGGTTGGGGTGGTCTGTCCATAGAGAGCTTTACAAGGCTTCTAATCCAAGAAGGAGAGGTGTGGTGCAGCGGCCAGGGCAGCTGACTTCGGAGCACAGGGCTCACGGTTCGATCCCTGGCTCCGGCGGCAGCTCAGCACCATGTGACTGGGCAATAGCTCACTTAATTTCCACGACGGCCCCCAGCACCTTGAGCCCCGTAAGGGTCTATACGGATTTACATTTTCCTGTGATGTCAGGTCCTTTTTAAAGCATATATAAGGAGGCATTTTCAAGTGATGGGTGCATCACAATGTACTTTTTCTTTTATTTTTAATGGTCTCACTACGTTGCTGTTATTCTTTTTCTGATTTTTGCTTCAAGCAGTTGAAACTTCTCCTGCATGGACTTCTGGACATTTGTGCTAGCTGCATTTCTCCTCCCTGATGCAAGGAGCGGTTTGGTATTTTCCTATTTACTTTAGTATTAAACCCCTTTTGCAGTCAAAAGCAAGATTAGCAAGGAATTTTTTTACCCTTTCTAAAATTTCTTCATAATTGGAATTCAACCCCATTAAGATGACACAACACCTTTCATGTGTACTATTCAGTGCAGGGTGGCACTGTGGGTACAGAGAGGAGTTGCCTTTTCCTCCAGCAGTCAAGAAAGGGGCTCAACAGTGTCCAGTCCTTGATAGTACCACGGGTTGCTTGTAGGGTCTGGCCTATGATCAGGCCTTGTATCCAACCCTCCACAGGCAGTTAACCCCACTGTAGGCTACCAGCCTATGCTATGCATGGCCTTGATCCGGGCACAGTGGGGTTTGGCCACAGGGCCTGGTATACATTCAGGCACTACGCCCAGCCTTCCGTGGCTACAAAACCTGCCATCTGTACTTGTGTGTTTTATTTTTAATTTCTTTATTTTTGATGGGATTGGGTTCAGAAACCCCAAGCACCTGCTGGGGATTGCAAACCTGGCTTTGAGGTTTGTGATGCTCAGGACCTGTTGGTCAATACTTTACCCAGATCTGGGGTTCACAAGCGCCTGTATATCCCTAGGCGGATCATAAGGATTGTGAACCCAATTCTAGGATTCATGAACCCTATAAACAATTCTGTTTTTTTTTTCCATTTTCTTTTTCTTTCAAAACGTGAGAACAGAGCTCAGTGTCCTATAATAGTGGCTGCAACAGCAATTTACATGTTTTCTGCAAGCTTTGGTCTGAGATCCCTGGCTTGAGTTTGCAAACCTGTATTGACCGATGAGAGAAAATGCTCACTCGTCTTTTCGGATCTGTTTATTTTTTAAAGTTTGAGTTCACGGACAGTCAGCATTCCCAGGTTCTAGAACGGTCTGCAAATTAACAGTCAATATATGTTTATAATTAACCGTTCGAAGCCCAACCAATCCCTCTTTATAATGCTAATTTTTCAAAAACTATTATATAGGTTTACACTAAATCAATTAAAAACTCACCTCGGAGTAAAGGTCTGGTTGATGCCACGTTTGTTGTAAATTTGTTTAGTGGGTTTTGAATAGAAGACTTTCCTACGAAGAACTAAACTGGAAATGTTTCATTTTTATGACTCTGCCCCTTTTATTTTTACTACAAGGTCAAATCTGCACAAAGTTTGTCAAGCTACAACCTGGCCACAAATTCTGTTTGATTGGAAAGTTCTGTGCAGACCTGTCAAATTGCGCCAAAAGTATAAACAAAGCAAAAACTGCCTATTTCATTCAAAGTTGGATGTAACCATACCTACATTCTGGCTACTGCGAGTCTGCTTTACATAGGGGATAGATACATAGTGAGTAAACATGTAATATGGTCCAATGTTTTCATGTAGGGGTTCTGTTGACATCATAAACCATGAGGCCATTGGGTTGAAATCATGCTCCCCTGCCTCCTTATAGGCCATTGTATTTTTATTTCAGCATGGTAAAATAAAAACACTCATTTTTGCCCCCCTTTTCATTTTTTCTCCTGGAAACATCTTCACAAAACTTGACATGCCAAAACTTAGCCTCTAACGCTACTTGATTGAAAAGCTTTGTGCAAATTCGTGAAATTGCTACAAAGGTATAATAAAATTTTAAAAATCACCTTTTTAATCAAAAGGTAGAATTAGGCATAACTACATACTCACTATCGGTAGTGTTATAAATAGTGGCAGTGTAAAGGGTAACCGTGCAATAGGGTCAAACTTTGCCTGGCGGTTCATGGCGAAATCATAAACCATTAGGCCAAAGGCCTAATGGTTTCGAAGTGTCACCACAAACCGAGATGGTGATATAAGACCATAGGACCTTTTTCAGGAGACCTAGGGCAGTTAGACGTTACTGGGCTCATATAATGACAATTGCTGGTATAAATACGAATTACATTGCGCGCGCTGTAACGCCAAAAGGCGATGCAGCGCGCGCAATGTAATTCGTTTTATTCATTTATTTAGTTACTTAACTCTGTTCGGCCGTATGCCGTAGTTTACTACCCCCCACCATGCCCCTCCCCCACAGCACTCCCTCGAGGAGCCGCCACTGTGCTGCTCCATAAAAATCAGCATTGTTATTTCCACAACACTTTGGCACTCATTTTATCCACCACTGACGAAGAAAGACTGATGGGCCATTCCGAGCACGAGATCATACCTGTCCCCTGTAGGTAACTGCAGCAGATGCATTAACCCAATGAGATGTCTTAATGCATAAAGAGGATTCTGAGGCAGGGCCTGTTCTTTGCCGAAGACACCAGGGATACCTGCAGCTTTCATTGGCACTGCTTGCCCTCTATCGTCCTAGGGGCCAAGTAAAGCATTTTTGGAGGACTTGCGAGGCTCTAATCCGTGAAATCATTAGTGCCAATATCGGCAACACTCCTCAGTTCTCATACAGTGACATACATAAATAAACCACACGACACCTTTTTTAGTGGAGAAATTTGCTGCAGGTTTATTTGCATAACCAATATGCCAACATGGTGGGTTATCTTACGGGCGATCCCAGGGCAGGCCAGCCCCTATGCCGCCTGCCCGCCTGATGAGGCAAATTGCACCGTGGCCGTCGCCAATCGGTGGTTACCAATTATTGGGAGAGGCCACCCCTCCCATCAGTGGACCGCCAGTCCACTCCCTTACTCATGCCCCCCAACAGGTGGGCGGAGCGTTCCAGGCAGCCCCCGGTTGCTCAGACCCACAACCGCCCGTAGGACTAACGGGGAGCCGTAGTTCTTCCAGGGGACACGCTAAGACATCCCTGGGTATCCTTGGCTTAGCACCCTTGTTGTGCTGCTGCAATATAGTACCCTTCTGTACCTTGCAGACTCTGGATCGCCCTGTAACTCCTCCTGCAACACAAAACAATAAGTTAGATTCTTCCCCTCCCCATACTACCCTTTGGCCGTCCGCAGGGTAAGCGGTAGGGCGGGAAACAGCGAGACGGGCAGCGGTCAAGAGACCGTACAGTGGGCGGGGGAAAGCTTTTGTACCCCTGTCCCCCTCCCACGGCCGGAAGTGACGTGGCCAGCAGACCCCCTGGTCCCTAGCCCAGGGTGCCTAGTCCGCAGACTTCTGTGCCTTCCTGTGGCACTAAGGCGGCCGCCCTGTTGGAGGGTCCCCTACGTGGCCCCCCCGGGCAGCCTTGGCATAGTGCCAATATCGGCAACACTCCTCAGTTCTCATACAGTGACATACATAAATAAACCACACAACACCTTTTTTAGTGGAGAAATTTGCTGCAGGTTTATTTGCATAACCAATATGCCAACATGGTGGGTTATCTTACGGGCGATCCCAGGGCAGGCCAGCCCCTATGCCGCCTGCCCGCCTGATGAGGCAAATTGCACCGTGGCCGTCGCCAATCGGTGGTTACCAATTATTGGGAGAGGCCACCCCTCCCATCAGTGGACCGCCAGTCCACTCCCTTACTCACGCCCCCAACAGGTGGGCGGAGCGTTCCAGGCAGCCCCCGGTTGCTCAGACCCACAACCGCCCGTAGGACTAACGGGCGCCGTAGTTCTTCCAGGGGACACGCTAAGACATCCCTGGGTATCCTTGGCTTAGCACCCTTGTTGTGCTGCTGAAATATAGTACCCTTCTGTACCTTGCAGACTCTGGATCGCCCTGTAACTCCTCCACAGCTCTGGGGGTGGCCACCGTCACCACCAGGGCCCCCCACCAAGGCAGATATTCCTACCTACATCCTGTTGCTTCCAAGGCCTCCCCAAGGTGCAGCAAAATTAAGTCCATGCCTACCCTTGAGAGGTGAACCCCGTCCACTTCCCAGCATCCAGTAGACTTGGCATGAAGTAAACCGTGCCTGATAAAGCCAAATCCCCTTTGTTCCGTAAATTTACGCATGGCGCTGTTCACTCTCCTACGTGATATCTCAATGGCGTCTCCAGATCGGGCTCCTTGCCAAACTGGGCGAGGTAAAATTTCGGACCACCACAGTTCACATGCCCCCAGCTGATTACTCAAATGACACATGATGTCCCTCATGTCTTGGAGCAGTACTCTCCTCCCCAGAGTCGTCAGGTCATTCCCTCCCAAGTGTATGACCAGAATATGAGGTAGACCGATCCCTCCCCCAAGTCTCTGCTGCAGCTTCCTCATCAGCGCATACCCGGGTAACCTAGCCACGTTATTTCTGTGGCGGAGAAGCCATGACGCCACTTTCTTATCTCAGCCCACCGTGCCACTCTTAACGATGCTTGAATGGCCAATTACTCAGACCTTGGTTCCTGGTAAATAAAGAGATGTTGTGTTTGAAAACCATATTTATTGTAACGTTTATATTCTAATAATCTACAATTGCACAACAAAACCACATCACTGCAACATCATTTGGCAATCCGTGCCAAAACCGTACACCTTAAAACACCCGACTGTCGGTTGCCATAGTACCTAAGAGTCCTCTCGCCATATCCTTCCGCTCAAGGCCTTATATATCATTTGTAGCATTGCGACTCCCAGCGCCCTTCCTGCTTAATTCGCTCTGGCAGCATCCCTGATAGGAAGGCTGTGGCTGCCGCCCCAATCCCCTGTCTGTCCTGACAATTGCAAGCATGCCTGCCTGATGTGGTCTACTTGAAACTTTGTAACCGGAGACCCGACCTCATGCACCAGGAAGTACCCCGCAATCCCCGGGCAGAGGGGTTCCCATCGCCCCACCTGCAAGCATGTCCTGCCGAGTCTGAAACTCGAAGGGGGACCCAGTATCCGTGGTACTCGCCTCGCCCAGCCCTTCAGTGCTGTCCTGAAAAGGAGAGACAGTGGATCGACCTGGCCCCCCCAATTAGTCTAATGGTGACTGCCAACCGGTGTTGTTGCCCCCCCTGGTGTCCCTACCCAGCGAGTGTATATGCGCCCTGGGTGACCTAAAAGAATTAGTTTGGTGTTGGTTCAATGTTAACATTGCCTGGCTGAAGAGCAATACCTTTGACAAGCCACTCCTGACAAGGTGTGCCAATGCGGGTAGAAGTAAGAGTTGTCAATCCCGCCTTACTTCCTCTCACCCAGTTATCTGTGTATAGCGCTTGTCGGAGAATGTCCATCGAATTCAGCCAGTCACCACCCTAGGTGACGCCTTGCCCTCCCAAACTTCTGATAGTATACCAGGGAGCAGACAGGACAGTGTGAACCGGGGGGAACCATATGTATAAATACCTGCCCTTTTTTGAATACTGGGAATGCCAAGTGTTCTTGGTTCAAGTGTTCCGGGGGGGTTTCCCAATCTTTTGGACCCTAACACCTCGTTGGATGACAACTTCCACAACCTGCATGGCTGCCAGCCAAGGCTATAGGGCGGGAGAATTTGCACGTTTATTGTTACTCAACTCAATGGTACTCGTTTTATTGACCTCAGAAGGATGAAATGCTAAGTGGACCTACCAGGATCTGAACCTGCGACCAGAGGTCGAACACAAGCCCCTATCAGTTCTGCCGCTCCACCTGCCTGTGAACTTGTATCCCAGGGCAGAGTTCAGGCACCTTAACCCTTACTTGGACATGCCTGAGCTAGAAACCCACATCTAAAAGGCCTGCCAACCGGCTGACCACCAAAAATGCAGTCCCCATGATAGCTGACAACTCCCAGGGAAAATCGCTTAACTGAAGCAACTGGTAACATGCATTCAATTTAATCAAAAAGTGCTCTGGTAGTTGTCCGTATTAGTGCTCCATCCCCTCCATATCAGCACTATCAAGGCAACCTGCACCCTCTTGGGAATGGCACACTCACGCCCCAGCTGACATAAAGTGCCTATTCGTGTGTAGCCCATAACCTTACGTTTTTTACTGACGGTATACCAGGATTATGTTGAAACTTAGCTAGCGATACTGTTGAGTGCGCGTTGCACAATCACAGGTATGTCTTTGTCTATTCAGTTTCTGGCTGCAAAGTTGATGACAGTGCCAGCCCCAATCCCGGGCAAAATAAATGGACGCTTTACTGCTAACCATGTGACCCGCTGCTGGTGCTAATGATGGTCCAAATAGCACAGGTAAACTAGATACTGACTTATGGCATAGGAGGGCTATTGCAGCACTTTATTAAAGTCCATGGCTAACCTATTCACAGTGTGGCAGAGGCAAGAGAGGCTGTAAATTTAAAGGCCATTGAGATGATCGTTAGGTAGACCCAACAGGGAGTGATCCTGTGAGATGAGGTAGGGCCACCACCACCGCACCCCGCATGTGAATCAGTCCAGGTTTAAGTTGCCATGTGCAGTAAGTAGTGCAGCCACAATTCGCCGGCATCTAACCTGTGCAGAGTCCCGTTCTGTGCAGTCCCCCTCATGCTTCCACTGGGCCCCTCTGCCTGATGTGTGTGACCTAGGTACATGGTCCCCTTGCATGGCGGCCTGCCAGTGAGATAGTACATCACATACCCACATAAGTACCGCTACCTGCCATTGCTAGAATCTTGCCTGGCATTCCTTCATGCCCAGATATACCAGATCTACCAAGCGATAATGGCTGTACTCTGTCAATTGACCCGACCACACATCAAACCCACAGAGACAAGATGCAGCCTGTTAACCTGCCCCGATCTCTGCGGACACACAGATGAGCAGGATCTGACATAAATGAGGGGATCCCCAGTTGTACTTGAAAAAGTTTTGTACTGCCCAACCCGATATGCCCCTTGGAAAGATACCACAACCGCCTTGGATGTGAGCCTCACCAAGCACAACCTTTTATCCTGGACCTACCTCCAACATGACCTGTATTTGAGCGCGCTGTCACCCAAGGGTCTGCTGGTTCTGACAGAGAAGTGACAAGATGAAGCCTGCTAACCTGCCCCCAAACTCCGCGGAACACCCACATGTGCGAGCTATGCACCAACGTCTGTAAAAGCATGCCAACCCATATAGTGTTTTACTTTCCTTTGCTCAAGGGGGGGGGGGCAGTCCTGTCTAGAGGTGTGTGTATTGAACAACAAGTGCCCTGGAAGTACCTATGATTAGAGTACAAATGTCACTACTTCATGGTACCTGGTGTGTTAATAAAACTAATAACAGGTCTAACAAATCCACCAGGCGTCCTCCGCTTACTTTTTGGCGTGTTGGATTGAGGGGTTCAAGTGAAATATGGAAGATATCTCCCTTGGCATGCCATACATTTAGCACAACATTTACAACTTTTAGGCATGTCACTTAAATCGTCTCCAACATGTGTTTCTAACCAACAGTGTTGAGTAACCACTCCAGTTTTAACAAGCTCCCTATACAAAAGTATATCATGTTGCGCAACTTGGGACACTATTCCTTCATCACTACGTACGTTCAGGCATGGAAATACTGCCAACGGTATCCCCCCCTTATTACCTGTTTAACCACTAAATAAATACTGTATCAGGGAACAAAAGATTACCAGTGCACCTGACACAAGGTAAGGACCCTCATGTGTGCATGTGCAAAGCTGCTAGGTTGGCTGTGGGCAGGTCGCCACCGAGATGTCATTTCGGGTCCACAATTGACTGCCCTATCCGTCAGGAGTACGGTAAAGGTGGAGCATGTCACATATGGGTAGTTGTTAGACTTGGCATCTTTTGGCGTGTTTCCCCTGACTTTTTGCTTTCTGACCTCCCGGTTTTGACTCTGTTTTTGCTGGTGTGATGATTCTGCGCACTTTCCTCACTGCGGTCCAGTGGGAAAGTGCAAGTGCTCCTGTATAAAATGTGTTATGGATTGGTGTTTCCATGATTGGCCTATTTGGTTTATGTGTCAGTCCCTTGTAAAGTGCACTGCGAGTGCCAGGGCCTATAGACCAAATGCTGTTGGTGGGCTGCAGCACTGGATTGTGCCACCCACGCAAACAGCCCGTAAAGTGTAACTCGGGCCTGCCATCGCAGAGCATGTGCGCAGCCTGAGGCTGCCATGTCGACTTGGCAAGTGCACACACTTGCAAGTCCCTAAACCTTCCCTTTGCTACATGTTAGTCACCCCTAAGGTAGGCCCAAGGTACCCCTGTGGGCAGGGTGCGTTGTACGCGAAAGGTAGGACATGCCCGGGTGTGTGCGGCATGTCCTGATAGTGAATTACAGCCTAGTTCGTTTTTCACTATTGCAAGGCTACCTGTTCCCCCTAGGCCAGAACGGGCGGTTTTGATTATTACAGCTTATAATCCTAACTGACCCGGGAACATGGTAGAAATTCGAGTTTAGTATGCCTGGACTCAGAATGATAAAATGCAGCTTTTAGTAAGGTTGGTTTTACCATTCTGGGTTTGAAAATACCACTTTTAGAAAGTGGGTATTTTCTTGCCTAACCATCCAAGCCTGCCTCTGCGAGATTGTGTATTCCGTGTCTGGAATGTGAGTGACAGGGGCTGGGGGATGCCAGGAGACAGGGTGAGTCAGCGCAGGGCTGAATAGCCAGATCGACCTGTAGATGGGTGGGAGGGGTCGCACCTGGGCCCTGAATAGGACAGTGCCTTCCCTCCACAATGCTGGCTCCACCTCCTGTGGTGCGTCTGATGTCCCTGGCCTACTCACTGAAAGAAGGGACGGAGACTTGTCAACAAAGTGCTCCAGAACTGGTTTGGACTAGGCAAAGGCCTCTCTGCCTTCAGAGAACAAAGGAATTTGGGATATAAATATTGGGGCCCTGACCCCATGAATTTAGATCTCGCTGGAATCAAGGAACCTGCCAAGACGAAGAGCTGGAAGAGCTGCCAGGAGGAGTACTGCCCCTTTGCTGTGTTGTTGCTTTGTTGGGTTGGCCTGCAGCTGCTGCTTCTGCCTTGGGCAGTGAAAGGACTGGACTGAACTTTCTCCAAACTTGTGCTGAGTATCTCCAAGGGCCAGAAACCGAGCTGGCCTCCTGTTAAGAAGTCTCAGGGACTGCAAAGACTTCACAAGCCTCTGGGTACCGCTTCTGGAACGCTGTTTCAGTTGCCACAGAGGAAGGGAACTGCAACCGACTCCGTCAACCGAATCCATCCCTGGCCGGTGACCTGTTTGCACCGCAGACCGCATCGCCCGCTTCGCATCGCAACCCTGGTCTCACCGTGGGCGACGTCCGACGCCGCCAACATCGAGCCGCTGCTTGCACCGTGACCTGTGGGCACCGCAGTTCGCATCGCATCGCTTCACTGGGCCAGCCGGACCAGACCGACACTGTCGCTGCAACTGGCTCAAGAGTCGAGACCGCACCGCATTTGGGGCACCGCTCGCACGTCTGCGACGCACCACTCCGACTCCGCACCGCTGTCCGACGCCAGCTCCCGCACTCCGGCTAGGTCGCCTGCATCGCAACCTGTCAGCACCGCATCGAGCATCGTCTCGCCCTGCATCGCACGCCTTGGACTCACCGACTCCGTCTGCCCGACGCTCATCGAGCCGCTGCCTGCACCGCATCGAGGGACACCGCACCTTGCATCGCTCCGTCTTGCACCGCAACCGCGACGAACGCCGACCGGCTCGTACACCCCGTACCAGCCACAACGAGAAAAGGTACTGTGACCGAGTCTGTTCATGACTCTGCTGGCCCGTATCGACGCGGTCGGCTGGAACTGTTAGACTCTGTGGTTTTCAGCATCACGGTAGGCTCGGACGGAGCTACCGACTCGTACGAACTTTGCTTTTGTGCTACTCTTGCAAAGAAGAAGTTATCGTATCAAGCATTCATTTTCAAAGTACAGTATTGTGGATTTTTGTCGTAATTGGTCTTGTCTTGAGTATATAAAATATTGGTTATTTTTCTAAACTGGTGTGGTGTCCGTTTGTAGTGCTTACACTGTATTACTGTTGGTTATGTGCAAATGCTTTACACACTGCCTCTGAATTAAGCCTGACTGCTCGTGCCAAGCTACCACGAGGGTGAGCAGGGGTTACTTCACGAGTGTAACAACCCTTACCCTGACTAGGAAGAAGGGTCCCTACTTGGACAAAGGTGCAAGCCCTTGCCAACTAGAGATCCCATTTCTAACATTGGTTGTCAGCGGTGAGGATAGGACTTGTGTTTGCACTTGACTTACAGTGATTGGTGTGCACTACTACCATATCGCAGACCATTACGTACCACATACTGGTTCTTTTTCTTTTGGCCTATTTTTGATCTTGCCAGTTTTCAACTCACGACTTTTGTCATGCCTGAATCAATTGCATCATCCGTTGCATCTCTGGAAGTTATCTTTGAGGAGGACAGGTTGGAATCCTACGCCGTAAAGGAGTTACGAGCGATTTGTAAAAACCTGAAAGTCCAAATTAAAGGCCTCACAAGGAAGGAGGAGCTACAGAAGGCGCTGAGGGCCTGGGTAGCAGCCAGACATGCCAATGGGCAGCCTGGTGATCTCAGTGAGGAGGCGGAGGAGCCTATTTCCAGGGTGGATGTGCTTTTGGGGAGGGGGAACCCGCCAGGTCAGGCAGCAGCAGTCTGTCCCCAGAGGAGCTGGAGGACAGGCGGGAGGCAAGGCAGTTCGAGCTGCAGAAGCTCAGGCTGGAGAGTGAGAGGGAGGAGAAGAGATTGGCCATAGAGGAGAGGAAGATGCTCTTAGAGCATGAGAGAGAACTGAAGGAGCTAGAACTTAGGAGTAAGTCAGGCTCAGATGGTGGCAGCAATTCGTCCAGAAAGGCAGACAGGATTGTGCACATTCCGAAGAACGTAGGCAAGGAGTTCAAGAAGGGGGATGACATACAAAGGTGGTTCCAGGGTTATGAGGCAGCCATACACATGAATGGGGTCCCTGAGGAGAATTGGGGAGCAGGATTGTGGCCACTTTTCCCGGAAGAAGCAAGGGATGCTCTGATAGCTTTGGGTAAGGGGTATCACCTCACCTATGCTGACATGAAGGATGCCCTTCTCACGAGTATGGTCTTACTCCTGAAAAGTACAGGGATCAGTTCAGGTCCAGTAAGAAGTCTGATGTCAACACTTGGTTGGAATGTGTGGATGTGTTCTGCAGGTCTCTGGATGGTTGGGTGAAGGGCAGTAGTGTAACAGATTTTCAGGGGCTCTACAACTTGATTGCATGGGAGCACTTGTCTAGTCTATGTTTTGCAGATCTGCGCCAGCACCTAGTTGATAGTAAGCTAACTGACCCCAGGAAGCTTGCTATGGAAGCGGACCGCTGGGTGAGTACCAGGGTCCACAAGAAAGCGTTTGGGGGAGACTCAGCCAAAGGTGGGCAGGGTCCCCAGCAGAAAGGTGGGGGGACAAGGGTAAAGCACAGGAGTTCTCTAAAGGGCCCAAAACTAGTACCCAGGGTAAAGGTTCCCAGCCCCCGGTGATAAGAAGAAAGGGGTCTCTACAGGGAAGCCTGTTGAGACCGGCCCCACGCAAGTGTTATGCATGTGACCAGGTAGGTCACTTTAAGGGGGACCCCAAGTGCCCGAAGGGGACACAGCCACCCACCGGTGGACAGTCCAAAGTGTTGGCTAGTGTAGCGCTTGGGGAGGAGGGGTGCCCACAGGAGGGTGGGGATCCCGCAGAAATGACCCTTGTCTCACTCGGGGACAGTGAGATGGTCCCAGGAAACCAGGTGCCCCCTAACACAAAGAAATATAGCACCTGGGTGACCATCAATGGGAACAGGGTAGAGGCTCTCAGAGATACTGGAGCCAGTGTGACCTCAGTCCGGTGTCACCTGGTGTCTGAGAAGCAAGTAGTCCCAGGAGCATTCCACCAAGTAGTTGCTGTCGACAACTCAGAGCGCCAATGTATGGTGGCGCAGGTTCCCTTTGAATGGGGGGGTCTCAGGTCCCTTAAGGGTGGTTGTGAGCCCTACCATGCCTGTAGATTGTCTGCTAGGAAACGACCTGGAGCAGTCCTCATGGAAGGAGGTTGAGCTCAGGTCCCACTTGGAGATGCTTGGGTTGCCAGAGTGGGCATGCGTGTCTACTCGGTCAATGGCGGCCAGAAAGGGTGATCAAGAGGACTTGGAGCCTGAAACAGTGGCCCAAGTCCCTGCCAAGAGAAAGGGCAGGGGCGCGGAAACCGGCCCCCGAAGTTCCCACGGACCGGGAGGAGGCGGACCTCGAGGGGACGCCCGGTGCCTACAGGGGAGCAAGTAGCCGAACTGGGAGACATCTCTGAGCTGACCCATTGGCAGCAAGAAGGGGGTCCCACCAGGGAGGAGTTCTGCAGGGAGCAGAACGAGTGCCCTACTCTGGAGGGTCTGCGGCGGCAGGCTGCAGACCAGGCAGCTGGTAATCAGTCCGGGTCACATCTGATCTACTGGGAGAGTGGTCTCCTATACAGTGAGCCTAAGGTTGCTGAGCCTGGGTCAGCCCGTGTGCTGGTGGTACCCCAGCGCTTCAGGACCTTCCTACTGGGTCTGGCTCATGACGTGCCTTTGGCAGGACATTTGGGGCAGGACAAGACCTTTGACAGGCTTGTCACCCACTTCTTTTGGCCCCAAATGCGAAGGCAGTCAGATGCACACTGCAGGTCTTGCCAAACTTGCCAGGCAAGTGGTAAGAGTGGGAGGAAGGTCAAAGCTCCTCTCCAACCTTTTCCGGTTGTTGGAACACCCTTTGAAAGGGTAGGGATGGATATTGTGGGGCCACTGGATCCCAAGACAGCCATGGGCAACAGGTACATCCTGGTCTTGGTGGACCATGCCACCCGGTACCCGGAGGCAATCCCTCTCAGGACAACGACGGCGCCAGTGGTGGGCCGGGCGTTAATGGGGATCTTTTCCCGTGTGGGATTCCCCAGAGAGGTGGTTTCTGATAGGGGGTCATATCGAAGTATATGACATCCCTGTGGAAGGAGTGTGGGGTAACCTACAAGTTCACCACTCCTTACCACCCACAAGGAAACGGTCTGGTGGAGAGATTCAACCAGACCTTGAAAGGCATGATCAAGGGTCTAACAGAACCCATGAGGCGTAAGTGGGACGTCCTCTTGCCATGCCTACTCTTTGCGTACAGGGAGGTGCCTCAGAAGTCTCTTGGGTACAGCCCCTTTGAGCTCCTGTATGGCCACCCTGTCAGAGGACCTCTGAGTTTGGTTAAGGAAGGCTGGGAGGCGGCTCCCAGGAAAACTCCCCAGGATGTATTTAGCTACATGCTGGCCTTTAGAAACCAAACTGCCCGCTTCAGGAAACTCGCTCAGGCGAACCTAGAAGCAAGCCAGGAAGAAATGAAGAGATGGTATGACCAGAACGCCACTCTGGTCGAATTTCAACCTGGACAAAAGTGTGGGTCATGGCCCCAGTAGCACCTTGTGCCTTGCAGGACAAGTGGACTGGGCCATATGAGGTAAAGGAGCGCAAAAGTGACGTCACCTACCTGGTGGATTTGCAGGCTCCAAGGAACCCTTTGAGGGTCCTTCACGTGAACCGCCTCAAGCCCCACTTCGAGAGGTCCGAAGTGAGTATGCTCTTGGCGACAGATGATGGGGTGGAAGAGGAGAGCGAGCCTCTCCCTGACCTCCTGTCTACCAAGGAGCATGATGGGTCAGTAGAGGGTGTGATCCTCTCCCCTACTCTGACTCAGGAGCAGCAGGGGGACTGTCGCCAGTTGTTGGGACAGTTCGCCCCACTGTTCTCTCTGACCCCGGTGTTACTCACTGGTGTACCCATGACGTGGACACTGGTGACAGCCATCCGGTGAAGCACAAGATTTACAGGTTGACTGACCGGGTCAGAGCCAGCATCAAGGAGGAGGTCTCTAAGATGTTGGCGTTAGGGGTGATTGAGCCCTCCCACAGTCCTTGGGCCAGCCCAGTGGTCTTGGTCCCAAAGGCTGCGGCGCCCGGTGCCACTCCAGAACTCCGGTTTTGTGTGGACTACCGTGGGCTCAATGCCGTCACCAGGACTGACGCGCACCCCATCCCCAGAGCTGATGAGCTCATTGATCGGTTGGGAGCTGCCCGGTTCCTCAGCACGTTTGATTTAACGTCTGGGTACTGGCAGATTGCCTTAACTGATGGGGCCAAGGAGAGATCAGCATTCTCAACCCCAGAAGGTCATTACCAATTCCGGGTGATGCCCTTTGGGTTGAAGAATGCCCCTGCCACCTTTCAGAGGTTGGTCAATCAGGTGTTGGCTGGGCTGGAGGATTTCAGTGCCGCCTACCTGGATGACATTGCTGTGTTCAGTTCCAGCTGGGAAGAACATTTACAGCACCTTGAGAAAGTGTTGAGGGCTCTGCAAGGTGCAGGCCTCACGATCAAGGCCAGTAAGTGCCAGATCGGGCAGGGTGCTGTGGTGTACTTGGGACACCAGGTAGGAAGCGGCCAGGTGGCGCCCCTACAACCCAAGATTGACACCATTCTGGCTTGGGAGCCCCCAAGACCCAGACAGAGGTGAGAGCCTTCTTAGGTCTCACCGGCTATTATAGGAGATTTGTTAAGGGCTATGGCACCGTCGTTGCCCCCTTAACAGAGCTGACCTCTAAGAGGCAGCCCAAGAAAGTGATCTGGACTGAGTCCTGCCAGAAAGCTTTTGATGCCCTGAAGGCAGCCATGTGCACGGCGCCCGTGCTCAAGGCACCTGACTTCTCCAAGGAATTCGTCGTGCAGACTGAAGCTTCAGAGCATGGTGTGGGAGCGGTGCTCTCACAACTGAACGAAGAGGGCCTGGATCAGCCTGTAGTCTTCCTTAGCAGGAGACTACTTCCCAGGGAACAGAGGTGGAGTGCCATAGAAAGGGAAGCTTTTGCTGTGGTCTGGGCGCTGAAGAAGTTGAGACCATACCTGTTTGGGACTCACTTCCGGGTTCAGACAGACCACAGGCCCCTCAGATGGTTGATGCAAATGAGGGGCGAGAATCCAAAACTGCTGAGGTGGTCCATCTCCCTACAGGGAATGGACTTTACGGTGGAACACCGTCCTGGTACAGAACACGCCAACGCAGATGGTCTGTCCAGGTTCTTCCGCCTTAGTGAAGAGAACTCCCATGGGGTTGGGTAGTTCTCCCTACTTTCAGCTGGAGGGGACATGTGTTAGACTTGGCATCTTTTGGCGTGTTTCCCCTGACTTTTTGCTTTCTGACCTCCCGGTTTTGACTCTGTTTTTGCTGGTGTGATGATTCTGCGCACTTTCCTCACTGCGGTCCAGTGGGAAAGTGCAAGTGCTCCTGTATAAAATGTGTTATGGATTGGTGTTTCCATGATTGGCCTATTTGGTTTATGTGTCAGTCCCTTGTAAAGTGCACTGCGAGTGCCAGGGCCTATAGACCAAATGCTGTTGGTGGGCTGCAGCACTGGATTGTGCCACCCACGCAAACAGCCCGTAAAGTGTAACTCGGGCCTGCCATCGCAGAGCCTGTGCGCAGCCTGAGGCTGCCATGTCGACTTGGCAAGTGCACACACTTGCAAGTCCCTAAACCTTCCCTTTGCTACATGTTAGTCACCCCTAAGGTAGGCCCAAGGTACCCCTGTGGGCAGGGTGCGTTGTACGCGAAAGGTAGGACATGCCCGGGTGTGTGCGGCATGTCCTGATAGTGAATTACAGCCTAGTTCGTTTTTCACTATTGCAAGGCTACCTGTTCCCCCTAGGCCAGAACGGGCGGTTTTGATTATTACAGCTTATAATCCTAACTGACCCCGGGAACATGGTAGAAATTCGAGTTTAGTATGCCTGGACTCAGAATGATAAAATGCAGCTTTTAGTAAGGTTGGTTTTACCATTCTGGGTTTGAAAATACCACTTTTAGAAAGTGGGTATTTTCTTGCCCAACCATCCAAGCCTGCCTCTGCGAGATTGTGTATTCCGTGTCTGGAATGTGAGTGACAGGGGCTGGGGGATGCCAGGAGACAGGGTGAGTCAGCGCAGGGCTGAATAGCCAGATCGACCTGTAGATGGGTGGGAGGGGTCGCACCTGGGCCCTGAATAGGACAGTGCCTTCCCTCCACAATGCTGGCTCCACCTCCTGTGGTGCGTCTGATGTCCCTGGCCTACTCACTGAAAGAAGGGACGGAGACTTGTCAACAAAGTGCTCCAGAACTGGTTTGGACTAGGCAAAGGCCTCTCTGCCTTCAGAGAACAAAGGAATTTGGGATATAAATATTGGGGCCCTGACCCCATGAATTTAGATCTCGCTGGAATCAAGGAACCTGCCAAGACGAAGAGCTGGAAGAGCTGCCAGGAGGAGTACTGCCCCTTTGCTGTGTTGTTGCTTTGTTGGGTTGGCCTGCAGCTGCTGCTTCTGCCTTGGGCAGTGAAAGGACTGGACTGAACTTTCTCCAAACTTGTGCTGAGTATCTCCAAGGGCCAGAAACCGAGCTGGCCTCCTGTTAAGAAGTCTCAGGGACTGCAAAGACTTCACAAGCCTCTGGGTACCGCTTCTGGAACGCTGTTTCAGTTGCCACAGAGGAAGGGAACTGCAACCGACTCCGTCAACCGAATCCATCCCTGGCCGGTGACCTGTTTGCACCGCAGACCGCATCGCCCCGCTTCGCATCGCAACCCTGGTCTCACCGTAGGCGACGTCCGACGCCGCCAACATCGAGCCGCTGCTTGCACCGTGACCTGTGGGCACCGCAGTTCGCATCGCATCGCTTCACTGGGCCAGCCGGACCAGACCGACACTGTCGCTGCAACTGGCTCAAGAGTCGAGACCGCACCGCATTTGGGGCACCGCTCGCACGTCTGCGACGCACCGCTCCGACTCGCACCGCTGTCCGACGCCAGCTCCCGCACTCCGGCCAGGTCGCCTGCATCGCAACCTGTCAGCACCGCATCGAGCATCGTCTCGCCCTGCATCGCACGCCTTGGACTCACCGACTCCGTCTGCCCGACGCTCATCGAGCCGCTGCCTGCACCGCATCGAGGGACACCGCACCTTGCATCGCTCCGTCTTGCACCGCAACCGCGACGAACGCCGACCGGCTCGTACACCCCGTACCAGCCACAACGAGAAAAGGTACTGTGACCGAGTCTGTTCATGACTCTGCTGGCCCGTATCGACGCGGTCGGCTGGAACTGTTAGACTCTGTGGTTTTCAGCATCACGGTAGGCTCGGATGGAGCTACCGACTCGTACGAACTTTGCTTTTGTGCTACTCTTGCAAAGAAGAAGTTATCGTATCAAGCATTCATTTTCAAAGTACAGTATTGTATATTTTTGTCGTAATTGGTCTTGTCTTGAGTATATAAAATATTGGTTATTTTTCTAAACTGGTGTGGTGTCCGTTTGTAGTGCTTACACTGTATTACTGTTGGTTATGTGCAAATGCTTTACACACTGCCTCTGAATTAAGCCTGACTGCTCGTGCCAAGCTACCACGAGGGTGAGCAGGGGTTACTTCACGAGTGTAACAACCCTTACCCTGACTAGGAAGAAGGGTCCCTACTTGGACAAAGGTGCAAGCCCTTGCCAACTAGAGATCCCATTTCTAACAGTAGTATAATAGTATCTGAACTGTCTGGTATGCAATGGCACTCGGCCATGCTCCACCAGTATAATCCGGTTTCCCCAGTGCGAAAATGGAAATTTAGCAGTGCAGGTACTCTGGACCAGAGTACCTGCTAGTTTATAAGAAGAACGTACGTCGTCAAGTCACCCGCTGGCCCAGTAATACTGGCCATGGCGTAAGGGACATGGGGAAACATAGTTGCACCCTGCCAGCTACTAAAGAGCGGGATCTGCGTTTGTAGAGCATCCCCACCCCGCCGCCCACACTGTGCCTGCTGTTTGCAGCTATTAACCTTTGTGCTGGGGATGGAACTCTATTGTCAGATTTGGCTGAGCTCGCTCTACAAGGTTCCTAATTTAACACAAGTGCAGTTACAAGAGAACTCCCCATCCCGCCCTATTGTAATGCTGTGATGGCTAGCTCACAATCCTAACAGGCTGCACACCGCCGCCCTGTGTGTGTATATCTGGTGCTTCAGACCTTTCTTTGTTATCGCAGCGCTGGGGCTGACATGTGCTACCCTCTGTGATTGTAATCTTGTCCATGCCGCAAGATGAAAGGAGCCAACTGACGTTGAGATATAATTTCCAGACATAACCAGGTTTAAAGCCCACGACACCTCGTGGTAGCCTGACGCTAAATAGCAGGTATATCTATGCACCGTTGTGCACGACCCAAACCCATTGGCTCTCCCTGTGTTTGTTTCTAAAACCATGCTGCATACTGGGGAACGCTTACAAACCGTGTGGACATGGGTTCTGCAAATGGAACTAGACTCCCTGTAAGAAACTACATTTGGACAATTACACATATTTATGAGGTCTTTCGGGAGGAGTGGGGGCAATGGGCTATACGTATGCTAAAATCCGTGCTTAGCCTAGTGTGCCGCCCGACACTTTGCTGCTTCTGTCATTGCATCCAGATATACAATAAATAACATTACACCTACCACAAGTCAGGACCATTGGCATTATCAATGGTTGGTAGGAATCAACTACGGCTTGTACATAATATTGCAAATGCTTTAGTTCTGAAATGATGAGACTGAAAGAACTAAAACGAGTCTCCTTCAGGTTCCCTCAAAGGCAGAGAAGGGTGGTACTGCTGCAGCGTTAATTAACGTTGTTAAATTGGAGAGCCCGATAGGGACCCGCCTCAGCACCCGGCCCGCTTAAAGTCCTGGTGTTGAGCCATCTGCGATGTGGTTAATCGCATCCACTACGCACTAGTTCCGTGGTGTCTCTTATTTTGTACAGTACCGGCCTCCGCGCAGGCGCGTGCATGTAAATAATTAAACATGTTGGGCTGGTAATACCTCGATTAAGGTTTCTATTCCAGTTTGTACAGGTTGGGCACCAAGGGCCACGATCGGGCTTTTAATTATTAGGACGTGGAACAACCTCCTTCCAGCCGTCGGCCGGCCCCAACTGCCGTGGTGTAAAGGTTTCCAAGACACATAAACCCCTACGCCCGGGTAAGACAGAACGTATCCGATTTAAGGAGCAACGCTTTGGCGCGGAACAAGGGTGCCCTGAAATATATTGCAAACCTTGTAAAAGATTGTGTTAAAGGTCTGCACTAATCACCTATGAACATTGACTAAAAGTGGCAGTGAAAGGAGGGCAGTGTTTTGAATAATAAACTGTGTTGGGTTCGTTTAGCTTTCCGCAGGGGGTGCCAAGATGCCGCCAAACCGGATTATTCCCCGGCCTGTGAATCACGAGGCATGTCTGATAGCAACTAATTAGTCGGAAAACAAGCAAGCCTCATCGCCGGGCACTGGGATGCCGCCTGCCCCGAAGACAAAGCAACTTGAAGTACCCGCAATGTAGGGCCCGGCCGGGGACCCAACAGGCCGCAAGACAGTGCCCCATGGCCACACAAGGAACTCACACAAAAGGTCGGCCTGACCTGGCCCCGCGCAGGCAATAACCAAGAAATCACCCCTCCTTCCCTGGCCAAGAGACATTGACGGACACCACCAACGGACCCCTCACCGTGTGTGATTGTCCGACTCTGGCTCAAGAGGTGGGGTCCAGTGCAAAACACCACCAGGCACCCTTACTAAAGAGGCCCATAAGTTCCCAGTATGTGTACCAACCTCTGAAGCCTGGCAGGGCAATAAGTGGTAGGAAACGCGAGACGGGGGAAGTCAGGGGCAGGAAGAAGCATGGGTAGCACCTGCCCAAACCATACACTCCTAAGCGCGCAGCCACAACCAGTGAGCGCGAAACGATAGCACTCCCGCGGACACCGACACCAGTGGTGGGGCCCGGCCTCCCAGAGGGGGAGTGGGCCACTGCCGTTCTGCTCATTAGTCCCCCACTACCGCTCCGATCACATAGGAATGTCCAGGCATGCAGCCAAGGTCTCACGTGCAAAAAAGGCGACCCCCACATAAAACAACTCGGCTAAAGGCGGAAAAAAGCACACCATTCTCTAAAACAAGACTGCCAATTAATTCCAGATGTATTTTTAGAAAAGTTTGTAGAACTACGGGTTCTGCCACAGCCATATTGAAAGGCTTGGTGTGTCACTAATGCCCAATCCCTTCTGTCAGACCTTAGGGGATTGGGCCGTGCAAAATCGGTAACTAGTAATTGGAGCTACGCTCCCGGGAATTAAAAATGCACCGCCGACGAGGTCAGGAGATCACGATGAATGCGCCACAGGTGCTGAAAAGTATTACTACCAACCCTCCGACTTGATGGCCCCCGCGCCTGCCCCATGACCCGACTGAGGCCCCAGGCATCCCGCTGCGAAGGGGAAGGCTGTGTTGAGCGGAGAACAGCGGCCTCCTCCCGCTCTTGAAAGGACCTGGCTCAAAGATGGGCCTGCGAGGCACCACGGCGCCCCACTGTGTCACTCCTACGCACTCCAGCCGTATACTACGATATCGCCAGCTCGCCACATAAGGTGCCCGCTCCCATCGGAGCTGGTACCCCCCAGCCAGGCCACGCAGCAGGAGAACCCCATGCGCCGCGGCACCCTCGCAGGCACCCGGCAACCCCGCAGCAGCTGGTGGTCCCCCAAGGAGCTCCCGCGGTCTACGGCCTGTCCTGTGTCCTGCCGCTGGGGCAGCATGCTCCACAAGCGAACCAGACCCAACAAATACATCAGCACGAGCCCTCCCAGACAGCAGGGGGGGACTGCGCAGTATGCTTGCTCCAGCCATGCTGACCCGATGCCCGCCCCCGAGAGACACCCCCAACGGAAGTTCCCCGTAGCACCGCGCCTCCCGTTCCCGGGACCACGGCTGGGGGAGCAAGGTCTTGGAGCGTGCCTTCAGGAGGCACCCGGGTAGCATGCCAGGCACTCCGACAGCTGGGAAATGGTGAGACTAAGGAAACCGAGCGCTACGCCGGACGCGGGCCTGTGCCCCTACTCAGGTAAGCGGAGTGCGCTCTGCTGGAGGAGGGGACGGTGGCTGGGTACCAGAGGCTGCAGTAGCGTGCTTTGCCCCGATCCCCCCCCCGATCCCCTGTGGGCCTATAGCGTGCCGGGCAAAAGACCCTATCCCCGCGTGGGCAGGAGCCCCCCGAAGACGATGAGGCACTCTGACCCTGCCAACAGATGCTGGTTGCCCCAGAATGCGGTAGCGGAGAGCTCCGCCCGCTCCAGGGAGGCCCGGTAAAATAACCATCGGTTTAGCCCTCCCCCTCCGGCCAGGTGCCAGGCCACCCTGGGCCGCCCATGCAGCCTAGGACTGACAGTGCTAAGCCCGGTACCCCCGCGGGATAACCCCGCACGGGGGAGGGGGGGGCACTCACCAGCCTCACGATGAGCAGTTCGACGCCGAACAGGGGAACCAGCACCAAACAGCGAGACGGGCAGCGGTCAAGAGACCGTACAGTGGGCGGGGGAAGGCTTTGTACCCTGTCCCCCTCCACGGCCGGAAGTGACGCGGCCAGCAGACCCCCTGGTCCCTAGCCCAGGGAGCCTAGTCCGCAGACTTCTGTGCCTTCCTGTGGCACTAAGGCGGCCGCCCTGTTGGAGGGTCCCCTACGTGGCCCCCCCGGGCAGCCTTGGCAGTAGCCCGTTTGGTGGCCGGACTCTGCAGTTACAAACAGCTGCACCCCAAACAGTGCCCGGGGCAGTCCCAAGCGGCGAACACCGACATCAGGGCCGGTCAGAAGCAGCAAGGAGACGTAAAGCTCCTCCTCCCCCCCCCAATAGCCATGGGTCCCAAGTCAGCAAGCTCACGCGCCATGTCTCATATGTGAAGTGCGGGATCTATCTCAGTTTGCGCACAGTGTAAAACACGGATCCTGCATGTGAGTATTCAAGTTGTTTCGTGCCCTTTCCATGGCAGGGAAGGTGTCTATTATATGCCAGCTTCTGCATTTACAAATGAATAGGCATGATTCGTGTCTGGTAAAGAATCACACTGAAAATACCACAACCCTCCTCCCATTGGGGTAGCAGAATATATGCACCCATCGAAGAAGAGGACGTGATATCACCAGTCACGTCCAGTGCCTGGGGATTAGTGTAAATTGTTACCCGTCCCGCTAAGTTCCCCAGAAGAGGTAGACTTCACTACTCAGTCCCTCACACAGGAAGGGGCTTTACCCATGGAGGGGCAGCCATGTGGATCTCTTTCGACATGTGAGGCCTTCAGGCCTATGCCACATTCTAATGTGAAGTGGCAGGGCAGCACCAGTATGAAGAAATGGGGTTCAACATTAAACTTCATGTGCGCTAGTGAATGGGTCGACCACTGAATCCACGAGGGAATAAACGAACACGTGAAGGGTGGATGGATAGATGCAAGCATGAATGCACAGAAGAATCAGTGTATGGGTGGATGGATAAACCGAATATTAAACAGACTGATGCCATGGGTGAGTGGAGGCAAAAAAGCACGAAGGTGTTTTTGTCCATGGACGGATAGATGAATGCATGGGTGGATGGATGCAGGCATGAATGCATGCACTTATTAATGAATGGATGGATATAAACATGCCGAAATGAATGAGTAGCTGGATTAGAGAGAAATTGATTGATACATGAATTCAGCAATGGATAGTAATCAATAAAGACACATGTTTAGCTATATGGAGCAAATTATCTCAATGCTCTAGCATCACCCTAGGGAAGGTGACGCCCCCTTGACTGCTTACTGGCAGCACCAGGCACCCGTTCAGCTGGCCTCTTCCCAACCGTGGCTGTCCCTCACCTGCATTGGATCACTAGCAGTCAGCTGACTCGCGGACTTGAAGTGCTGCCCAGCCCACCGCAGCTTTCAGCCCTGGCTACCCCAAATGGACGTTCATGCAGGGTGTCTCCCCTCCCCCTCAGCACGAGGTCGAGCAATTGGAAGTGCCCTGACTTCACTGGGGGTTGAATCCGTCCCTCACACTGGTTCCGCCGACACCCCAAAGTAGGGCCAGATTTTAGTCAGCCTCCAACCAGTCTTTTTCAGTTTCACTTCCCTGAAGGCGGACCGGAATATATGACGATCTCTGTTTACAATGGTGCCTCTCCCCCTCACTATGAGCAGGCCTGCCTTTGGACAAGCATGACCAGAAATACACTGTGTTTACTACTGAAGTCACGAGGACATCCTCGCAGCCCCACTAGTGTGGGGCTGATCATAGAACTCCTGGAATAGCGCCACTCTGTCCTACACCAGCACAGCTCGCATCGTGGCCTTAGCCAATCGGTGCTTAGCGGTTGTGGTGAGGGGATAGCCCCTCCCACTTCCGGTGAACCGTCGGTCCACCCCCTTACTCACGCCCCCCCCTACGAGGGGCGGAGCGTTCAAGCGACCCCCGGTTGTACAGGTTTCCAACCGCCCGTAGGACAGGCGGGGCGCCGTCGCACCTCATGGTCCACCGCGAAGACTTCCTGGGGATATTAGGCCTCAGCACCCTTTGTGCTCCTGAAGAGAGTACCCCTGAGTACCTTTCCGCCTCTGGATCGCCCTGTAACTCCGCCTGCAACACAAATAAAAAGATGAGAAATCCTTCCCCCCCACCCTGATTACGCCGGGTAAGAGGTAGGGAGGGAAACGGCGTCAGTGGTGGGGACAAAGAGGCCGCCAGGTGGGCGGGGGCGGCACTTATACCTCTCCCCTTCCCCCACCTCGGCCGGACGTGACGCGCGGGACCTAGAAGGGGTCCCCGGACACTAGACTGCCTGTCCAGTCTGCCATCATGTGGCACTAAAGGGGCCGCCCTCTTATGAGGATCCCCTGCGGGGACGTCGGTCAGCCCGCATAGTGCCAATATCAGCAACCCTCACCAGTCCTCATGCAGCAACATACCAGTAACATAAATAAGCAGACAAGACACTTTTTTGGTGGAAAAATTTGCTGCAGGTTTATTAGCATACCAACTATGCCAGTGAACAGATTGTGGTCATCTGGGGCACCAGGGCGGGGTGTTGCCCTCCGTCACCATCTCTCCGGTCCCTCGGCGTGCCTGAAGGGTCGGGCTGGGGGCTGCCATCCGCCTCAATCCTTGAAGTCCAACCGGCGTGCCTGAATAGTCGGACGACGGAATCCCGACAAACTCTGCGGCTGCAGGTGGACAAGAGCATCGGTGCTCCGACGGTGACCGGGCCTCTCCCGCCGCAAGCGTCTACAATGGGAGTTGAAGCATTCGCCCTCTGCTGGCCCTTGGCGAGCTGCAATTAGGAGCGTCTGGGCTCCGATTGTTTTCTAGCGTGCGTCCGGACCTTGATTGCGGCTGGACCCCCGAGACCGAGCCTCTCCTGTAACAGGCGCCACACAGAAGCTGCTGATGACGCCTGTGGTGCCGTAAGCAGGCTGATCAGCCAAACAACGGAGAAATCTGCATCACCACAGATACGCTTGCGGAAAAGAAGTGTAAGCAGCGTATTCAGCTCTGCATAGGGGTCAGTGTGCCCGGGGTCTCAAATCCCTTCTCAGGCCCTGAATCTCTGTCAGTCTCCTGCCAACGTGGATGCAGTTATGCAGGAAACTGACACAGCACTGATCACATGGGTCAGGCACAGTGCACTCAACATAAGCTTTGTTAGGGGAGGAGAAAAGAAGCCTCTCCCTGCTATGTGCGCTGCATGCTTGCTTTTCAAATCTCTTGTCTCTGAGGCGCTTTGAGTGTGTAAGTAAGCTTCTGCTTTGGGGTTTAATGAGGGAAAGAACTTCTGCCTCATAACTGTGATCCATGTCTCTATAGGAAGACTCTGCTTAACGAGCTGCTCCCCTCCCTCACTTCTGGGAACTTCCAGCATTTAAAATGGCTGCTCCGTCTTTACAAAAACTTAAAGAAAACGGACTACCCAACACTCTCCCAATCTCCAGCATTCAAAATGGCTATGGAAATAGAAAGAGGAATAGTCTATTGTCAATTTATGGTGGCCATCTTGGACAGGGCTAAGAAAACCATATTTCCTACCTGAGTAATAGTTTATGGAAATAGAAAGAGGATTGGTGTATCAATTGGTGGTGGCCATCTTGGATATGGCAACTCACCTCATTCCTCCATTCTAAATTAATTGAGTCCTCCATTAAAAACATTTATGCTCTGATTACTGCATTCACCTAAAAGATTCTGTTGCTGTTTCTCCCCTACCACTCATATGAGCTCCTCTATTAAATGGAATATGCTTTCTTGCATGTCTTCAGCCTCGTTAGATACCTTCTCCAAAATGGTCTCCCTTGTCGATTCCTGAAAACTAAGGAGGGACTCCACGAACCGCTGCACTGGATGAGCAAATACGGCAGGCATCTTAGAACGGTATTGGTCAGTCATCAGTCCGGGTCTTCTCTTCTTTACTTGTCAGCTGACGCACCTCCGGTGGCCAATAGTACCTCCTTTTGGTCCTAATCTGACCACACCTCTCCTGGATCATTTTCACTCGATTTCCGGATTATGCTCACTCCTCTTATTATACTTCTTTGCACTTTCGCTACCCTAGTGGCCCCTTCTTCTACCCCCAAACCCATCCCCCCATCACCTCATCCCCCTACCATGGCTCCCATTCGAATTAAATCTGGAGTTAACTGCTTCAAAGTTATTTACCCCCACAATCTGTCCAAAGTAGCAGCAAAACGATTTAAGCATAACACCATTGATCAATTCCCTGATTCCCTCTTTGTTGACCAATTCCACAATGGGCGTCTAGGGAAGCTAAAAAATGACCTCTTTTTCTTCACTCACGACATCGCCTGCCTGGTCCACCTGCTTCTTCAATTCCTTCAACGTCTCCTCCTCTATCCCACATGGGCAGCGGCTAAAAACTTCCCCCTCCACCTGTTTTAATGGTTCCCTCACCATTACACTTTATAACAATGGCACTGTCATGATCCAAGCTACTGACTCCTGTCTCTCTCTCTTTGACCACCTCTTCCACTCCCTTCGTCCCACCCTTCCAACTACGATCTCCCTTGATTCTTCTTCTGCTAGCTCCTCTCCTTTCTCCTCCCCCATGACCCCCTATCTTCCTTCAGGCCGCTCTCCCGGGAGACACAGGGCTATCCCTTGTTCCCCCCTTCCCTTGCTCCCTCCTCTCCCACTCTTCCCACTCTTCCCCCTTCCCAATCTGATCTTCCCCCTATCGCATCTGCTTTACCTCCGGCTTCCCCTCCCCACCCTGCATCTTGCAAATATTCCAATGCCATCTCCCGCCCCTAATCCCCCTATTCTTACCCATCTCCCCCTACTTAATCCACCTATCTTACAACCTGGTCCACCGGTCAACTTTCCCTACCCTCCCCCTTTCCTCCTCCCTTCTCCTTCTCCTCATCCCTTTCCGCTCCCCCCTTCCCTCATATCCTTAATTCTTCTCCCTCACCTTCCATCTCTCTTCTACCTCCCCTTATTCCTCCTATGCTTTGCAACCCTGTCTCCCCTATCGGTAATTCCACCCTCTTCCCTCCCTCTGACCCTACAGTCCCATACTCCTCCCCCAACTTCCACTTAGCCCAATGCCCCCATCTCTGCCTGGTGCCTCTTCCCCTACATACACCTTTCCTAGCATACAGTACCTATCCAGCACCTTCTCCTCTCCTCTTCCCATTTCTCTGGCCTTCCTTTGACCCTCCTCCCTCCCCTCCCTGTACAGCCCAGTCTCCTCTCTTCTCCTCTTACCTCTGGCCTTCCTTTGCCCCCTCCTTCCCCTACTTGTACAGCCCCTCTCCTCTCTACCTCCCATATCTCCGGCCTTCCTTTGAACCCCCGCCCTCCCCACTCCACTCCCCGCACCCCCTCTCTACTCCTCAACTGCCTCCTCCCACTTTTGATCTCTACTCTACCCCTATGCTCAACACCAGTAAAAATATCACTAACACCATCCACTCCTCTCTACCACCATCGTCCCTTACCTTCGACCCCTGTACCCCAATACCCCCCCATTCCCCCACCTCTCTCGGTCCTCCCTCGCCTACTGCACTCCCTCCCTTAATCACCTCTCCCTGTCCTCCCTCGCCTACTGCACTCCCTCCCTTAACCAACGAGCCTCCCAACACTGCGTGCTCAGCCCTCCTCTCCCTGGAAAATAAACTCGATTCTCTCATCTCTTCCATTTCCCAGCTTGTCTCGTCCATCACACTTCTAAGTGCTAAGTTATCCCACTTCCCTAACAACCTCCCGAGGAGTTCCCTGCTCCCGCGCCCCAATAAAGCCAACCACGGTCTGTCCTCCACAGACATCGCCAACTTACTGGCTAGCTACAAGTCCACCAACATCAATCCCTCTCCACTTTCCCCTCCTAAGAATCCCACACAATTCTCTATTCAGACCATCTCCTCTGTCAGATCCTTCCAGCCCCCCTCGTCTTCCCTGACACCCTCATACAAGAATCTTATCCCCATCTCCCTTAATAGCCCAACCTCCCCCATCACTAAAACAGTTGCGTCAGAGCTGCATTGTTTGCTCCACAACTGCAGATCTGCAATCAAGCACAAACTGGAAATTTCCGACACTATCACCCATCACAATCTTGACATGATCTTCCTCACTGAGACCTGGTTCAATGACTCCTCTCATACTTTGTTTGATCTTCTGATACCTACCAACTACTCTATCCTCAGAAACGACAGAACTGACAAAATTGGTGGAGGTGTCGCTATCATTTTCAGACACTCCCTTCAAATTAAAGTCCTTCCTACCATCCCCTTCCGTACACTCGAAAGCCTATCCCTAGAACTTCAAGTTCATCACGGTTCACCTTTCAGGTTCCATGTTATCTACCATCCACCCGGAAACTGCTCTCCCTTTTTGGAGGAACTCACCGACTTCATCAGTCACCAATTGTCTCAAAGTGACAGGCAGATCTTCCTGGGTGACTTCAATCTACACTGGGGCTCTTTGGAAGACTCAGCTGCCAACAAGCTTGCCACATTTCTCTCAGCCAATGATCTTTTCCAACACTGTTCGGAAACTACACACTCTAAGGGCTCAATTCTGGACCATGTCATATCCAAAGCAGACCTGCTCACTATTGCTCCCCCTGTCCATGTAGACTGGTCAGACCACTTCCTCATTCCCTTCCGTTTTCATTTATCGCACGTTATTACACTCGGCCAACCCAAAAGGGCAACTACCTGGTTCCGCAACACTAAAAACATTGATCTTGACACTCTGTGTGACTCTGCGTTGCAATCACTTCCTAGACTAGACCCCAACGTGGATGTCAATGATCTCACCTCTCATTGCCTCTCAGTCCTAGCAGTCGAAATCGATATAGTCGCTCCACTCCAAAGCAAAAAGAAAAGACCCACCCCCTCAGCACCTTGGTTCAATAAAGCTCTCTATGATGAAAGGAAAAACCTTAGAATCTTGGAGAAACAGTGGAGACAATCTCCCTCCACCACCAATCTCTCTCATTTACGTTTGGCAAGATCCAAATACCATAAGCACATATTCCATGAAAAAGCATCACATTTCAGATCCCTCCTCGACTCAGCCAAGAACAGACCCAAAAACTTTTTGACCTCATCAAAAACCCAAACTGCTCTCCCCAAACCATCAAGCCTGAGGATTCTTCAAAGAAAGCAGCAGAATTCGCTTTATTCTTTGATGAAAAGGTAAAATCACTAGTGGATCAGGTCACCCACCCCACCCCCATTGAGGAACGAAAATCCTTAGTCACTTGGCAGAACTTTGCAGCCATCTCGGAAGATGACCTCCTCAAATGCATCCTTGAAACCAAACCCTCCAACCATTCCTCTGACCCCATCCCCAGTGGCATCGCCATTGATTTCTACACCAATACTCTCTCTTACTGGACCAGGCTAGTTAACCTCTTCCTTAGTCAAGGCTCCCTCCCTGCTGCCCTCAAAACAGGACAGGTTACCCCTCTTCTAAAAAAACCTTCCGCAGATGCGAATGACCTCAACAACTTCCGCCCCATCACCAACCTCCCTTTTCTTTCTAAAATCACAGAAAAATGTGTTGCGAAACAACTTTCCCTACACATTATGGACACTAATCTGCTTGACGTGTTCCAGTCGGGTTTCATCCAAAATTGCAGCACTGAAACAGCCCTGCTGCAAGTGATTGATGATGCGCTGCATATTCTCGATTCTGGGTAATCGTGCCTTCTGATTCTTCTTGACCTCTCTGCAGCCTTTGACACTGTTAATCACAACACCGTCCTCAACATTCTTCAACAGAGAATGGGCATGGAAGGCACAGTGCTTAAATGGTTTGCCTCATTCCTCTCGGACAGATCCCAAATGATCAAGATAGCGAACAGTCTTTCGTCTCCATTGGCGGTAGGTCAAGACGTCCCTCAAGGTTCTATCCTTGCACCCACTCTGTTTAATCTCTATCTGGAACCCTTGGGGAACCTCCTAAGTAAATCTGGGATCCACTACCATCTCTATGCGGATGACACCCAAATCTACCTCAAGGTGTCTTCCGCACACGATCTTTCACTACTCAACTCTACTCTCAACTCTATTCACAACTGGATGTTAGTTCACCAACTCATTCTCAATCCCACCAAAACTGAATTGCTCCTCCTATCTACCTCTCTCTCCCGTCCTCCGGTTCAATCCTGGATGGATCAGCTGAATGTACTCAACAATAAACCTGTCATTGTCGACAGCGCTAAATCCCTATGTGTCATACTTGACAAAAGACTCAACCTAATCTCCCACATCAACTCCATTGCTAAGAACGCACGTTACCAGCTGCGACTTCTGTGGGGGATCCGTCGGTTCTTCCCGGAGAAAGACCTAAAAACATTGGTCCAATCGCTAGTTCTCTCTAGACTGGATTACTGCAATTCTCTCCTAACTGGCGTACCCAAATCTCACCTCTCCCCCCTCAAATCCGTCCTCCATTCAGCAGCTCGCTTTATTTCAGGATCCAAACGTAGTGACCACATTACTCCTATCCTGTCTCCTCTTCGATGGCTTCCCATCGAGGCAAGATCCATTTATAAAACTGCCTGCATCACCCATAAAGCCTTGCACACTTCTTCCCCTCGTTACCTGGCGAATAAACTGAAAATGTCAGGAGGCTCGAGACCTTCTCGGAATGCAGTAAAGTTTCTGCTTGAGCCCCCCTCCTTCAAAAAGGAAATATCGATGGCTCAATCGTTCTCAGGTAATGCGTGAGAATCTGGAACTCGCTTCCGCCATTGCTCCGTGCCACCACCTCCATCCAGATTTTCAAAGCGGACCTCAAATCTCTTCTCCTTCAAAGACACTTCCAGAACTAATACCCTCACTCTCAGACCCCTCCAGGAAGCTAGTTCATCACTGTAAATTTGTAACATCTTCTTGTTCATTCCCCACCCTTGATTGCTGTGTCTGATATTGTGTTATTGCCTATATGGTTTTACTCTACCTCTCCTGTTTATTTTTGTAACATTCTATTTTGTACCATTTTTCTCATGTAACGTAACTGGTTCTATTGTACAGCGCTCTGACACCTTCGGGTAAAGTCCGCGCTATATAAAAATGCATTAAATAAATAAATAAAAGCTCCACATATTACTGTAGTGCTGCTTGCTCTGACTGAGTGAATGCACGCACTCAGCAGCTTCGAAATGAATTGCCTCAAAGCGCTACGAAGTCGTCAGAGTGGGCGCATTGGGGATAGGTGGGAGGGAGGTGTGGAGGCTTCATGTTTTAACCCTACGTACCAACAGAAAGCAGGCAAGCTGGGACTCAGTTGCCAACTTTCTTAAAGTTGGAGCATGGTCCGGGGAGTCGATGTTGTGGTCTGACTTACCCAGTTCGGCTGTGGTGAACTAGACCGGCTGCGGTGTTCCGAAGGGTGTGAGCATTTCCCATTGGGTCTCTGGGCATGACATCTCGGTGGTAATCTTCTGGGCTTCCCTATTGGTGTTTGTAGGCACGTTGCCTCTTTGGGTCACTTGGCAAGCTACCTTTTGTCCTTGAAGTGCTGCCCCTTCGCACTCACTCTGCCCTCTTGTTGCAGCCTGGCTGATGAGGGTTTTGAACCCGAAACCGGTCCCAGGATGCTTGTTTCCGGTCCAGGGAAGACATGGCTTGGCAGTTCGGGCTGGACTGTTCCCATGAGGCACAGGGTCAGACTGATTTGCATATGGCCATGTCTGAACTGGGGTGGTGGAGTGAGCTAAAGAATGATGATGGATTAAACCCAGATCAGTTGACTGGGGGTGAGTGTTTGATTTGCTCTAACGCTCCGTCCATCATCCCCTTTGGTATCGCTTTGTTCGCCCTAAGTTGGCAGGGTATGCCCAGACGTGGGTCCTTTGCTCACTTTGCCACTGGATTCAAGATAGCCTGGCTGATGAGGGTTTTGAACCCGAAACCGTTCCCAGGATGCTTGTTTCCGGTCCAGGGAAGACATGGCTTGGCAGTTCGGGCTGGACTGTTCCCATGAGGCACAGGGTCAGACTGATTTGCATATGGCCATGTCTGAACTGGGGTGGTGGAGTGAGCTAAAGAATGATGATGGATTAAACCCAGATCAGTTTACTGGGGGTGAGTGTTTGATTTGCTCTAACGCTCCGTCCATCATCCCCTTTGGTATCGCTCTTGTTGCAGCCGGCATGACTCGCGGGTGGGGTTGGGTGGGGGAGGGGTTGCGCAAGGAGGGGGTCACACGGGGAGGGCGGTCCGGTCCCGCGTCGCATCGCGTTGTCCTGTCCTCGCTGGAAGCAGCCGCAGGCGGCCTCCCTGCCTTCCCCTAAGCCAATCACAACGCTGCAATGGCAGCATTGTGATTGGCTAGGACGCCGTCCGCAAAGGCGTCTATGTGGAGGCCGTTTTATCCATGCAGGCTGCATGCAGCCTACATGTAGAAAACTGGAGAGTGCTCATGACTGGTTTGGTCGGCCCTGGGGCCGACCAGTCAGCGCCCATAACATTGGGCTAGTCATTCCTTATCCCGACCCGCCCGCCCCCAACCAAACCCTTCTTCTGCTTTCTTGCAGTGTGAAAAGCAGAAACATAAAATGGTATTCATACCATTTTATGTTTCTGCTTCTTGCACTGCGAGAAAGCAGTGGGGCGATGCTCCTCCGCCCCTGGTCAGTAAATGTGCAACATGGACTTTGCTTCCCCAGGGGAACGGTTTCTGCTGTGCCCAACCTGTGATCTGGTTGAACCCTTTTCTCACAGGTGCTGGATAAGTTCAAGTTGGATTTGCCAAGGGTTCCCTTCCCCTCTGGAGTTTGTAAGTTTCACAGTACTTCATCTGTTGTCGGGTACCTGTAAGCCACAGAAGTAGCCGGCAGAAGTGGTCTTCAGACGATAACTCTCAATGGCTCTACTGCTCTCTAACTCCAGGAATTCTTGCAGCCAAGGGTGACAGGGGAAAGGGAATAGAAAATAAAACAATAAACGAGCCTCTTTCGGGCTTTATCATTTCTTTTCTGAAGTCAGCCATACACCATCCTTCCCCACCTTCAGATTGGTGTGGCGCAGCGGACAGAGCGACTGACTCCGGAGCGCAAAGTTCACGGTTTGATCGCCGGCAGCAGCTCAGCTCAGCATCATGTTACTCTGGGCAATAGCTCACTTAATCTCCCCGACGGTCCGCCAGCGCCTGGATACCCTTAGGGGTGATAAGTTAGCGCTTTACAAATGTGGAATTATTATTATTATTCTGCATCATCACCTTCTTCCTATGCCATTAACAACCGTCTCTTAATACATTGATGTTTCCCAGCTAATTTAAGGTAAAATTCATGTACTGTCTAGTTATTTATTGTCATCTTACCTTACTAGCCTTGAAAGACGTTTTCTCCTTGGATCCTCTTTTTTCCTTAACAATTCTCGCCTGTGACATTTCTCTGTAGCGGTCTAAAAACATCTATATCGCTAACTCACTTTTTTACAATGGAAATTGGATTCATCTTTAATTCATTCCTGCCACCAGCACCAGAGTAACCTATACTGCAACCCTTGTTAATATTAATTAAATACCTATTCCATGGCTAAATGTCTATTTTTATTAAGTAATATCATATAAATGTTTGTCTGGTTTTTCTTTTCCCATGCCTTCCAACACTGAAGAATTTTCTATCACATCTTCACAAACACTCAGCAACTGCCACCAAACAGACACATTTGTAGAGTCTTCCCCATAACTACTTCTATCGCCCATAAACCACAGGGTTCGCGGACTCTTTCGACTGCCAGCGGCGGCCTGAAATGGACGCAGTTACAGCTTCCCAGCATATAATCTTTCAACCTGAAATAAGTTTGATTTTGCTTTTCTAATGATATCCTACCTTAGGACTTCACTCAAAACTAGAAGTTCCTTCTCCTGAGCCAGACCTGTAATAATACGCAATTTTGCCCAAAAAAGGCATGGAGTTCTACATTGTAACTAGGGCTCCCGCTTTTATGGTATTATTTTTTTTTTTTTTTTACGTTTTCCATCTGTAATTATCCATATTTATTTTTGGGCCATTTTATGGGTATTTATCCAATTTTTTTAATGTTTTGTGAATAAATGGAGTCATAAAATGGTATATTTCCACATTTCTGTAACTGATTAACATGCAAACATACTTTGATGCTTGTCACTTTTTAGTAAATTTGGCAGCCAAATATAACAAAACACTACACCGACAGGAAAGTATTAGCATTATATACAAATATATGTTAACATATGCCTGCTTTTAAAGTAATCTCACCCCGTTTTTACATCCTCTTGGTGTCTATCTGCTTAGCAGTTGGTCTGGAATTCATGAAGGACAACAAGGAGAGTCACTCACAAGAAGCACAATTTTTTATATTTTTCCGTTTTAAAAAATAAATACAAACAGCAAATAGTGGTGATGGGTGAAGATGATTTTGCCTTGGACGCTAGCAGAGTTCCCGTCATGCTCCGCGGCTAGCCCATTCCCAGCCCGAGGAGCAGTGTGATGGCGGCTGGACGCTAACGGACAAGCGAGCGCTCTCGGCGGCTCTAGACTGCAGCAAGTGGGGTTGGCGCAGCCGGCGAAGTTCGCGGAGCCGAGCCGTGCGAGGAATCATTTTATCGTGAGAGCGGGTGCCGTGGCACCGGGCATCGGGTGTCAGGCAAGACATCAGGACACGCTAAGAAGAAGCTAAGACGCTGCGAGGTGCAGCTGAGAAGTGTTGCCTGAAGGGTTTTTTTTTTTCCGAATCTCAACGGCAAGAGAGGGGAAAGTGAAAGGAGTGGTACAGCGAGGACGGATAGCAACGACCGGCGACAACCAAAAACCAGACTATAGAGGAGTAGAAAGGAGGATAAAGGTCGCAGTAGCTGGCTCTAGGGACCAGAGTTAGTATAAGAGCCTGCTCCAGGATCCGGTAAGCGTCAGGTTTTTTCATATTACTGACTCTAATATTGTTGTTTGCTACGTAGGGCAGGATGCTGATTTACATAATTGACATTCTATTTCAACAAAGTCCCTCAAGTTAATGCTGCAGTTCTGTCCCCCTTCCAGCTCTTTCAGCCCAGCTTGCTCACCTGTTGAACTTTGTTCTGCTGTACTATGCTTCGCTAAAGGAGAAGAACAGAGGGGGTGTGACTAAGAGAGAAGAGGAAGCACTACTAGTGCTAGAGCCAGAGTTTTACCAGAGTTTTACCAGATTTTCGAGCAACCCGGGGGGCGACATTAGGTCAAACCTCAGGTTGGGTGCTGGTGGGATGTATTGCGGAAGCGGTCTGTGCAGCACGGATACAGCTTGCGGTCATCCCATCTAACCTATTGCCGTTATCTGTATAATTTGGCACAACCCGACAGCTTGCTCATTCGCGAATTTTTGAGTGCAACCAGCTATCTTCAATGAAGCGCATTTCAAGATATCCCTCTATGAAAACACGTTCTGCTCGACAAAATCCTAAAGGTGACAAACAAGACAAATCAGTCAAGACAGATAGTTGCATGGTTGTTCGTGCAGTAGCATATCAAACTCGCAAGAAGCAGCTCCGCACTACAGACAAGCAGTTTCAGGAAGAGTCCTCTTTTAACATGTCTCTGGAACCCAATAACAGATCAGATTTGAGCTCGGGTACCATGTCTCCTCTCTCTGGCACTTTATCATTAACTACATCAGCCTCACTAACCGTACCAGCTGTATCAATTTCAGCAGCAATCGGTACTCTCTGCCTTCCATCAACATCCGCAAATACGGAAAGAGGGAAGCAATCGTACCCTCTATTTTCCTGGGCCAGCACAAAAGAGGCACAAACACCGATCTTCGCACCCGCTCATTCAATTCAATCAACTACCAAGCCATCATCATCATCAGGTCAATTGTTATCAATCCAGTCACTCGAACACTCTCAATATTCAAATCAGAATCTGACTACTCAACAAGGCGCAGCCACCTCAACTGCTCCCACTACAACTGCCACTATAACCGCCTCAACTACAACTACACTGGGTACGGATCCTACACCTCTAACACCTCCAGTACTCTCAGTACTATCTCCACTGTCTGTACTGCCTTCTCAGTCTTTTCCAATAGAGGCAACTCTGCAATTAATCCTAAATGAGCTGCGCGATATCAAGATCTCGCAAGAAAAAGCACATACGAAAACTAATAAACAACTTGAACAGATCAACAACAGCTTTCTCCAATTATCTTCTCGCATCTCCCAAGCTGAGTCTCGAGTTTCCTCTTTAGAGGACTCTTCAAAGAGCCAAGATACAACGATCCTCAAGATGAGATCCAAGCTCGAGGACCTCCAACTTAAAATTGATGATCAGGAGAATAGGGCGCAACGTACTAACCTCTGATTCGTGGGGATACCAGAAGACTCGGAAGCTGGCTCATCTGCTCAGAAACTGATTTCTGATTTAATTAATAAATATGTTTTTGGTCGACAAGGCAGCTATCGGTGAAGATCTTACCATCATTCAGGCTCATCGTGTTCCCCCAACTCGTCATTCCAACGCTAAATATCCTCGAACTATAGTGGCCTGCTTTGGAGATGTGCGAATAAAAGAGCAGATCTTATCTCAGGCAATTTCCCAAAAAGCTTTCTCCACAGCTCAGAAGTATTCATTTTGGATTTTCTCGGATATGTCCATACTAGCGGCACGAAGACTAAGAGAATTTCTCCGTTTGATTAATGCATTTAAGTACTCGGGGCACCCGCCGGGATTATACAACAATCAAAGTTAAAAGTGCTATACAAAAGGCGTGCTCATAACTTCTATTTTGTAGACCAAGCCAAGGAATTTTTGAGCTTAGTGAAGCAGGGCGGCAGGTAGAAAGGGTTAGGGGTGCCTCTCTCTTTTTTTTTTTTTTTTTTGGGTGATAGCGCTTACAAAATGTAAAGGTGAATGAGATAATAACTTTATGGTTCTAGCATTGCAATTACCAATAATTCTAAGCTATCCACTGCTCCTCCAGGGGAATGAGCCTTGAGTACCATACCATTGTACTCATCTAAGGGGATCTGGGTCACAGGGGAGGGGGTGGGATGGCCTTTTGGGCCCATGACCGTTGGGGCCTTCAAAGGGGGGTTTGGGTGGAGGGGTGTTTCACTTGGGTGTGGGGGCATGAGGGAAAAAAGAAAAAATGCAGTTAGTAAAAATATTTTCTTTTTCTTATGAGATTTTGAAATTAGCTAGGCAAAAAACGGTCTGAATAATATTACAGTTCCACCATTTTGGGACAACTTTAAATTTCAATGGCTACACAACAAATACTTAGATTAGCCTCATGCAACATCAATGGGGCCAACAATCACACTAAATTTAAAGCTACATTGCAGTGGCTGGTAGCTGCACAAACTCAGATTATTCTACTTCAGGAAACACATCTGAGAGGCGACACATCCCCTTGCAGACTACCAAGTTACATTTCTGAAGCTTTTTTTGCTTCAGCAGGAGCTGAAGTAAGGGGAGTAGCAATCTTGTTTGCGCACCACTGCGATGGAGAAGTTTTACAGATTAATAAAGACCCCAATGCTAGATGGATCATTGTAAGCTGGAAGATGGGCAACCAGATGTTCCAGATAGTTAGTTTTTACGGTCCAATTTCTGATGATTCATCAGCTTTGGAGGGTCTTAAAGATGCTCTCTCCCAACTCCCAGGCCATATTATCGTAGGGGGGTATTGTATGTAATCTAATACAGAACCTGCAGCTTGATTCTTCCCATAAAAATAAGGCTCAAAACAAACCAAGTGTAGCAAGAAGTGCAGCCACCTTAGTACAGGAACATGCTTTATTAGACCCACGGCGAATCCAACATCCCAGGGCACGTGAATATACTTGTTTTTCGAAAAGATACAATTCTGCCTCGAGAAACGTTTTTTTTTTTATTTCACATTACTGGGAATGGGGGCAAGACCTATATTCTTGCAAACCCTTTTTCTGATCACTCTGTTCCGGTGATAGAAATTAAGGTTAATCTGGCTAGATTCGAGCGTCCTCGCTGGACGTTAGACAAGACCCTTTTTACCAAAGAAGAATGGCTCACGAGCATGCGTATAACAATCAAAGACTTCTTGGACAGAAACAAGGGATCCGCTCCTTGTATTTTTGTCTGGGAAGCTTGCAAAGCTTTTATTAGGGGGGAGATCATATCACACAAGGCCAATTTAGCAAAAATAAGACGGACTACAGCTCTAGCGTTACAGGGCAATCTAGATGAAGCAGTCCAGAGACACATAGTCGACTATTCCTCAAGCACAAAAAAAACTTGGAAAAAGCTCGAAGTGATGGAAAAGATCTTTACGTTTCTACTACTATTCTAAATCAAAACACATGCTTTCAGAAATTGTATGAAGAAAGCGAATACGCGGGCAAGTTCCTTGCGTGGTCTCTGAAAAAAAGAACTAATAAAGCAACGATTAAAACCATCTTCGATGAAAATAGAAATCTATTAGTAGATCAAACGGCTGATATTGGAGCGGTCTTTCTTCCTCATTATAAGAAAATGTATTCTTCTTTGTCTTCGACTTCTACTTCCTCCATAGAAGAATTTCTTAATCCTATAGACATACCCATATGTAATGATTCCCAGCAAGCTTCCGTAGTGGCCCCAATTACATCTGAGGAAGTCCAGGAGGTTATTAAGGGATCCCCGAACTGGAAAGCATGTGGCTGTGATGGTTTTCCAGCCGAGTTCTACAAGGTTTTTCTCCCCCAATTAACCGATATACTAGTCGAGCTATTCAATGCAATATTAGAAGGGTGCCATCTGCCTAAATCTTTTTCAGAGGCTGTTATAATATGCTTTATCAAAAAAGGTAAACCGCCCGATAATCCGGGATCGTATCGCCCCATCAGCCTTCTAAATGCTGATTACAAGCTGTTTACTAAACTCATCGCACTGAGGGGTCGATTCCGATCTCGGCCGGTAGGGCACCGAATCGGATTCGGCTTAACCGGATTCGATTCGGAGCCCTCTTTCCCGACCGATTCGTACGTGCGTCCGGGCGAGCGAGTACGATGCGAGCGCACACGCGAATTCGCCGACCGACTCGTACGCCCGTCCCAACCGCACCGACCGACTCGCACGGATGCGCCTCGCACCGCGCAATGGAGACGTTCCCCGGCTGGGCAAGTACGATGCGCGCCGCGAGCAGTCCGACCGACTCGTGCCGTCCGGCTCGAAGAAGCAGTCGGAGCTGTACTTCGGGGGTCCGTGTCGGACCCCCCTGTACGCGTAGCCGCGCGAGTCGCACACAGGGGGGACCCATGGGTCCCCCCTACCTGTGCGTGTACGGCGCGAGTCGCTTCGCCGCGTACACGCTGTAGGGGGCGCCCTTGTTCGCCTCGCACCCATTGAGTCAATGGGAGCCCGCGTACGAGTTGTACGACCGGCTCCCATTGACTTCAGTGGAGTCCGACCGAATCGAGTCCGATAGCATGCGTACGCATCGTACTCGTTCGGTCGGGCTGCTAGGGTCCGATTCGGTCGGAAATCTCTCCGGGTCCGGCTCGGTCGGAGATATTTCCGGCCCGAATCGGAATCGGCCCCTCTGAATAACAATTCTCACCCAATCTTTTTTTTTTTTTTTTATTAATTTATTTATTGAGTTTTCATAAAGTACATACTTGACATTTCAGTAAATATTCTACAGAAGAAATAAATGCAATTCTCTCCCTTCCCTCACTACTACAAGACAAGGATCTGACACAGACCCTAGCGCAAACTAATGACTGGGACGAGCTCTCAGAAATGAAAAAAGAACAAATAAGAACGGCTATCCATGGTATAATAATGACTGAATATCTCTGCGCTAATGCGGCACCCAAAGGACTTTAGGTGAGCAATGCTCCACGCATCTTCCTCCAAGACTTGGTCTTTAGAAAAGACTGGTCAGCGATCTCGTGGAAATGTACTAGGGATTATCTTGTACTAATAATAAAAACGGCCACAAGACTAACGGAAGAACTCACTATCAAAATCCAAGTGAGTGAAGCCAAACTGAGAAACATGGTACATATCACCGTGTACAAAAAAGACTCGAGGAGATCAACCGGGAAATGAACGAGACAAGAGAGTATATTACACAGAATAAGATACAGAAACTTGGGAAAGACCTGAAGAGGTTTTCAATGGAACGAATGCACCCCTATACTGCAGAAGACTATAAAGCCCCAGACAACATGTCCGACAACAATTCCAGTGCGGGGACCTCCACAGATGGCTCAGACTGGAGTGGGGATGATTCTTACACACCTAGGAGAAACAGGGGACAGAACAGACGCCAAACTCGTCGTAGACCAAATGCTTGGCACACACCTTATTATGGCAACCAACCACAATCAGTTCCTTTCCAACCATTTAATCCCAACTTTCATGGGTGGATGAACCCGTATTTCCAAGGACCGCCATCAATGGGACCACCAATGCTACCACAGATGGGCCCGAATTACACACAAAGACCACCTTTTTTAGGAAAAGGCCAGAACAATCAAAGGACAAGATGAAAAGGAGTGACCTGGACGGACCAGGAGCGGCAGGTACACACCAGGAGCATGACAGGAACGAAACCCGGAACAAGTGCGACACCCTCATAATCAACCTATCAGACATAACCATAACTAAAGAACAAGAAAACGTCCTCAACAAAGGACTTGGGTATGTTCCAACACCCCCCCATGACACCTTCAAGCTACAGTGCGAAATGGCTCAATTTTGCAGGAAGCTGAAATTAAAAGCCTTCTTTAACAATCAAGAAGAACATGTCATGGATGGAGACACGACACTCCGTCGCAAATCCAACTTCTGCCCCATGAACCATCAAATCCCAATCGAAATACTAACTTTCGAACAGGCAGTGATGAAGGAAGTGGATGATTTAAAAGATCACACCAAAATACCTTTCATGAATATATCGAATGCAGAACAACAGGCATTGGACGAACTACGACAGAATGGAGATCTAGTAATTAAGCCGGCAGACAAGGGTGGAGGAATTGTCCTGCTTAGCAAAGAAAGGTACGACCAACAGTGTTTAGAATTACTCTCAGATGAAAAATTCTATAAAAGGATCACGACAGACCCTACCAAACGATTACAAAGAACAATCGAACTCATGATCGATGAAGCAGAATTGAACAACTGGGTTACAAAAAATGAGGCTGAATTTTTAATAACCAAAACACCAAGGGTACCTTATTTTTATTCTCTTCCCAAGATTCATAAGGAACGGAGACCCCCACCTGGACGACCTATCGTTTCAGGGATCGGTTCAATTCTAGAGCCACTCTCTCAATTCGCGGATCAATACTTAAAACCACTGGTACAACAAACACCAACATATCTAAAGGACACCAGAGACCTGAAAGATCAAACATACTCAGAAGAAAGCATGCTACTTGTAGGATTAGACGTAGAAAGTCTTTACACAAGTCTCCCCCAACAAAAGACCTTAGATACACTCGAGACTCTACTCTTTAACAAACAATGGGACTTTAAAACACCTAGACATTTCGTCTTGGAATGCTGCAAGTTAGCCTTAACAGAGAACTACTTCGAATATAACAACACCATGTACCAACAATGTCATGGGACTTCCATGGGCAGCACCTTTGCCCCGAGTGTGGCAGGGCTGTACGTCAGCGACTTCGAAGAAACATACATACAAAACATCTCAAACCCCTTTCTACAGAGGATTCTTTTTGGAAGCGCTACATAGACGACATTATCCTGATCTGGGAAGGAGACATGGAAAGTCTGAGTAACTTTCATAGATGGATCAACACAAGGGATGAATGGCTGAAGTTCACTTACACAGCTGACAAGACAAAATTGGATTTCCTAGATTTAACCATCTATGTTGAGAATGATACAATCCAAACGAAAACATATTTCAAACCAGCTTCAAAGAACAGCTTACTTTCCTACAAAAGCTTTCACCCGCGACCACTCAGGGATAACCTCCCTTACAGTCAGTTCCTGCGCCTTAGACGTAACTGTAGTAACATTCAAGACTACAAAAGTCAAGCAAAGGACCTATGCGACAAATTGAGGAACCGTGATTACCCTGAGAAAACCATCAACAGATGCCAAAAGAGGGCTTGAAACCAACCTAGAGAAAGCCTTTTGGAGACAACACAAAAGGAACAAGAAAGGGATGTGGTAACATGTGTAAGTACTTATAATACAGCCTCAAACGATGTCAAAAAGATTGTTAACAAAAATTGGCGGATCCTGACTTAAGGATCCCTGAATTGGCCAAAACCAAGATTCGCAAATAAAAGAACCAGGATCTTAAAAGATATCCTGGTCCATACCAGACCACCACCACAAATACGAGAGGAACCAATCCCAAGGCTATGGGATAACCCCCAGTGGTGGGCCATTACCCATGCGGTTCCTGTTCTGTCTGCAACTTGACAACCGCAACAAAACCATCCAACTTCTGCCGAATTTTAAGTGGACGATCAAATACCACACGAACTGCAACACAACACATGTGATCTATATGATCACGTGTCCCTGTGCCTTACGTTACATAGGGATGACATGTCGGAAAGCCAAACAAAGAATATGCGAGCATAAGAGCAACGTCAAGTGCAAAAGAAGCACAACAAAAATGAGCAACCACTTTATAGAAGCAAAACACACCCCCAGTGATTTAAAATGGGTAATTTTGGAAACCTTGGCAACAAAAATCACAATGCAGAAAAAATACTCTTCGAAAAAGAACAGAGATGGGTGCACCGGCTTCAAACGTACATCCAAGGGCTCAATGATAATATTCCGTGGCTGAGCATAGGACATTAAAATATAATCTGTACTTTAGAAAACCACCCTATAAAACTCTTGGGTTAGACAAGTATACGAGAATTGCCTAAGTTGTATACCTTACTGAAGTGATAGAGCTACACTAAGTCAGTTCTTTCCATTTTTTCCTTTCAAAACCGGCTCTTTTCTAATATATCAGAAGCCGAAATCTCGCCCCCTTTTTTAAACCAGAGCCGAATAAATACATTAAGGTAGAGTCAACCCAAGGCATTTTTACACTGGGCAGCAGGTATTTATTGCAATAAGAAAAACCTTCCAATTAGAATTTATTCTTTACTATCTATTTTTATTTATAAAAACACTTCTGAACCAACTTGCTAGACCGCTATAACCATTTATTGACATTCCCTCATTAACAATGGAATTAGTCTTTCCTTTATTTCTATCCCGGCTGTATAAAACATCACAAGCCAGAAGCCAAACACATCCAGGCAACCAGAGGAAGTGTCAGCACAAGTCGACATTCCTCTTTATCAATGGAATTAGTCTTTCCTTTATTTCTATCCCCGGCTGTATAAAACATCACAAGCCGGAAGCCAAACACATCCAGGCAACCAGAGGAAGTGTCAGCACAAGTCGTACTACACTGCACAGCAGGTATTGAGAAGGAGCCACGAGGACGGAAAGCTGTAAAACCGTAACGTATTTTACTCAACAGAATCTAAATTGCTTTATACTGTTGTCCCTAGCAGGTAACAAGCTCCCTGGTTGCCCGTTGAAATCCACAATTTAAGACTCAAGGTATGAAACCATGCCGTTTTAGAGCTGTTTGATAATACGTAATTCAAATCTAGTCATTAGCATTTATTTAATAAACAGCTAGCGCATGATATACTAATATTTATCGAAAGGTCTGATGAGAATAAGCTGCGGTCATCTATTAAAAACACTGCTATAAGATTGTTTCTACCACAACTTCAGTTAACCTTTCTTTAACACACATTAGTATATCAACAGTAATTACAACAGACCGCCTACCAAGTCGCTTTCTCTGAGGAACACTCGCAACTATAGGTATACTGCACATATGACATCGGGGTCCATACTATCACCAAGAATAAGGTGCAGAACTATTAGACTAACCCAATTTTCTTCTTGTCAATCTTAACATGATACCTCAGGAGTTTAAAGACAAATATATGGTAATATATTTCCATATTGAGCACCGTATGGGAGACAAAAGAGAAAAATGTTTCTTAAAAAGTTTGCCAGAATTTCAGCAGGAGAGAAAGAATTGCCATTTTTTTAGTTATTTTTAATGTTTTTCTTTATCATTATTTCTTCTGAGAAAAGACAGCACGCCATTTTTTGAGAAAATGCGCTAAATGAGACTCGCATCTTTTTCTTTTTGTTTCCTCCTTTACTCTGAACAGGTACTACTTGACCGCATGAGAATCGGGTCAATACACCCTGATACATAGAGACCCATACAAAATAAGGTCTCCACCACTTTTCCTTTTTTAGGTCCTGAAGAAAGCCCACTTGACCCACAAGGGCAATCACTGGGGCTGAAACATGTCGACCTTTTTATGGACACTCACAGTGCGTTAGACCACTAACTAGTCTTCCCACGCACGACACAGATTTTAATATATCTCGAACCCAGATTGATTAAATTTTACAAATCGGGGTCTACGAGTTTTTAACATTTTGAGATTCACTTCACTAAAAACACTTTCACCTTTCTTTGATCACTACTGCAATAATCAGTGGTTTTCCTCCGGATGGAGGAAGCATACAAAAACTAACCCTATGATGATGCTGTCACGTTTTTAAGAGCAGGGCGGATAATCAAGATATACCGCTTTTCCGACTTTTGTACGTAAATGAGGGTTTTTTATTGGTACACTGCACGAATTTCATAAAACCCTGGTTACTCAGGTCAAGTGATCCATTCTCATTTTGATATCTAATTTCAGTAAATAGGACAATCATACAGCTAGAGCATTTGAAATACTAGATATCTCATGAAAAGATTCAGTGCAGAAGAGCTATTAAATATAGTTTTTTGGAGTATCAGCACACGCAGCGATATAATTTCACAGATCAATACATTCACTTTGCGACATCACGAACTGCAGCAGCCATGGGAACCCCAGGGGGGACACACCTTTAGTGAAGGAGACAGATAGAAACAAATATATTTATCGTGAGGGGGGGACACATTATACCCTGGTAAATAGATTTCTTGGGAAGCAAGCTTAGAACCTAGGATAGTTGCACATTGTCATCGGGGTGGTCCAATAAGTATGTCTGTAACGGACCCCAGATGTCCCGTGGGCGAGAGGAACGTGGTAATAATTCAGCATAGGTGCTAATTTGATCCTGCCAAAGAATCATGCTTGTGAGCCAGTCCTTAAATTTAGGTGCCCGGCCTCTACCCCATCTACAGGCAAGTCCCCGCTTAGCCAAGGCGAGGCCAAAGGAGACAAATTTACGGTGTGTGGCCGGTATTTGTTCCGTAAATCCAAATAGGGCCATTAGTGGAGATCTCGAAATGGGTATCGAAACCATAGTATCTAGAGCCGTGAAGACATGGTTCCAGTAAGTGTGAATATCGGGGAACTCCCACGCTAGATGCAAAAAGTCAGCATGTTCCATTTTACACCTGTCACATCTATGTGTGTCTTTCAACCCAAATTTATAGAGTTTAGCCGGGGTGTAGTAGCTGCGGTGCAGAAACCTATAATGTATGATGCGGAGTCGACTATTTGAAGAGATCTGTTCTGTCTGTCTACAGCAGAAGAGCCATTGTGCGTCAGTAATGTCCTGGTCTAGTTCAAGTGACCACTTGGTGCGCGCCGCGCATGCTGGGTATTCAACATTGCTATATAAAGTATGGTAGAGTGTAGACACCAAGTGGGAAGCAGTGGATGCCCGTAGCATGTGATGTAACGGGATCAGTGTTGTAGGCTCCGAGGGGTATGTAGCGTTACTAGCCTGGATGCCATGGCGTAGGCGAGCGTATAAAAACGTTTCCATGATGGACGGCGTCGGATCAGAAAACAATTGTTGGAGTGTGCGAAATTTGCCATTGATATATAGGTCTCCCCAGCATGTAATGTTTCGTGTGCGGGCTATTTTTTTAAATAGGCCTTCCTGAAGTAGTGATATATCCGGATGATATGTGAGCGGAAGGAGAGGGGAATATAGGCTAGGCGCATGCATGTGATCCCGGATACGGGTCCAGGCCATGATCGTGCAATCTACCGAGGATGGGCAGCGCACCCGCGGGGGGATGGTGGACAGAAGGACACCGTCAAGAGGGATAGGATCAGCCAACCAGTGTTCAGTGGCAACATAGGGAGTGTACCGGGGTGGATGAAACCAAAAGTGTGCATAATGTGCCTGGGCGCACAGATAGTACAATTCGAAATTAGGTATGTCAAAGCCACCATGGGAGTAAGGTCTCATCAATGTATCCCATTGTATGCGTGTCTGCTTGCCGCCCCAAACCAAACGAATCAGTTCAGACTGCAAGAAGCAAAGAAATGTCGTCCAGGGTCATATGGAATATTAAGGAAGAGATATAAAAACTTGGGGAGTATCACCATTTTTATGAGGGATACGCGCCCAGCCATAGTCAGCGGAAGTGCAATACATCGTGTAATGCAGCTGGTGATGTGTTCCATTGCACACCCATAGTTAATCCTCATTAACTCATCCCTATCTGTCGATACCCGGATACCTAGATATTTGACGTCAGCATCACACCACCCACGCGGATAGTCCGTTTCAAAGGGAACAACAGAGTCGGTCAGCGGGAATATCTGTTACTTGGACCAGTTGATATGAATACCGGAGTGGCCCCCAAATTTGACAAATTCCCGCAACAGTGTATTAAGATTGTGATATGGGTCTTTGACATATAGAGTAACATCATCCGCGTATAGCGAGATAAGTATCGGGCGCACTAGAGACCGTAGGCCTATATGATTATAATGCTGCCGAAGTCGTGCCGCCAAGGGTTCCATAATTAAGGCAAAAAGAAGAGGAGAGAGGGGGCATCCCTGGCGCGTGCCTCGGGTAAGAGAAATTGGGGAGGAGGTATGTCCATTAATCAGAACCCTTGCTGTGGGCCGGGTGTACAGGAGCCGGATCCATGATATGAAACCCACAGGAAGACCCATATTCTGTAGAATGGTAAAAAGGTAATCCCACTCCACTGAATCGAAGGCCTTAGATGCATCGAGGAACACCGCCACCAATTTCAATCTGGGATCCACAGCCTGCAGAATGGAGAACAATGTTCTGAGATTATGGGAGGTGGCCCTTCCTGGAATAAATCCAGATTGGTCTGGAAGTACAAGTTTATCCATAAGCAGACTGAGACGGTTTGCCAGTAACTTAGCCAGGATTTTAGTATCTGTGTTAATAAGGGATAACGGCCTATAAGATTCAAACCGATCAGCAGGTTTGTTTGGTTTCAGTAATGATGTAATCAATGCCTCCCGCATTGATGCAGGTAAAATCTGCTTCTCTTGGGCTTCCAGGAACACCTCCTTCAGTATGGGGAGCAGCTGATCAAGATACGTTTTGTAAAAATCTATGGGAAGGCCGTCTGAACCAGGAGCCTTCCCCGACGCCATTTGCATTACAGCTTCCCGCATCTCGTCATCTTCGAAAGGAGCTGCCAAAAACTCCCGCTGGGAGTCTCCTAGCCAGCCAAGGGTGATGTCCTGTAAATAAGGGCCGAAGTCAGAGGGGGAGGAGCGTTGTGTGCTATATAATTCCCTATAATAAGTAACAAATACATTCAGTATATTAGAGCTATCTCTGTGTCGCACCCCGTCTCCGTCCACCACATCTAGTACATAATTTGAAAAGCTGGGTTTCCTAATAACGTTTGCCAACGCCCGGCCCGGTCGTTCCCCTTCCCCATATCTACGGGCAGTGAAGTATTTACCTCTGAACTTCACCTCCCTAGTCGCAGTGTCAATGTAGTCAGTGAGTTTCTCATGGAGGGTAGCCCGTTGGATGAGAGTCAGTTGCCCACATATTCATTTCTAGTTGCTTTATGTCAAGTTCGAGGCTGCGCAATCTATTCCTAATGTCGCGGAGCACTCCGAAGCTCTTAGACCTGCAGATACCCCTGACCGTAACTTTGAAAGCTTCCCAGAGGATGCCCAGGTCATCAACAGAGCCCCTATTTCTAGCAACAAAAGCTGTAATTTCCTCCCTCAATTCCTCCCGAAACACTGTGTCCAGCAGCGCTTCAGGTACAAGTCTCCAGCACCGTGGGGTGAGAGAAGAGTTGGGGGGTAGTAGCTCCAGGTATACCGGCGCATGGTCAGAGTGCGTGCGTGCAAGGTGGGTAGCGCTGCGGATCCAGGGTGTCATTCCCCGGGAGCAGACCCAATAGTCCAGCCTAGACCACGTGGCGTGCCCCGCCGTATAAAATGTACCATCTCTGCGTGTGGGGTGAACATATCGCCATGCATCCACAAGCCCATAGTCCTCAAACAGGCTGGATAAGGCTTCCCGTGTGTTAGTATAATGGTGAGGAAGGGGGTTGGAGCGGTCCAGGGAAGGGCAGAGTGTTGTATTAAAGTCCCCACCCCATAAAACATGCGTAGATCCTATTTTAAGTATTTGTCCCCATAGGGTTGTGAAATAGTCAGGGTCATCAGTATTAGGTCCATAACTGCAGGCTAGAGTAACAGATTGTGAGGCTAACAGACCCCAGAGTATACAGCTGCGGCCCTCAGAGTCTCTATATGTGCCTCCCACTATGAATGATGTGTTTTTCTTAATTAGGATAAGCGTGCCGCGTGAGTAGGTGGAATAAGAAGAGTATACACGTATAGAGGACCATCTCGTGCCAAAGGAAGGAGAACGTCTAGGGTCCATATGTGTCTCCTGTAGCATAGCTATCTGTATATGGTGCCTGTCTAAATAAGCCAATATCTGTCTGCGTTTACGAGGATCGCGAAGTCCCCTGACGTTCCATGTAAGCAATTTAATAAGAGGAATATCTGTGTGTGTCATCGCAGCAGGTGCAGTAACAATGTAACTTGAATCTGTCCATGTCGTGGGACGTGTGCCCGTTCATGGAATGAAGGCTCTGTCCAGCTGCAATTGTCCAATATGTACGAATATCAAGGAAACAAACCCCAACCCATACCCTCCCCCTGCAATAAGTGTCTACAACAAATAGTTCTCGCAAGCATTCAATATACCCCGTTCCACCCCCACCCACAACGGCACCCCAATCGTGCCGGCATACTATAGCCCACCCCAGAAACGCCAACAAAAACAACTGGCTTATTGCGACCAAATGAGACCAATAGTACAGTAGCATTTTGTAACAGTTGAAAACATAAGGAAAAGACCCGTAAAATATGGGAGCTCCCATAGGGGGGGCGCCAGGTGAGCAACTATCCCTTCCCAGACCAACCTCTAACTGCGTTGCAGCCCCAGGGTGTCAACCCATATAGGGAAAGAGTGGCAAAAAGGGGGAAGGGTGCTTGGCGAGTTGACAGTAACATCTACCTAGCAGGCAGCATGCAATACAAAGACGTAATGTGGTGCGCAGTCAATTAAAGAGCCTCCTAGGGCACTTATCTGTTCATGAGTCTGTGCAGGAGTAATTGCGTAGCAGAAGACAAGACGGCGAGAGATCTATCCACGTCAAGGCGTTAAGACAGCTATTCATCAGATCCTCATCCCTCAGAGGGTGTGTCGCAGTGGAAGCAAGCTGAGCATACAGTCAGTGGGCATCGCGTGCATGGTCAGTCATTGGATGGAGAAGGTGATCTGGAAACACCATCCCGGTGTGTAGTGCGTCTTGCGATGGTTTTTAGAAACTCGTCTACCTGTTGCGGGTTCGAGCAAAAGACCTGCTTGCCATTGTGTGTTATCCTTAGCCGTGCGGGGTAGAGAAGAGCATATTCTATCTGAGCCTTCCGGAGTTTTTGCTTAACGGCGAGGAATTTCCGGCACGCCTCCTGCACTGCCAGTGTAAAGTCCGGATAAATGGTGAACGTGTTTCCATCAAATTGTAGCTGCTTCAACTCGCGGGCCCTCTGGAGTGCCACATCTCGGTCTCGGTAATTTAAGAGTCTAGCAATGATGGGCCTCGGGGTCTCGCCGGGTGGGGGGCGTGGGCCCAAGGATCGATGCGCCCGTTCGACCACCAAATGAGGCGAAAAAGACTCCGCTCCAAAGGAACCTTTCAGAAGACGCTCAATGTATTCCTCCATACGCCCTGTATTTGCGCTTTCCGGAATACCTAGTATGCAGACGTTATTGCGGCGGCTTCGAGCTTCAATATCTTCGTTCTTGGCCGCGATGACCTTTAGAAGTTTATCCATTTGCATGACTTGAGACTGCATCCGATTAGTGGCGTCCTCATTTTCAGATATGCGGCGTTCCGCCTCTTTAAGCTGCCCGTCGTGCTTGTCCACCTTTTGCACCAGAAAATCCAGGCGATTATTCATGGTATCCATCTTACCAGACAAGTCTGATAGACTATGTTGTACAGCTAGGAGAAGCGTCTTGACATCGGCGTCTGAGGATTGTGGGGAGATTGTGCCCGCGCCATAGCTACAGATTCCGCGTCAGCAGAGGTGGATCTCGTCGCAGCTTTCTTGGATTCAAAGGTTAAGCGTGGTTGGCGTCCGTCAGTTTTACCCATCGCAGTCACTGGACTCGCAGGCAACTCCACAGCTCGCCCAGGTCAGTGCTTGTCTAGCGGGAGCAGTTGTATGCAGGTCTGCACCAATAGACAAGGGTCCAGAATGACCGAAGGAGAGGAGGCAGCGCCCGGCAGCGCAAGGGCACACCGGAGAGGGCTGTCGACGTGTTAGTATGCGTGGTCAAATTCCCCCTTGGTGTCTCATCCCCTTTAAGAGGAATCACAGGAGAGTCTCGTTATGGGATATTATACTAATTCCAAGTAGCGTGGAAGGCAGCGGGGTGGTTACAGTCTGTTTACTGTGCAGCAGGGCAGTCTAAGAGCGTCTCCCCCAGCAAGTAGAGATGCACCCAACCTTCTGTGGCAATGTCAAGGTTTAGAGCACTGGGTAGCGCCGGCGACGGTAGTGGCAAGATACATCCAGGCCCAGGGTAGCGGTGCAGCGGGCAGAGAGCGGCGTGATGTGTCCCAAATGAAGGCAAAGGCAATGCCTGTAAGCTTGCAGAGAAGCAGGCGGGAGGCAAGTGGCAGCACGGGTTGGAGTGCGCAGCGCAATGTGCGACACCACGCTGGCGAACGACTGTGCGGCCAACAAACAAAAGTGCCCTTTTTTGAATTACTCACGCGTCCGCCTTGTCACTCAGAGCAGCATCCGGGAGCGCGTCCGATATCGAGGGTGAGCGACCCCCCGCCGTCCCATGCACCGCTCCGCTGCACGCAGTGAGCGTGATCCTCCGAGTCGGAGATGTCAGCAGCTGCTATGGAGGCGGGTTGGTGCGGGAGCCGCCAGTCAAGTCGAGGCTCCGGAGCAGGGGGAAAAATGCGGCGCCCTTCACGGGAGATGACGCCGGGCCTCCCCGGCCCGCGCTACTCCACCGCGCGCGTCCAGACCAAATCACTGCAAATGGGGAGAGAGGCAACAGGATAGAAGGTGGTGCAGCCGGTAAGAGGCGAGCGGGAGGCAGCAGGGCCGCTGACCCGTTCGGGCGATGTTAAGGCCTATTACCTCGTGGTAGGCCTCGGGGCTCGAGTAGTCACGGCAGCTGAGTCCGGGCTCCAGCAGGCACCTCCGCCGCCAACCCCGCAATATTCTCCCCTCCGCAGTCGGATCAAGGAAGCCTCGGGAGCTGCAGTTTTTGCCTCGGGGGGAGCGGAGAGCACCAGGATCAATCCGATAGTAGAATTTAGTACGCCACCATGGTAGAAGTCAGGATTATTTGCGGATTAGATCGCCAAGCGTCCCGAGCCTCACAGGTGTGCGGCCATCTTGGACGTGCGCCACCTAGCGCCCCCCAATTCTCGCCCAATCTTTGGTACATAGATATCAGACAGGTTTTCTGCCCGGCAGAACGATGGCAACTAACACTAACTTATTATTTCAGGCAATTGATTATTATATCCACAAAAACGTAGAAGCTACCATAATCATGATAGACGCAGAAAAAGCTTTTGATTTAGTTCCTTGGGAAATTCTGTTCACAATTTTAACAAAATTTAATTTTCCTCTGCAACTTGTTAATTTACTGAATAACCTTTACAATATTGCCGAAGCTAAGATCATAATAAACTCCCAAACCGTCGAATCACTACAAATTAAATGAGGCACTCGGCAAGGGTGCACAATGTCACCTGTCCTGTTCGCATTATTCATAGAGCCCTTAGCATCTTTAATACGACAGGATCCACAAATTAGAGCACCTTTGCTGGGCGCTCCAAAATTAAAACTTTTCGCGGATGATATCATTTTATATTTGTCTGCTGTGCAACACAATATCCTGAATGTTTTTTTTTAAAAATCCAATTGTTTTCGGGCCTAGAGGGATATAAGATCAATCACTCAAAATCAGAAATTTTGCTTTTTAATTGCTCCGATCAGGTCCTTCCAGTAGACTTGCGTAATCAGGTGCGCTTGACAGGACAATCAGATATTTTGGGATTTATGTATCACACGACCCTTCTCAGTTCTACCAGCTCAACTACGAAAGTACACTTTCTAAGGCTAGAGGTTTGTTAAAGCAGTGGCAGAACTTACCACTCTCGTTGATAGGGAGAATCGCTGTTGTCAAAATGATGATTTTGCCCTTATTTCTTTTTATTTTCTCAAATCTTTTAATTAAAGTCCCCTCAATTTTTCACCGAGGTAGATCAAATGCTCCGGTTATTTGCTTGGCCGGGTAGGAAACCTCGTACAAAATTAGAGACTTTACAATTACCAACCTCAGATGGGGGCCTCGCACTCCCTCATTTTAAAAAGTACTACCAAGCAGCTTTTTTCGATTGGTGCACAAGGTCTCTTACTAGACGTGATCTGGGCAGCAATTATTACTCGAAGCAAATGCTTTTGGAATCCGGCTCCCACCTTGTCCCTTTTATTAAAATTCCGAGGCTCCCCAAGCGCAGTAGATATAAGACACCTCAAATCATTGCTGATAGGTTCCTTCAATTGAAGCAGGAATATCAGTTTATCGCCTTCCACCCTGATATGCTAATTTCTCATAGTAGGGAGATAGGTCTCCAAATAAGCCAAAAAACCATAACCACTAGGAAGGATTTGGAGTTCTTCGCTTCAGGGATTTGTTTCTAGGAGATCAAATGAAATCCTGGAATCAAATCCCATTTTCATTAATATTTTCCTTTTTGCAATTTAGGAATTTTTTAAGTAGTTTACAAGTCTCCCTTGATCCCCAAGCAAATTTGATTAATTTCAATTATTATGTGAAAGAGAGCCGAGGGATTGGTAACTGGTATGAAGCTTTACTTAGACAGCTTCAGGCTAAAATTGTACCGCAAGCTTTACAAAAGATCCTAAATTCTACGGGGTGTCGGATAGATATCCAAAAATGGAGATTATATAATACCTGGTCGCATAAAGCCATACGGGGTGCCAATTTTAAACGGATGACTTTTTTTTCTAAATGGCAACTGTAATATACTCCATCTCAACTCTCCAAAATGTACCCCTCTATCTCGGGAGCGTGTTTTAGATGCAACCATCCCATAGGGGATTGGTTCCATATTTGTTTTTCTTGTCCAGTTCTAAACAAATTTTGGAACCAAATATATCAGTGGCTTAGCAACAAGTTTGATATTAATCTGGTGCCCGAACCAAGCACGGTTCTTCTTGGTATGACCGATATATCGGGCTTATCTATGCCTCAGCAACAGTATGTTTTCATTGCATCACTTGTTGCTAGATCTCTGATCTTGCAAAGATGGAGAGAGGCCGACTCTCCAACATTTTCGCAGTGGTTACTCAAGATGTCCCGAACTGAGGTGAAGGAGAAGCTTTATTCCCAAAGAGTAGGAGCCTTAAGGAGATTTTATAAAATATGGGGTGGGAATTAGGCTTATGACTGCTTATATCTACGAAATATCTACATATAGATTTTGAATTTGTTAATTAACGTGCATTTATTATGTATTTCAATTATATTGCTATTCGGATGAATTGTTTATTTATTGATGTCTCTTTGTACTAACTGCAAAATAAATACATTTATAAAAAAACAAAAAACAAAAAAACAAACAGGAAATAGATAGTTTTCTCTCTGCATTTATCTGTAAAATCGGGAGCCTTAATTGTAACCTCCTCAGATAACTGCCTTTTTGAAGTGCAACATTCTCTGGCAGTTTGTTCTAATCTGGAACTTTTTTTAGGCTCAATCTACAATTCCAGCTTGTAACTACAAAACGCTAGACTGCACACCCAGCATAATTGTGCCATGCCCTCGACCAGCTACCTACTGAGGTTGTCCGTTTAGTTGGCAACTACTGGTATTAACTCTGAACTTTCTCTTCCTGACATCTGTCCTGATTGGTCTTTGTGTTGCTCAGGACACTCCTGCATGAGTTCACTCTCTGTGGGAAATGCAGCTCAATCTTCTGCACTCTACCCTGGCTGAGCTGCAGTTACCAAGGTCTGAGGTAGGTACGCGTGCGCACACCCAGTCATGTAGGCATCGACAGCACCAGATGGGCCAGTGGAGCACTGACGTCCGATCGCGCTGTTTGTAGACCGATGGATCTTCCTTTGCGGGACTATCATGTAGCAAAGGGAAGGTTTAGGGACTTGCAAGTGTGTGCACTTGCCAAGTCGACATGGCAGCCCCAGGCTGCGCACAGGCTCTGCGATGGCAGGCCCGAGTTACACTTTACGGGCTGTTTGCGTGGGTGGCACAATCCAGTGCTGCAGCCCACCAACAGCATTTGGTCCATAGGCCCTGGCACACGTAGTGCACTTTACAAGGGACTGACACATAAACCAAATAGGCCAATCATGGAAACACCAATCCATAACACATTTTATACAGGAGCACTTGCACTTTCCCACTGGACCGCACTGAGGAAAGTGCGCAGAATCATTACACCAGCGAAAACAGAGTTAAAACCGGGAGGTCAGAAAGCAAAAAGTCAGGGGAAACACGCCAAAAGATGCCAAGTCTAACAGCTAAAAAAAACATTAGATGAAGTGGCCCCATTTACACCAATAAAGAAGGAAACGAAAGAAAGGTCGAGACCATGGTTTATGAATCATTTAGTTTTCTTAAAAAAAGACTGCAAATTTCTTGAAAGGAATTGGAGGAAAAACTATGATAACAACCTAAAACTCTCCTACAGGATAGCGATCAGACACTACCACCAGGAAAGTAAAAGAACACACAGGCAGCATATGATGAAACCACAATTATGAAAGCAGCCAATGCCCCAAGGGAGCTTTTTCACGTTGTCAATTCGCTTACTACTCTGAAAGTTGAAACCTCGCCTCCCAGCTGCACTACAGTATGCTGTAATGAGCTCGCAGCCTATTTGTAAGATAAAGTGGCAGCTATTCATAGCAACCTGCAACAGACAAGAAGCTCCCTGGCAATCCCACCATGTTTTCAGGCTCCACAGAAAAAGAGCACTTTTCTCTTAAACTTCCCACCAGTCACGATGGAATTGCTCTCTGACTTAGTTGACAAAGTCAAATCTAGCTCCCCACTGGATTCTGCCCCACCTCACATTCTTGCTCAAGGAGCACAAGCAATCCTGCCCACAATGTTGGAGCTCCTCGACCTCTCTCTCTCTCTACTGGAATAGTTCCCTCAAGCCTCTGTTAAATCAACCTAATCTTGACCCATCATTCCCTGGAACTATAGACCTATCTCCCTGCTCCCAGCCATGGGGAAGATACTTGAACGACATATCAATCAAAAGCTTTTCCAGTTTGTGGTGGACAATTTACTCCTCAATGCAACTCAAACTGGTTTCAGGCCTCAGCACAGCATGGAGACCGCACTGTTAACGATCATGGAAGAGCTGAAACTGCTGCTCGACAAGAGACTCAGCAGCAATCATACTCCTCGACCTGAGTGCCGCTTTGACACTGTCGATCATGTAACATTGGTGGACAGGTTGAGAGACTCTGGGATAAAAAATACTGCCCTGAACTGGCTCTCATTACTTCTGACAGATAGATCCTTTCAAATATGGGAGTCCCTTGTTACTCTTATGTCTCTGCATTAAAATGTGGGGTCCCACAGGGCTCCTCGCTGAGCCCAACACTGTTCAACATTTACCTAAGCCCTTTGGCAGACATTGTCAAGGAATTTGGAGTGTTGATCGTGTCTTACTCAGACGACACTCAACTTGTTGTCTTACTCTCCCCAGAGACAGAACTAGTTCAACAACATCTAGCCCCTTGCCTAGAGAAAGTTGCATGGTGGATGGCGAACCATTCACTTCAACTAAACGGAGATAAAACAGAGGTGATGGTTCTAGGAAACAAACCAAACCGTCAAATGAACATAGAATGGCCAGGGAGTTTAGGACTACCCCAACCTCCATTTTCCTCCATAAAGAGCCTGGGAATGTAGCTCGACAGTGCCTTAACTGTGGAAGCACAGGTAAAGAAACTTATAGATTCTTGTTCAGTGGCATAGCTAACCCTATGGCCGCCCATGGTGGTCCCTGCTTTTGCCGCCCGCGGCGGGCCCATTGAAAAGCAGGGGGTGCTGGAGAGTTTCGGCGGTGCTTGCCACCCTGCAACTGTCGCAATGTAGAGTGGGGGAACGATTGCCGCCCCGAGACAGCAGGTAAGAACGGGAGGAGGCCGCCGCCCCCAAAGCTCGTGCTGCCCAGGACGGACCGCCCCCTCCCCACCCTGCCCCTCCCTTGCTACGCCACTGTTCCTGTTTTGGGACAATCAGAACCCTATGAAAAATTCTTGACCTCTTACCTACTCTCTCCAGGAAAATAGTAAAGCAAGCTCTGATCTTGTCCCGTCTTGATTATGGGAACTCCTTGCATCTGAGCACCCCTTAATACATCATCAAGAGACTGCAACTGATCCAGAATGCGGTTGCTGAGCAGATTCTCAATCTGCCCAAACACATTTCAGCAAAAAGTGCATTTGCCGCCTTGCACTGGTTCTCACTAAAAGAAAGAATCAACTTCAAGACACTCGGCCTGGCTCATAGAGTAACAAATCGGAGGGGCCCTTCTTTGATCATGGACCTTCTGGTACCTTAAACCCCATCTAGGACTTTAAGATCTTCTAAGGCGCAACTGTTAAAGGTTCCTTGAATTCAAAGGACTAGATGGAGCAGCAGGTCCTTTTCATACTTGACCCTAAAACTCTGGAATTCTGTGCCTGCCGACCTGAGAAACGAAATGAGTGACAGCCGCTTCAGGACAATGCTTAAGACCTGGCAATATCCTCACAAGCCAATCTGCCCAGTATTGATTTGCCAAGCACGGGTGATGCCTCACTTAGCGTTGGGAAGCCTTCGGGTAGCCATGTGCTTTACAAATTAGCATAACAACACATTCCTTTACCGCGCAAGACAAGTCGTTATAATGAATTGCCTTAAGGAAGCGCTGAACTTTGGAACAGTATAATTTACTATTCCAACTCCAGTCTGCACAACAGTAGGGAAAGTGTTGGACTTAAAGTCCAACATCAGTCCAACAATGCTTTCCCCAAGGCAAATCATTGTAAAGATGCATTCATGGTTTGGACTGCGTTGTAAAGGCACAACATGGTTCGAGTCACGTTGTAAAGACTGTTTCCCCAGCCCAAGGAGTACATTCTAACAGAGCCCGGCTTCTAGGATCATTGATTCTCCCTCCTGGGAGACCTAGCATGTAAGCATTTTCTCCGGGGGGAGGGGAGTCTTGGTGGTAACCCACTCCTCTAGGCAGCCCCCAGAATACTTGGGAATCAACATGAGTGCTCCTTTTCCCTTTGGGAGCACTCTCCCAAATATGCAAATTTGGCCCTGTGGGCTTATGGGGCATGTTGTCTGCTCCAAGTCTTTTTTTGGGGGGGATTCTCCTTGAGACGGCCAAGAAAAGCTCTTCTCTGTTCTCTTATTTCTTCCCCCTCCTGCTCCCCAGGAGTCAGCGCACACTGACCGATGTCATTGCCCCCTTATTGGTTCACTTCATCAGGCACAAGCAATGACTGCACAGAGGGTCCCAAAGTTGTGCAGTCTATGCTGGATCCTCAGCGATTCCCAACACCTTCTCTGGCATCGGGCAGTAGAGCCAGTCTCTGCTGTGCCCTCCCCGTGCACCCTGCCAGCCGCGGCACAGGGAGCAGGCAGTGAACTCCTACTCCCCAGTGCCCCACACCTCACCATACATGGTCATGGTGCAGACACGGGGGATCCCCAAAGGTGAGGACAATTCCCGCACCGCAAAACCCAGCACATTCGCTCTTTGTAGTGTCCATACAAAATACTTAAATGTAATTGTCATTGCCTTTAAGACCGATAAAAACAAGGAATTGTTCAGTTCTTCCTCTATGCCTTTCCATAGCCCCAGTAGTCACCCAATATTATTTCAAAACACATAAAACATGCTACTCTTAGAGATGGTGGTTCATCCAACATACCTGAGGTACTAATGGCTCTGGTTTTTCCCTCAGATTTTCACTCTTATTGTGCACAAAAATATTTTGTATGGTCTAAGCTATCCACTGTATAAAATGAGGTTTTGAAATATAATGTTAGATGAGTTTAGGAAAAGCCAGGTCGAGCGCCATACCAACCAGTTTCTTCCATCAGTCACCGAAAGCCTGGTTTATTTCAATAAATGCCATTTAGACGTTTATCTTCTTTCTAATCCTTTCAATTTGAGCAAATTTACATAATCTCAAGACTAGTCAACCTTACCATATGCAGTACTGAACCCTGCTTGCAACTTAACAATTACATGATTTTAAGTAGATAATGGTTGTAAATTAGCAAATATCCGCTAAGTACATTATGGTCTATAACATCTTATATTAAACTGGGCTGATAACGTTTTGAACCGGGTGAATCCTCTTCTTAAAGATTGTGCTGATCACTGGTTAACAATCAGAGGTTAGAGCATGTATTCTTCATAATACAGAATTGTTACAGCATGGAATATTAGCAGCCCAGTTGGGTGGAGAATTTTGAGTCCATCCGGGAAAAGGTCTGCCTGGAATGGTAGTCGGCCATCTGGATTTTGAAAAAATTTATAAATCCTGCTGTATCTCCTGTTGCCTGTCTGCCTTAAAGCCAGGGCAGGTCTACGTCAAAAGCTCTGTTAATGTTCCCTCACAGCAAGTGAGGGACATTTGTTATGGAGGTCCTGGAAATGGACCCCTTCTTCGGGAGTTGGGTCTACTTCCAGGACTCGCACATGAAATGACAGTTCTGCCGTCCTCCAATGGAATGGTGAACCTGACACCATAGTCCCTTTTTTCCCCCTGGAAATGATTTCCACCATGCAGGACCAGCCACTTGGGAGGGTAAACGCTCAACGCAGAGAAGGTCAACTTTAAATTTGGTGTCCCTAACTTTGTCACTGTTTGGTTGCCAGGTCACCAAAGAGTGGGGGCCTTATTTAGAGTTTGGTGGACTCTGCCAATAGGTGATGGATATCCCGTCTGCTGTATTACAAAAGTCATAGGCGATAATGTATTTTTAATGCGGCGGACGGGACATCGTCTCGTTTATGATGGAGTATCATGCCTGCCTATCTCTAAATAAAGCCCAAAATGGGTTCCAAACGTTCTGTTTTAGAGTTCAGTGATTTATGGAACATCCTCCATCATATAGAGCAAGTGCTGAATCCCAAAGAAAATCTCCAGCAGGAAACTTCCCATCAAATTCCATCAGTGGATTCAATCTGAAAATTCTCACTTCCTCCAGAAAACAAAGGCATTTTCGTTACAACAAGCTATAAACCAGGTCCAAGGTTTGTTTTGCTAGAACTAGAGGGGATGCAGCAGGTCAGGACTGAGCAGAAAAGCTATGTCTGGGTCCCAGCAGTGTGATGGGTGGGGTGCAGCAGGATTAAGGTGCAGTTACAGTGAAGTGTGGGTGAACTTGGTTCCTGGTGGTCCTTCCCAGCACCCCGCCTCGCTGTCTGCTCTGACTAGCGCAGCTCTCAGATGGAAGCTGGGCTGCAAGGCTTCGTTTCAGGGGCCTATAAATAATGCATGCTCTTCTCTGCCACAGAGAATAAACTCCCACAGATTTCTTCCTTGGTATATTTGCATCTGTTTGTTGCTCCTGACATGAATTGCTGTTGACAAGCTACAATTAAAAATTCCCCTTCAAGAAGAAAATGTTGAATCTATTCAAAACATATCAACATTGCCTGCTGGGAAAGCAGAAACAGCGCTAACTGTGGAGGAAGGCGCCGGCAGCTGAGCAATGCCAAGGAATGGTATGTCTGCTGCATGCCCGCTAGGAGGGCTCTGTGTGAACCTGTGCAGATTGGGCCCTGGCACTCTGCCAAAGATCTCACACTCATGCCAACACTAACTTCAACATTGATTGTACCGACCAATGGCCATGCCCACAGAGTCATCCCAAGCTGGTCCCTGGCACTTGTCTGAAAATTCCTATAGCCTTGCCACCGCTCACCTTCTTAACTGAGTTTATCAATGCCAACCCAAACCCTGACACCCACCTGAGGAGCCCGAGGGGTATGCCAACCTAAACACCTGGCATTCCTCTGAGGAATCTCTCAGCCACGCCAACCTGAACCCTTGATCTCTTCCAAAGAACCTCACAGCTATTCCATCCAAACCCTGGAGCAGCCCTAGAGAACTCCTCAGTAGTGGCATCTACCTAAGGCACCCCAGATCTATGCCAACTTAAACACCAGCCATTCCTCTGAAGAATCTCACAGCCATACCACCTGAAGCCTGGTGTGCTTCTAAAGAATGCTGCAGCTATGTTATTCTGAGCCACGACTCTCACATTTGGAATTCCACAGCAAGGACATCCTCGTGAGGAACTCCAGGCCAGGGCTGTGCCAACATAAACACGTTATCAATCTCACTGTCATGCCAACCTGAATCCTAGCACCTAACTTAAGAACTCAGGAGCTATGCCAGCCTCAAACCCTGGTATTCACATGGAGAATCTCACGCCCATGCCAACATGGGATCCACCTGAAGGCCCTCCAACCCATGTGTCCCATTCAAAGAAGACCGGAAGCTTCTTGTTCAGGTAGGAGAATTAATGAGTTGATCGAAGGAAGGCACTCCTACATCCAGGCGTTGGCGCCGATTGGCAACCACGGAATGCGCATAAACACATACGGCCAATCGGAGATTCAATCCTCTTCCTCATCATCTTCTACCATTAGCTCACTGTCAGACCCAGAAATTGAGCTGGGCTCATTAATAGACTGAGGGAGGCAGACACCCACTGTTCCTGGTTTTAGACCTCTACAGATCCAACTTTTGAAACTAAAATACCCTGATTTAGTCAATGCCAGGACAGAACCTAAAACAATCTAAGCTTGACATTGAGGCAGCATCAACTTACAACTTCCTGTTTTCCTCCCTCTTCATTTTGACATGCCTCTCCAAACCCAACCAGCAACCATCAATCACCATGCTTTCTACATTGTAAAAGAACATTGAAGGAGGAACGTATGATGTTGCATGGGTTGAGGTACAGTGTTGTACAGTATGGGGTGTACATACTATCCCCTACATCATTGCAGTGCACCAGCCCACATTCCACAACGTACCACCAACCTGTCCACACTACCATATTATGCTTACCACTCCATATTATATGACCGTATACTTCACGCAACAGCATGAAACCTACCTGTTTCATCACACATCCTATCACACAGTACCACGCTCTATCCCACCCCACCTCATCATACGATTCCCTAACACCATGCAACACTCACCAACCCCCAGCTATGCATTCATCACCAAACACCACATCAAGCTGCACTATACAACAACACACCACACTGGATAACCTTCAGAGGTAAACAATGCATATGAGAGCATCACATCATAAGAGAGATCGCACCTCATCAAGCTTTTTCACAGCCCCCACCCACCATTCAGCAACTACCACAATGTTCAACACCATACTGAAACACATGCCATTAAATGTTACTTACAATATCATTAAACACCATACAATCCTTTGACAGCATAGCACGTGCTACAACACACAATTCCACACCGCATCACACTATACATCGCCTGCCACTACTCTGCTGAGGGCCCACCAGGACGCTCCACCTGTGGACAGCATTCTCGTTTTCACTGCCCTGTGGATCCAACCAGTCTGGTTTGGAGGCGAATGTGTACGATTTGTAATTAACCTATCTAAAAAACGGTTTCCCTTTGTGCTGTAGCTACTAACGTTATATCCAATAAGTATGCACTGAAAGAATAGGTTGATCAATATTAACAGTCAACACATGTCTCCTATTCAAAGTAATTTATTCATGTCCATATACAAAAATGTTATTAAAATGTAATATATATACAGTTTGGACAGTCATGGACCATCTATCACAGATCCACCAATATCTCAACAGAATTTAACTCTTCAATATTATTACAATCCATTTATCCTTCATCAATTGTTAAAAAAAACGTCATAATAATTAAAAACAATGCAATTAAAAAAGTTCTTCAGTATATTCATTCATCTCAACAAATACTATAAAAATTCAAATATCATATCAATCACAAATCATAATTTTATACAGGTTCAAATATTGTCACCATGGCGTTTCGGCGGCACCTGGACACAATCCCCGCCTTCTTCAGGACAGACTAATTTATGTACAAATGTTGTACGTTCAACCATTAAAACTATAGGAGACAGAGATTACAAACATTGCGTCAATGCACATTGTCATTTGTTATACATTCACATTTAAAAATTCAAAAGTTCCATTACTACTAATTAATAATTATTTATGTATGGACATGAATAAATCACTTTGAATATGAGACGTGTTGATTGTTAATATTGATCAACTTATTCTTTCAGTGCATACTTATTGGATATAACGTTAGTAGCTACAGCACAAAAGGGAATCTGTTTTTTAGATTGTTTGATCTACCCTGTTCCTTTTGGCTAAAGAGGGTGACTCTCTTTATTTTTCAATTTGTAATTAAGCCAAAAGCAAAGTTTGAATTTTTGATCACAAAATCTGTTACCTTTTGGATACACATAATTACCAATTTCCAGAATTAGCAAAAACTTACAAGGTCCCTTGGCGTTTACCTTCTTTTGAAATGACTTGCACATATTAAAATGTAGTCTTGTAATTTCTGAACAACATCATCTATTGAATATATCTAAGTTATAGATCTACCTGGCTTTTATACTCCCTACTCCAAATTTCCTACAGGTCATTTAAACTATAACACCTCATCCCTTGGCCATTTCAGTAGCTGATGTTAATATAGATCCTTCTCTTTAGATGACACGAGAGGAGCCTCCATGCACATTATACTGAGTAGAAATATCTCAGTGATTATTGTCTTTAACATCTGGATCTGCTTTTCATGTGTAGATTTCTCGTGTTGCTTCAATTTCTATTTGAATTTCAAAGTTATCAAATTACCTAAAAGTCCAATGATCCAAATTTTGCTATTTATATTTATTCCCTCTTTTTGCCATTCCCTTCATAAAAATCTAAATCTTTTCTGGATGATTCCAAATGGACGTCGCCTGCGAAGTAGAACATTTCTGTTCATGTTCAATATGAATTTGTTAGGATGTATAATTGTAGAAACCGCACCCTTTAAGTATTTTTTTTAATTTATTTATACATTTAAAGCAGCAATTCAAATCTTAATGGATGCACAACCCCAGTGGTGTAACATAGGACCCCGCAGCCCCCGTGGTACGGCCCAAGCTCCAGGGGTCCCCTCAGCACAGTACCCTGGGCTTTGACCTCTTGACTGAGTCCGGAGGGGGCCCCCTCCCTGCACTTTGGGGGGGGCCTCCCGGCACTTTGCAGGAGGGGCCCTCAAGTTTTGTTCCGCCACTGCACAACCCTTTTCTCAATGTGGCAGCATGTGTGGGTGTCTCCACCGCTGGCTTTTGTTGTTAAGTTGTTTTGCACTTCTTTGCAGTGCAGCCTACAGCATCTTTGCTTTAGCCCTCTCCCATGCACAACATTCCGAAAAACGTTTAGACGGATTGAATTGTAGAGTCAAAGCTCTCATTCATACATACCTGGCAGGATAGCTAAGTTAGTTGAATGCTTGTTACTGACATATGCCGTGATCTGATGTCTAAGTTTGAAACATGGCAAAGCAGACAACCTCCTATTCGTCTGAGTTTGGTTTACTGAGCACCTTACACCGAGTAATAATACCATCTGTCATGTAGAAGGCGTATGAGCTGCAGATGTGCGATACGAAGCATTATATAAACACATTATTTTATACGGGCTCTTGATAAGTAGTAAAGCTCACTGCCTGCTTTGTCCCACAGCGACCAATGAAAGGAAATCCACAAGATGCAATCTTTTGTTAATCGCCTCCAAGCATTGTTAAAAGGATGACTTGTGAGGGTTCTTCTCTGGTACTGATGCAGCCAGCGGTCACTGCGCAGCTCCTCTGCTGGGGACTGTTGTTTACAGGTTTCCTCTTGCTCTCTGGTACTGATGCAGCCAGCGGTCACTGCGCAGCTCCTCTGCTGGGGACTGTTGTTTACAGGTTTCCTCTTGCTCTCTGGTACTGATGCAGCCAGCGGTCACTGCGCAGCTCCTCTGCTGGGGAGTGTTGTTTACAGGTTTCCTCTTGCTCTCTGGTACTGATGCAGCCAGCGGTCACTGCGCAGCTCCTCTGCTGGGGAGTGTTGTTTACAGGTTTCCTCTTGCTCTCTGGTACTGATGCAGCCAGCTCCTCTGCTGGGGAGTGTTGTTTACAGGTTTCCTCTTGCTCTCTGGTACTGATGCAGCCAGCGGTCACTGCGCAGCTCCTCTGCTGGGGACTGTTGTTTACAGGTTTCCTCTTGCTCTCTGGTACTGATGCAGCCAGCGGTCACTGCGCAGCTCCTCTGCTGGGGAGTGTTGTTTACAGGTTTCCTCTTGCTCTCCGGTACTGATGCAGCCAGCGGTCACTGCGCAGCTCCTCTGCTGGGGAGTGTTGTTTACAGGTTTCCTCTTGCATCTCTTGGCCTTGGCTCTCCAGTCTCAGGGATGTTGAGCAGTTGGGGTTCACTGCAAGTCGTGTTAGTCGCCTTGGAACCCAGATACAGTTTGACACAGGTATCGCGCACACAAAACCTCTAAGACCAGTTTTTTTATTTTTTAAAAAGAAAAGGGATTTGGTAACAAATAGAGTTCTATAAAAAAAAATCTGCAACTTTAATGATTGCAATGCTCGAGATCAAATATGTGCCTTGAGAGGGAACACTGTCCTTCTGAAACCTATTCGTGCATCTTTTGCAATGAATAAACCCGGGGACTCGGTTGTATCAGACACAGCTCAAACAATGGGATGCTACAGTGTAACTAACCTTCTACAGTTATGTCTACTCTTTGTCCTAGATTTTCCGACAGTCGCGGGTTTAAGGCACATAGCTCAGTGGGTCTGGCACAGTGTGGCAGCAATTGGGCCCAGATCCCAATAAACAACTACTTGGATATGAACTGGGACCACAAATTAGGGGTGATGGCTGTTGGCAGAAAGGAAAATGTACGTGCCTCAGTTTGGTAGGCATCCAGTGTACCAGGACTGTAGAGTAGGTAAATGGGGTTTGGACACAGTTAAATACCGCAACGGGAACGTTCAATCAATGTTCAGGGTGCCACCTGAAAAGAGGGAATAATTGTATGCCTCGCAGTTAATATCCGATGGGAGTCACCAAAATTTAGAGTTCGGTATATCGATGATGGCTGGTCATAGTCAAAATTTTCAAGTACATGGGGGCACTGACAAACCCTGGTTAGGGTTAGACTGCTATCACACCTTAAACAGAAATATCTATGGAACTGCTGCCCATGGACCATGGTTCAAATAGTTCAAAGCTCAGGGTGACCAGCTCTTGCCAGTAGGGCCTAGGACCAGGGCTTGAAATAGGAAACTGGTATGCGACACACGGACTCAATTCAATTAATTCTTTATTCAGGTACAAAAGTATCCATAAAAGTACATTAAAAATCACAGTAAAAATGTTATGAACATTAAAAACAAGCATTTCATAATAATCATTATAATCAAGATAAAATTCAGAGGATAACGACCACAGCCTGCCATTAAATTATAATACAGTTCTAAAAAGTATTCATGGTGAGACGGGCCCAAACGGCGGTTTTCAAAAACGTACCCACATGAAAAATACAATCTTCATCATTCAATTAGAGCAGCTTTCTATATGCATCTCTAAAATCAATAATGTTATACCTCTTGATTAGGGGTAATAGAATACTCTTTGTGTATATGGAATAAAATCCGCAGAAGAATAAAAAATGTAACATAGATGGACCTGAACTCCCGTTACGCGGGCAGGGGAAGGTGTTTGTTTGCCTGAAAGTCTAAAGGGAAGCATAACAGATATTTGATGGTGCCTGCCCTATAATGAAGCAATAAACTACGCTCCCATCGCCCCAAAGGTTTTGTCAAATATCTTGCGATTGAGCAATTTCCTCCAATGTTTTATATAGGACGTCACACTCGGCTTTGCAGACTCAATCTCCAATCTCACAGCCTGTAGGGATTTAAACAAAACTGCCTGCAGCAGGTTTTTGGTAATAGTAAGTGGGCCGCCAGGGTTCCTCAAACAGGTGTTGGCAACCTGCCATACGCAAGCAGTCACTAACCATGGAATACTCCTACCTTTCTTGCAGGAAAGGCAATCTGAGATATCTCTAGTAAGACCTGTCTCCTTGTTTCTCCATAGAGATAGCCACAGTAAAATGGAGCGGATACTAATATAATCTTCAATACACTCGGACTCAGAAATAGGCTAGTCCCAAGTTGGGTGGGTCAAAAGAGGGAGCGGGCTCAGAAACATGCACAGTTCACAAGCCTTGTGCTTAGTTTCTATGGTACTATACTTTGTAGCAATCGCCACAGATAGTAAAGTTGGGGATCATAATCCTGGATGCCAGTTAAAAGAAAATCTTGCTTTTCTTGATTTATTTCTTCATTCAAGTCATCCCTCGTTCAAGAGAAATACCAAAAAGCTGAGAGTTCTGACATGTACGAAATTTAAAATGCGATTAGAACAAGCCAAGTTATACACTAAGATAATGAAAATTTGGTATGTTAAGGTTTGTGATAATTAAATTGGAAATACATATTTGATTTCCTGAATGTTATGCTTTTTATAATAAAAGTGGTCGAAGGTTTTTTGATATCTAAATTATGTTGTATTAGCAAAGCAAATAAATCTGAAAATTCTAAAATATGAATTGGTCATTAAAATGGATATTATGGGTAAGAAAGTATTTTAAAAGTAAATAGGATTTAAGGTTGTCCAAATAGGTTATGTTAGCAATGTAATTTAATGCCTAAACACTAATGGAATTTTAAATGGTTTTTAGTGTTTATATTACCTATGCCTAAATTTAAAGCTTTGAACAAGCGGCCTGTGTTTCTGACATCTTTGGCTTGGCCCCTGTATGCGTACTTTCATCTGTCCCTGCATCAGGACAACAGGTGGTAAGTGTACCCCATTTTCAAAAATGGGTTTGTTAATCGTATCTGGTATCATTCAATCATGTTTTCAGACGTGATGAGGAAGGTCGTCACAAAATGGGTTATCCCTCGCTTCATGAATCATGCACTGGAAAGGGACATCTTCCCAGAGAAGCAAACTGACTTTCTCTCAGCTGTAGCTTCAGTCTCCAATGATCACTCTTTAAAGTTCTATAAGTAGCACTGAAATCAGACTGGATTCACCGGCCATTTTAGAAAAGGCAGCAGCATTTTATACACGTATAGAAGCAAGTGATGGGAATCTAGACCCCCTTTCCGTTCCACAAGGTCGGGTCGGTGTAAAAGAGGCAGTGAACTAAGGCACAAATGTGGGACTTAAGAAGTGGTAGACACATTTCTGACCAATTTGGGGGAGTCCTTTAAGGCTCATCCCCTGCCCTCCTACTTTTCATTCTTTCCCTTTCAAATGTTGATATTATCCCAAAAGGTCCGCTAGATGTTGACCTGATGGAAGGAAAGGAGTATATGTCTCTCTTCTACATGGGCAACACAGTTTCATTACACCAGACAGCGTGAGGCCTATTCTATAAATTATAAATGGTCTTAAATGGAATGGGCTTACCCTATGTAAGGATAGGATAAAGTTTATAAAGTTTGGCAAAGAGAAGTGCTTTAGAAGAAGAGAAGAGGAGACCCATATACATTGAATGTGAGAATAACTATACCGTCCTTAAGATTCAGAAAAAGCTAAGTGACATAAACACCTAGAAATAGCTGAGAAAGCCACCAGAGCATAGGAAGGTGGCAAGGGGCTTTCCTGGTCGTATTTTAAACAGGGAATGCAAGTACTACCCAAGTGAATGCAGGTTTGTACTGCAAAGTAAACTTGATTACCCTTTAAGGCAGTGAACACTGGGGGTTCAGAAAATAAGGGAGCTTCAAGTATCACAGAGAACTTTTTAGGTCTCGCGTAGACAGCGCATGCGCTGTCGCAAGACCTATAGTAAACACAATAATCAGGGTAATTTCTCCTGTCGCTTGCCATTGGTTGATTCTGGCATTGTTCTTCTTATCTCGCTTACTGTTGGCTGTTGATCGGACACGTCACTTCCGTTTTTGTAGGAAGCAGCACCGACCAACTACAGTTTCCCTACACTGTGAGTGTTTATATATTATTTTGGGGACTACTTCTTTTTTGGTCGAGCATCACACACACACATGCACAGTAGCGGTCGGTGGTAGGAGTGCCGGCCGGGCGGTGACGTGGGGTGGGGGAGGGGCAGGGTGGGGGGTAGTAAACCACGGATTACGGCGGAATACAGGTAAGTAAACATTTAAATAAGTAAAACGAATTTCGTTGCGTCGCACTGCATCGCATTTGGCGATGCAGCGCTCACAACGAAATTCGTTTTACTTATTTAAATGTTTACTTACCTGTATTCCGCCGTAATCCGTGGTTTACTACCCCCCACCCTGCCCCTCCCCCGCCCCACGTCACCGCCCGGCCGGCACTCCTACCACCGACCGCTACTGCACATGCATACATAATCAGCACGGCGCCCTTTTACGAGCGCCGCGCTGTTAATGGTTTCATTGTTTCCTCCACCATGCTCTCCGCTCTCACTCCCCCCTCCCTTCTCCCCCTCCCTCCTTGTTTAAAGAGCTTGAGTGCGGTGCTTCATCTGAGCCATGCACTGCACTCACTGTATTGGGATTGCCACGCGCCTGACTGTGGGGCCCAAGCACTCCTGTTTCCACAACCATTTGCACAGCTCGTGATTTCCCCGATTCGTGTGCCCTAAGGCGCAGCTACGCCGAAGGAGGCCAGAGGGTATCACCACGGCGTTGCCCGGGTGATCTTGCAGCATAAGCAACCAGTCCTTGTCACGTGACACTGCTTCTGAGGGCGCCACCGACATTGCTGAAGCCTCCTCCCATGTTAAATGCATCTTTTACAAAAGTAGCTGCTTCGAGCACTTTCTTGCCACTGGCTTCTTGGCAGACGTCAGAGACGCATTTGTCAGCTGCCTGACTATACATCAACCCGGGCCTGTGTTCAGCAGAGCCTTCTGTGTGCGCGCGCGCGCGAGCCCCGCGGTGTCTTGTGCGTTTCATGCTCGCGCTTTTCTCCATTGACGACGAAAATGTGTTTATATTGAAATAAAAAATGCCTGCCACACTACTTCATATGGAAAGCAATAGAGAACCTGAACTGGAGAACAGAGGCCTTGGTAAACAGCCAAAGAGGCCCACAAACAATGATGTACACAAACGAGTGGGCATCTTCCATGACAGGAAGTGGGACCAAAATATCCACAATTGTTCTTATAATACAACCCAATTCATTAGTATATTAATTTACTGCAACCGTGCTTCAGGAAAGAAGTGGTCATTTGAAAAACTAACCTCGTCGGTTCACATCCTCCAATGGCCTTACTACAGAAAATCTTTATTGGTGAAAAAGTTAACAAATATTTCAAAAAAGTTAATTCGAGGCAAATCGGCTAGCACAGCTGTTGCTGCTTCTATAATACACAGTGGAGACATTTTGCTCCATTTCGTGCTACAGAAAAGAATTTGCAGCAGGACAAAAATGAAGTGAATAAATTGTGGACACAAGCAACACATTTAGTGCTTATTAATCATATCGCACGTGTGACAAGTTCTCTGTTGAGCAACAACCAACAGCCCAAAAGTAAAAGAGATTCATTGCAGGGAAGATGTGCTCACCTTGGGTCACTCGGCCCGCAGAACAAGGCAACATTACAGAAGACACATTATTGCAGTGCTTAATAAACAAGCATCACAAAGGTGCAGCAAGCGAAAGAGAATTTAATAAGAAAAATATTAGCAAACTCAATCAAAGAAAAGCAAAGGATCAATAGTTATTGGTAAAAGAAAAATAATACAAGCTTTCGAGGGTAAAAAGACAACACTTCCCAAATTAACAGAAAAGCAAAAACAATGGAAAAAACTCGCTGCCATCAACGACTAAAAGAACACTGCGTCACTAATTGAGAGCAAAGCCAAAAAGTCACCAATAAATATTAATGGTAAAAATGCAAATTTTTACCATTAATTTAATTGATCAAAAATTAGAATGAATGGGAACCATAATAATGAACAATACTTTATTATGCACATCCCTTAACTCAGTCAAAAGGATCTGCACAGAATTTGGCAGATAATTGGCATATTCAGCCTAATTTTACTATGTAAGGTTAGTGCAGATCTATCTTGTGGATCGAAAGTTAAACAAGCATTTGCAATGCAATAGGTCTCGCATTTGCGAGAATTTGAGCAATTGGCATTGTAAATGACGATGCCTTTTTATTTACGTATTGGTTTTTCAAACATGAATAAAAGGCATCGTTATTTACAATTACAATCGCTTAAACTCTCGCAAATGCGAGACCTATTGCATTGCAAATGCTTGTCTTTGATTCATCTTTTCCCCTCGGGAGTCTGTGTGCTGCAGAGCGTCGCCCCACCCCACCCCACCTTCCTCTAATTTTCCATTTCCACTCATTCCTCATCTTTCAGCCTCTGGCTCCACAACAGAATCCATCCATCCACCCACCCTTTCCCACCCACCCATCCATCCACCGATCTATCCATCCATCCATCCATCCCCACCTCAATACCCCAGTTTCTCTCTCTTTCCACCATCCCTCTCTCATCCTTCATTTGTCTCTCTATCCCACATCTTTCTCCTCCACTCCACCCACACCTACCGCTTGTCCGCAGCGGGTGCTATCTGCGGAGCTTGGCCGAGCTGTGCATTTACACAATGTACATCTTTTCCCACAGAGAACACACGTTTCCTCGTAGAGAAACTCCTTCCTTTGCACCCCATTAAATAAGGGGGCGCTCACTTCGATTTCTACTCGGGCAATACATTTACTCCTGCTTTTTGCAGGAGTACATGTACTTATGGAAAACGCCGTTACAATGCTTGTGAATACACACAATCATAGGAGTGAGTCTCTGCGTGGTCTGTGCATCCTTCATGAGCACCCTCAGTCCGGACCCCTCCTGCCCCCTCCCCCTCACTTGCCCCCACCTCCTGTCGGTCGGCAGGTGTAAATGTCCCCAGATTCAGGGCCTGTGCGCTGCGCGGAGCACTTCCTTTGCGCACTTTGCGTAAATCCAGCCCTACGGGAATGGGCTGTGAATGAGAAACAGACACTTACCACACGGACTCCTGGCGGTGGAAGTCACCAGCAGCACTTTACCTGCACATGAATTAATCGTAACTTACTACATTGCCCAAAGATAACCTTGTTTTAACTTGCAGAGACAGGTTACGAACGGAGGAAGTGGGGGCGGGGGGAGGGGGGGGGGTCGAAAAGAGCCCTCTCTAGGAGCTCCACTTTTCATTACATTGAAGCGCCTACAAGTCCATGAAGTGCTTTATAAGCGAAACAGGCACAGGAGCAGTGACTTTATATTGCGCAGAGAAGACGCTCTGTTGTTTTAGGTGCTATAAATACCCGATAGTGCCCATATAACCGTTTTGTGAAGATGAAAGCATGAGTCAGGCCGCCAGGATTTAAAGGTGTGGCTTGTATGCCCTTAAATTGGTGTAAACCGAATGAGCAACCACGCTAACATCATACATCTACCAGGACTTTAAAACACACGTTTTCCCCTCCCCGGAGTTTTATATAGCGCAAACTTGAAAGGTATCAGAGTGCTTTACAGAACACCAGTTGCGTTACATAACAAGCATTGAAAATGCAATAGGTCTCGCCTTTGATTAAGTTAAAGCCATTTACTTTGCTAATGGTATTGTATAGCAAAGGAAATGGCTTTAACTTAATGAAAGGCGAGACCTCTTGCATTTTTAATGCTTGTTTTCTTTGAAGTTTGTTTGGAGTGCTGAAGTGCAGCACAACTGTCACTTGTATCAAGAATAATTCACTGGAGAGTGTTGACCTGCATGCCAGAGTCCCGCCACTAAGAATTCCGTTATGATATCTGTTAAAAAGGGGGCAACAAAATATAGAAAATGCAGAGTCCATTCTCCAGCTAGGGAGATCTTCAAGGGGAAACATCCTGAACAACGACGCAAGCCGAACAACGACTTGCCCGAACAACGACTCAGCCTTAACCACGCATGTGCTTGGTTAAGGCTGATTCGGTCTAGTGTTCGGGCAGGGCGGAGTTCCGAGGAGCGTCGCAGAGGAACAGGTAAGAGGGGTTAATTTTCAGGGGGTGGTGGGGGTTTAGGATTAGATTTTAGGGGTTTGGGGTTTAGTTTTAAGGTGGGGGAATTAGTTTAAAAGGTGTTGCGTTCGTTATTAGGAGGTGGGGGTAATCGTGATTATTTGTAGGGAGGGGGAATTAGTTTTATGGGGGTTGAGTTTATTTTTAAGGGGTGTGGGTGATCGTGTTTGTTTTTAGGGTGTGTGGGTGATCGTGTTTATTATTAGGGAAGGGGAATTAGTTATTAGGGTTTGTGGGTGATCGTGTTTATTTTTAGAGTGGGGGAATTAGTTTTAAGAGGGCGGGGGGATTGGTGTTAGTATGCAGGGGTTGGGGGAGTTTGGGGTTAGTTTTTAGGTTTTGGGGGTTTGGGGTTAGTTTTTAGGGGGTGTGCGTGATCGTGTTTGTTTTAAGGATGTTTTGGTGATAGAGTATATTTTTAGGGTGGGAGGGAATTAGTTTAGTGTGTGTGGGTGATCGTGTTTATTTTTAGGCTGGGGGAATTCGTTTTTAAGGGGTGGGGGATCAGGGTACTAGTTGGAAAGCATTTTTTTAACACGCATTCCTTTACCCCGAAAAATCGGGGTAAAGGAATGCGTGGTAAAAAAAATCGTGGTTTAGACAAGGTCGTGGTTGCGACCTCGTTGTTAGGGAAGTCGTGGTTGGGGAACTCGTTGTTCCTTATAAAGTTTGCGAAGCTGGGAAGGTTTGAAACTTCTTGACCAAATCAAAGACTATTTGAAATTAGAGAGCAAATTAGGTGATTGACTAGGGCAGTGCAAAATTGAAAAGTTCAATAACTGCCAACTTAATATGTTTTTAAATGTTGCCAAATTTGCTAAGCTGGACAAGGAGGAGATGGGGCAAAAGAAAGGACCCTGCACGGCAGTGTTCACACTGCCACTTAAGGTCACAAGTGAACCAGTCAGCAGGCGGTCACTGTGGGCTGGATTTGCGTCTTCGCCTCCCCTGCTGTTATTTCCGGGATGGAACATCAAGTATCGGGGAAGGGAATGACCCAGCAGACGGGTGGCAGCTGTTTTATTTCCCCCCAGAGACCTGGCACTAGGACAGTCCAGAGTTACAGCGTAGGGTTCAGATAGTCTCCAGACTGAAGTCCTGTCCAGGTTGTTTGGGAACGGTTCAATTGTGAAGAGACACTTTCCTTCAGGCAAAGTCATAAACGTTCCCCTTCTTTACAAAGAGCAAAGTTGTTAATCTTGGGCCCAACTATGTGGTGCTGAGGGGACGAGCATTTGACTTCACCCACAAATATGACTGACTCCAACGTAGATGAATGTGTTACTGGTCCAAAATAGGACCTTTAAATGGATAAAGACAGTGTCCCACAGTGTAACTGTAGTATTGGTGGTAAGGAGTATTTGTCCCACTCCTAGATACACCACGCTTGCCATCCGGACCTAAGGAAATAGAACTTAAAGCTAAATTTCCAGTTGACTCGCTCTTGGCTAGGGAATTGCCCATGGAGGGTATACCTGATGGCATGTTCTCTGGCTGGAGCAAGTGGTCCAGCTCAAGCCTTAGGGATCCAGCCATGCACAGACCTGGGACGGGGGTTTGAGTGAAAGTGAGATCGCTGTTCTAGAGAGGAATCACCGAAAAGGGACAGATACGCAAGTTCAGGCAGCAAATGTTGACTCTGTAATTCTTAATGTTTGCAGTAGTGCCCCCCCACCCCCGATGTAACTTAGTTACATTTCATATATGGTCAATAGAAAATTCAGCTGTATTTACGATTTGGATCAAATTATTTATTTGATGAAAACTGAATTAAATATATTGACTATTTATTTTCTTATAAAGCACAATTTATTTATTTTCATATAAAGCACAATAAATCACTGATGGATGACTCTTAACGCTGGATTAAGAAAAAGAGATTGAGCCTGTACTACTACTAGACAAACTATTATTTTCACACCTCTTAGTGTTAATTACTCTTTTAAAATAAGTCAGTATGTAAGTGGATGGTGAGTCTTGGAGTATTAAAAGAATCCTCTTCCCTAAGTGGATATTGACTCTACTATAAATCCACCAATCTTGAGAACTCCACCAACATTTCAGATCATTTATTTAGATGATCACCCTTACGTACAAGGATGGCCCATTTATGGATGGAAAGTCAATACAAAGTCTTTGCATATTGTAATCCTCTCCGATTTTAGGGGTGAAAGATCTTCTGTTAATTAAATAAAATGTATGGACTGTGACTCGGGCACATAAATGTTATTAAGGCTGGGGGCCTGACAACAAGTGGCCTCTTTCAGATGCAACAATCATCGCGTCCAATAAAATCCAGCACACAGGATTTTGTAATTTATCCAGTGCAATAATTATTATATTATGCAGATTTTGGTGCTAACTGTAACAAAATCTGCATATCACTGTAAACAGCAGGCCTTTTCCTCTTTTAAATTCTGACAGGTATGACTTGCTGAAATGTAATGAACCTTGTAAACTTTATCACACCCAGTAAGTACTAGGTGCGATATCCATTGCACCACTTATAATTGTGATCCCTGCACTAACCCCTCTTTGCACAAGGATGTCAATTTATCAAGCCGCTTGTAATGATGTCCTAAGTGGAGTGCCTTCAATAACCATGGCCACTGATGCATATCTTCCTTCAGGATCCTTCAAGATGTCCTTCTGTGGTCTATGCCAGGTTTTTGCTTTTCTTCTCAATGTATATACAACTCTCTTGATTATACATTTCTTTCAAATCCTAGTTGTTCGTCTTTTCCGATATATGCGTTTCTCGCAGAAAATTGGTACCTCATATGTTTGTATAATCATAGTTGGCAATTTCCTTACTTTTGTTACTATCGAGTGCTTCTACATTTCACGTGATCTACATAAAAAACTCACATTCAAAATCTTAATCTAAATTCAAGGGCGTAAAATCACCCAACAAGCTTAATTCAAATTTCACAATACTTTTTAATAAAGTTAAAGTCACAAAAACATATCAAAGATCCCAACTTCTTCAAACTTGCAGTCAACTCACAAAACAATTAGAAATCGTAAGCTTTAACCTATAGTTTGCATACATGCCAATTTTTTTTTCTTCAAATGAACACTTGAGTACTCAAAAGCAGCTATATGCAGTGATAAATGACAGATGCCAAGTGGCAACATTTTGATTGGTAAATTTGATTCTTGTATTTACTTAAACTAGAAAATGAGTTAGTCCAGCGGAAACTTGACCGGAGAAGGGAAGTAGATGTGGATGTTTCTGAGGAGAGTAGGCTGCAAAAATAAGTGAATACCTACAAACTTGTACATTTGTTGGTAGTTGCGTAACTTGCCGTGGTTTAGTTCCTTGGAAACGCACATAAGTTTTCATCAAATCACCATTGCTATAACATCAAGGACACCAGGCAGGGCCTCTAGACGATGTCTCTAAGGAGGAGTATCTCAAGCACGTCAGTCTAAAGTGCCTTCCGAATCGAAAGACGTTGGAGATCCTACCACAATTCTCCTGGAAGGGTTTTCCTGAGAGAGCTAGCAACATATGAGAAGGGGTTGCCTCCTGCCATCTTCCTAATGCTCTTTGGTGGTACCAAGGGATGCTTTCCTGCTGATCTTAAAGTTCTCTCTGGGCTACACAAAGAAAGAGGATGGGGCCTAAACAGCTAGAGCGGCCGACCTCGAAGCTTGGGAATCAGGTTCGAGTCTCGGCAGGAGACACTCAACATTCTGTGATTCTGGGCAAATGACTTAATCTCCCCGTGCCTAACAAAATTAATGTGTCCGTCTGTAATGCAACTGGTGCTCATGTAAAGCACGCTGATACCTTCGGGTCGAGTTTGTGCTATATAAAAACTCCACGAAACAAATCACCCCAAGCTGGGTCCCATAGCTCAGTGTGTCATAGGAGTCAAGCGGCACCTCGGTGATGGGACCCGATGAAGCCGGTCTTGGATGCTTGTGCTGCCGTTAAGAGGGGGCACAGCCTTGCAGGACTCTTCCTTTCGAGCAGAACGAGGCTGGTTTGCACATGGTTCGACACTGTTGTCTCTTGATTCACAGACATCAAAAGAACCATGGAGTGTGATGCGGACTGACCAGTGGATCAGGTTGTCCATCACTTTTTTTCTCCATTTGGAGGCTGACTGCATCACGTCCAACCTCATGGAGCCTTCCTTCTTGACTGGACCGGAGTTTGTTTGTTTTCAGGGCTGCATGTAATGCACGACAATGGAAGGCAGCCGCCTAGGTTGCTGCCAGAAGGGAACACAATACCTAGTTTCTCCTACAAGTAGCAAATTTGGCCTGGCCTGCAGGTCAGCACGTGTAATTCCACTTGAGAGGGAAAAATGTTTGCACTCCCACCTCGCCTCATTGCTCCGGGTATCGCTGAGTGTGAATTACAACAGTGAATGAATGAATGTTTTCTTGATCTGAAGCGTGCATCCACCCACTGATACATTTATTAAGGGGTTGTGTTCTGCAGCATTGCTTTTTATTTATTAACACAGAACATCAAACCTGTTCTCCTTCTCAGATAGATTTTCTAAATTGAGCCTGAATAGAACACCTTAATGGATGGTGAGTCGGCTCAAAGTGTTTATAGAATCATTATCGGTACATCCTTGTTTTAGGATGGAAGTTGCATTCTTGCTCCGCATTTTGCCATTGAAGTCTGAAGAGCACTTTAATTTTCCAAACCTATCCTGTTCCCAGGTGCCTTCTTTGTGAGATGCAGCAAACCTTCACCCGTCTCATTTTTATTATTAAATATTCGCTGTAAACAAAGGTTATGTGGGTGAAAAACCTTCAAAGCCAACTTTTTGAGGCGAGTAGAAATCTGCAGCATTGTCCAAATTGCACTATTACATGTGCTACAGGTCGTGCACCAGTGATGTCATCACCGTGCGCACACTAATAATTCTGCCTTTGTGTGATGCTAGACGCGATTTAGTATTCCGCTAAAGAGCAAAGGCTCGCGAGTGGGGTGTGGCTGGAGATGTGCACTTGAGACACGTGTTCCACTGGCACAGCACTTCTCTAGGAGCACACAGTCGTCCAAGGGTCAATCGCGCTATGTGTCATTTCAACGTAATTACACACGAGAAAACAATGTGAGTTTCCCTTTGCCCATGGTTTGCGCCTGTTTGCATTTGGTGTTTGACGCAAAGCCTAGTTTGCTTGATTTTAGCTGATGTGTCTTTTTGTGGAATCCTAGATGGGTTGGTGCTGTTCCTGTCCCTTTGCACCCACTTTGCATATATTACCAGGTTTTGGTGCAACAAACTTTCAGCATATGGGTATACTAGCAATGAAGACTCATGCGAAAGACGCGTTGGCATGGCAGGCAGTGGGCAGTCCGGGGAGCGCCAGTAAAAGGGAACTTGAGTCATGTCAAGAAATAGGATTGACGGGGTCAGGATGAATCCTGGGACCTGTGCGCATTTATAGCAATAAACTCAGGCAGCCCTAGCTGGGGCATCCACACGAGGGGGCGGGGGGGGGGCAAGGGGGAGTGCTTGCCCTTCCGCCTGGATTTTTCACTTGCTCTTTAAAACATTTCGAGATTGCCCTGCTGTTTGGAAAGGGTCGGAGGATGGATAATGTTAAGAACATGCCCCCCCCACCCGAAAAAATGTCTGTGAATGCCCACAATCGGGGTGGTGGAGGAGCACCAGGAAATGGGAATCGTGGAGCTTTGACGGTTCCTGCGGTAGTGTGCCATGGATGAATGATGGGTGGGGAGGATTTAGCAATTATAAGGTGTTTAGAATAGATGGAGCAAAGATGTAACACACCCGAGGCAAGAGCATGAGTAAATGCACTTCAGGAAGGGTCTGAACACTGAAGTTCAACTGAACCTCATGTGCCCCAGGACTGCGGTGAAGAATATCGAATGGGCCCAGAACCACTGATCATATTCCATATCACCCCAACTCAGGGTACATGCGGGTTGACAGCGTCCACCCACTATTTTCATAGGGTGGATGCCGTCCACCCTGCCAAGAAGTTGGGCCCACTGAAATATGCTGAACTCGTCCTGGTGTAATCTTCAAACACCAGGACCCATTCGGCAGCACTTGCACCATGTCTGCTTTCGATCTGCAGCAACGCGCAGGCAGGGGGGGGCTTTCTTATTTCAGACTCCAGCTGGGCCCATAACAGAGGCCGAATGTGAGGGGTCTCCAGGGCTCCTTTTGTTCCAGTCTCATGGCTGAGAGTGGTCTGGAGCCTCACACCTAGATGCAAATGCAGTGGAGCCGAAACAAAGATATACACCTTGTTAGCATAGCTGCCAAGGTTTAGGATTGCCTATGTGTGACATTTTCATAATTTCACTGTACTTATGAATGACATTCAACGACGATGAGTGACACTTTCTCGCGAGCAAAATCAAATAATGAAGACGAAAAAAACATATAAATATCAGAAATTGCACCCATCGAGAAACTCGAAGAACATCTTAAAACATAGCTGCCAAGTTTTCAGCTTGCTTATGTGTGGCATTTCCAGAATTTTAGTATGCTTGTGTGTGACATTTAAATGTGTTTTTTGTGACACTTTTAGGAGTGCTGTGTAGTGAGATAAAAGTCCTAAATGAGCCCCTTCAGTCCAGTGTAAATGAAATGCACCACTGCAATGCTCCTGAAATGTTATGCTCCTCCCTGAATACAAAGTGCTCCTCCTCAAACGTCAGGACTCGCAGAAGGAGTCACTAACCCTAGAAACTGGCCTGGCAGCTATGTTACGGACTTACCGCTCATCTGTGCCCAACAGCTCACATAGTTGTAGTTTCTTATTTTAAGTCATTGTCAGAAAAGCTAGGGCTTACCAAAGTTGGCACGTGGACTGAGTCACATACATCTTGCCAGACCTTAAGTGCCAGCAGCAGAAGTGGGAAACTGCTGCAGCTAGCCGAAGTGTATTAAAAAATTATAATGTATGGGAGCAGTTGTTGAACGAGCAATCGAAATGCTTTGTAGACTTTACTGCCATACTTCTGAGTTAGGCAAAAGTGTTTGAAACTTGTTTGTAGTGCAGTGGCGGCCGGCACAGGTAAACGCGTTGAGGCGGTTGGGCGGGCAGGGTGGGAGTATTGGGGGAAGTCGACAGACGATGGAATAGGTATAGTTAAATAAATAAATAATACATATTCCGTCATCTGTCGGCTTCCCCCCTGCCGCGCCCTGCCCCACCCCCCATCCCCATCGCGCTTACCTGTGCCGGCCGCCGCTGTTGTACTCAGTGCTTTAAATGGGCCGGTACTCACCGGTACTGAGTACCGGCACTTCTTAGATTAATCACTCTGAGTACCGGCACTTCTCTACTTCAGAGGAGAGTACCGGTACTCATGAAAAGGTAGGCTCATTGGCTGTGCTGGTGAGCAGGAGTGGAACGTGTCTCTGGCAGCCAAGGCGCCACTTCTGCAGCCCCGATCTGAGCCCCAGCTGAGCTAGTCAGCAGGGCTCATTTGAATAATGTCCGGGTGCTCACCATCACGCTGTGCTTGACAAAGCAGGGTCCGTTCAGGCCCTGTGCTGTCAATCACATTCACATTATCCTGTGCATTTGTGTAAACACAGGAATCATGTCAGTCACCTGGCAGTGGCAATCAGGAAATGAAAAAAGTCATGGTACAGCCAAACGAAGAACTTGATCCATTATAAAACTGTAACCTCCGGTCTGTCATCATCACTGCTAATGTAATTACATGTCAATTTGGATATTCTCCCTCTTTTCTAGTAATGTACAATGTCAATTCTCTTTTGTTTAATAAAAAAAAAAAAAAAAAAAAGCCATGGTAGGTGAAGAGAAAACATGACTTTTATCATACCGTAGTCTTTTGTGTGTCTGTTTTGTTTGTGTGTTTGCCTGCATTTGTATGCCTGTTTTTGTAAGTAAAAAGTGAGAGAAAGAGAGAGAGAATCAAGACACTCTCAGGAGGTATTTTAAAGAAAATGGGTGGCACTTTGTTTGTACATGTCTGCTTGGCGACAAAGATTCATAAATAACGTAAAAGGAAGGGTTGGTGGGTGAGTGAGTGAGTGGATGGATGGATGAGTGAGCAAGGGTGGATGTATAGATGGATGGATGAATAGATGGATGGATGAGTGAAAGCATGCATGGGTGAAAGAGGGTGGATGATTGGATAAAAGGGCGGATGATGAGTGGATAATTGAAAGATTGGATGGATGGATGGATGGATGAATGAAAGGTAGAGAGGATGGATGAAAGGGTGGATGATGGATGAGTGAAAGGAGGGATTGAGTAAAAGGGTGGATGGAATGAAAGGGTGGATGGAATAAAGGAGTGAAAGGGTTGATGGATGGATGAGCGAAAGGATTGATGGATGAGGGAAAGGGTGGATAAAGAGATGGATGAGTGAAAGGATGAATGGATAGGTTTAGAGATGGATGGATAGCTTTGGATATGAAGGGTGGATAGACGGAATGGTGAAAAACTGAATGATGGATGAAAGACTGAATAGACGATAGAAGGTAAAGGTTAAATGGTGGACATCAGCAGGTAAATGGTAGGATGAAAGGATGAATGGATAGATCGATGGAAGAGACAAGAGATATCTTCTGGGGAGGGTCATGATTGTTTGCTTCATTTGCTTGGTGCCATAAGAGCTTTGGTTCGAAGTGGGGGTATTTTCAGTTTCTTCCTACTCGCGTGCTGAAAAATATATAGTATTGTGCCAAACAGCAATTAACAGTATGGCATTCAGAAGGTGCAACTATTGCACACAAAAAAAGGAAATGTTAACATATTATCGCATTTCTCATTAATTTTGTGTAATGAGTTAACCTGCTTTGTTTATATAAACACATTTCTCATGTGTTTTGGTATGTGCTGCAACTAATATAGAAGTCGTTAAGTATCATCATGTCTTGCCCTTAGCCCCGCCCCTAGCCCCGCCCCCTCACTACACCTCTAGCTCATTTTAATGAGTACCTGCACTTATTTTTCCCCATTTAAAGCACGGGTTGTACTGTTATTGTGCTCAGACCTCTTAATGATGCCAATGCTGTCAGAGTGGGGAGGAAGGAAGCACTAAGTCTAAGCAAACTGTTAATTTGATGCCTGTCCTGGCAGGACGTTGATAACGCTGGCCGTTCATTTATCTGACCTCCGGATTCAAGCCCACCTCCTCTTCTATTCGTCACTCGAAGCCAGCTGCCCCACCTACTAGGATACAGTCACAGGACTTAGAAACATTTTTTATTAGGAAAAAGAGCTGCGACTGTCGGTCCACTATGTCAGTTTTTCCAAATGATGCTCACCGTAGCTGCACAGTACAACTTAAGCACTCAAACGTCACATCCTCTGGTTGACGCTCAGTGACATGGTTCATGTTGTGAAAAAAGTCGCAGTGCTGTGAGACGGGCTAAAACTTTTAGAACTTGGGAGGGCCTCACCTTCCTGTAAAAGCAGACTGACTCCCTCTTCTCGTCCTATGAATCCCAACCATCACCTTCCCCGATCAGTACCCTGCATCTCCTGTAGGCTCATGCGAACCACCCTGGAAGAATGCAGCCTTCTCCGATCGCCGTGTGAAACCCGTGTGCCTTGCTTTTGTTGCTGTTTGCGACCTATCACCGTGTGCGGCAAAGCAGGAGTGATCTTCAAATGTGGCAAGGAAGTTGCCATTAACAACCCCAGACTGCAGCTAGCTGCACAGCTGTATTAACACAGGATGTGCCGGTTCCTAATTGACTTGTCCGCGCATCAGGCACACCAACCCGGCTCACAGCACTCAGCCAGAAGAGAGCGTTTTTTTTCGTGACAATTGACTTTAGTGCGCAAACGCTGGAAAATGAGTACATTTGCGTTAGAATAACCCATGATAAGTTAAACTTGACAGGGCTACAAGCCCAAGCGCGACCAGGCGGATTTGTGCCTCCTTGCACATTCAGTCGGTCGAGAAGCTATAATGTGTGGCTAATGCATTTTAGTGCGGTGATGCGGCCACCAGAAAATGCGTTAGTCTAACCCCTGATGCGTGGCACTTGGCAGGGCTGTGTTGGCACTTCACACGTACTTAAGAGAGGCGTGCTTTTGAGTTTGGTTAGTCCCTGTATACGAGATATATATGCACTGTAAGCATGTCAGATGTGTTGATTTACACAAAATAAATTGCATTTTTATAGCGCTTACTACCCCTGACGAGGTGTTGAAATAACAATTTAAATACCACTATTTTTTCTTTTATAGCGCTACTCATCCCAATGCAGGGTATCGGAGTGCTTTACATCACACATACACATTACATATGCAATAAATCATATAAGTTTGTAAATCAATGTACAGGATATGTTACATAATACAGTGGGGGTTACAAGGTGTAGAAGTCACATATCATCCTTCACAGCTCACTGTGCTGTATTAGAAGGTTTACAATGCTACTGCAAGTAACATAAGGATCTCTGTGTTCAAAGCAGTAACCAACTTGCCAATCTACATAAAATAAAATCTGTCATCTGCAAGTTACATGATGTGCTTTGCAGGAGACATAATAACCCTCTATGCTACTTTAAGTCAAAACTGGGGCTAAACAAAGCACAGATCTTTCCAGCAAGTGTATTAACCTTCAGAGTTATCTTACCATTATTATTCACTTAGATTTACTGGGAACACACAGACTCTGCAGCAGGTGCCTTAACCCCATAAGATATTTTAAAATTCAGGCTGTGCAACCAATTAAGCAGAACAGATTTACTGCCAGTTTTCTCCTGGTTGCCAATTTTTTGTGGCAGAGTTTTAAAAAACATAAAGGTATAATTTAAGGCGCAGAGTCTGCATCGGGTGTGTCACTTTTCTAGCAGAACAATGATGCAAAACCTATTTCGGGATTTACAGTACCACACAAATCACATTTGTGTTGCTTTGTAAAAAAAAAAAAAAAAAAAACGTGTGCAAGGCAGCACATTGCCATGCCTTGCATTACCTTACGTCAGGTAGGCATTACATGGATGGGGCTTGGGAGTTCCTGTGCATCCACCCAGTGATTAATTAGAGCCAGTGGTTTCCGGTGCTTGGCACTGGCACGTAATCATCAACACTGGCGCTTATAGTGCAAACTCGACCCAAAGGTATAGGAGCGCTTTTCTTGTGCACCAGTTAAGGACACATTCGTTTTTGGTAGGCACAAGGAGATTAAGTGATTTGCCCTGAATCACAAGATGTTGAGCCTACGCCGAGACTTGAACCTGGTTCCCCAGCTCCAAAGTTGGCAGCGCTGGCCGTTACGCCCCATCCTCCACCCACTTGTATGGTTTAATGGTTAGTAGTTGGTTCTGCTGTAGGCGGCGCTAATAGGAGCAATGGGCTGGTGCAAGCTGCCTCTTGACTAGAGCCCCAGCACTTATTTTTTTCACTAACTAACCACTGCATCCACGCTTGTATTTTGACGCAAACTCGTATTTACAAAGACTTGTAAACGTAGGTTTGCATCAAACTAATGATGGCTGGCTTAACAAGGAGAAATATCTTCATTTCTCCTCAGTATTTCCTCTTTTCATGGATGTTGCATTCTGCCGCACACATACACAGAGGAAATAGCCTCATAGGATAGTTTTTGTGTGGCTCTGGGAAAAAAAAAATAATGCAAGGCAGTGCATGTCACTACCTTGCATTACCGTGCACCAGGTAGGCATTACATGGGTGGAGCATTGGCGTTCCTGTGTATTCACCCCTGTATTTTGTGTACAAATAAAATACACAGTCTTCTTGCGGCAGGCACACTAGCTTTCCTTTGATCAGCTCTCAAGTTCCACTTCCATGTAAAAGGATTAAGGTCATTCACGATTTATGTGAGGCAACATTCCAGAGAGACTCCGCTACTGAGTTCAAGTCTTAGAAGTTCCATGATGGCATAGACAAAGTCAAAGTGCCTCCGCACTGTAGCGTGTCAGTCAGAGCAAGCCCAGTATTGATGGCCCAGTATTGCATCTTACCCGCTTTCGCTGAGGGGGGAAGATCATAGTGCCCTGGCATGCGTCTGCGGCATGGCGGTGAGCAGAAGTCTGGATGCTACGGTAGAGGTGGCAGACGTCCACACGCTCCTCCGCCTCTGTGGTAAGCCTCCTTGAATCCGGCAGCAGGTCTTGGGTCCTCCTGGATTGTTGGGTAGTTGAATTGTTGCCCTTCCTCTGCAGGTTATGGCTTGCTTTGCCTTCACAGTTGCACGCTGCTCCAGGTCGGCAGCCCTCTCACTTCACCATAGGCCCCCTCCTGGCATACGGGGTCTGTGACAGCACCAGCACGAAAACGGCCTCTTCAGGTCACAGCATTGTACAGGGTGACAGCTCTCTTCTTGATAGAGCAATGCACAAGGGCAACAGCCCTCAATCATCACTGCAACCCCCACCTGGCATACGGAGGTCATGGGCAGCACACAGGTTTTCAGCAGTCAATTTGTGCAATTCAGCCACTAAATGGGCATTTATTTATTTATTTTATTTATTTGCAAAGTTTCATATAGCGCTGGCTAGACCAGTAGGTATCAGAGCGCTTTACATGAGGATCAGCAAGATAAAGATTACATAATTACTTCAGTTACAGATTCCAAGTATAGACATCAGAGAAAGATAGGGGGGAAGGAAACATAACGGGGAGGCGAGGAAAACAATGTCCGATGTCCGGCTGGGTAGGTGACGGCCGAGGGGGTGAACCAGGGCCAAACTCCTCTATAGCTGCATAGGACAGCTCCACCGGGCATCGGCCTAGGTTGTTCGGACTCCGAGGTGAGAACAGACAGTCGAAAAACATGCTATTACACGATAACATAAGTTATTTTCGCGTTACGTAGCAAAGACAAAACGTCTTATGTGAAATGGAAGGTAGAGGGGGAAAGGTAAACAGGGGAAAAAGGAATGCAGATAACGTCAGGCAGACCAGAGGGGGGAAGGGACTTCAGGGGAAACAAGCAGTGAAAGATAGACAAGACCGTGAAGCACCGTTAAGAACAATGTCCGATGTCCGGCTGGGTAGGTGACGGCCGAGGGGGAGAACCCTAGCCAGACCCCTCTATAGCTGCATAGGACAGCTCCACCGGGCATCGGCCAAGGTTGTTCGAACTCCGCGGTGAGAACAGACAGTAGAAAAATATGAGATTACACGATAACATAGATTATTTTCGAGTTACATAGCAAAGACAAACGTCTTATGTGGAATGGAAGGTAGAGGGGGAAAGGTAAACAAGGGAAAAGGAATGCAGATAGCGTCAGGCAGACCAGAGGGGGGGGAAGGGACCTCAGGGGAAACAAGCAGTCAAAGTGAAAGATAGACAAGACCGAGAAGCACCATTAAAAACAATGTCCGATGTCCGGCTGGGTAGGTGACGGCCGAGGGGGTGAACCATGGCCAGACTCCTCTATAGCTGCATAGGACAGCTCCACCGGGCAACAGCCAATTGTACTCGGGTTCAGCGGTAATTACAGACAGATTCGGTTTTTCGCCCTTGGGGTATCATCATAGTTCAATCGAAGGCATCGGTCCCGGTGTAATTGGGAAACACCCTTCGCTTCGTCCTCCCGCTAGCCTAAGACTGTAGATTGTGGGACAACCCCTCGTTCTTGCCTTCAGGCCTCTAGTCTCTAGATCTAGGATCAAGGTCAGTACGTGGGGGAGCCCAACCGCGTCTCCAGGCTGGAAGCGCCCGAGCCAGAAGTAGTCCGTGTGACCAGGTCAGGCCACCGAGCTATTGCGCCCTCAGGAGTTCCACACTTGGGCACCACACCATTCATGCCGCTTTTTTCGCTGGCATAAGGGCTGTGTTGTAGGCCTTCCTCTCTTGGGCGGGTAGCCCACCCTCCGCTATTGCGGCCCCTTTGTGTAGGCTGATGCGCTTTATTTCTACTATTTCACATCAAATGTCAATGTTTTGTCTTTAATTCTTGGCTCATGAGGTTAGAGTGTGGCTGTCAGACAGAAGCCACATGAAAGTCAAGTGATAAATGCATCCTATATGTGGCTTAGATTCTTATTACTATATTCCAAGAAGGAGGAGGTGAAAAGTGATGCAGGGTTCACTCACCTTCCCAAACACCTAACCACACAAAAACAACAGGAGGGAACCCCTACTGTGCTTAGCCCATCTCTCCATACCAGCCCAAGGGGATCACCCTATGGTATCCAAATGGGCTCTCACCCACTGGAATTCCAAGTGGCATGCTTCATCATGGAGTCCTTGTCCAGATACCTAGTGTATCTAGGTGGGCTCAGTACTGGTAGCCAAGGAAGCTCTTTGGTTATTGGATCGGATCTTAGATTTAAAATCGTCTAGGGTGTCCTGAGGTTTAATTTTATTTTCAAAGGTCACTCTGACGGAGTTAAAAACAGGTGGGGGTGCACTAAGAAAATTAGTATCCTCTGTATACCTGGATCAACATGTTTCAGTCATCACACTAATGCCTCACCGGGATAGTGGACTTTCATCAGGACCTCTCAAGGATCCCGTTAGTATCTTATTTGTGTATATTCAATTCTGAAACTTCCATTCACCATACTCATACATGCCATACATACCGACCCATTTGGTCCCTATGTTCGCATTTCTTTAGCTGCGTCCTATTTAGAGCTACATGAGGGTAAGAAGGCAGCTGGACCTTGTAGTCAAACTTTCATCAAAGGTCTCTTCCCGGCCATGAATCTATTTGGTTCTTCCTTCCTCCCACATGCTAGATTCTTATTATACATGGTGCAACATTACAGCATATTAAATCAGATACAAGAGAGAGATTTGCCTAGGATCACAGAATTTGGTCATGCCGGGATTGATCCCTGGATTTCTGCTCTCACATTGTTCATTTTAGCCATTAGATGGACATCCCTGTATTCCTTCTATTTCTCCTGTTTTACATCAAAGGTTAATGCTTTGTCTTTAATTCTTGGCACATGAGGTTGAAGCGTGGGTGGCAGGCAGATGCCGCAACTGTGCACTTTTCACTTCATATAAGGACTTCTTTGCATAATACTGCTTGCTCCTCCATGACCGAAATATTTCAGTTTTGTGAGAAGTATTCAAATCTGTCATAACACAATAAGAAATGATTTCCAAACATTTGAAATTATGTGCTTAATTTACCGGTTCTAGTCACTATGAGGTAGATTTACAAAGTTGTCCCGCACTGCAGCGCAGCAAGTCACCTTGCTGCACTGCGTGACAGGGAAAGGACAGGAATGCACCTATTTGTTAATACGGTGCATTCCTGCCTTTTCCCCTGTGCTCGTGCCCTTTTGGCAGCCGAGCGCCAAACCATGCACCCTTGCATCTTGGTGCAAGGGTGCCTCTGTTGCATGCAGGATTATTTTTGTGCAGGACAGGCCCTTCCTGCACAAAAAAAATCTGCATGTAAGAGCTGCCTTTGCCTACCTGTGACAGCTGCAGGTAAGAGTGGGGGGAGGAGGCCACCATCCCCAAAAACTCAGGCCGTGTGACCCCCCCGTTGCTACGCCACTGTGTAAAGGCATGATTGGTAAAGGTATATGTGTGGTAAAGATCCCAGCCCTCTCCGCCATGAGCCCTAAAATTTGTCCCTCCTGCATTGTAATCTACTCGCCCCACCCCTATTAACTACCCGGACCCCCTACCCTGAGCCTGAAAACTGGGCCCCCAAGCCCAAAAACACGACCCAGACCACAGCATCCCTGCCCTGATCTCTAACAACGGACCCTCAGCCCTGTAAACTGCCCCTTCCCTCCTGCCCTGAGCCCTTAAAATCAACCCCCTGCCCTTGAAAACTACCCCGACCCCAGCCTTCTGCCCTGAGCCCTAACAGCAGCCCCCACCCCTAAAACCCACCCCCACCCAGCCCAACTTACGTCCCGGTCCTCCTTCCCGCCATGATCCTTCTGGTTCCTCTCCCTGCCCATCCACTCAGACAGCTAGAACACCGACTGCCTTAACGGCGCATATACGTGGTTATGGCATATGCATAGTTATGGTAAGCATTGTTCGCTTGCGGGGAAACTGCACGTGTGCTTAAGCCTGCGTTGTAAAGGCTGTTTCCCCTTACCTAGGGCTGGCTCCTTCAGGATGAGGTTACAGTGAATAGGCGAGCCCACAGGTCAGTGTTACGGTAAACAAATAGGTCAAGCAGGCCGTCTCTGGTGCACCATGTTAGCAGTGTGAAATGTCTAGGATATGCAGTTCTTATTAGCAAGCACAGTCTATTGTAGATTCTGATTACTGCCCATAGTTTGTGGTGTCTCTTGCTGTTTGTACATCTCCCTATTTGGGTAGTTTTTCTACGCAAACTTGTAATATTTCCTTCTGAAGGCCAATATTTCTTGAAAGTACTAGATGGGACTAGAATTGCATGTGCCTTTTTAGGTCGAGCCTAGCACAGCGTGCATGCGCTGCTCTAGGAAAACGACCTCTTGGAATCACTCAGGACTTTTCACACGCTCGTGTGTGTGTTTTTTTTTCCAGCATTTTTCCTATTGGGCTTTGCGTGCGAAGACAGCACGCAATTGGGCAAAGGCGGGTGCATGTCCCACCTTTCCCAGGAAATGTATCCGCCTACGGCTTGCGGTTACGGGCAGCAGCGCGCAGTGTGCCATCTGTTTCGGGTCCGATTTCAAAGGTTGTTTTTCGCACGGCCGCGCTTGTTCGTTTAGCTTTTGCGCAGCCGCGCTTGTTAAAGCCTCCTCTCCTATTGTTCTTCTTTTTTCAATGGACGAACCACTTGTATACCGGAACGCTGAGATAACCAACCCACGGCCTCTCAAAATGCCTGCCTTTTCTCTTCTCTGTTTGTTTTTGATTGCGTGTAAAATGTGAATTATTTTTGTCGTCTCGCACTCTGGCACTTAATTACAGTATCCGAGCATCTCTCGGTTGAATGCCGAGGTTTGTCTGTGACTGCAGGGCAGCATGAACTTCAATCGCTGTAGGGGCTGCTCGGCTTTTCATCCTTACCAGGTCGGTAAACCAAGTGCTATTAACTTGCAGTGCTTCGAGGCTGTCTCAGAAGCACAAGACGATGCAGTACATGACCGTCGTGGAGTTATTATTATTAAGCTCGTGCTTGCAGCATAGTGATGCGAGGGAAGGCTTTAATAGCATGAGACCCCAAGCCTGTCCACCCATGCATTGTTTTTTCCAGTTTAACCCCTGGCTCTCCTGCTCCCGCCAGTGCCTACAAAAAGCGCTCCAAGACCGGCTTCGGGTCGAGTCCGCGCTATATAAAACTGCAAGAAAAGCTTTGTGTGTGTTTGAGAACATGTTGTACTTCATCGATGTCACTGAGATCGGACGGTGACGGTCCTGGTGAGGGGCTGGCCTATGGCTTACGAATGAGGAACGGAAGGGGGGAGAGGGGAGGGGGTTTTGAAAATGCCTGCCTTTTCTCTTCTCTGTTTGTTTATGATTGCGTGTAAAATGTGCCTTATTTTTGTCGTCTCGCACACTGGCACTTAATTACAGTATCCGAGCATCACTCGGTTGAATGCAGAGGTTTGTCTGTGACTGCAGGGCAGCATGAACTTCAATCGCTGTAGGGGCTGCTCGGCTTTTCATCCTTACCAGGTCGGTAAACCAAGTGCTATTACCTTGCAGCGCTTCGAGGCTGTGTCAGAAGCACGAGACGATGCAGTACATGACCGTCGTGGAGTTATTATTATTAAGCTCGTGCTTGCAGCATAGTGATGTGAGGGATGGCTTTAATAGCATGAGACCCCAAGCCTGTCCACCCATGCATTGTTTTTTCCAGTTTAACCCCTGGCTCTCCTGCTCCCGCCAGTGCCTACAAAAAGCGCTCCAAGACCGGCTTCGGGTCGAGTCCGCGCTATATAAAACTGCAAGAAAAGCTTTGTGTGTTACGAGCAGCAGCGCGCAGTGTGCCATCTGTTTCGGGTCAGATTTCAAAGGTTGTTTTTCGCGCGGCCGCGCTTGTTAAAGCCTCCTCTCCTATTGTTCTTCTTTTTTCAATGGACGAACCACTTGTATACCGGAACGCTGAGATAACCAACCCACGGCCTCTCAAAATGCCTGCCTTTTCTCTTCTCTGTTTGTTTTTGATTGCATGTAAAATGTGCCTTATTTTTGTCGTCTCGCACACTGGCACTTAATTACAGTATCCGAGCATCGCTCGGTTGAATGCCGAGGTTTGTCTGTGACTGCAGGGCAGCATGAACTTCAATCGCTGTAGGGGCTGCTCGGCTTTTCATCCTTACCAGGTCGGTAAACCAAGTGCTATTAACTTGCAGTGCTTCGAGGCTGTGTCAGAAGCACAAGACGATGCAGTACATGACCGTCGTGGAGTTATTATTATTAAGCTCGTGCTTGCAGCATAGTGATGCGAGACCCCAAGCCTGTCCACCCATGCATTGTTTTTTCCAGTTTAACCCCTGGCTCTCCTGCTCCCGCCAGTGCCTACAAAAAGCGCTCCAAGACCGGCTTCGGGTCGAGTCCGCGCTATATAAAACTGCAAGAAAAGCTTTGTGTGTGTTTGAGGACATGTTGCACTTCATCGATGTCGCTGGGATCGGACAGTGACGGTCCTGGTGGGGGCTGGCCTATGGCTTACGAATGAGGAACGGAAGGGGGGAGAGGGGAGGGGGTTTTTCAGAATGCGTTATGCAGCAGGGACTGCGGCCTCCTGTGGTGGGGTGTCCACAGAAAGGTGGGTACAAACTTCTGGTGACAGCTGTTAAGTATACAAAAACCCCGCACGCGGTGCTTGACTGCGGATCGATAAATAGGCCTTTACAGCCTCGGACCGATGTCTGTACAGTGACCTGCGGCAGCTGTTCGAAAAACACATGAGATCGCGTCTAATTGAATAAAGAATCCTTCGTCGGCCGTGTGTCATGGCAGGCAGCTTAACCAACAGAGCATTACCTCTTGCATCTTACATCTTGCAGTGACCGTCCTCCAAATGCACGAGTTTCTCATCTGCTGTCACACCCTCCGTGTGCATCATCAGTATATTCCTTCTCCTTTCCGCCTTTCTGTTCTCACTCTCTTGTTCTTTTTAATGAGGGTTTTGTAGGTATTAGAGCTGCAGCCAGACAATACCAGTATTGATCAAAACTCAATTTACAAAATGAGGCGTTTGAGCGTGCCATAACTGTTAGCATGGTTTAGGACGTGCTGCCGCTTTTCATTTGTATTTTTCGTCGCCATCAGCGGCCTCCTCGAGTAAGGCACTGATGACAGCTTGTGAGTGGCGCAGTTTTGGCCCTGTCGTTGCATCGAAGCAGTTGTCATTTGCTTAGCATCATACATTGTTCATCGTACCATGCCAATTTTTGGGGGACAGGGCTTTTTTTTTTGCTACAATGATCACTGGCTGGTAACAGAGAGGACTTTACATGGACCAGCCCCCAGGGAGCTCCCAGTCCTGACAAATCAAGCAAAAGCTTATTGCTCCAACTGGGTATGTCTGTGCCTTCCATGCAGTGTGGGGTTGACAGAACACAGAAGCGAATCTGCACATAGCAAACACCTGGTCCGATGCCTTCTAGAAGTTAATCAAGGTATCAATCAATTTCTGACAAAACTATCATTATTACTAATGTGCTTGCATATTCATTTATTTGATGGCTTTTTTTGACAGCATATGAATTGTCTCCCACCATTGATTTACCCCAAACTTTAATATCTTAAATGGCTAATGTAATAGATAATGTGCTGCCTGGCTAAAAACTTATAAGGTTCCAAAGGCGAGACCTATTGGCTATGCCAATGCTTGTTCTAGTGAGTTACCATTGTCACCATTTCCTTCTCATCCTTTGATACTGTGTGGCTTACACTTATTTTGATGTGAAGCTGATACCTCTTTGTTAGAAATGGGGGTCTCTAGTTGGCAGAAGTAGGTACCTTTGTCCAAGTAGGGACCCTTGTTACTAGTCAGGAAAAGGGAGTTACACTCCTAAAATAACCCCTGCTCACCTGCTTGGTAGCTTGGCACGAGCAGTCAGGCTTATCTCAGAGGCAGTGTGTAAAGCATTTGCACATAACCAACAGTAATACAGTGAAAACACTACAAAAAGACACAACACCAGTTTAGAAAAATATCCAATATTTTTTATATATCCAAAAGAAGAACAAAACGATAAGAATCCAACATACAGTACTTAAAAATATATACTTGGCAAGATATCGTTAAATTTGCAGAAATATCTCAAAGACACAGTTCCTATGAGTCGGTAGCTCCATCCAGGGCTACCGCGATGCTGAAAACAACAGAGTCTAACAGTTCCAGCCGACCGCGTCGGTACGGGCCAGCGAAGGCGTGGACAGACTCATGAACAGTACCTTTCTCGTTGCGGCTGGCACGTTGGTGCGAGCCGGTCCTGGCAACCGTCGCAGTTGCATTGCAAAATGATAGCGGTGCAGGGTGCAGTGCCCTCGCGATGCGGTGCAGGCAGCGGTTCGGCAGGGGCGGCTGGTGACATTTGAAAGTGGTGGGCGTAAAATGATTGTCATACTGCACAGCGAACATTTTGAAAAAAGAGTGGACAAATGGTGCATTTTCAAGCAAATTTGAGAAAGCAAGAAGGTTAATAAAGCAATTGTGAAAGTGCAGTTATTACCAGTACTGGTTATTACATTAATAAAGAGATGTCATATAACATAGGTAGCTGCTTATTCAGTATAATCACAGAGCTTCATAACAGACTTCGAGATACAATGCATTGCTGAGTAATATAAAAAGGAAGCATTTTGTTATTAGCCACAGTGCTGTACCAAGACTCCAAGAGGCAATATGGAAACATGAAAAACATGAAAAAGGAATAAGGTGCTGAAAAATATCCTTGAACATAAGCTTCCCAGCCCAGGACATGAGCTCAGCAGCACCCACAAGTTTAACGGGCATACCTGCCTCGCCCAGGGAACTGGAAACCAAACACAGGGGAGCATTACATGTTTAACACGCCAGAAACCAGCTCCCCACCTTCAGTCTTCAAGTCACCGGTTTCAGACCCTCATCATTTACATTATTGACTCATGTGACTTCAGTGGAGAACCTATTCATTATGTGTGCACCCAAAGACCATAATGGAGCCTCTTTCGTTCCCCAGCACACTGGCCTGAAATAAATCATTGCATTGCCCTTTGTTATCCACCTCATAGTAACCCAGAGTGATCAATAGTACAATATATCTTTTCAATTTTGTTTATCTTCTTTTATCATTATTTGTCGAAATAAACCTTTTTTAAACTTAACTTAAAAAAAGAAATACCCCTGAGCGCCAGAGAGCCCGTCTATGCCCAAGGCGAGGCGAGATATTCCATGGAGGAGCAGGACAGGTGTGCTGGCAGGAGCCAAAGATCCAGAAGGAGCCAAGTGGGGATGAGGACTGAGGGCATCATGATGGTAGTGAGGTGGGAGGGAGTGCCTAGAGGGAGTCCAAAAGCCTAAACATCAGCCCTGCACATCCAAACTGGAAACAGAACACACGCAAAAACAAAAGCAGAGCGAGAAACGATGCAACACCAGGGAGGTCTGTCTTTGACACTTGTTATGTATTTTTTCGTACAGCAGCAATACAAAGTTCTTGTGTCTTTTAAAACCTAACTTCCAGATCCATAATCTGTGCCGCCTTTCTTGATTGCCATCGTACATTCATTAAACCACTCATACAGTAAAGCAAATTTCCTAAGGCAAATGAATAAAACTCCCTTCTCATCCATCAGCCACCTGCCACCTATAGCGCTATTTCTTTGTGTATTTCGGAATGTGCGCAACTGTCTTTCCTTTTCTACAATCCTTACTCCTAAAATTGCAGTTTTGCAGCGTTTAGTTTGCACCAACCTAGCCCGCGACAAAAATGAACTGAACGCATAATCGGATAACATGAAAGTCGATAGGGATATGACCACCGATTTGAACTGTTTTTGAAAAACATTCTTTGTGAATGCAATGTCTTGCTGTCAGCCTCGGCGCCTTTTCCAACCCACACCAGTTCCCAGATCCCCGAGCGTGCGAGGCATTATTAACGAAAGGCTTGTTTGAGAAATCAGCATTGTTATTTCAAATGTAATTAGAAATTCGTGGAAAACATAACAGTTGAAATCATGTTTCTCTGAATGTTTCATACGTTTCCCAGTTCTTAATGGACAACGCAGAACGGGGACATTTGGTGTCAGAATGTTAGAACAAGTCACTGGCAAATTAAATTAAATATGAGACGCCTGTCGTTAATTCGAAATGATTAAATATAATTTTTCCATACCAAAAGAATACATATGTGCACTGCAGTCGCGGCTCGCGCTCCAATACTCGCGGGGGGGGGTTGGGGGTCGCGCGCGGCGCGGGGGAGATTAAAATAAAGCAGCATTAATTATTAAGCGAACTAAACTTACCGGGTCCGCGCCGCCTCTGCGAGTCCTCTGAGTCCTGGGCCGGGATCCGACTCCCGCGTTGGCGCCTTGGCAAGTACCGCCTGCGTCGGTCTCAGCCAATCCAGACGCTGCTCCAGCAGCAGCGCCAGGATTGGCTTGAGCAGTAGTGCGCATGTTCTGTTTAGGGCTTAACATTTTTTGCGACCAGCCCGGACATGCGCACTAGGCTGCTCATTAGAAGAGCCCCATGGAACAACCCTCGCAAATTTTTTAAGCCCTAAACAGAGCATGCGCACTCTTGGTGTTGTGCGCACCGCCGACCACCTGTGATACATGATGTGGATGTCAATCATTCAGACACAAGACACTTGCTGCAGCTGATCTCCTGTAGTGCTGCCCCGCCCCCTTCTGACTGAGCCGACTGCCTCCAGCTCCGGCGGCCTGGGATAGAATGATTGCATTGTGTGACTGAGTGAGACGAGAGTAAGAGAGAGTGACTGACGGCAACGCTCAGGGGGGGCAACGCCCAAGCGCCCTAATGGATGCACCGCCCCTGCGGTTCGGTGACAATCGTCCAGACAGCATCAGTGAGAACAAGGCTTACTGTGCAGGGCAGGATGAGGCGGTGCTCGATGCGGTGCTGGCAGGTTGCGGTGCAGACAACGGAGCCGGTTAGTGGGAGCTGGCGTCGGTCGGCCCAGACTGCTGTGAGGGACAAGGCGGTGTGTCGTGAAACTTACAAGCAGTGCCCCCATCCACGATGCGGTCACAGGTGTCGAAGTCAGCAGCAGCGACGGCGTCGGTGAGACCCGCATCGCAAAGTGAAGTGAGGCGGTGCGGAGTGCGGTGCCCCCAGGTCACGGTGCAAGCAGCGGCTTGGTGGCGGCGGCGGTGGTTGATGTCATCGGTGAGACCAGGGTTGCAGTGCTAGATGCGGACGGTGCCCTCTGCGGTTCGGTCAGGACACAGAGCCAGCGACGGGGTCGGTGATGGAGTCGGTTGCGTTTCCCTTCTCTGTGGCAACTGAAACAGCGGTTCCAGAAGCGGTACCCAGAGGTTGGTGAAGTCTTTGCAGTCCCTGAGACTTCAGAACAGGAGGCAAGCTCTACTTCAAGCCCTTGGAGATACTCAGCACAAGTAAAGAAAGTTCAGTCCAGTCCTTTCACTGCCCAAGGCAGAAGCAGCAACTGCAGGCCAACCCAACAAAGCAACAACACAGCAAAGGGGCAGTACTCCTCCTGGCAGCTCTTCCAGCTCTTCTTCTTGGCAGATTCCTTGATTCCAGCGAGTTCTAAAGTTCTGGGGTCTGGGCCCCAATATTTATACTCAAAATTCCTTAGTACTCTCAGGCAGAGAGTGTCTATGCTTAGTCCAAACCAGTTCTGTCCTCTCTGGCCCAGCTTCCTGGCAGGAGGTGGAGACAGCATTGTTCAAGGCAGACCAGGCCCATTCAGGTGCAAGGAAATCTCCTCCCCCTACTCTAAATACAGCCCAGGTCTATTCAGCCCAGCCCTGACTCATCCAGGAAAGGCAGGACACACCTCGACCCCCCCCAGTGGCTGTCTGAAGAGAATGCACATCCCCGGCCCCTGTCACTCCAAAGCCAGACAGTCAATCCACAAACCCAGCAGAGGCAGACAGGATGGCTAAGCAAGAAAATACTTACTTTCTAAAAGTAGTATTTTCAAACACAGAACATAAAAATCATCTTTACTAAAAGATGTATTTTTACACTCTGAGTCCAGGCATACTAAACTCAATTTTTCTATCGTGCCCAATAGGAAGTTATGCTTATAAGTTGTTATAAGTAAAACTCCCATTCTTTCCTATGGGACTGACAGCCTTGCAGTGGTGAAAAAATAAATACACTGTAATTCACCACCAGGACATGTCACATACACCAGTACATGTCCTATCTTTAACATACACAGCACCTTGCCCACAGGGGTTCCTTGGGCCTACCTTAGGGGTGACTTATGTGTAATAAAAGGGAAGATTAGGACCTGGTAAGTGGGTGCACTTTGCAGGTCGACATGGCAGTTACAAACTGCACACAGACACTGCAGTGGCAGGTCTGAGTTACATTTACAGGCTACTCATGTGGGTGGCACAATCAGTGCTGAAGGCCCACTAGTAGCATTTGATTTACAGGCCCTGGCACACTCAGTGCACTGTACCAGGGACTGACTAGTAAATCAAATATGCAAATCATGGAAAACACCAATCCATAATAACAATTTACAACAGGAGCACTTGCACTTTAACACTGAACAGCAGTGAGAAAGTGCACAGAGACACTAAAACAGCAAAAACAGAGCCAAAACCGGGAGGTCAGAAAGCAAAAAGACAGGGGAAACACGCCAGAAGATGCCAGGTCTAACACTCTTACTTTGAAATGTATGGTCCATTCTTGGTGTGCGCATTCTGCTGGTACTGATTCCAGGGTGAACTGGTGAATGTGAATGTGGTTTAGATATATTTATGCCAACAATAAGAACATCAGAGATGTCTGCTGCTAATTGTGGAGGTGACATTTTGGGAGGCAGTGTGTAATTTGTAAAAACATAAATGCAGAACCCCAAACTTTTTCTTATGGTCCTATTGCTGAATGCCAAGGTTGCCATAACTTTTTTCTTTACCCTACAATTGCCTATTCATTTTGTCCTTTTTTCATCTACTTTTCTGCCTTCATCATTGTTTTCTTATGTCCCTATCTCCTTTCTTCCCTTTCTTTCTATCTTGTTTTGGGTCAAGGTCTGTTGGTGAAAAATGGGCCCCACTCTCCTAAAATGAGTGCAGGTGGGTAAGGCTGAGTAAGAATACTTTGCATAGGAGAGAGGTCTCACCTCTGGAGAGCACAGGCAGCTAAAGCAATTGCATCTATGTGGAAATGTGCTGCCTATGGAATATTATGCCTGGCTGAGTAGGCTGGCGGTGGAGTTAGTTTGTTCAATCCTTGGGTAAAGGAAGCTTTACCCTGACATTAGGCAACATTGTTTTATGTGTTGATTACAAAAGTGTGAGTCTTCTGCCTAAAGCAGGAGGGTTTGAATGTATACTTGTAATGCGCTCAAATGTACTCATGATAGACCTGTTAAACATATATGCTAGGTCACTTGCATACTGCCTAACTAGGTTAGTCCCCCCCACTACTTTATTTTGGACTTATGCCCTGCTCCCACTTCCTTCTTAAGAAAGAAACTAAGTGGGTTATTTAGACAAGTGCTGGTGGCCCGCCAGGTTAGTGGGGGCCCTGACCTCTAGTTTCCTGATGGAGGACCAGTGCTTAATTTGAGCAGGTCATTTCCGGAACTCAGCACCGACGCTTAATTGTCAACACTGGCACTTGTGCAGTCTGCCACAAAGTGGCGCTGTCTGGCTAATTTAGAGATGACCACAACAACAGTCAATTATTAATTCAATATACATGAAAATGACTGTTACCTGCCACCCAAGCCATTCTTATAGCTTTGAGGGCCTGTAATAGTCTGAATAGTCACACTTGAAGTAGTGTGATGGTTAGTAGTTGTGTTGTTATTATCCTTGGCAGCATGGCAGGGGCAATGTGCGGCGCAGGCTGCAGTGGCCTCCTGGCACAAGCCCTGCTAGGGCAGATGAGGCCCTTTCATCATTTGTTATTGCCGCGCAGGCGCCATGTTCCTTTCACTCAGTATGCATTCATTTTTGCTTTTCAGAAACAAACTCCCAAAACAGAGGCCTACTTCTAAAATGGCAAAAGATCAGTGGCCCTGACGTGCGTGGGGTTTTCTCTGCATAAGTGGAGGTCAGTGCTGGTTTTATGTGCCCTGCTCCATTCTTAGCATGGGCCGGGACACCCAATCCTGGCGGCCATGTCCTCAATAGAGCGGGGCGACCATCACTGTGACCCGGCAGACGGGCCGTCAGGTGACGCGTTCTGCTAGCAGAGCCAGCGGAGTCCCCGCCAGGGGAACCACGAGGCTGGCAGACAGGAACATCTGTCGTTTCCAGTGAATTCCCAGCATCCGCCAACCTCCAAATGACCCCTTATGTGTGTGATGGACAAGGAGAAGCATGGAGAGGAAACATCAGAGAGGCATTTACATGCAAGGCGTGAATGAACCTCAGAGCCTGGAAGGGGCCATATCAAGGTGACTATGGGATGACCCACCTGGTGACGAGGGAAGAACCCTTCAAGGAGTAAGGTTCGGAGTCCAGGGCTCGTGCCGAAGGCATCAAACATGGAGCATAGCGCAGGCCTCTTGGTAGCTCCAAGTTCTAAGTGGCACACAAAATGCACCAAAGGGGGGAGGCTTCGATAGCCGGGAAACGAAAAGTGGTAGGGGGGCATCTCGGGGGAGAAAAGCCATAAAAATAGAAACATTTTAACAGAATGTGAAATGCACTATTCAAAGATGATGGTATTAGTGGTTGCCAAGGCAACCTTGAGAGCGGATCTGGCCGAGAAGGAAGGATGCCTGCTTTCTTTGTACCGCATGGGCTCTGACCTCCCAGAGCCGCGTGTCATGGATGGGGTGACCGATGGCATGTCTTCCTGGAGCCGTGACTGGAATCCTGCCTTTAAAGGTACAGAACTGATTATTACTCGCTCTGGGGCATCAGCCTCCAGGCGCTGGATGTGGTATTGGGGGCGTGTCCCCAGACACAGAAGACTCCAAACAGAGGTGACATTCCTAAACCTGTGGCAGGCGGACCTGCCAGATGCAGAGGGGGCATTCCAGAAATTAAGCCCACTCCTTCCAGCTTCTGAAAGTCACTTGCTGATCTCAGGTGCAGAGGGATCCCTGTGTGGATAGTCATGGAATCAGCACAGGTGCAGTCTCGTCCCTGACATGGTCTCGGTTACAGGGGCCTGCCAGAGGACATGTCTGTGAATGAGCAAGGGTACAGGGGCGTCGGCTCCTAGGAGGGCCTGACAGGCATTTAAATACCCCAGGTACAGGGCCTTGCCCTATGGGGGATTTTTAATCTACCCCACAGGACCCAAGGCGCTTAATATTTGTTTAATATTTCTTAGTCTCTTTTTCATTTTGATATTTTTAACTGAAATACATTTTTTTATTTTGTTAGCATAATATTTATCTCTTGATAAAATGATTTGGCTCTATATAGCTTTGATAATGAACCTGAGCGATGCCCAGAAGTGTCTTATAGTCAAGAATTTATCTCGGACGATGAGCCCGCCTTATGGGAACGTCATGACAGGAGTGTGTGCGCAGGCGTGCCTCAGCAAGGCTGACAGGCATGACAAGCTCAAGGAGAGGGACATGGCAGATGGGATATTTGTGTAATCTGCACCAGAGTGTCAACTCCTAGCAAGGTCTGATACTATTTCAGATGCAGAAGTCCCACTGATTGGAGATTCCTGAAAGGAGCGCAGTGCTGGGCGCATCCCAGCAGGACTGACTGCGTGGAAAGGTCTGTGGCGCACCGCTACAGAAGGGTCTACTTCAGAAACAAGAATAGCTGAGGGAATATGACCAGATGTATAATATTCATACTTCCCGGGAGGTGGATACATGAGCGGCCCATGCAGGTAAGTGCGGTGGGACGGGGTGGGGGGAACTTGACAGACGACGAGGGGAAATTGAATAAATAATTGATTTTTCCCTCCTCGTCATCTGTCGAGTCCCCCCACCCCGCCCCACCAATCTTACCTGCACAGGCCGCTCCTGGGTGGATGTTGCCAGAATGATGTTCCCACAGGGCAACCCTTTTCATGTGTGATTAGCTCGTATAGAGATTTAAATGTGGCCCCTTAAAACTGGATCTTAGGGACCTATTGGGGGCTTTTCTTACATGTGGCATCTCTGGATTACAATTTTCTCTGAGAGATATCCTGCCATCGTAGACCTTGTTAGACTTGTTAGTCTTCCCCCAAACATTTTGCCTTACTCCTCCATTTTTGCTGATATCGTTTTTGTTGGCCTTATGGCTTTGTGCACTTTTCCACTGCTAAACAGTGCTAAAGTGCTTGTGCTCATTCCTGTAAACATGATCAAATTCGCTTATACCCAATTGGCACATTTAATTTTCTTCTATGTCCCTAGTAAAGTGGTAATACGTGTACCCAGGAGCTGTAAATTAAATGTTACTAGTGGGGCTGAAGCACTTGTTGTGACACCCATTTTAGTAGCCCTTTTAAACATGCCATAGGCCTGCCATTGCAGCCCGTGTGTGCAGTTTTGAACTGCCATTTTGACCTGGCAAAACAAACCTTTTGCCAGGCCTAAACCTTCCTTTTTAATGTATGTAAGTCAAACTAGGGTAATTCAGACACAGCTCAAAGGGCAGGGTGCAGTGTGTGTACAATTTTGGACACGTACTTTTAACCTTTACATGTCCTGGTAGTAAAAACCCTTAAATTCATTTTTTACTGCTGCAAGGACTACCTCTGCCTGAGGATAACATTGGGTTACCTTGGTACATTAAATAAGTGATAACTTTCAATTGAGAGCAGTTAAGAATATTAAGTTTGATGTCCAAAGAATTGAAATTTAAAACCCTCTTCAATGGTAAAGTTAGATTTTAAGTCACATTTCTGAAAATACCACATTTAGAAATTTGGCATTTTTTGTCCTAACCATGTGGTGCCTGCAATCTGTATCCTAGGTCACAAGACCAGTTGTGGCTGGCAGTTGGTCTTTGTATATTGCTTCCAGACAGTGAGACAAAGGAGGAATTATTGTTAGCAGGATGGGCCATCTCTGACTTGGTAGGGGGGCGGAGCTGTCACCTAACACACTTGCCCATCAGAAGAGCTCTGCCACTGGTTAGCCCCAGACAAGCTTGGGCTAGAGCAGGGAGGCAGGAAATTCTAAGCACCTCTAGTAGTGGAAGCCTCTAGAAACTTCTCCTACTTCAAAGTGGTCACCAGGTATAAATAATGGATATTCAGACCCAACTCTTCAGATCAGTTCTCGACATGTAGACTCTGCCAGGAAGAATGACTACCCAGCTGTGAAGTCTGCCCTGCTGACCTGCTTGCTGACAAATGACTGCTTTGCTGCCCAAGGCCTGCTGCTTTTGCACTGGACTCTTCTGCTGCTGCTGTGAACCGCCCTGCTGAATTCAGCCTGCCTGTGTGGACCCAGAACTCCAGTAAATCTCCGAGGATCAGTGGTCTGGCCGCCTGTTCTACGTAAAAGAGACCTAACGGCCTTCTTTGACATCAACGCATCTCTCAGCTGATCTGTGGATCAGATTGTTCTCACCCCTCATAATATTCCTTTGATTCAGCCGCTGCCAGAGGCCTCGGATCCATCTTCTGTCTCAAGGTCACAATACATCCCTACAAATGAGTCAACTGTGATCACCATTGTGCCAAACTCTCAGAAAAGCAGCACGTTCCTGTGGAAGGGACTATGGACTTGAAAACTCATGGTAGTCTTGCACAGAGTTTACTGCACTGTTGCACTAACCTTTGCCTCCTTCCTCTTGGCGACAATGAAACCTGGTTGTTGGTTCGATTTATCATTTTTCCATTTGGCTTGTCCCTCCATTCCGTGTTCTATGGGTTTTATCTATAGGTGTGTATAATGCCAGGTGTTTTCATCTCTTTAAGTTGCTGCTGGTTCATTTAGCCATAGGTAGTCTAACTCTCTATAGGACTTGTCTTTGGAAGTGAGGCTCGTGCTCTGCAAGCTTCCGACCAATGGGTGCGGAACCATGTGAAAACTTTCCCGGAGGGACTATTCTTTCTCGTCTCAGGGAACCCATTCTTGGCTGAGCCAAGTTACTCTCCGGAGGATGGCTTGATGGAAACTCCTGCAACCCCATTTGAAGAAACATGCCAACAGCCTTTTAACCTGGTAGCTGCTGATCCAGAATTGTTATATAACGTTTTCCTGAAGGACACAGAGACCTGATTATTTAACCAAACTTGCATGCATTAACCAAAGCAATATGCTTACATTTTCTATGGTGCATGCCCCACATGCACACAGACACAACACCCATGAATACTTGTGTGCACATGTGCATATAGAGCAACACACATACATACATGCAAATAGAAACTGACCTCTGTACACTCACAGACACCAGAAGAGGGAAAATCACAAAGAACTACTCACACAAATGCTTTGAGACCAATCGACGCGCAGTCTCCCATGCATGCAGACCAGCAGATATGTATTGCCCTGTTTGTTGCTTCGATAGCAACTGAAGCTTCTTTACTGCCACTTCAAAAGACTAGGAATAGGAGAACAGGGAGCTGGGAAGCAAATTGAAGAAATGGGGAAATAGCCTTCTGAATGGGATCATCGTCCCTAAAATTCTTGCATCTCCCCTGGCTGAGAGATGGTGCAGAGTGGGGAGATATCTTCAGGTGTGAATATGTCAAAGGTGAAGCAGGGGATGTAAAATAGGGAAAGGAGGGGAGCAGAAAATAAAAAAGGCAACAGCATGAGTAGTCGGTGTTTGAGAGAGGTAGAAACCAAACACAGAAAAATAATTTATATTGAAATATATACATCGCCAAACAACACAGATACAAACAGGCAGCACACAAGCAGGCATGCTGAAGTACAGAAGGGCAAACAAACAGGAAGAGAAGAAATAGACAGACAGGTGGATGCTGAATGAATGGATGTCAGCGTCATACTCACTTAGGGCCTGATTTAGATCTCGGCGGACGGGTCACTCCATCACAACGGTGACAGATATGCCATTTGGTGAAATATAAATCCCATAGGATATAATGGGATTTATATCTCGGCAGACGGGCTATCCGTCACTGTTGTAACTCGTCCGCCAAGATCTAAATCAGGCCCTTAATCTTTAGCCCCTTTGAGGATTTAAAATTTGAAGTGTAGGGACATCTTGTAGAAATTGGCTCTACTTTGAAATGAAATACTGCAGTCTCTAGGCCAATCCAATCCCTCCCTTCTTTGGAATAAATACTTTCAGGTAGCTATGTAGATCTCTATCTATTACCATTCCATCCAATGTCTATTTTATGTGATTACATATGTATATAGCAGTGTAACTCAGTACCTTTCTTTCGTTAATATTAACATAGGACGCACATAGGTTTTCCAGATGGCCAATAATTTAAGGGCTGTGATAATGAGTGAATTGCCCACTTTGCTGTATATCACAACCAAATTAAAGTGAATAAATGTGTCACATAGCCACAGAAATGTGCACTCCACACCCACACACATACAACAAAGATGCATTTTGTATTACGAGAAATAAATGGCGTTTAGCACCATTAAAATAAACTCAATGATACAAACATCCCATAATGGTATTAAATAACAAGTTGACAACACTCACCCAAGTGTTCCAGAAATCAGACTTCACGTTAAATGTTCGTAATTTTACCTTACTCACATCAATGTGTGTCACATAGACATTGGTAAATTACATTCTCTTCAATCCTGTTCCTCAACAGCTGCTTGATTTCTTTCTTGGTCCTTAGATTTCTGGCTGGTTTGTGCTGTAGTCTGCCAACATCAATATTTTGTAGGTTTCTATGGATTCCCCAGTTAGGGATGGAGATTCCTTCCACCCTCCTAAAGCTTGCCTACAAGGGACAGTGGCTACATGTACATCTGCTCCTTTCGGGTTACTTGGCAGACGATCCCTAGCAGTGGCGGCTGCTCCCGGGCAGTAGAAGTGGGCGGGGGTGGTTTAAAAAAAAAAGAAGGAAAAGATCACTTACCGACCGTCCGGCTTGCCGCCACCTTTCCTCTGTCCTCTGCTTCTGTGTGAAGCCAATCACGATGCTGCTGTCACCATGAAAGCAGCATCGTGATTGGTCTGAGCGCCGTGGTTTGGTGCTCAGAAAGGGACTGGGTGCCTGGGCATGTTCTCAACCTAGGCTGTGCATTATAGCCAGGTGGAGAACATGCTATGTGAACATGACTGTTTGGCCGGTCCAAGATGGCCGGCCAAATTGCCATGCACACTTAGAAAGTGCCCCAACCACTCCTCCCCCTGCTCTGTGAGTAGTCCGGCCCTTCCCACCCTGCAAAACTGCCTCCACACAGAAAAATAAAATGATAATAACATTGTGTTATCTTTTTATTTTTCCTTTTTTCCAGTGCTGAAAAGCAGTGGGGTGGCGCTCCTCTGCCTTAGCAGAGGAGCCGCCCCTGACCCCTAGACAGAGCAGCTCTGTTCCCCCGTTTGACCCCTTTCTTGAATTCCGAGGTGGTGTTCTTGCCCTCAGCGTCCCCCTTTTAAATCCCTTAAAGATTGTGCTGTGTGATCCTGGGCAGGCTGCTTCACAACTCTGCATACACCGCTCTTCCTGGAGCCGTATTATACAGTGCGGCACATTCTCCTTGTTAGCGCTGGGCGCACCTTTTAAAAGGTGCGCTCAGGGTTAACAAGGAGAGTGTGCTGTATTATATTGAATGCACTGCCCCAGGTCAGCCACAAACTCGTGCTGCCATGGGGTCAGCACATTCAAGTGAAATAAGGAGCAGCTTTGAAGCAGCCGCTCACGGTTTCACTGTGCAGGCGGCAACCTGCCTGCACTTCTTAGAGGGGTGAGAGATCCCCTTGCAGGCGGGTGCAGTGAGTGACTGCACCCACCTACAAGGGGATGTCTAGGGGGTCCATAGCACCCCCTTGGCCCCCTCCAGAGGGCTGCCATCGGCGGGCGCACTGACGATGTGCCACCTTGTAGCTGGTGCACTCTCAGTGCGCTTCTTGACAGCTTCTTTACCTTTGCTCCCGCATCTATAATACGGCACGGGCACAGAGGCAAAGAGCTATATGTGCACCAGCACTATCTGTATTACAGAAGGGGCCACACAAGCATCTGCGGCCCCTTCTGTAATATCAAAGTGCCCCAGGGGTGTGCAAAGTGGGCGCAAATGCCTGTTTTGCCCACGGGGCACAGTGTATAATACGGTCCTTGTTAGCATCAGGCACACCTCTCGAAAGGTGCGCTCGACGCTAACAAGGAGAGAGCGCCGTATTAGATTGAATTTGCTGCCCCCAGGGCAACCGCGGACTCGTGCTGCCCAGAGGGCAGCGCATTCAAGTGAAATACGGAGCGGCTTTGAAGCAGCCTCTCCGTGTTTGACTGTGCAGGCGGCAACACGCCTCCACTTTTAAGAGGGGCGAGAGCCCCCCTTGCATGCAGTGAGTGACTGCACCCGCCTGCAATGGGATGTCTTGGGGGGTCCATAGGACCCGTTCATCGCCTCCAGAGGGCTGCCATCAGAGGGCGCACTGAAAGTGTGCCACCCTTAGGTGGCGCACTGTCAGCACGCCTCCTGACAGCTTCTTTACCTTTGCGCCCATGTCTATAATACAGCGCAAGCGCAGAGGCAAAAAGATCCCATCATTTGCATGAGGCCACGCCCTCATGCAAATGAGGACACGCCCTCTGATGATAGTTCTGGTGATATATGTGCACCAGCAGTAACTTGATTAGAGGTGGGGTGGCACAAGTATCTGCGATCCCTGCTGTAATACCAAAGTGCCCCGGGGGCGAGCAAAGCGGGCACAATGCCGTTTCACCCCCTGGGCACTTTGTATAATATGGCCCCTGGTGTGCAAGGGCCCCTGTTGTTGTTGCAACTAAGCTGAAGAGTCTTACAGTACTGCTGGACTCGTTTTCTCAGAACATATCTTATGAAATACCCTTGTTCTGGAGAACCCGAAGTATGGATAAAACATTTAAAAGCAGGTGCAGTGATATACATTTAGTCAGGGCTTCCTACGAACCCTCAATCAAAGAAATATATTTACCACCTTAAACCTTCCCTAATTGCCGTCTCTGTCCACTCCCCGTCTTTTTTCATGAAATTAAACTTGCGGCAACTCACAAAAGTATAACATTTCGAAGCATCTGCCATAAGGTAGGCCAACATTATACAGTCACAGAATAGATTTCTTCAGGTAAATGGGGCGTGGCTTCTGTGTGACCCAGGAGTAGAGCAGCGAGTCCTTATGAGGACTGTAGTCCCTACCAGGGTCAACAACCTAAGTATGCAAAGTATACCTGCTCCTTCCACATGCTGTTGAATTACCTTTATTCTGATCTTTCTCCTTGAGATTGGAAAAGCCTCCACTCTAGTTGCTCACGCCTGACCTTAATGTGGTTGGGGACTGTTTACTTTTAGAGCCACCTGATGGCGCTAACACTCTAATGTTAAGGGCTCTTTCAGCTGGAACTCTATCAAACTGAGCTTGAGTAGGTCTCACCTGGTCTACACCGGGAAAAGACGAGCCTCAAACAAGTGCCTCCTCATGGCCAGGCCGGTCTCTGGTATAAGTTCCAGTAGACCAGTCCGTCAGTAACCAAGCTACTTCAGTGGTCAGTTGCCAGGCAGGCTGGTGGTACAGCTGTGGTGCACAGTCAGCCGTGGGTGAGTGATGGTGCAGTAGGGTCTGATGTCAGCCTGGCATCCATCGTGTTGCAGGAGACATTCCACCACTTACTGTTGCATATCATTTGAGCTGTGGGAAGCGTCTCTGAAATGCTGCTCGAATGGGGAAAATAAACAGAAAGCCCCCTCACCCTCGGGGTCTGGCTCGGTCCTTGTCATAGAGAGAGAGCCTTCAACGTCACTGTGCCCAAACGGTGGCTTCTGTCGCCTCTAGTTTCCCCTATTCCATGATAGTGGTGCACCAGCTTGCTACAGTGCCCTCATGCGTCGCGCTCTGTCCAGCATAGGGGTATCATTAGCAGGCTGGTGATCACTGTCCAGCTGCTGGGTTTGTCTACGGGCTTCCATGATTATCACCCCATTGATGGGCATGATGCACCCAGTTCTGGGCTCCTAGCCACCCTGTTGGACCTGGCACTCTCTGCAGGCTCACCCCAGATTTTTGCCTTCCTTTTTAGAACTCTTCTTTGTTGGCATTTATGACTTTGCTGACCAGTGCTAAAGTGCTTGTGCTCTCTCCGTAAAAATGGTAAGTTTGGCCAACACCTAATTGGCGACTTTAATTTACTTCTAAAACTCTAGTAAATGGTGCTACCTGTACCAAGGGCATGTAAATTAAATGCAAGTTGTCGGCAGCAGCACTCATTGTGCCATCCATTAAAGTAGCCCTCTAAAACATGCTTTAGCCTGCCATTTCAACCCAGCAAAATAAATCTTTTGCCAGGCCTAAACTTTCCCTTTTAAAACATATAAGTCACCTCTAGGGAAAGTCCTAACCATCCATAGGGCAGGGTGCATGGTATTTAAAAAGGGCATGTCTGTTTAAGATTTACATGTCGTGGCAGTGAAAAACTCCTCAAGGAGTTTTTCATTGTTGTAAGGCCTTTCTCTCCAATTGACAAACACTGGGTTACCTTATTACTTTTAATAAGTGCTAACTTCAGATTGGGAGCAGGTAGAGAAATGCTGTTTACATTCAAATGAATTGACTTTTAAAATCCCCCTTAATGTTAAAGTCGTATTTTCAGTTACAATTTTAAAAATGCCAATTTCAGAAAGTTAAAAGTATACCTTAGGCCACTCTTCTCGTGTCCCATCTGTCGCACTGCTTAGTGGGTGAAAATATCCCCCATTTTATTAAACTCCTTTGAACATTTTTCATCCTTAGAAACCAATGGTTATACTGAATCTCTTCAATCATCCACACTTATGAAATCACTCGGGAGACAGCGCCATTTCAACTTCTGTCTTTATTCTTAACCTTTTCAATTGACTACTGTGTGCCCATCCAGGCTTTTCACAGCAACAGGTATAATCCAGAAATGAAACGTGCATCAAAATTGGCTCGTCTTTATTTACCCAATGCATTTCGAACCTACAATGGTTCTTCTTCAGGGGTCTCTACAATAAATGAAAAGACACTCAGCTAGCTGTTCACTGTCAACCTTTAGCAAATATTATAAAATAAATGCTATAACATACGTGAACTAACCCGATTTCTCACTTATACCCTTGCTACTCCCACCACCCTCAAAACCCGTCTATCCAAATACCCAACAAAACTCCTTCTGGTTACGTCACCGACTTCCCCTTCCCTCATGCTTACTGCAAAACCCACCTCCTAATATTCAAAACGCTTACCCCTTCCTCAACCCTTCGATTTCCCTCGTGATCGTTGCTAGAATGTGCTACCCACAAAACAAATGCAACCAAGTGTCAAGCACCCAACATCCTAAGTTCAAACCCACCTTTCCTCTAACGATTCTCCCCATGAGCCTCTGGCCTATTTGCGATCTTAAAACCACTTCCCCGTTTTCCACTTTTAAAACGGAACAATTGTATACCTTATCAAGGCCTTAGCCATCAACCTAATCTCCTCGTCCTCCTCTCCCCATGAAATGGAAAATCGTTCATTCTCACTGCTTTAGAATCCGTTATTTTAAATAAAAAATCTCACCAATCACCCTCGATACTTATGACCCCGTGACCATATGCCTCCCAGCTGTGTAACATAATTCAAATAATGTCAATTACTACACCAACTCCCATAATGCACCTCCCGTAACTGTGCCGTGATTAAATCAAATATGAAACGAAAATAAGACGAACCCCATGTTTCCCCCATTCTTCGACCCATCCATTCCCAAATGTGATCTGCGCAAAATCATCAAAATATAAAATACAGAATATAAAGATGCTGCTTTGAAAACTAATCGGTTATACTAAATCATAAATAAATGTCATTACGTAGTCAAAACAGGTATCAGTACAAAGTCCATAATTACAAGAATAGAAACACACAAAAGTTCTGTAACCAAAAATAATGAATAATGAAAAAACATGCAGAGATTAACTATCCGTAATCCAAACGACGGTTGCTCAAGTGTCATTTATGCTGTTATGACTTCATCAACTCCACTCCGAAAACACGCTGTGTCCATAGTGATACAACTCTCTTTGTCTTAACTTGCCAAAACATTCTTCATCCATAGGGTGCAAACTCCTTTGGGACGAAACATTGCAAAGCAGAAAACCATAATTTGAGAATGCACTCCTTCCCTTATTTAAGTTCATGAATCATATTTATGTCGTCACAGTGTTGCGTGCGATCAGATTGCTGCGATCCGTCCCCTTCACAGGTCATACTAAAAGTATACCTTAGGCCACTCTTCTCGTGTCCCATCTGTCGCACTGCGTAGTGGGTGAAAGTTTCCCCCATTTTTTTAAACTCCTTTGAACATTTTTCATCCATTTTCATCCTTAGAAACCAATGGTTATACTGAATCTTTTCAATCATCCACACTTATGAAATCACTCGGGAGACAGCGCCATTTCAACTTCTGTCTTTATTCTTAACCTTTTCCATTGACTACTGTGTGCCCATCCAGGCTTTTCACAGCAACGGGTATAATCCAGAAATGAAACGTGCATCAAAGTTGGCTCGTCTTTATTTACCCAATGCATTTCGAACCTACAATGGTTCTTCTTCAGGGGTCTCTACAATAAATGAAAAGACACTCAGCTAGCTGTTCACTGTCAACCTTTAGCAAATACAATAAAATAAATGCTATAAAATACGTGAACTAACCCGATTTCTCACTTATACCCTTGCTACTCCCACCACCCTCAAAACCCGTCTCTCCAAATACCCAACAAAACTCCTTCCGGTTACGTCACCGACTTCCCCTTCCCTCATGCTTACTGCAAAACCCACCTCCTAATATTCAAAACCCTTACCCCTTCCTCAACCCTTCGATTTCCCTCGTGATCGTTGCCAGAATGTGCTACCCACAAAACAAATGCAACCAAGTGTCAAGCACCCAACATCCTAAGTTCAAACCCACCTTTCCTCGAACGATTCTCCCCATGAGCCTCTGGCCTATTTGCGATCTTAAAACCACTTCCCCGTTTTCCACTTTTAAAACGGAACAATTGTATACCTTATCAAGGCCTTAGCCATCAACCTAATCTCCTCGTCCTCCTCTCCCCATGAAATGGAAAATCGTTCATTCTCACTGCTTTAGAATCTGTTATTTTAAATAAAAAATCTCACCAATCACCCTCGATACTTATGACCCCGTGACCATATGCCTCCCAGCTGTGTGACTTAATTCAAATAATGTCAATTACTACTTCAACTCCCATAATGCACCTCCCGTAACTGTGCCGTGATTAAATCAAATATGAAACGAAAATAAGACGAACCCCATGTTTCCCCCATTCCTTGACCCATCCATTCCCAAATGTGATCTGCGCAAAATCATCAAAATATAAAATACAGAATATAAAGATGCTGCTTTGAAAACTAATCGGTTATACTAAATAATACATAAATGTCATTACGTAGTCAAAACAGGTATCAGTACAAAGTCCATAATTACAAGAATAGAAACACACAAAAGTTCTGTAACCAAAAATAATGAATAATGAAAAAACATGCAGAGATTAACTATCCGTAATCCAAACGACGGTTGCTCAAGTGTCATTTATGTTGTTATGACTTCATCGACTCCACTCCGAAAACACGCTGTCTCCATAGTGATACAACTCTCTTTGTCTTAACTTGCCAAAACATTCTTCATCCATAGGGTGCAAACTCCTTTGGGACGAAACATTGCAAAGCAGAAAACCATAATTTGAGAATGCACTCCTTCCCTTATTTAAGTTCATGAATCATATTTATGTCGTCACAGTGTTGCGTGCGATCAGATTGCTGCGATCCGTCCCCTTCACAGCTCATACTAAAAGTATACCTTAGGCCACTCTTCTCGTGTCCCATCTGTCGCACTGCGTAGTGGGTGAAAGTTTCCCCCATTTTTTTAAACTCCTTTGAACATTTTTCATCCATTTTCATCCTTAGAAACCAATGGTTATACTGAATCTTTTCAATCATCCACACTTATGAAATCACTCGGGAGACAGCGCCATTTCAACTTCTGTCTTTATTCTTAACCTTTTCAATTGACTACTGTGTGCCCATCCAGGCTTTTCACAGCAACAGGTATAATCCAGAAATGAAACGTGCATCAAAGTTGGCTCGTCTTTATTTACCCAATGCATTTCGAACCTACAATGGTTCTTCTTCAGGGGTCTCTACAATAAATGAAAAGACACTCAGCTAGCTGTTCACTGTCAACCTTTAGCAAATATTATAAAATAAATGCTATAACATACGTGAACTAACCCGATTTCTCACTTATACCCTTGCTACTCCCACCACCCTCAAAACCCGTCTATCCAAATACCCAACAAAACTCCTTCTGGTTACGTCACCGACTTCCCCTTCCCTCATGCTTACTGCAAAACCCACCTCCTAATATTCAAAACGCTTACCCTTCCTCAACCCTTCGATTTCCCTCGTGATCGTTGCTAGAATGTGCTACCCACAAAACAAATGCAACCAAGTGTCAAGCACCCAACATCCTAAGTTCAAACCCACCTTTCCTCTAACGATTCTCCCCATGAGCCTCTGGCCTATTTGCGATCTTAAAACCACTTCCCCGTTTTCCACTTTTAAAACGGAACAATTGTATACCTTATCAAGGCCTTAGCCATCAACCTAATCTCCTCGTCCTCCTCTCCCCATGAAATGGAAAATCGTTCATTCTCACTGCTTTAGAATCCGTTATTTTAAATAAAAAATCTCACCAATCACCCTCGATACTTATGACCCCGTGACCATATGCCTCCCAGCTGTGTAACATAATTCAAATAATGTCAATTACTACATCAACTCCCATAATGCACCTCCCGTAACTGTGCCGTGATTAAATCAAATATGAAACGAAAATAAGACGAACCCCATGTTTCCCCCATTCTTCGACCCATCCATTCCCAAATGTGATCTGCGCAAAATCATCAAAATATAAAATACAGAATATAAAGATGCTGCTTTGAAAACTAATCGGTTATACTAAATCATAAATAAATGTCATTACGTAGTCAAAACAGGTATCAGTACAAAGTCCATAATTACAAGAATAGAAACACACAAAAGTTCTGTAACCAAAAATAATGAATAATGAAAAAACATGCAGAGATTAACTATCCGTAATCCAAACGACGGTTGCTCAAGTGTCATTTATGCTGTTATGACTTCATCAACTCCACTCCGAAAACACGCTGTGTCCATAGTGATACAACTCTCTTTGTCTTAACTTGCCAAAACATTCTTCATCCATAGGGTGCAAACTCCTTTGGGACGAAACATTGCAAAGCAGAAAACCATAATTTGAGAATGCACTCCTTCCCTTATTTAAGTTCATGAATCATATTTATGTCGTCACAGTGTTGCGTGCGATCAGATTGCTGCGATCCGTCCCCTTCACAGGTCATACTAAAAGTATACCTTAGGCCACTCTTCTCGTGTCCCATCTGTCGCACTGCGTAGTGGGTGAAAGTTTCCCCCATTTTTTTAAACTCCTTTGAACATTTTTCATCCATTTTCATCCTTAGAAACCAATGGTTATACTGAATCTTTTCAATCATCCACACTTATGAAATCACTCGGGAGACAGCGCCATTTCAACTTCTGTCTTTATTCTTAACCTTTTCCATTGACTACTGTGTGCCCATCCAGGCTTTTCACAGCAACAGGTATAATCCAGAAATGAAACGTGCATCAAAGTTGGCTCGTCTTTATTTACCCAATGCATTTCGAACCTACAATGGTTCTTCTTCAGGGGTCTCTACAATAAATGAAAAGACACTCAGCTAGCTGTTCACTGTCAACCTTTAGCAAATACAATAAAATAAATGCTATAAAATACGTGAACTAACCCGATTTCTCACTTATACCCTTGCTACTCCCACCACCCTCAAAACCCGTCTCTCCAAATACCCAACAAAACTCCTTCCGGTTACGTCACCGACTTCCCCTTCCCTCATGCTTACTGCAAAACCCACCTCCTAATATTCAAAACCCTTACCCCTTCCTCAACCCTTCGATTTCCCTCGTGATCGTTGCCAGAATGTGCTACCCACAAAACAAATGCAACCAAGTGTCAAGCACCCAACATCCTAAGTTCAAACCCACCTTTCCTCGAACGATTCTCCCCATGAGCCTCTGGCCTATTTGCGATCTTAAAACCACTTCCCCGTTTTCCACTTTTAAAACGGAACAATTGTATACCTTATCAAGGCCTTAGCCATCAACCTAATCTCCTCGTCCTCCTCTCCCCATGAAATGGAAAATCGTTCATTCTCACTGCTTTAGAATCTGTTATTTTAAATAAAAAATCTCACCAATCACCCTCGATACTTATGACCCCGTGACCATATGCCTCCCAGCTGTGTGACTTAATTCAAATAATGTCAATTACTACTTCAACTCCCATAATGCACCTCCCGTAACTGTGCCGTGATTAAATCAAATATGAAACGAAAATAAGACGAACCCCATGTTTCCCCCATTCCTTGACCCATCCATTCCCAAATGTGATCTGCGCAAAATCATCAAAATATAAAATACAGAATATAAAGATGCTGCTTTGAAAACTAATCGGTTATACTAAATAATACATAAATGTCATTACGTAGTCAAAACAGGTATCAGTACAAAGTCCATAATTACAAGAATAGAAACACACAAAAGTTCTGTAACCAAAAATAATGAATAATGAAAAAACATGCAGAGATTAACTATCCGTAATCCAAACGACGGTTGCTCAAGTGTCATTTATGTTGTTATGACTTCATCGACTCCACTCCGAAAACACGCTGTCTCCATAGTGATACAACTCTCTTTGTCTTAACTTGCCAAAACATTCTTCATCCATAGGGTGCAAACTCCTTTGGGACGAAACATTGCAAAGCAGAAAACCATAATTTGAGAATGCACTCCTTCCCTTATTTAAGTTCATGAATCATATTTATGTCGTCACAGTGTTGCGTGCGATCAGATTGCTGCGATCCGTCCCCTTCACAGCTCATACTAAAAGTATACCTTAGGCCACTCTTCTCGTGTCCCATCTGTCGCACTGCGTAGTGGGTGAAAGTTTCCCCCATTTTTTTAAACTCCTTTGAACATTTTTCATCCATTTTCATCCTTAGAAACCAATGGTTATACTGAATCTTTTCAATCATCCACACTTATGAAATCACTCGGGAGACAGCGCCATTTCAACTTCTGTCTTTATTCTTAACCTTTTCAATTGACTACTGTGTGCCCATCCAGGCTTTTCACAGCAACAGGTATAATCCAGAAATGAAACGTGCATCAAAGTTGGCTCGTCTTTATTTACCCAATGCATTTCGAACCTACAATGGTTCTTCTTCAGGGGTCTCTACAATAAATGAAAAGACACTCAGCTAGCTGTTCACTGTCAACCTTTAGCAAATACAATAAAATAAATGCTATAAAATACGTGAACTAACCCGATTTCTCACTTATACCCTTGCTACTCCCACCACCCTCAAAACCCGTCTATCCAAATACCCAACAAAACTCCTTCCGGTTACGTCACCGACTTCCCCTTCCCTCATGCTTACTGCAAAACCCACCTCCTAATATTCAAAACCCTTACCCCTTCCTCAACCCTTCGATTTGCCTCGTGATCGTTGCTAGAATGTGCTACCCACAAAACAAATGCAACCAAGTGTCAAGCACCCAACATCCTAAGTTCAAACCCTCCTTTCCTCTAACGATTCTCCCCATGAGCCTCTGGCCTATTTGCGATCTTAAAACCACTTCCCCGTTTTCCACTTTTAAAACGGAACAATTGTATACCTTATCAAGGCCTTAGCCATCAACCTAATCTCCTCGTCCTCCTCTCCCCATGAAATGGAAAATCGTTCATTCTCACTGCTTTAGAATCTGTTATTTTAAATAAAACATCTCACCAATCACCCTCGATACTTATGACCCCGTGACCATATGCCTCCCAGCTGTGTAACATAATTCAAATAATGTCAATTACTACTTCAACTCCCATAATGCACCTCCCGTAACTGTGCCGTGATTAAATCAAATATGAAACGAAAATAAGACGAACCCCATGTTTCCCCATTCCTCGACCCATCCATTCCCAAATGTGATCTGCGCAAAATCATCAAAATATAAAATACAGAATATAAAGATGCTGCTTTGAAAACTAATCGGTTATACTAAATCATACATAAATGTCATTACGTAGTCAAAACAGGTATCAGTACAAAGTCCATAATTACAAGAATAGAAACACACAAAAGTTCTGTAACCAAAAATAATGAATAATGAAAAAACATGCAGAGATTAACTATCCGTAATCCAAACGACGGTTGCTCAAGTGTCATTTATGCTGTTATGACTTCATCGACTCCACTCCGAAAACACGCTGTGTCCATAGTGATACAACTCTCTTTGTCTTAACTTGCCAAAACATTCTTCATCCATAGGGTGCAAACTCCTTTGGGACGAAACATTGCAAAGCAGAAAACCATAATTTGAGAATGCACTCCTTCCCTTATTTAAGTTCATGAATCATATTTATGTCGTCACAGTGTTGTGTGCGATCAGATTGCTGCGATCCGTCCCCTTCACAGCTCATACTAAAAGTATACCTTAGGCCACTCTTCTCGTGTCCCATCTGTCGCACTGCGTAGTGGGTGAAAGTTTCCCCCATTTTTTTAAACTCCTTTGAACATTTTTCATCCATTTTCATCCTTAGAAACCAATGGTTATACTGAATCTTTTCAATCATCCACACTTATGAAATCACTCGGGAGACAGCGCCATTTCAACTTCTGTCTTTATTCTTAACCTTTTCAATTGACTACTGTGTGCCCATCCAGGCTTTTCACAGCAACAGGTATAATCCAGAAATGAAACGTGCATCAAAGTTGGCTCGTCTTTATTTACCCAATGCATTTCGAACCTACAATGGTTCTTCTTCAGGGGTCTCTACAATAAATGAAAAGACACTCAGCTAGCTGTTCACTGTCAACCTTTAGCAAATACAATAAAATAAATGCTATAAAATACGTGAACTAACCCGATTTCTCACTTATACCCTTGCTACTCCCACCACCCTCAAAACCCGTCTATCCAAATACCCAACAAAACTCCTTCCGGTTACGTCACCGACTTCCCCTTCCCTCATGCTTACTGCAAAACCCACCTCCTAATATTCAAAACCCTTACCCCTTCCTCAACCCTTCGATTTCCCTCGTGATCGTTGCTAGAATGTGCTACCCACAAAACAAATGCAACCAAGTGTCAAGCACCCAACATCCTAAGTTCAAACCCACCTTTCCTCTAACGATTCTCCCCATGAGCCTCTGGCCTATTTGCGATCTTAAAACCACTTCCCCGTTTTCCACTTTTAAAACGGAACAATTGTATACCTTATCAAGGCCTTAGCCATCAACCTAATCTCCTCGTCCTCCTCTCCCCATGAAATGGAAAATCGTTCATTCTCACTGCTTTAGAATCCGTTATTTTAAATAAAAAATCTCACCAATCACCCTCGATACTTATGACCCCGTGACCATATGCCTCCCAGCTGTGTAACATAATTCAAATAATGTCAATTACTACTTCAACTCCCATAATGCACCTCCCGTAACTGTGCCGTGATTAAATCAAATATGAAACGAAAATAAGACGAACCCCATGTTTCCCCCATTCCTCGACCCATCCATTCCCAAATGTGATCTGCGCAAAATCATCAAAATATAAAATACAGAATATAAAGATGCTGCTTTGAAAACTAATCGGTTATACTAAATCATACATAAATGTCATTACGTAGTCAAAACAGGTATCAGTACAAAGTCCATAATTACAAGAATAGAAACACACAAAAGTTCTGTAACCAAAAATAATGAATAATGAAAAAACATGCAGAGATTAACTATCCGTAATCCAAACGACGGTTGCTCAAGTGTCATTTATGTTGTTATGACTTCATCGACTCCACTCCGAAAACACGCTGTCTCCATAGTGATACAACTCTCTTTGTCTTAACTTGCCAAAACATTCTTCATCCATAGGGTGCAAACTCCTTTGGGACGAAACATTGCAAAGCAGAAAACCATAATTTGAGAATGCACTCCTTCCCTTATTTAAGTTCATGAATCATATTTATGTCGTCACAGTGTTGCGTGCGATCAGATTGCTGCGATCCGTCCCCTTCACAGGTCATACTAAAAGTATACCTTAGGCCACTCTTCTCGTGTCCCATCTGTCGCACTGCGTAGTGGGTGAAAGTTTCCCCCATTTTTTAAACTCCTTTGAACATTTTTCATCCATTTTCATCCTTAGAAACCAATGGTTATACTGAATCTTTTCAATCATCCACACTTATGAAATCACTCGGGAGACAGCGCCATTTCAACTTCTGTCTTTATTCTTAACCTTTTCAATTGACTACTGTGTGCCCATCCAGGCTTTTCACAGCAACAGGTATAATCCAGAAATGAAACGTGCATCAAAGTTGGCTCGTCTTTATTTACCCAATGCATTTCGAACCTACAATGGTTCTTCTTCAGGGGTCTCTACAATAAATGAAAAGACACTCAGCTAGCTGTTCACTGTCAACCTTTAGCAAATACAATAAAATAAATGCTATAAAATACGTGAACTAACCCGATTTCTCACTTATACCCTTGCTACTCCCACCACCCTCAAAACCCGTCTCTCCAAATACCCAACAAAACTCCTTCCGGTTACGTCACCGACTTCCCCTTCCCTCATGCTTACTGCAAAACCCACCTCCTAATATTCAAAACCCTTACCCCTTCCTCAACCCTTCGATTTCCCTCGTGATCGTTGCCAGAATGTGCTACCCACAAAACAAATGCAACCAAGTGTCAAGCACCCAACATCCTAAGTTCAAACCCACCTTTCCTCGAACGATTCTCCCCATGAGCCTCTGGCCTATTTGCGATCTTAAAACCACTTCCCCGTTTTCCACTTTTAAAACGGAACAATTGTATACCTTATCAAGGCCTTAGCCATCAACCTAATCTCCTCGTCCTCCTCTCCCCATGAAATGGAAAATCGTTCATTCTCACTGCTTTAGAATCTGTTATTTTAAATAAAAAATCTCACCAATCACCCTCGATACTTATGACCCCGTGACCATATGCCTCCCAGCTGTGTGACTTAATTCAAATAATGTCAATTACTACTTCAACTCCCATAATGCACCTCCCGTAACTGTGCCGTGATTAAATCAAATATGAAACGAAAATAAGACGAACCCCATGTTTCCCCCATTCCTTGACCCATCCATTCCCAAATGTGATCTGCGCAAAATCATCAAAATATAAAATACAGAATATAAAGATGCTGCTTTGAAAACTAATCGGTTATACTAAATAATACATAAATGTCATTACGTAGTCAAAACAGGTATCAGTACAAAGTCCATAATTACAAGAATAGAAACACACAAAAGTTCTGTAACCAAAAATAATGAATAATGAAAAAACATGCAGAGATTAACTATCCGTAATCCAAACGACGGTTGCTCAAGTGTCATTTATGTTGTTATGACTTCATCGACTCCACTCCGAAAACACGCTGTCTCCATAGTGATACAACTCTCTTTGTCTTAACTTGCCAAAACATTCTTCATCCATAGGGTGCAAACTCCTTTGGGACGAAACATTGCAAAGCAGAAAACCATAATTTGAGAATGCACTCCTTCCCTTATTTAAGTTCATGAATCATATTTATGTCGTCACAGTGTTGCGTGCGATCAGATTGCTGCGATCCGTCCCCTTCACAGCTCATACTAAAAGTATACCTTAGGCCACTCTTCTCGTGTCCCATCTGTCGCACTGCGTAGTGGGTGAAAGTTTCCCCCATTTTTTTAAACTCCTTTGAACATTTTTCATCCATTTTCATCCTTAGAAACCAATGGTTATACTGAATCTTTTCAATCATCCACACTTATGAAATCACTCGGGAGACAGCGCCATTTCAACTTCTGTCTTTATTCTTAACCTTTTCAATTGACTACTGTGTGCCCATCCAGGCTTTTCACAGCAACAGGTATAATCCAGAAATGAAACGTGCATCAAAGTTGGCTCGTCTTTATTTACCCAATGCATTTCGAACCTACAATGGTTCTTCTTCAGGGGTCTCTACAATAAATGAAAAGACACTCAGCTAGCTGTTCACTGTCAACCTTTAGCAAATATTATAAAATAAATGCTATAACATACGTGAACTAACCCGATTTCTCACTTATACCCTTGCTACTCCCACCACCCTCAAAACCCGTCTATCCAAATACCCAACAAAACTCCTTCTGGTTACGTCACCGACTTCCCCTTCCCTCATGCTTACTGCAAAACCCACCTCCTAATATTCAAAACGCTTACCCCTTCCTCAACCCTTCGATTTCCCTCGTGATCGTTGCTAGAATGTGCTACCCACAAAACAAATGCAACCAAGTGTCAAGCACCCAACATCCTAAGTTCAAACCCACCTTTCCTCTAACGATTCTCCCCATGAGCCTCTGGCCTATTTGCGATCTTAAAACCACTTCCCCGTTTTCCACTTTTAAAACGGAACAATTGTATACCTTATCAAGGCCTTAGCCATCAACCTAATCTCCTCGTCCTCCTCTCCCCATGAAATGGAAAATCGTTCATTCTCACTGCTTTAGAATCCGTTATTTTAAATAAAAAATCTCACCAATCACCCTCGATACTTATGACCCCGTGACCATATGCCTCCCAGCTGTGTAACATAATTCAAATAATGTCAATTACTACTCCAACTCCCATAATGCACCTCCCGTAACTGTGCCGTGATTAAATCAAATATGAAACGAAAATAAGACGAACCCCATGTTTCCCCCATTCTTCGACCCATCCATTCCCAAATGTGATCTGCGCAAAATCATCAAAATATAAAATACAGAATATAAAGATGCTGCTTTGAAAACTAATCGGTTATACTAAATCATACATAAATGTCATTACGTAGTCAAAACAGGTATCAGTACAAAGTCCATAATTACAAGAATAGAAACACACAAAAGTTCTGTAACCAAAAATAATGAATAATGAAAAAACATGCAGAGATTAACTATCCGTAATCCAAACGACGGTTGCTCAAGTGTCATTTATGCTGTTATGACTTCATCAACTCCACTCCGAAAACACGCTGTGTCCATAGTGATACAACTCTCTTTGTCTTAACTTGCCAAAACATTCTTCATCCATAGGGTGCAAACTCCTTTGGGACGAAACATTGCAAAGCAGAAAACCATAATTTGAGAATGCACTCCTTCCCTTATTTAAGTTCATGAATCATATTTATGTCGTCACAGTGTTGCGTGCGATCAGATTGCTGCGATCCGTCCCCTTCACAGGTCATACTAAAAGTATACCTTAGGCCACTCTTCTCGTGTCCCATCTGTCGCACTGCGTAGTGGGTGAAAGTTTCCCCCATTTTTTTAAACTCCTTTGAACATTTTTCATCCATTTTCATCCTTAGAAACCAATGGTTATACTGAATCTTTTCAATCATCCACACTTATGAAATCACTCGGGAGACAGCGCCATTTCAACTTCTGTCTTTATTCTTAACCTTTTCCATTGACTACTGTGTGCCCATCCAGGCTTTTCACAGCAACGGGTATAATCCAGAAATGAAACGTGCATCAAAGTTGGCTCGTCTTTATTTACCCAATGCATTTCGAACCTACAATGGTTCTTCTTCAGGGGTCTCTACAATAAATGAAAAGACACTCAGCTAGCTGTTCACTGTCAACCTTTAGCAAATACAATAAAATAAATGCTATAAAATACGTGAACTAACCCGATTTCTCACTTATACCCTTGCTACTCCCACCACCCTCAAAACCCGTCTCTCCAAATACCCAACAAAACTCCTTCCGGTTACGTCACCGACTTCCCCTTCCCTCATGCTTACTGCAAAACCCACCTCCTAATATTCAAAACCCTTACCCCTTCCTCAACCCTTCGATTTCCCTCGTGATCGTTGCCAGAATGTGCTACCCACAAAACAAATGCAACCAAGTGTCAAGCACCCAACATCCTAAGTTCAAACCCACCTTTCCTCGAACGATTCTCCCCATGAGCCTCTGGCCTATTTGCGATCTTAAAACCACTTCCCCGTTTTCCACTTTTAAAACGGAACAATTGTATACCTTATCAAGGCCTTAGCCATCAACCTAATCTCCTCGTCCTCCTCTCCCCATGAAATGGAAAATCGTTCATTCTCACTGCTTTAGAATCTGTTATTTTAAATAAAAAATCTCACCAATCACCCTCGATACTTATGACCCCGTGACCATATGCCTCCCAGCTGTGTGACTTAATTCAAATAATGTCAATTACTACTTCAACTCCCATAATGCACCTCCCGTAACTGTGCCGTGATTAAATCAAATATGAAACGAAAATAAGACGAACCCCATGTTTCCCCCATTCCTTGACCCATCCATTCCCAAATGTGATCTGCGCAAAATCATCAAAATATAAAATACAGAATATAAAGATGCTGCTTTGAAAACTAATCGGTTATACTAAATAATACATAAATGTCATTACGTAGTCAAAACAGGTATCAGTACAAAGTCCATAATTACAAGAATAGAAACACACAAAAGTTCTGTAACCAAAAATAATGAATAATGAAAAAACATGCAGAGATTAACTATCCGTAATCCAAACGACGGTTGCTCAAGTGTCATTTATGTTGTTATGACTTCATCGACTCCACTCCGAAAACACGCTGTCTCCATAGTGATACAACTCTCTTTGTCTTAACTTGCCAAAACATTCTTCATCCATAGGGTGCAAACTCCTTTGGGACGAAACATTGCAAAGCAGAAAACCATAATTTGAGAATGCACTCCTTCCCTTATTTAAGTTCATGAATCATATTTATGTCGTCACAGTGTTGCGTGCGATCAGATTGCTGCGATCCGTCCCCTTCACAGCTCATACTAAAAGTATACCTTAGGCCACTCTTCTCGTGTCCCATCTGTCGCACTGCGTAGTGGGTGAAAGTTTCCCCCATTTTTTTAAACTCCTTTGAACATTTTTCATCCATTTTCATCCTTAGAAACCAATGGTTATACTGAATCTTTTCAATCATCCACACTTATGAAATCACTCGGGAGACAGCGCCATTTCAACTTCTGTCTTTATTCTTAACCTTTTCAATTGACTACTGTGTGCCCATCCAGGCTTTTCACAGCAACAGGTATAATCCAGAAATGAAACGTGCATCAAAGTTGGCTCGTCTTTATTTACCCAATGCATTTCGAACCTACAATGGTTCTTCTTCAGGGGTCTCTACAATAAATGAAAAGACACTCAGCTAGCTGTTCACTGTCAACCTTTAGCAAATACTATAAAATAAATGCTATAAAATACGTGAACTAACCCGATTTCTCACTTATACCCTTGCTACTCCCACCACCCTCAAAACCCGTCTATCCAAATACCCAACAAAACTCCTTCCGGTTACGTCACCGACTTCCCCTTCCCTCATGCTTACTGCAAAACCCACCTCCTAATATTCAAAACCCTTACCCCTTCCTCAACCCTTCGATTTCCCTCGTGATCGTTGCTAGAATGTGCTACCCACAAAACAAATGCAACCAAGTGTCAAGCACCCAACATCCTAAGTTCAAACCCACCTTTCCTCTAACGATTCTCCCCATGAGCCTCTGGCCTATTTGCGATCTTAAAACCACTTCCCCGTTTTCCACTTTTAAAACGGAACAATTGTATACCTTATCAAGGCCTTAGCCATCAACCTAATCTCCTCGTCCTCCTCTCCCCATGAAATGGAAAATCGTTCATTCTCACTGCTTTAGAATCCGTTATTTTAAATAAAAAATCTCACCAATCACCCTCGATACTTATGACCCCGTGACCATATGCCTCCCAGCTGTGTAACATAATTCAAATAATGTCAATTACTACTTCAACTCCCATAATGCACCTCCCGTAACTGTGCCGTGATTAAATCAAATATGAAACGAAAATAAGACGAACCCCATGTTTCCCCCATTCCTCGACCCATCCATTCCCAAATGTGATCTGCGCAAAATCATCAAAATATAAAATACAGAATATAAAGATGCTGCTTTGAAAACTAATCGGTTATACTAAATCATACATAAATGTCATTACGTAGTCAAAACAGGTATCAGTACAAAGTCCATAATTACAAGAATAGAAACACACAAAAGTTCTGTAACCAAAAATAATGAATAATGAAAAAACATGCAGAGATTAACTATCCGTAATCCAAACGACGGTTGCTCAAGTGTCATTTATGCTGTTATGACTTCATCGACTCCACTCCGAAAACACGCTGTGTCCATAGTGATACAACTCTCTTTGTCTTAACTTGCCAAAACATTCTTCATCCATAGGGTGCAAACTCCTTTGGGACGAAACATTGCAAAGCAGAAAACCATAATTTGAGAATGCACTCCTTCCCTTATTTAAGTTCATGAATCATATTTATGTCGTCACAGTGTTGCGTGCGATCAGATTGCTGCGATCCGTCCCCTTCACAGCTCATACTAAAAGTATACCTTAGGCCACTCTTCTCGTGTCCCATCTGTCGCACTGCGTAGTGGGTGAAAGTTTCCCCCATTTTTTTAAACTCCTTTGAACATTTTTCATCCATTTTCATCCTTAGAAACCAATGGTTATACTGAATCTTTTCAATCATCCACACTTATGAAATCACTCGGGAGACAGCGCCATTTCAACTTCTGTCTTTATTCTTAACCTTTTCAATTGACTACTGTGTGCCCATCCAGGCTTTTCACAGCAACAGGTATAATCCAGAAATGAAACGTGCATCAAAGTTGGCTCGTCTTTATTTACCCAATGCATTTCGAACCTACAATGGTTCTTCTTCAGGGGTCTCTACAATAAATGAAAAGACACTCAGCTAGCTGTTCACTGTCAACCTTTAGCAAATACAATAAAATAAATGCTATAAAATACGTGAACTAACCCGATTTCTCACTTATACCCTTGCTACTCCCACCACCCTCAAAACCCGTCTATCCAAATACCCAACAAAACTCCTTCCGGTTACGTCACCGACTTCCCCTTCCCTCATGCTTACTGCAAAACCCACCTCCTAATATTCAAAACCCTTACCCCTTCCTCAACCCTTCGATTTCCCTCGTGATCGTTGCCAGAATGTGCTACCCACAAAACAAATGCAACCAAGTGTCAAGCACCCAACATCCTAAGTTCAAACCCACCTTTCCTCGAACGATTCTCCCCATGAGCCTCTGGCCTATTTGCGATCTTAAAACCACTTCCCGGTTTTCCACTTTTAAAACGGAACAATTGTATACCTTATCAAGGCCTTAGCCATCAACCTAATCTCCTCGTCCTCCTCTCCCCATGAAATGGAAAATCGTTCATTCTCACTGCTTTAGAATCTGTTATTTTAAATAAAAAATCTCACCAATCACCCTCGATACTTATGACCCCGTGACCATATGCCTCCCAGCTGTGTGACTTAATTCAAATAATGTCAATTACTACTTCAACTCCCATAATGCACCTCCCGTAACTGTGCCGTGATTAAATCAAATATGAAACGAAAATAAGACGAACCCCATGTTTCCCCCATTCCTTGACCCATCCATTCCCAAATGTGATCTGCGCAAAATCATCAAAATATAAAATACAGAATATAAAGATGCTGCTTTGAAAACTAATCGGTTATACTAAATAATACATAAATGTCATTACGTAGTCAAAACAGGTATCAGTACAAAGTCCATAATTACAAGAATAGAAACACACAAAAGTTCTGTAACCAAAAATAATGAATAATGAAAAAACATGCAGAGATTAACTATCCGTAATCCAAACGACGGTTGCTCAAGTGTCATTTATGTTGTTATGACTTCATCGACTCCACTCCGAAAACACGCTGTCTCCATAGTGATACAACTCTCTTTGTCTTAACTTGCCAAAACATTCTTCATCCATAGGGTGCAAACTCCTTTGGGACGAAACATTGCAAAGCAGAAAACCATAATTTGAGAATGCACTCCTTCCCTTATTTAAGTTCATGAATCATATTTATGTCGTCACAGTGTTGTGTGCGATCAGATTGCTGCGATCCGTCCCCTTCACAGCTCATACTAAAAGTATACCTTAGGCCACTCTTCTCGTGTCCCATCTGTCGCACTGCGTAGTGGGTGAAAGTTTCCCCCATTTTTTAAACTCCTTTGAACATTTTTCATCCATTTTCATCCTTAGAAACCAATGGTTATACTGAATCTTTTCAATCATCCACACTTATGAAATCACTCGGGAGACAGCGCCATTTCAACTTCTGTCTTTATTCTTAACCTTTTCAATTGACTACTGTGTGCCCATCCAGGCTTTTCACAGCAACAGGTATAATCCAGAAATGAAACGTGCATCAAAGTTGGCTCGTCTTTATTTACCCAATGCATTTCGACCCAAAATGGTTCTTCTTCAGGGGTCTCTACAATAAATGAAAAGACACTCAGCTAGCTGTTCACTGTCAACCTTTAGCAAATACAATAAAATAAATGCTATAAAATACGTGAACTAACCCGATTCCTCACTTATACCCTTGCTACTCCCACCACCCTCAAAACCCGTCTATCCAAATACCCAACAAAACTCCTTCCGGTTACGTCACCGACTTCCCCTTCCCTCATGCTTACTGCAAAACCCACCTCCTAATATTCAAAACCCTTACCCCTTCCTCAACCCTTCGATTTGCCTCGTGATCGTTGCTAGAATGTGCTACCCACAAAACAAATGCAACCAAGTGTCAAGCACCCAACATCCTAAGTTCAAACCCACCTTTCCTCTAACGATTCTCCCCATGAGCCTCTGGCCTAGTTGCGATCTTAAAACCACTTCCCCGTTTTCCACTTTTAAAACGGAACAATTGTATACCTTATCAAGGCCTTAGCCATCAACCTAATCTCCTCGTCCTCCTCTCCCCATGAAATGGATAATCGTTCATTCTCACTGCTTTAGAATCTGTTATTTTAAATAAAACATCTCACCAATCACCCTCGATACTTATGACCCCGTGACCATATGCCTCCCAGCTGTGTAACATAATTCAAATAATGTCAATTACTACTTCAACTCCCATAATGCACCTCCCGTAACTGTGCCGTGATTAAATCAAATATGAAACGAAAATAAGACGAACCCCATGTTTCCCCCATTCCTCGACCCATCCATTCCCAAATGTGATCTGCGCAAAATCATCAAAATATAAAATACAGAATATAAAGATGCTGCTTTGAAAACTAATCGGTTATACTAAATCATACATAAATGTCATTACGTAGTCAAAACAGGTATCAGTACAAAGTCCATAATTACAAGAATAGAAACACACAAAAGTTCTGTAACCAAAAATAATGAATAATGAAAAAACATGCAGAGATTAACTATCCGTAATCCAAACGACGGTTGATCAAGTGTCATTTATGCTGTTATGACTTCATCGACTCCACTCCGAAAACACGCTGTGTCCATAGTGATACAACTCTCTTTGTCTTAACTTGCCAAAACATTCTTCATCCATAGGGTGCAAACTCCTTTGGGACGAAACATTGCAAAGCAGAAAACCATAATTTGAGAATGCACTCCTTCCCTTATTTAAGTTCATGAATCATATTTATGTCGTCACAGTGTTGTGTGCGATTAGATTGCTGCGATCCGTCCCCTTCACAGCTCATACTAAAAGTATACCTTAGGCCACTCTTCTCGTGTCCCATCTGTCGCACTGCGTAGTGGGTGAAAATTTCCCCCATTTTTTTAAACTCCTTTGAACATTTTTCATCCATTTTCATCCTTAGAAACCAATGGTTATACTGAATCTTTTCAATCATCCACACTTATGTAATCACTCGGGAGACAGCGCCATTTCAACTTCTGTCTTTATTCTTAACCTTTTCAATTGACTACTGTGTGCCCATCCAGGCTTTTCACAGCAACAGGTATAATCCAGAAATGAAACGTGCATCAAAGTTGGCTCGTCTTTATTTACCCAATGCATTTCGAACCTACAATGGTTCTTCTTCAGGGGTCTCTACAATAAATGAAAAGACACTCAGCTAGCTGTTCACTGTCAACCTTTAGCAAATACTATAAAATAAATGCTATAAAATACGTGAACTAACCCGATTTCTCACTTATACCCTTGCTACTCCCACCACCCTCAAAACCCGTTTATCCAAATACCCAACAAAACTCCTTCCGGTTACGTCACCGACTTCCCCTTCCCTCATGCTTACTGCAAAACCCACCTCCTAATATTCAAAACCCTTACCCCTTCCTCAACCCTTCGATTTCCCTCGTGATCGTTGCTAGAATGTGCTACCCACAAAACAAATGCAACCAAGTGTCAAGCACCCAACATCCTAAGTTCAAACCCACCTTTCCTCTAACGATTCTCCCCATGAGCCTCTGGCCTATTTGCGATCTTAAAACCACTTCCCCGTTTTCCACTTTTAAAACGGAACAATTGTATACCTTAACAAGGCCTTAGCCATCAACCTAATCTCCTCGTCCTCCTCTCCCCATGAAATGGAAAATCGTTCATTCTCACTGCTTTAGAATCTGTTATTTTAAATAAAAAATCTCACCAGTCACCCTCGATACTTATGACCCCGTGACCATATGCCTCCCAGCTGTGTAACATAATTCAAATAATGTCAATTACTACTTCAACTCCCATAATGCACCTCCCGTAACTGTGCCGTGATTAAATCAAATATGAAACGAAAATAATACGAACCCCATGTTTCCCCCATTCCTCGACCCATCCATTCCCAAATGTGATCTGCGCAAAATCATCAAAATATAAAATACAGAATATAAAGATGCTGCTTTGAAAACTAATCGGTTATACTAAATAATACATAAATGTCATTACGTAGTCAAAACAGGTATCAGTACAAAGTCCATAATTACAAGAATAGAAACACACAAAAGTTCTGTAACCAAAAATAATGAATAATGAAAAAACATGCAGAGATTAACTATCCGTAATCCAAACGACGGTTGCTCAAGTGTCATTTATGCTGTTATGACTTCATCGACTCCACTCCGAAAACACGCTGTGCCCATAGTGATACAACTCTCTTTGTCTTAACTTGCCAAAACATTCTTCATCCATAGGGTGCAAACTCCTTTGGGACGAAACATTGCAAAGCAGAAAAACATAATTTGAGAATGCACTCCTTCCCTTATTTTAGTTCATGAATCATATTTATGTCGTCACAGTGTTGTGTGCGATCAGATTGCTGCGATCCGTCCCCTTCACAGCTCATACTAAAAGTATACCTTAGGCCACTCTTCTCGTGTCCCATCTGTCGCACTGCGTAGTGGGTGAAAATTTCCCCCATTTTTTTAAACTCCTTTGAACATTTTTCATCCATTTTCATCCTTAGAAACCAATGGTTATACTGAATCTTTTCAATCATCCACACTTATGAAATCACTCGGGAGACAGCGCCATTTCAACTTCTGTCTTTATTCTTAACCTTTTCAATTGACTACTGTGTGCCCATCCAGGCTTTTCACAGCAACAGGTATAATCCAGAAATGAAACGTGCAAAAGACACTCAGCTAGCTTTTCACTGTCAACCTTTAGCAAATTCAATAAAATAAATGCTATAAAATACGTGAACTAAGCCGATTTCTCACTTATACCCTTGCTACTCCCACCACCCTCAAAACCCGTCTATCCAAATACCCAACAAAACTCCTTCCGGTTACGTCACCGACTTCCCCTTCCCTCATGCTTACTGCAAAACCCACTTCCTAATATTCAAAACCCTTACCCCTTCCTCAACCCTTCGATTTCCCTCGTGATCGTTGCTAGAATGTGCTACCCACAAAACAAATGCAACCAAGTGTCAAGCACCCAACATCCTAAGTTCAAACCCACCTTTCCTCTAACGATTCTCCCCATGAGCCTCTGGCCTATTTGCGATCTTAAAACCACTTCCCCGTTTTCCACTTTTAAAACGGAACAATTGTATACCTTATCAAGGCCTTAGCCATCAACCTAGTCTCCTCGTCCTCCTCTCCCCATGAAATGGAAAATCGTTCATTCTCACTGCTTTAGAATCCGTTATTTTAAATAAAAAATCTCACCAATCACCCTCGATACTTATGACCCCGTGACCATATGCCTCCCAGCTGTGTAACATAATTCAAATAATGTCAATTACTACTTCAACTCCCATAATGCACCTCCCGTAACTGTGCCGTGATTAAATCAAATATGAAACGAAAATAAGACGAACCCCATGTTTCCCCCATTCCTCGACCCATCCATTCCCAAATGTGATCTGCGCAAAATCATCAAAATATAAAATACAGAATATAAAGATGCTGCTTTGAAAACTAATCGGTTATACTAAATCATACATAAATGTCATTACGTAGTCAAAACAGGTATCAGTACAAAGTCCATAATTACAAGAATAGAAACACACAAAAGTTCTGTAACCAAAAATAATGAATAATGAAAAAACATGCAGAGATTAACTATCCGTAATCCAAACGACGGTTGATCAAGTGTCATTTATGCTGTTATGACTTCATCGACTCCACTCCGAAAACACGCTGTGTCCATAGTGATACAACTCTCTTTGTCTTAACTTGCCAAAACATTCTTCATCCATAGGGTGCAAACTCCTTTGGGACGAAACATTGCAAAGCAGAAAACCATAATTTGAGAATGCACTCCTTCCCTTATTTAAGTTCATGAATCATATTTATGTCGTCACAGTGTTGTGTGCGATTAGATTGCTGCGATCCGTCCCCTTCACAGCTCATACTAAAAGTATACCTTAGGCCACTCTTCTCGTGTCCCATCTGTCGCACTGCGTAGTGGGTGAAAATTTCCCCATTTTTTTAAACTCCTTTGAACATTTTTCATCCATTTTCATCCTTAGAAACCAATGGTTATACTGAATCTTTTCAATCATCCACACTTATGTAATCACTCGGGAGACAGCGCCATTTCAACTTCTGTCTTTATTCTTAACCTTTTCAATTGACTACTGTGTGCCCATCCAGGCTTTTCACAGCAACAGGTATAATCCAGAAATGAAACGTGCATCAAAGTTGGCTCGTCTTTATTTACCCAATGCATTTCGAACCTACAATGGTTCTTCTTCAGGGGTCTCTACAATAAATGAAAAGACACTCAGCTAGCTGTTCACTGTCAACCTTTAGCAAATACTATAAAATAAATGCTATAAAATACGTGAACTAACCCGATTTCTCACTTATACCCTTGCTACTCCCACCACCCTCAAAACCCGTCTATCCAAATACCCAACAAAACTCCTTCCGGTTACGTCACCGACTTCCCCTTCCCTCATGCTTACTGCAAAACCCACCTCCTAATATTCAAAACCCTTACCCCTACCTCAACCCTTCGATTTCCCTCGTGATCGTTGCTAGAATGTGCTACCCACAAAACAAATGCAACCAAGTGTCAAGCACCCAACATCCTAAGTTCAAACCCACCTTTCCTCTAACGATTCTCCCCATGAGCCTCTGGCCTATTTGCGATCTTAAAACCACTTCCCCGTTTTCCACTTTTAAAACAGAACAATTGTATACCTTAACAAGGCCTTAGCCATCAACCTAATCTCCTCGTCCTCCTCTCCCCATGAAATGGAAAATCGTTCATTCTCACTGCTTTAGAATCTGTTATTTTAAATAAAAAATCTCACCAATCACCCTCGATACTTATGACCCCGTGACCATATGCCTCCCAGCTGTGTAACATAATTCAAATAATGTCAATTACTACTTCAACTCCCATAATGCACCTCCCGTAACTGTGCCGTGATTAAATCAAATATGAAACGAAAATAATACGAACCCCATGTTTCCCCCATTCCTCGACCCATCCATTCCCAAATGTGATCTGCGCAAAATCATCAAAATATAAAATACAGAATATAAAGATGCTGCTTTGAAAACTAATCGGTTATACTAAATAATACATAAATGTCATTACGTAGTCAAAACAGGTATCAGTACAAAGTCCATAATTACAAGAATAGAAACACACAAAAGTTCTGTAACCAAAAATAATGAATAATGAAAAAACATGCAGAGATTAACTATCCGTAATCCAAACGACGGTTGCTCAAGTGTCATTTATGCTGTTATGACTTCATCGACTCCACTCCGAAAACACGCTGTGCCCATAGTGATACAACTCTCTTTGTTTTAACTTGCCAAAACATTCTTCATCCATAGGGTGCAAACTCCTTTGGGACGAAACATTGCAAAGCAGAAAAACATAATTTGAGAATGCACTCCTTCCCTTATTTTAGTTCATGAATCATATTTATGTCGTCACGGTGTTGTGTGCGATCAGATTGCTGCGATCCGTCCCCTTCACAGCTCATACTAAAAGTATACCTTAGGCCACTCTTCTCGTGTCCCATCTGTCGCACTGCGTAGTGGGTGAAAATTTCCCCCATTTTTTTAAACTCCTTTGAACATTTTTCATCCATTTTCATCCTTAGAAACCAATGGTTATACTGAATCTTTTCAATCATCCACACTTATGTAATCACTCGGGAGACAGCGCCATTTCAACTTCTGTCTTTATTCTTAACCTTTTCAATTGACTACTGTGTGCCCATCCAGGCTTTTCACAGCAACAGGTATAATCCAGAAATGAAACGTGCAAAAGACACTCAGCTAGCTTTTCACTGTCAACCTTTAGCAAATTCAATAAAATAAATGCTATAAAATACGTGAACTAAGCCAATTTCTCACTTATACCCTTGCTACTCCCACCACCCTCAAAACCCGTCTATCCAAATACCCAACAAAACTCCTTCCGGTTACGTCACAGACTTCCCCTTCCCTCATGCTTACTGCAAAACCCACTTCCTAATATTCAAAACCCTTACCCCTTCCTCAACCCTTCGATTTCCCTCGTGATCGTTGCTAGAATGTGCTACCCACAAAACAAATGCAACCAAGTGTCAAGCACCCAACATCCTAAGTTCAAACCAACCTTTCCTCTAACGATTCTCCCCATGAGCCTCTGGCCTATTTGCGATCTTAAAACCACTTCCCCGTTTTCCACTTTTAAAACGGAACAATTGTATACCTTATCAAGGCCTTAGCCATCAACCTAGTCTCCTCGTCCTCCTCTCCCCATGAAATGGAAAATCGTTCATTCTCACTGCTTTAGAATCCGTTATTTTAAATAAAAAATCTCACCAATCACCCTCGATACTTATGACCCCGTGACCATATGCCTCCCAGCTGTGTAACATAATTCAAATAATGTCAATTACTACTTCAACTCCCATAATGCACCTCCCGTAACTGTGCCGTGATTAAATCAAATATGAAACGAAAATAAGACGAACCCCATGTTTCCCCATTCCTCGACCCATCCATTCCCAAATGTGATCTGCGCAAAATCATCAAAATATAAAATACAGAATATAAAGATGCTGCTTTGAAAACTAATCGGTTATACTAAATCATACATAAATGTCATTACGTAGTCAAAACAGGTATCAGTACAAAGTCCATAATTACAAGAATAGAAACACACAAAAGTTCTGTAACCAAAAATAATGAATAATGAAAAAACATGCAGAGATTAACTATCCGTAATCCAAACGACGGTTGCTCAAGTGTCATTTATGTTGTTATGACTTCATCGACTCCACTCCGAAAACACGCTGTCTCCATAGTGATACAACTCTCTTTGTCTTAACTTGCCAAAACATTCTTCATCCATAGGGTGCAAACTCCTTTGGGACGAAACATTGCAAAGCAGAAAACCATAATTTGAGAATGCACTCCTTCCCTTATTTTAGTTCATGAATCATATTTATGTCGTCACAGTGTTGCGTGCGATCAGATTGCTGCGATCCGTCCCCTTCACAGCTCATACTAAAAGTATACCTTAGGCCACTCTTCTCGTGTCCCATCTGTCGCACTGCGTAGTGGGTGAAAATTTCCCCCATTTTTTTAAACTCCTTTGAACATTTTTCATCCATTTTCATCCTTAGAAACCAATGGTTATACTGAATCTTTTCAATCATCCACACTTATGAAATCACTCGGGAGACAGCGCCATTTCAACTTCTGTCTTTATTCTTAACCTTTTCAATTGACTACTGTGTGCCCATCCAGGCTTTTCACAGCAACGGGTATAATCCAGAAATGAAACGTGCATCAAAGTTGGCTCGTCTTTATTTACCCAATGCATTTCGAACCTACAATGGTTCTTCTTCAGGGGTCTCTACAATAAATGAAAAGACACTCAGCTAGCTGTTCACTGTCAACCTTTAGCAAATATTATAAAATAAATGCTATAAAATACATGAACTAACCCGATTTCTCACTTATACCCTTCAGAAAGTTAGCATTTTTCTGTCCAAACAAAATGTGCCTTTCTGCCGGTCTCCTGGGTCACATGACTGTGAATGATTCTGTTGTTGTGGGTTGTGTATTGCTTTAAGACAATGAGAAAAAATAAACCAAGATGTGTGAGGGAGAGACCCTTCTGGACAGGATGGCTGGGGATGAACTGTCCCCTGCCCTGATTACCTTTCAAATGGCCCTGCCTGCAGGACACACAGAGGAACCTTACACTAGGCGTCCCCTGCCTTTTGTCACCCTAAACAGTTTGGAGCCAGGACCATGAAAAGGAGAAGAACTGACCTGAACCAGTTTTGGGGGTAGGTCATGGAATTCACTCACACAAAGGCTGGCACCACGTATAAAAATGCGATCTTCTGAGCCATTCGTCAAAACACTCCTAGACCTGTGGAAGACTCAGAAGGCGGACTACCCTGCTGCCAGAAGGACTGCCTTGTTTGAGGGACTTTCTTGCTGCTTGAAGAAGTAAGATTGGATGTGCTTGCCTTGATCCCAGGCTACCCAGAGTGACTCCGGGCCAGTTGGCTGACCTACTGTGTGAGCTACTGGAACACAAGCTTCCAGAGACCTCTCTCCAACTGCCCAGCTGACCAACACCAACTGGACCTGCCTGGTCCTACCTGAGGCCTGCTGTTGGCCGCTCTGGAGTGAGTCCTGATCCCCAAGATGTGCCCCCAGGTCCATCATGGACCATTGTCTGACATCAGTGAGAGCTCCTTCTGAAGTAAAAGGTGAAAATCCTAAAGTTTGAGCTCTTCGGATCATGAACGGGCTCATTCGCACCAAAACTCAGCTGTCGCGATGACCGCCAATACAAAGCTCTGGTGGGACCTGCTCTTTGCGCCGACAGGAACCATCTGCAATGATCAACCAACTTGAAGCTCCAGCGATTAATGCCTCTTTGTGCTACATGAACGACTGTCTGTGGCGCTCGACCTGCTCCCTTCGTGCCGAAAGCCTCCTCTTCGTGGCTTCCTCCAACACTAACGAAACTCTTTGCACTGGTCTTGAGAAGGTAACTCTTCAGTGGGACTAAACTGGCCCCTGTATGCGACCCATACTTCATTGCAGTCAGCGTGAGCTTGTGTCTTCCCCCAGGTCTAGCATGACCAGATAACTGTGAGTGGCGCTTTATGCTTCTTGGCACTATTTTCACTAAAAACTTTGAAATTCAAAATCTCTGGTTCACATGATTGGATTTTTATCATTCTGGTATCTTTTATTTATTAAATCAATCAATCAGTGGTCTTATACAGCGTGACTACTCACCTGTGAGGGTCTCAAGGTGCTCAGTGGGGGGGGGGGGGTGGTCTGCAGTTCAGTCGAAGAGTCATGTCTTGAGGTCCTTCCTGAATTGCAGCAGCGATGGTGATTGCCTGAGGTCCAGAGGCAGGGAGTTCCAGGTCTTCGCAGCGAGGTAGGAGAAGGATCTTCCCCCAGCCGTGGTCTTGCAGATCCGTGGGATGGTGACCAGGGCTCTATAATGTACTCTATTTTTCTGAATGGGTTTGGGATTTTTCTTGTGTTGTGTTTTCTCTTTATTCCTGTTTGTGCAATGCATAAATACTTTACACATTGACTCTAAGTTTAGCCTGACGGCTTTGTGCAGAGCTACCAGAGGGTTCATTACTGGTTAATTTCGTGGCTTTTGTGGTTCACCCTGACAAGGATTGAAGTTGTTGCTTCAGTGGTGCTTCCACCCCTCTCAACCAATAACCCAATTTCTTACACTCTACTCTTTGGCTGCCATCCTTCAACTCATGGTACAATTAAGATCTGGTCCTATTCAGAAAGTGAACCACGCACAGGTCAACAGTTTAGAAGCAGGCTTTACCCATAAGCCTTTTCGAACCCTATGTTAGGCACATTTATTTATTGTTTGTCAAAGTTTTGATGCACAGCAGACTTTCTTCAGAACACCAATTCAGCCATTTTAGCTTTGTGTACAGTGATTGAAAGTTCCCACTGGGCTGAACTTTACCCAGCTGTAAACAAAGCTCGCAGACCTTTAAAGTGTATCACTGATAGATTTATTTACGAAGGTTTTAAAGTGCATCACATTAAATGACCGATCAGAGAACTGCACTCTTAATTAACTCGTGTACAGACAATCACAGAGGAATTCTAAAGATCCTCATTTAGCCTTCGGTGGGGCAGCTGCCATAAACCTGGCGCAAACAAGGTGCGGCTTCGGCCACCCAGCTGTGGGGAGTCTGCTGCATTTAGACCATGTCAATATGTCAGCATCTTTCCCACCCTACCCCCTCCCCACAGTAGCTCTAGCATCCAAAGCAGGAGTAGCTTATCTCCCTCCACCTCAATATCTTCCATCTCCCTTATGCAAGCAAAGGCCAAGTTGGTACCAATGGTCATCAGGAGCCCTGGATGCAATTCTGCACAGCCCAGTAGGGCACATGTATTTGTGTACAACTTCCAAACTGGACGCCTTCTGTTTCCACTGCCATGCATCTCTGCCAGGACAATAGTGGGTGGGGTGGAAGTTTTGGAACATTTGAGGCTAAGCCAACCTATTAGTCAGCTGATTTAGATTACACAGCACATTATTTATTCCATCATGGACACAGAGAAAAAAATACTCCGTCGCCTTGACGGTGCAAACATACTCCGGATTTAGAGATCTTCACTGCCCCAACAGACATCTATTACATTGGCAGGAACTATCATCACAGCGGTTCCTGTCAGTGGATTGAAAGTGTGCCGTGCAGCTCCTTCAACATGATGGTGCTGTACGGCAGACTTTTAATATCTTTTTATTGAGATTTTTAAAAACAAAATCCAAAAGCAGGATTTTCTTTTTTAAAAATAAAAAAGCAGTGACACCCTCATCATGGGAGTTTTTTCCCATGGCATGGGGGTTATTAAAATGTTTTCACTTTCACTTACCATCACATAATGGATGGCAGTGTCTGAAAGTAAAAACCGGCCAATTGTCATCCCACTGTAAATAGAGCGGGTGGCTAAATGGTCAAACCTCTGATTGCCCTGACTCCGCGCCGGGCCCTCAAAGGAGTAGTGTCAACAGCTGAGATGCAGTAGTGTCCGTTGCTGACATACTTAAGTTCCACCCGACTCTAAATGATGCGGGCTGAATTTAAGTTTGACGAAGAGGGTAGTCTGTCGCCGTTGTGATGAAGTACCTTCACCCCAAACCCTAAATGAGGCCCTATCCTTTATTGACAACTACACCATGGTTAAAGGTTTCTCAAGGATTACCAAATAAATCTTTCATAGAGCTCTACACAAAATTGAGCAGGAGAATCAAAAAACATATCTGAGCTTTACCGATTGAAACATTTCATATGCTGACAACTTTGAATGCGCAGACATAATATTGCTGCTGTTTCTGCTATAAAGTGCTCCACCTTTCACACTTGTCCTGCTTACCTGTGGCTAACACATGCTATTGTGGTAGTGAGAGATCTGTAATCACATGTTTTCATCTTATGCCCATTAGGACAGGTATTCTGTTTAAAAAAACATATAGGCAAAATGGTTTGTGTGGATTGTCAATGAGTCGCACACCCAATTGAGAATTCTGTTTTCATTTGGGTGTAACTTTGCCAATGTTCATTTGTGCCTTTCCAATGTCCTTCCCCTAACTCTTCAGCCCAATGGCACATGTCCTCACTAGCTGTCAGCATGCTGATTCTCGCGTCTCATAGTGCAGCACAAACAGCTTCTCGTCATACAACGCCAACAGTACTGGATTTGTCAATGCTGTTTGTGAGAAAGTGGATTATTAGTGCTTAATTCAAGCCGGTGGTTTCCGGTGCTCAGCACCGTCACTTAATTATCAACACCGGTGCTTTTCATGAGCACCAGTTAAGGATCAATTCATTTACGGGGAGATTAAGTGATTTTCCCCGGAATCACAGGATGTTGAGCCGATGCTGAGACTTGAACCTGGTTCCCCAGCTCCGAAGTTGGCAGCTCTGGCCGTTACGCTAGACCCCTCTCCCCACTTTCATGGTTGGTAGTTGGTTCTGTTTTGGGCGGCGCTAACAGGGGTAATGGGCTGGTGCAAGCTGCCTCCTGACGAGAGCCCTGGCACTTATTTGTTTTTACAAATTAACCACTGGCGGGTAGTAGTCCAACTCAAGCAATATGGGGCCAGATGCACAAAGGTTTTAAATAGTGATATCGAAATTGTGCGTTATACCGAATCACAATTTGGAGATTGCTATTCTTAACGTATCAAAGTGACTATTCCTCAAATCGACATGACTCATATTTGCAATTTTATCGATTTCCTGTTATTGAATCGGTAGATAGTGAATCCGTACTTAAGAATCGCAAAATGTGAAAGTCGCATTTGGGAGCAGCTTGATAACCTCACATTGAATTAAATGCACTCTCATCACAGAGGAAAGGAGGGTTGGATTGCAGAGCTTACTTGGAAGCTATGTTTGGGCTGCAAATATCCGATGATCAAGGGTGTCCAGTGAAGAATCTGAAAAGGATTTTGGTGGCAGGAAGAGAAAATTAAAATTCAGTGAAAAGGAGCTGGAGATGCTGACTGTCTCGCAATAAAGAGTGTGTCTCGCAATGAAGAGCTATTTAAATATGGAAGGCCACAGCGGAGAACATTAATTCAATAGGAGTGACACAGCGCACTGTCCCTGAAATTTGCAAATGATGGTATGATTTGCAGTAAAGGACTAAGAAGGTCACAAATCGTCTTGCAGAGGCACGTGGTAGAGGAGGAAGAACCTCACAAAAGCCAACACTAACTTCTATGGAAACTCTCAAGGATTCTACTCTTCAGCCGGAGAGCGTTGTTGGTTTATCCACGATCGATCCATCCAAACCACCAACCACTTCTCAAGGTTAGGTTTTTTATTACTTTGCAATGTACTATCATGAGTTTCTCAAAAACCAAATCCATTAAAATTATTATTTTTTCACTCTGATGCATTATGGGAGTTGTAGTGCATACATTACAGTATAGTATTTCCTGAGACTTCTCCCTCTAACTTACATTTCCATTGCAACCATTAGCAAAATGAATAGCCAATAATTGGAGATAAATTTACTTCACATATTGAAAGTAAAAAAGATAACATTTCAAATTCTCAAAGTAATATCTCTCTACAGATGTAGCAACCCAGAGACAGCACAAAAGTGAGCAAGAGGCCTCTCAAGTAAGTCCCTGTGACATGGAGAAAGCCACAGAATTACCAGAATTACCATACAGAAGTCCCACCCAGAAGCAGAGCTGCAGTTTCTCCTCTTACAGATTTGAACAATGTGTCTAAGGACCTACAACAGCCAGGGAAACATCACAAACAATTTTGAGGTGCTGAAGATTTGTGCGGCATTGGCGCTCTGCTACAACAAGAAATTAAGAACTCCTGACACCTGATGATGTTTCTAAAACCTCACACTTTTTTGTGGCTTAGGGGCCTCATACTCTCTGTGCAGTGCATGTAAAATAAAAAATATTAAAATTGTCATAAGACAGTTAATGATAATAATAATCACACTTATTAGACGGGCAAAAGAAATTAAGAGAGACTGTAGAGGAGGGGCAAAGGATCATTTGCCAGAATTTTGAGAAGCTTACATAGTCTGTAAATACATTAGTCACCACCTCGCAGCAAGATCACATTAGAGGCGCAGACATCACTAACATATGTTGCATTTAGATACTTTTAGCAGGTCAGTTCACCATTTGGCACAGGCTACTCCTACATTATCACAGAAAACTGTCAATATTCAAACAGAGACGAGACACTGTTGTAGGCAGTAGCGGCCCGTGGTGGGAGTGCTGCCGGGCGGTGACGCAGGGCGGGGGTGGGGCTGGGTGGGGGTAGTAAACTACAGAATACGGCCGCACAGAGGTAAGTAAACAAAAAAAAAAAAATTTGAATTTCGTTGCGCGAACTGCATCATTTGGCGATGCAGCGCGCGCAACGAAATTCGTTTTATTTATATTTTTGTTTACTTACCTCTGTGTGGCCGTATTCCGTAGTTTACTACCCCCCACCCTGCTCCTCCCCCGCCCCGCGTCACCGCCCGGCAGCACTCCCACCACGGGCCGCTATTGGTTGTAGGGATGCGGCACATTACCTAGTTCAAGTTACAACAGCATTAGAACAAATGCAAACCGCCAATACTTCTTTACCTGCTGATATTGGGGAAAGTGAAGAGGTTACTACTCGACCTCTCAGCAGCCTTCAACACCGTTTCCCACAGCACCCTCATCACAAGACTCCACAACTCCGGAACACATGGTCCTGCCCTGAGCTGGCTGGCCTCCTTCCTCCCAGACCGGACCCAGCGAATCAGGCTCCCGTCCTACACCACCGAACCCAAGAACCTCATCTTTGGAGTCCCTCAAGGATCATGACTGAGCCCTACCCTCTTCAACGTCTACATGGCACTACTCGCCCACGGAATCAATATTGTATCCTATGCAGATGACACCCAGCTCATCCTCTCCCTCTCAGACAACAACCACACCACCAGGACCAACTTAAACACCTGCATGTCTAACGAAGCTAACTGGATGTAACCGAACTGCCTAAAGCTCAACACAGATAGAACTGAAGTCCTGGTCTTTGACTACAAGAGCTCTCCATGGGACTCCTCCTGAAGGCCAACAGACCTGGGGCCCACGCCCACTTTCACCGACAACACCAAAAACCTCAGTATCATCATGGACGACAGACTTGCAATGACCAAACAAGTGAATGCTGTCACCTCCTCCTGCTACTTCATCCTATGCATGCTCCACAAAATATTCCACTGGCTCCCCACCAACATCAGATGCACAGTCACTCAGACCCTCATCACAAGCAGACTGGACTATGGCAATGCACTCTACGGCGGCATCACGATTCAACTCTTACAAAGACTCAAGACCACCCAAAACACCGCTGCCAGAATTATCCTAAACCTTCCCCGCGATGCATGCATCATGCCCCACCTCAGAGAAATACACTAGCTACCAATCCAGAAGCAATGCTGATTCAAACTGCTCACCCACGCATGCAAAGCTCTCCACAACATCGGACCTGCCTGCCTCAAACACTGCCTATTATTTCCACCAACTCATCAGGCAACTGCGCTCAGCCTCACTCCTCCTCATACAAATACCCCGTATCCACATGAGCAAGTCATGAGAACGCTACTTCTCCTACATCGCCGCCAAATCCTGGAACGACCTGCCACACCACATCAGGACCTCCCCATTCCTTCTCGAATTCCACGAGAAACTGAAGTCCTGGCTATTCATCTAGGAGCCTGATCAGCCTACTCACCTACTCCAGCGCCTGGGTACACCTTGGGTAATAAGCACGCTCTACAAATCTTCATAACATAACATTTGAAGACTTAGTTGTCTATCTGTGGCAGATTGAAGTAATATTAGATGCACACGCCGAGAAGCATTTAGCACTGATGTGTCAGGTTCTCCACAAGCTCCTATTGCTGAGACAACTAATGCGAGTAGAGGCAGAAGAAAGCACTAATATTATGTTGGTTTAGTACTACTGTTTTTTATTTGTTTTGTTAAAGTAACCTAAAGCAAATATGTTGTTATACTTTGACAGATTTACTTCTTGATGAGAAAAATATATATATATTGTTAAACCTCAGTAAAAAGGTATATTTTTGGGCCTGGCATAACAAAAATGTTGTCTTGAGTTTGATTTGCATACTTTGCTATTACCTTAAAAGTAATGTGATGTTATATCTGCTCGATATGCTCTGCCATCACCAGCACAAGAGGCATCTTGTGATATTTTGGGAAGTGATATTTCATTATCTATATCAGAGTCTGAGTCAATTTCTACATTGGGGAGGCCCCTCCTTTGTGCAGTGCTATGCAGTATGTTGCAATTCATTTGCAGCAGATGTCTGGCTGGTACTGGAGAACTCCATCACTTTTACGCAGACACCTGAATCGTCCTTTGAGGAGGCCGATGATGCGATCTATTACTGAGCATTTGCTCTTGTGAGCTCGGTTCCATCTCTGCTCACTTCTGGTGTTAGGGTATAAATATGGTGTCAAGATCCAAGGGTGTAATGCATAAGCACCGTCCCCTACAAACTAAAAAAAAATTGCATTATCCCTATCAGCTCCTTGAGTTCTCCGATGCCTCTGTGAGTGAGAGGAAGCCAAATTCTGAAGCTCCTCATTTTATTTTGAAATGCCCTATTGTTTCTAAAATGTCCTTGAAATAGAGTGGAGCTTGTAGGAGTGGCCTTCACAGTGCCACAGCTTGTGGCTGGCCGTTTGAGGCTGGGTGACGGGACTGGAAGTCGCCAACCCCATCAATTTGCTCAAGTGATTGTAACCCTACGCCTGCCCAGACAGCCAGAACTCAAGATACTTGCAAGACATTATATTATCTCATCCTTCAGCCTTCTTAACCACCCTATCAAGTGAGTTCAAGGAAGATATGGGTTGTTAGAGGAGCATCTCTTTGCAGTTTTTTGGACACCCCTTTGAGAACTAAGCTCTTGGGGGACAGGGGAAACTGAAAACGTCATTGTGAAACTCTTTCTTTGGGGTGCAGGAGCCAGCAAGTCTTACACTTCACTCTCTAGAAAACAGCTGTTTTTTTCTATTTTCAGTTTGTGTTGTACTCCCTGAGAACACATAAGGTCAGAAAAAAGTGATTGCCAACAGAAGTATAAACGAGCCCACGCTTGGCAAGTAACCACTTCAATGCTTCAGCAATGACTTCTAAAATCTCAGTTGTCGGGTCTCAACCTTGACAGTAAACACCGGACAGCAGCTGCTTCATTTCAATAGCAATCAGTGTAGGAAAATTTCTTTTGCATGATCACTCCCATTTTTTGTAACTGATACTGCTGGTGTTTGGACTGTGAGCACTGGGACTCTGCTAACCAGGCTCCGAACTCTAAAACAAGTTGAAATTGGTTATACTGTAATTTGGCATACCCAGGGCCTGTAAGTTGTGTCACTGGTGAGCTCAATCACCTATTGTGAAATCACTAAAGTAAAAATGTGAAACATGACTCCAGGGCTACAGCTGTAGGCTGGCTTTGGTAGTTTTAAAACTGCAATTGGACCAGTCAAAAAAAAACATTTTGACAGGTCAAAACCTTCCTTTTAAATATTAATAATTCACCCCTGTGTAGGCAATATAAACCCTATGGCAGGGTGCAAATTATTTAAAAGTAAGAAATGTAGAAATGCAATGTTACACATGTCCTTTCAGTGAAAATGCCCCAAAAGCTATGTTCACTGAAGCAAGGCTAGATGTTTCATAGGAAAGGACTGGATTACATTGTTGTATTTAATAATGCTATTTCGGCTGGGAGACAGCTAGAAATATGATTCAATGACTCTTTAATAGTTATTTCATATCCAATTTAATGGTAAAATAGAATTTGTAATACCTGTTAAGGAAAAGGTACTTTTAGAAAGTTACCTTTTCCATGCCAAAAGCCTTTGCTTGAGTTCCAGGTGTCATTCAGGAGCGAAATAGCACCCATGATAGGGTGTGAACTTGCTCCCAAGGTTGAGACAAAGGCCTTGGGTGTGAGGAGTTGTTGTTCCCTTGACAGGATGGTCCTTGAACTGGGCCATGGAACTTAATTAACTTCAAAGAGGCCTTTGCTGTCACAGGCAGATGTAGTTAACACCTGGGCCATCTCCTTCCCTTGTCCATCTAGTCAGGCAGTTAACAATCCCAGTGGGAGAGAAGCTACCACTCGAACTGGTTTAGAGTGACCAGTGAGGAGGAGATTGCTCATTATCATGACCATTCCTCTGGGTGGGTGCACGGCTCTGAGCAGAGGAAGAAGGGTTCTTCCATGTTGGATGTAGGTAGAGAGGTGCAGTGTGGGATTGTTTACTATAAGGCTATATATATATATATATATATTTACTATATATGTTGCTGCTTTCCCCAGGTGGGCACTGGAGTACAAACTTTAAAATAATGTCCTACACCTGCCGGCACCCAGTATGAGTGCTGGCTGTGGAGCCAGCAGGGGCTATGAGGGTCTTGGTGCTCCTGACGTACCCCCAAAGTTATTACAAAGTGTGGGAATCCATGACCCCAAGAGAGCTTACCATAATGTTTTGAAGCACTGGAGCTGTATGCTCTTCAGCTGTGCTCCAGGGACCAATTGTGATTGGTTCTATTACAGCACTTTATGGCCTGAAAATGTGGACTGAAGATATATATATGTATATGGCGATTGCCACTGGGTAGTTATAGTTAGGTCAGCCATTCCATTTTCTGTTGCTAATAACTTTAGAACCACTTGAAGAATCCTCACAAAACTGTTTTAAAAGTGCTCTTTTTTGCTTAGTTTGTGCATTGAACGTTTCAGGATGATCTGTCAAACGGGGGCCGAGAAAAAAGGGGGGTCCTAAAACGCAAAATCTCCATTTATTTTCCATAGACTTCTTTAAGATGCGCTGATGTAAAAATGGCTGAACGGAATGACACCAAGTTTGTCAGGACGCTAGATCTTGGTCCGTAGATTATGCTTTTTGTGATTTGACCCATGGAGCTTTTTGGCTCTTGGACCAATTCGCTCCCGGGGGAGTCAGACTCCCGCAGGAGCAAGGGCTCTGATTGCCTACCAGCAACATCAGAAAAATATTGCTGGCAGCCACTACAGGACTCGAGGACTTAGGGCCAGATGTATGACCGTTTTTAACGGTTGCAAATTGAAAACGGCCCGTTTGCAACTGCTGAAAAGGTTTGTAGCATGTACAAACCCTATTTTGCGAGTCGGTAACCTATTACTGACTCGCAAAATAGGGTTTGCTGGTCGCTATTAGGAAGGGGCGTCCCTTCCTAATAGCGAGTCGCACTGGTATGTGCGAATGTTTTGCGTCCGCAAATGCGGTCGCAAAACAATCGCAGTTACCACCTAAGTAGGTGGTAAGCCAATCACAAACGGGAAGGGGTTCCCAGGGGACTCCTTCCCCTTTGTGAATGTATGCGAAAATATTTTTGAAGAGCAGGCAGTGCTCTCACGGACCACTGCCTGCCCTTAAAAAATTAAAAGAAAACTTTTAATTGTTTTCTTTTAAACGCATCCCATTTTCCTTTAAGGAAAACGGGCTGCATTTCAAAAAACAAATTGCTTTATTTAAAAAGCAAACACAGACATGGTGGTCTGCTGTCCCCAGCAAGCCACCATCCTGTGATTGTTGCCCATTCCCAATGGGTTGCAAATTGCGACCTGCCTCATGAATATTGATGAGGCAGGTCATTTGAGACCACATTGGGAAACACTGAATGTGTCTGAGACACGTTAGTACATTCTGTTTTGCAAGTCGCAAATAGCGAGTTGCAAAAAGATCACAATTTGCAATCCGCAAAACAGAATGGTCGCACCTCTGGCCCCTAGTCCCCTGTTCTGAACTTTTTTTTAAAGTGATACATGGACTTCCGGTCCATTCGAACACGCACGGAGACGACATTAACGCGAAGCGTACTCGCTTCTAGATTACCTACCCCTCCACACTACTGGGGCATTCACCTGCTAGGATTCCTCCAGCAGAAATACGAAGATTACCACACTGGGATTATAGGAACGAAGCAACCTACAAAAATATAGAAACCTTGGAACCGGGGGTCAAGCTAATTACCGCCGGGACGGAAGTAAAACCGGCGGGGAGAATAGGATATATCACATCCACCTGCTCAACAGCCCTGAAGAAGTTGTTTGGGAAATCTCCCACGGCGAAACACGTGTTGGCTGGGCAATCTCACTGAATAAAGAACGAAAGAATACTCTACAAAGTTGTTGTGATTACAAGAATATATTTATCTATGTGTATGATATGTTATTAAGGTGGTAGAATTACGCCATAACTTGCCAAACAAATAGCGTGTGCACAGGATTACAGTTTGTCTACAGTGGACCTCGTCTAGGGTCCCCGATTGAGGGTTTAGGGTGTTAGTCTCCCTCACCTCTGCACCGCACAGATAAATCTTACAAAGAATAGCGTATAATTGGGAGGCGCCAGCTCCACACTTAGAAAACGCCCCGAGGGTCATGTGTCCAACTAACTATAACTGTCCCTAAAACCTATGGTTTTTTCAGTGAATTTCAAAGGTTTTTTAAATGCTAATTTCTAACTATAACGTGTCTGAAACCTATGGTTTTTTCTGTGAATTTCAAAGGTTTTTTAAATGCTAATTTCTAACTATAACGTGCCTGAAACCTATGGTTTTTTAAGTGAATTTCAAAGGTTTTTAAATGCTAATTTCTAACTATAACGTGCCTAAAACCTATGGTTTTTAAGTGAATTTCAAAGGTTTTTTAAATGCTAGTTTGTAACTATGCCTACAGAGGTAGGACATGTGAAGAAAGAAGAAAAAACGCACAGAAAGAAGCAAAAGAAATGCAGAAAGAAGCAACAGAAGTCCACAAAGACGAAGAAAAGTGCAGGAAGAAGCAAAAGATGTGCAGAAAGAACCAACAGAGGAGCAGAAAGATGCCTTGTTCCAAAATCATCCTGTGCCCACAACTTTTTCTGACGTGTACTGGTGGTAACTGACTCTGACTAACCAGAGCCAGTGCTATGCTAAAACACACTTAGAATACAGTTAAAACACCTACATACACTAGGGAACACTATGCGTAGGGGTACCCCTGTGATTAGCATGACCTCCTCTGTAAGTCCCTAGTACATAATAGGGCAGGGGGATTAAAACTACCTCTTAAAACGCGCTACAGGGCGCGTTTGCACAGTGGTGAAGGGAGGGGGGCCTGAGGTGACGTGTGCAAACGCGCCCCATGGCACGTTTTAAGTTGCAGGATTAAGTCCCCTTGAATCCTGAGTGTCCCTGGGGCCCAACTAGCCCCCCAGGTACCTACAGTTAGGACCACAGAGCTGAGTTGCAGAGAGGCGTTCCGAGGCCAGGCACCTTTTTTCACCTATCTGCAACGCAACTCTGAAGGTACCTGGTGGGCTAGTTGGACTCCAGGGACCCTCAGGATTAAAGGGGACTTAATCTCCCAACTTAAAACACGCCACGGTGCCTGTTTGCACACATGTCACCTCAAGCCCCGCACCCTCCCTTCACCACTGTGCAAACGCGCCCCGTGGCGAGTTTTTAAGTTGGGGATTAAGTCCCCTTGAATCATGAGGGTCCTTGGGGTCCAACTAGCCCAGCCTGTACCTCCAGTATGAGCCAGGGAGCTGCGTTGCAGAGATGTGTTCAGAGGCCACGCCCCTTTACACCTCTCTGCAACGCAGCTCTGTGGCGCTTTCTGGAGCGTACCTGGTGGGCTAGTTGGCCCCAGGGACCCTCAGGATTGAAGGGTATTAATTCCCCATCTTAAACGCGCCACAGGGCCTGTTTGCACACATGTCACCTGAAGCCCCGCCCCTCCCTTCACCACTGTGCAAGCGCGCCCCGTGGCGTGTTTTAAGTTGGGGGATTAAGTCCCCTTGAATCCTGAGGGTCCCTGGAGTCCAACTAGCCCACCATGTACCTCCAAAAAGCGCCACAGAGCTGCGTTGCAGAGAGGTGTAAAAGGGGCGTGGCTTCTGTACACCTCTCTGCAACGCAGCTCCTGGCGCATACTGGAGGTTCCTGGTGGGCTAGTTGGCCCCCAGGGACCCCCAGTATTCAAGGAGTTCTCCCCTTCTTACAACGCGCCAGGGGCGCGTTTGCAGACTGCTGCAGGGAGGGCGGGGCCTCCGGCACGATGCCTGTCTTTTTTTGTTGTATGGGAGGGGGGCTGCGTGGCCCCTCTTCCCTTGGCCATTTTTGGCCTCGGGGACCCCATCCCCCGGGGCCTGAGGATTTTTTTTTTTTTTTAAAGATGGGAAGGGGGCCGCGTGGCCCCCTTCCTCGGCCTCTATTGGCCCCGGGACCCCATCCCCCGGGGCATGCCCCTTTTAACAAACAAATATTTGGAGGGGACTGCATGGCCCCCTCCTCAGGCCATTTAAGGCCCCGGGCCGGCCTCTACGTTTTTTTTTTAATTGATTTTTGGGGGAGGGGGCTGCGTGGCCCCTCCCGGGCCCTGTGGCCCCAGGGACCCAATCCCCCGGGGCCTGGCCACTGGTTGGGGACCGTGGGGGTCCCCAATCCCACTACGGTCCCGCCGGCTCCCCGCGTCCTGCGGGAGCCGGCATTGCTTTTCCATAAGGGGAGCTGCTGACATGCAGCTCCCCTTATGGAAAAGCAATCTGCTGCTTCATTGAAGCGGAGCGAGGTTCTCCTGCTCGCTTCAATGAAGCAGCTAAGCTTGCAATGACAGGACGGGAGCCGCGAGGCTCCCGTCCCTGCCATTGCAAACAGCAGTGTCCCGGGGGTAGGCACCCCGGGACACTGCAGGAGCTGGCCCTGGGGGGTGGCGGTCCCCAGGGCCACCACAGGCTCCAGGAGGGGGGCCGCGCGGCCCCCCTCCCAACATCTACATAGCTCCGGGGAGGTGGTGGTCCCCGGGGCTTCGGGGGTCTGAAACGGACCCCCACATTTATTTTGTTAGTGCCCCGGGGAGGTGGCGGTCGCCGGGCGTGTGGGGGCTGGAGCCCCCCACATAGAGTCATTTTTTTTTTTTTTAAATAAGCCCCTGGGGTGGCGGTCCCGAGCCAGGCTGCGGGGGCCATGTGCCCCCCGCCAGCATTGCTTATTTAAAGCTCCAGGGTAGTGGCGGTCCCCGGGGCTTGGGGGCCATTAGAGGCCCCCACATAAAATATAAGGCAACCCCCGCATGCCCCCGGGACTTGGCCCACCCGGGGGCAAAATAGCTCTAGATTATATATATATATATATATATATAATCATATATATAAATATATAGGTTACTGTGGAGTTATGTACAGCAAACCTATACTTTTGTGTGTTTATTTACTTTCAAGTTATTTGGAAGTTGCTATTCTGGGTTCAATATTTTTGAAGCACAGTATTTAAAACTCCATCGTCTAGTGGTACATCTCACAAAGTGGCAGCGTGTCACAACGGTCGCAACCTCTCCTGCAGGAATGGGATGAGACTGAGTGACTGAATATGGTGTAATGAGAGTGCATGGAATATGAGATGATATGGAAGGAGAAGTTGAGGTGTAAAGGGTAGTTAGAGACTGTGATCAAAAGTGTAGGGACGGTGAGCATTTGGTGTGAGGAACTTTTGCGAAAGGATCTGAGCCAATGTTATCCAGCCACTGAGAACGTACTTAGAAAAGGACATGAAAAGGCCCATGTACCCCAGGAAATATAAAGTCCACTCAAGTAGGAAGATGTATATATTCAGTTAATCAGGGATATTCAAAAAGGAGAGCGAGAAGATGCAACCGGGCTCGTTCCTCTTCCCCTTCTGAAGAATCATATATACCAAACAAGAATGAGCGAACTACCATTCGATTCTGTTGTCACGAATGTCATTCACTCATGTCACTGGGGAACCATTAGGTTTTTTTTAAAAGAACCCTCACCCACAAACCTAGCTGGTGGCATGCTTCATCATAGGGTTAAACAGAGTTTAATGGTAGCTCGTTCTTGTTAAGTATATTCAGTTAATAACATCCACAATATAATGACTCGACAACCATTGCATATCCTGTTGTATATAATGTCCCTTTTAGCTCTCAGAGTTGTCACTGTTTACTGTATAGTGCAGTAATGTGTGGAGTGGTGTTGCATGGTGTGGCGTTGACTGGTGCAATCAGGTTTTCAAATTGTTATGCGGTGTGCTATGTTGTGTGAGGTGTGGATATTTTGGATTAGGTTATATGGACAAAATATGCTTTGGTGTGTGGTATTGTGCTGCATAGTGTGCTGTGGTTTAATGTGATGTGGTGCAATTTGGTGAATAGTGGATTCATATGAAGAGATGTGTTGTTGTGTTATGTTATAAGGAGTGAAATTGTGTGCAGTATTGTTTAGCTTATTAACATAGTGCATCTTCGATTTTTCAATAATGCTGATGAAATCCAATGATCCATCATTAGGGGTTCCATGGGCATGTGACGTCACTTCCCAGTCGCGGCCGGCATGAGTCGCAGGTTGGGTTCAGGGGGGGGGGGGGTGGTGGTTAAATAATATAAAAAAAGAAACTTACCTGGCCGGGTCCCGTTTTCCTGCTCTCCTGCTGAACAGGAAGCAGGGATCCTCCCTCCCCTCCCCTAAGCCAATCACAACGCTGCAAAGGCAGCGTTGTGATTGGTGGTGACAGCGCCCAGCCGGGCGCCTACGGGGAGAAAAAGAAGAGTGTGTATGACTGGTTTGGTCGGCCCCAGAGGGCTGACCAGACAGTCAGGGCCCGCAGCATTAGGCAAGCCACTCCTCAACCAGCCCCACCCGCCCCCAACCAGACATACCCTTCTGCTTTCTCGCAGTGAGAGAAGCAGAAGCATAAAATGGCAGTTTTACCATTTTATGTTTCGAAGTGGGGCGACGCTCCTCCGCCCTAATGGAGGAGCTGCCCCTGTCACTTCCGTTGCACCTGTTGTTTCGACGACAGGACTCCCTGCTGGCCAGTGTGATTGGTTGCATGGAGTCTGGGGTCACTGCAAAGGTTTGGCTGTTCTAAACTCATGGTGAGGTTAGACAGTAGGCAGTCCGGCTGCAGGCTGCACAGGGGGTCAATGCACCTGCATGAGCAGTGGGTCTAGGCGAGTCAGCTAGCCCCAGGATGGACTTGAAACAGTAATAGGGCCTTCAGTCTGCAATCACAAGCTGCTGGGAATTCATTGGATAGCAGCTCCGAGGTAACCAACAGTGAGCAGGTGCTTGGGGGCGACTGATTAATAGGTATGCGGGGGCAATTAATGAGCAGGTATCCTGAGGCAATGAATGAGCGTGCATAAAGGAGAGATCAATGAATATGCGAGGGCGATTAATGAGGTGCTAGCTAATGAATTGATATAAATGAGCTGATATGACGGGAAATTATATTAATGAGGCATTTATGCAGATCAGTTATAGAGATGATTTGCGAGTGGGTTGTTTTTTGTATACCTCACACTGCAGACTAAATGAAGTGTTTGTTTCAGTTTTAGAGCATTTGAAAGGTGCCAGGCAGAGAACCGGGCGGCCTCTGCAGAGAATAAATCTAACACAGCAGAGGAAGGCTTCTCGCGCTGCCTGCCAAGCGCCGACGTAAACCGGAAGTGCACTGTGGATGGTCATTGGGGCCTTGGTGTTCTGTTACCGAGGGTGGGGGGGGGAGGGGGGGAGTTGGTGCAATAGTGAGTGTGCAGTGCTCACCGGTCTGTAGGCAATGAACATCCCAGACCGCCCAGAGGTGAAGAGCTCAGTGTCCCTGTGCCAAACCAATGAACATTCCAGAGCACAGAGGTGAAGAGCTCAGTGTCCCAGTGACAAACCAATGAACATTCCAGAGCACAGATGTGAAGAGCTCAGTGCCCCAGTGACAAACGAATGAACATTCCAGAGCACAGAGGTGAAGAGCTCAGTGTCCCAGTGCCAAACCAATGAACATTCCGTACCGCACAGAGGTGAAGAGCTCAGTGTCACAGTGCCAAACCAATGAACATTCCAGAGCACAGATGTGAAGAGCTCAGTGCCCCAGTGACAAACCAATGAACATTCCAGAGCACAGAGGTGAAGAGCTCAGTGTCCCAGTGACAAACGAATGAACATTCCATACCTCACAGAGGTGAAGAGCTCTTCATCCCCGTGTCAAATCAATTAACATCCCATACCACACAGAGGGGTAGAGTTCAGTGTCCCAGTGCCAAACCAATGAACATCGCAGACCACACCTAGGTAAAGAGCTCTATATTCCAGTGCCAAACCAATGAACATCTGAGACCGCACAGAGAGGTAGAGCTCTGGGTCCCAGTGCCAAACCAATCAGTATTCCAGAGAGCACAGAGTTGAAGACCTCTGTATTCCAGTGGCAAACCTATGAACATCCCAGACAAAACAGATGTGAAGAGATCTGTTTCCCAGGGCCAAACCAAGGAGTATTCCAGTGAGCACCGGGGGTGAATCAAGTGGCTTGTAAAGCGTGACTACTCACCCGTGAGGGTCTCAAGGCGCTGGGGGGGGGTTGGTGGCTACAGATCTGTCGCAAGGCACTGTGATTCAGTCGAAGAGTCAGGTCTTGACGTCCTTCCTGAATTGGGTCAGAGATGGTCATTTCCTTAGGGGGAGAGGCAGGGTGGTCCAGGCCTTTGCTGTGAGCTAGGAGGAGGATCTTCCCCCGGCCGTGGTCTTGCAGATACGTGGGATGGCGACTAGGGCCAGTTGAGCGAAGCGGAGGTCTCTGGTGGATACGTGGAATGAGAGGCGGTGGTTGAGGTATGCAGGTCCTGTGTCATGTAGGGCTCTGTAGGCATGTGTGAGGAGCCTGAAGGGGATCTTTTTGTTGACTGGGAGCCAGTGGAGGTCTTTCGGGTGGCTGGTGATGTGGCTGCGGCGGGGGATGTTGAGGATGAGTCTGGCGGAGGCGTTCTGGATGCTTTGCAGTTTCTTGAGGAGTTTTTGGGTGATGCCGGCATAGAGTGCGTTGCCGTAGTCAACTCTGCTGCTGATGAATGCGTGGGTGACCGTCTTTCTGGACTTGGTGGGGATCCACTTGAAGATCTTTCAGAGCAGGCATAGCATGTGGACGCAAGATAATGAGACGGCGTTGATCTGGCGGGGCATGGTGAGCGAGGAGTCCAAGATGATGCCGAGATTTCCTGCGTGGTCTATGGGTGTGGGCGGAGGTCCAAGATCTGTAGGCTACCAGAAGTCGTCCCAATCGGAGGGCTGGAGCCCAAGATGAGGACTTCAGTCTTCTCTGAGTTTAGCTTGAGGCAGCTATCCTTCATCCAGGTGGCGACAGCCTTTATCCCATCGTGGAAGTTTCTCTTGGCGACTGTGGGTTCATTGGTGAGAGAGAGGATCAGCTGGGTGTCATCGGCGAAGGAGATGATGTTGAGTCAGTGCTTCCTGATGATGGCTGCGAGCGGGGCCGTGTAGATGTTGAAGAGAGTGGGGCTCAGGGATTAGCCCTGAGGTGCTCCGCAGCTGATTTCTGTGGGTTCCGAGAGGAACGGTGGTAGCCTGACTCTGTGTTTGGCTGGTGAGGAAGGAACAGATCTGTTCCAGGGCATTTTCACAGATGCCAGCGCCATTGAGTCTTGTGCATAGGGAGACGGTGTTGAAGGCGGCCGAGAGGTCCAGGAGGATGAGGGCTACAGTTTCACCTCAGTCGAGGAGGGTGCGGACGTCGTCTGTGGTGGCGAGTAGGACAGTCTTTGTACTGTAATTGCTTCAGAAGCCAGATTGCGGGTGGTCCAGGATGTGGTTCCCCTCGATGAACTCAGAAAGTTGGGTGTTGATTGCCTTCTCGATTACCTTGGCTGGAAAGGGGAGCAGAGAGGTGGGTCTGAAGTTCTGGAGGCCCTTCAGGTCGGCAGAGGGTTGATCTCTGCATGTTTCCAGTCTTCCAGGAATGTGGTGGAGTTGATGGAGCAGTTGATGGTGCGGCAGAGTTCGGGGGCAATGGAGTTGCCGGCTCTGTTGAAGATGTGGTGCGGGTAGTGGTCCGAGGGTGAGCCTGAGTGGATGCCCTTCATGATCTTGAGGCTGTCATCAGTCGTCAGGGGAGTCCAACTGATCAGGGTCTGCTGGGGGCTGGTGTCATTGAGTGAGATGAATGCGAGTGGGGTGAGAGGGTCTTGGGTATTGAGGTTGTTAAATCTGTCATAATCTTGCAGTGGAAGAAAGCACTGAGGTTGTTGCAGAGGTCTTGGGAGGGAGGGATGTCTGCTGTCCCTGTGCTGGGTTTGGCAAAATCTTTGACCACAGTGAAAAGTTCCTTGCTGTTGTGCGTGTTGGCATTGATCCTTTCTTTTAGGGCCTCTTTCTTTGTTATTCTGATCAGGTGATGTGCGGTGACAGCGGTTTTGAAGGCTGAGCGGTCTTCCACGGTCTTGCTGCTTCTCCATCTTTTTTCGAGCTGTCTACAGGAGCGTCTGGACTCATGCAGTGCAGGGGAGAACCAACTGACTTTTTAGGGGTGAAGAGGTCAGTATCTCAGTGCCAAACCAATGATTACCCCAGTGGCAAACAATGACCATTTCAGAGAACACAGAGGTGAACGTCTCTGTAACCCTGACCAAAACCTTGGGAATTCTACACTGCATAGAGGTAAAACACTCTAGGTGTCAAATGCCTCTGTAACCCAGGGCAATGCCATCAAACCACCGAGACAACACAGCGGTGATCAACTCTGTAATCCGGATACAAAAAAAAAACCATGATAATTCATGACGGCACAGCAAGGAAGGGTCTGTATCAATGCTTCAAACCAATCCACATTCCAGAAAGCAGAAGTGAAAGGCTCTGAAATGATTTAAAACACCACTAAGTCAATGAGAAAGAAAACAGACAAATGCCTTTATAACCACCCAGGTGGCTTTGGGGAGATAAGTCAAATTGAGCTAAGCGTGGTAAGGGCACTCATTGGTTAGATTTTCACAGTTTGGGGTGAAAGTAATGAGAGCAAGTGGCGGTAATGCATAGTACATATGTTGGCGGTACAGGGTGTGGACTTGCAAGTGCGGATGTTTAATGGCATGCTGTCTGCATTATAGGTTTATTGTATTTTAATAGTATTTCTATTTTGTGAAAGCTTTTATAATGGAAGCGATTAATGGAGAATCTGAAGAAATAATTTCACCGCCATTAACACCAAATGGCAACATTTGTTTCGAAAACTAAAACACAACAGTGAAAAAATTAAATGTGGATTTCATAATGGAATTCCAATCATTGCTGCAATTCATAAAATCAATCTGCTAGTGATTATAATTCATTAAAGCTAGTGAGCATAATTTATCAAAATGTATACAAATTCAATGTAACATAATGTAAACTACATTTGAGTCATTAACGTACTTTGTGGCAATCACAAGACCTTGCCAAACACCTCCCGATCTAATCCAAGGAACCAATGCTAACCACATGGCCGATCATTACCCTAGAAGAGACCTCCATCGCCATGGAGTGCATCCACTCTGAGGCCCCATCGGACCCCTGCCCACACCACACCTACTCCAGAGGACTGCAACTCATCAGAGCCATGCTCGCACCCATTCTGAATGCCTCCACCTCTTCTGCGACCTTCCCAGACACCTGAAAACCCACAACTGTCCATCCTTTGCTGAAGAAACTCTCTGTGGACCCTTTAACGCTCACCAACTACAGACCAATTACCCTGCGACCATTCCCAGCCAAGGTCTTGAAGAAAATCGTTAACAGACACCTCACTGAATACCTAAACGACTACCAACTCCTCAATACCACTCTGTCTGTTTTCAGATCAAACCACAGCATGGAAACTGCCCTCAACACTGCAATGGATGACTGTAAGAAACTGGCTCTATATATACTACACCAAAATGAGGTATAGTGTGTATAGGGTCCAGGTGACTCCAAAGGTAGGCAGAGGTTAAAGTTAGATAGAACCTTACTCTCTACTTGTGGTAGCTTGGTCGAGCAGTAAGGCAGTATCAGAGGACAGTGTTAAGCATTTGATGTACACACTCAGTCAGCAAATGAATTCACACACTCAAGAACTGAACTCTAGGCCAATTGTTTTTGTATAAAAATATATTGTTGTTTTATTTTAGAACCAAGCAAGCCTGGCACAGGTAAGCATAAAATACTTTACAGTAATAAGTTACTGAATGTCGAACAGTTTGAAAATGCAATGGAAATTGTACTTTGTTTGATTTACAGGGGAGCAGTAGTATGCAACACTTAGCAAATACAGTACATTGGAATGAATAGGCTTTTTCAGTAAATTGCAGGTAAGTTACTTTTACGTTACTTTTTCTAACTCAGTGCTGGATGCCTAGATTCAGCACTGGGACATTTCCTGCAAACAGGTGAGAAAACACGTTTTGGTTATTTGTACGATTTTTAAAGAATATCTTTAGTTTTCAAACCTCCACACTTAGTCGCTTTTTGGAAGAAAAAGTGTCAATGTTATCCTATGGAGGAAAAACAGGTTATCGGTTTGCAGGTAAGTTATCGACTGTGGGAGTTAAGGTTCTGGGGTTAGACTCAGGGGTCCCCCAGGGTCAGTGATGCACTCTTGTTTCATCCTCAGCGGCACTAAGGCGGCCGGGTGCAGAGTGTTGAGGCCCAATGTTATCCTATGGAGGATAGGGGTCTCCTGTTGGTGGCTGCTGGCAAGCAGGCCACTGGGTTGTGGGAGCAAAGCTCCTAGGGTTTAGGTCAGGGCAAATGGGGAAACAAGCTCAGCACAAAGGTGCACCCTCAGCGGCACTGGGGCGGCCGGGTGCAGGGTGCTGTTTCGGCGTCTGGTAGCCCTGTTGTTTCCAATGGGGAACCTCCGGTTATGTTATTAGCACTGCAGGCTCGGAGACAGGAGGACTTCTGGGAGCGAACCAACAGCTTCGGGCAGGTAAGTTGGAGGAGCTCGGGTTGCGTGAGGTGCACCTCGGGTTCTTTGCTCACAGGGCGCAGGGCGGCTGGATGCAGTGGTGTCTTTGGAGGTCGGATTTCACCTTACCGGGCTCACGGTCGCGGTTAGAGGGGTCTTCTGTGCATTGAGGCTGCAGGCGTCGGCTGGGGAGTCCTGGAGGCAGGTCAGCGGTCGCCGGATCTCGGACTCTGGGTCGCTGGGGGACCTCACTGGAGCCGGTGGCCACTCGAGCTCGGGCCGTGGGCGGCGGGTGCAGTGGTGTTTCCAGGCGTCGAGGTTCTTTGTCCTCAGCAGGCTCCGAGTCTTGCTTTAGAGGTTTCAGTTTGAACAGAACTGCTGTTCACAGGAGAACCAGTCTTTGAAGTGAAGGCAGGCAGGTCCTCCCAGAGGTTCTGGAGGTTGCTGACTGCAGGACACACGGCGATTTCGCAGGAGCAGGATTCTGAAGACTGCAGACAGGCCGGTAGGGCTGGGGCCAAGTCAGTGGGTCGTCTGCCGTCTTGTTAGCTGGCTGCACGGCTGTTCGGTCCTTCTTCTTCTTTCTTCTTGTTTCTTGGCTGGATCTGAGGAAGCAAGGTTCAGGGTGCCCCCTAAATACTAGATTTAGGGGCGTTACAGGTAGGTAAAGGGCAGGGACCAATGGGTCCCTTCCTTGGGGTGGGTACACCCCCTATCGTGCCACCCTCCAGTGGGAGGGGGCAGGAGCCTGTCCCTGGTTGGCTGGGTCCCCCATCCTCAAGATGGCGGGGACTCAGAGTTGTGCTTCACCTCGCCTCCCCCACCTGAGGGGTGGAGTTGGCAGAGGTGGGCACACCTCTTTACGCTCACTTGTTTTTCCCGCTGGTTCTCCCGCCCAAAGTGGGGGGTAGAACCAGTGGGGACCAGTTGCTGAAAGCAGCAAATGGTCTGGGGAGGCTCACAAAGGCGGCATGCCTTTGAAGCTTCTCCTTCGTGAACCCTGCCCATCCTGGGGGACGAGGCTTGGCACCTTGTCCCAGGATGTGCATTGTTCAGGCCCCAGAGAGCAGCAGGCTCTCGACCCAGGGGTCCGGAAACATGTCTGTTGGTGGCAGCCTGAAAGCAGCCACTCAGCCTGGACACTAGTGGTGGGTTGAGTTTTCAGGGGGCTTCTCTGAGATGCCCTCTGTGTGCATTTTACATTAAATCCCACACTGGCATCAGTGTGGGTTTAATGTGCTGAGAAGTTTGATACCAAACTTCTCAGTCTTCAGTGTAGCCATTATGGTGCTGTGGAGTTCGTAATGACAAGCTCCCAGCACCATATACTCTTAATGGCATCACTGCACTTACAGATGCCCAGGAATGGACTTAGACACTGTAGGGGTACAGGGCTCATGCACCTGTACCCTCGACCACTGGCATAGGGCACCCAGCGAGAGGGGTGACTGATGTATGCCAGGGCAGTGGGTTGTAGGCATGGCACACAGGGATGTGTGCCATGTCGACTCTTCACTTTGTTCTGCACCAAGACACGCAGCCTGCAAAGGCAGTGTGTGTGTGTCAAGGTACAGGGCCTCTAAGGGTGGCACAATAAGTGCTGCAGCCCTTAGAGGTCTTCTCTGGTCACAGTGCCCTGGGTACCTGTGGTACCATTTACCAGGGGCTGATCATGTGGCCAGAGATGCCAATTGGGTTCGTTTTGGGGAAAGAACACAGGCCCTGGGAACCAGATTCGCAGGGACCCAGGGCACACCAAGACAAAGTGCATCAGTAGTCTGGCAAAAAATGGGGGGGTTACTGCAACAGAAACCCACTTTCCTACACAAGCCCCCCCAGCCCAAAGGCCAGGAGACTCTGCCAAAGCTGGGAGAGTCTTCCTAGTCTTTCAGGCGAGGAAGAGTAGAGGAAGTGGTTTTAAAGTTGCAGGGCCTACTCTGCCTTACATCCTTCTGTCCAGGTCAGTCCCTTTGGGGAGCTGGCCTACCTCAACAGTTTCAGGACCTAATTCCCAATGCTCCTTTCCTAGCTCTTTAGTGTCTTCGCCCCATCTTTTTAGTTTGGGTTCAGAGGTGCCCACCTCTGGAAATTCTAACTTAGCCAGGGCAAAGCCCAGCTTACCCACAGAGGTCACCCACAGCTTGAGCAACCCCACCATGACCAATAGGGTCAGGGGGCCTAACTTGCTATTTGGCAGGGGGCTAGGCCACCATGCCAAGGACAGTGCTGCCATGAAGGCTAACACCCAGCAGAGGCTGCTGACAGCTGTCAGTGCCCAGAACCACACCTTTAGCTCCTGACTGGTAAGTGAAGGGGCTATCTTACAGGCTTCTTTGGGTTCTGGCTGCCTGTCTGCTGTTTTAGGGTCGGGGGTCACTACACTTGGTAGTGAACACCCCTCCTCCACCCTCTGTTCTGCCAGCTGAGGAGCCACCAACTCAGGCTGGACAGGTGCCTGACTATCAGGTCTTTTTGTTGGCTAGGGGGGACTTTACCAGTGCCACCTTTGGAGTTCCCCCTTACTGGGATAGAATCTCCCTGGCCCACAGCAACTGTGGCTAACAGTTGCCCACCTTTCCTACACTGTGTCTTCTTTTTCTTTTGGGGCTTAGCTGCACTAACTGCAGGTTGAGCCCTCCCAGATTTCTTGGGTGAGGTCTGGCATTGGACCAGTACCTCTCTTTGGCTCAGACCAACCTCTGGGTAGGTCATTCCCCAGGAGACAATCAAGGGGGAGGTTTTTACTGACTACCACCTTTCTCCATCCAAGGGTCCCAGCTACTTCTAGGAGCACTACAGCCACAGGCCTAACAGTGACACCCCTGGGACAGTCCTTACTGTCTTTGTTTCCCCTGGGACATACTGGTGTGGGAGTACCAACCTGTCATGCACCACAGTGTGACTGGCACAGGTGTCTCTCAGGGCAGTGGCTGGGATTCCATTCACCAGTAGGTGGTGGAAGTGTCTACGCCCCTCTGGAATTTCCAGCTCACCTTTTGGGCCCATTTTCCAGTTGAAGGCTAGGAGGACTTCCTCATCTGAGGAACCATCCTCCAAAGCTACACTGGCAACCCCTGGAGCTACACTAGTAACCCCTGGAGCTGCACTAGGGGCTTTGTTTTTAGGACAGCTAGGGTCCTTGGTGTGGTGTCCTGCCTTTTGACAGTTGTGACACCATACTCTGTTGGGATCCCAATTCTTACCTTGGTACCCTGTTTTAGTTTGTGAGGTGTCTTTGGGCCCACCCTCCTGGACAGGTTTTGGGGGGCTACCTGGGACTCCTTACTTTTATCTTTAAGGGGTTCACTGTCTTTCCTCTGGGGAGGCTTTGTAACCCCTTTCTTTTGGTCACCCCCAGTGGACGTCCTAGTTACCCTTGTTTTGACCCAGTGGTCTGCCTTCTTTCCCAATTCTTGGGGAGAAAGTGGACCTAGGTCTACCAGGTACTGATGCAACTTTTCATCAATGCAATTACTTAATATGTGTTCCTTCATAAACAGGTTGTAAATTCCATTAAAGTCATGCACATTGTTTCCAGTTAACTAACCACCTAGTGTCTTTACTGACTAGTCTACAAAATCAATCCAGGACTGGTTTTGGGTTTTGTGAGCCCCCCTGAATCTAATTCTGTACTCCTCAGTTGTGAGTCCAAATCCCTCAATCAGAGTTCTCTTCATGAGGTCATAGGACCCAGCATCTGCCCCAGAAAGGGTCAGGAGTCTGTCTCTGCAGTTACCAGAGAACAGTTCCCAAAGGAGTGCCCCCAGAAAGTCTTCTTCACCCTTCTGGCTTCACAAGCCCTCTCAAAGGCTGTGAACCACTTGGTGATATCATCACCCTCCTCATATTTAGGGACAATCCCTTTGGGGATTTTAGGATCATAAGATTGCTCTCTATCCTGATTATTTTGATTGCTGCCATCATTGATGGGTGCTAATCCCATCTCCTTTCTTTCTTTCTCTAGAGCCAGGAGTCTGGACTCTAGGTCCAGTCTTTGGCCAGCCTTGCTAAAAGGCTGTCCTCCTCATTGAGGCTGTCCTCAATGTCCTCACCAGAACCTGAGCCACCTGTGTGGCCCCTAGGTACCCAGAGGTTAATTCTTGGAAGTCAGGGCTACAGGAACCCTTTTCTTCCCTAAGAAGTGGAGGAGGTCGATCTACCTTGTCATCCTCCTCCACTACTTTCCTCCATCTGACTGGTCATCACCATGTTCAGAGGGGTGGGCCTTTGCATACTCAGCCAACAGCTCCTGGAGCTTTTGTTTGGTTGGATGGGGGCCCATTGGTATGTTTTTAAGTTTACATAAGGACCTTACTTCCTTGAAAGACAAGTGAAGGTAAGGGGTGAGGTCAAGCTCCTCAACCATGTCCTGTATGTCATTATGGTTATCTTCACTAATAGCTGGGTTCTTATTCTTGAGACATTCTAACAAAAAGTTCTAACCCCTCTACCCTTGACTATAGTGACTTTTTATTTTCTAAAATTCTAAAGGGACTTAAGCAAGGCCCTAACAAGACTTTTAGTAGTTTGGTAAAAATGCCAATTTTGAAAAAATCAGAATTCTAAAGGCAATTTAAGAGTTCTGTCGTGTGATCAGGTGGTAACCAAGTAGTCCAACAAATGCAAAGTTGTGATATCCCACCGCTGATCCACCAATGTAAGAAACTGGCTCTATATATACTACACCAAAATGAGGTATAGTGTGTATAGGGTCGAGGTGACCCCAGAGGTAGGCAGAGGTTAAAGTTAGATAGAACCTTACTCTCTACTTGTGGTAGCTTGGTCGAGCAGTAAGGCAGTATCAGAGGACAGTGTTAAGCATTTGATGTACACACTCAGTCAGCAAATGAATTCACACACTCAAGAACTGAACTCTAGGCCAATTGTTTTTGTATAAAAATATATACTGTTGTTTTATTTTAGAACCAAGCAAGCCTGGCACAGGTAAGCATAAAATACTTTACAGTAATAAGTTACTGAATGTCGAACAGTTTGAAAATGCAATGGAAATTGTACTTTGTTTGATTTACAGGGGATGCAGTAGGTATGCAACACTTAGCAAATACAGTACATTGAAATGAATAGGCTTTTTCAGTAAATTGCAGGTAAGTTACTTTTCACGTTACTTTTCTAACTCAGTGCTGGATGCCTGGATTCAGCACTGGGACATTTCCTGAAAACAGGTGAGTAAATACGTTTTGGTTATTCGTGCGATTTTTAAAGAATATTTTCAGATTTCAAAACTCCACACTTAGAAACTTTTGGAGCAGTACATTGACATGAATAGGCTTTGTCAGTAAATCGCAGGTAAGTTACTTTTACGTTACTTTTTCTAACTCAGTGCTGGATGCCTAGATTCAGCACTGGGACATTTCCTGCAAACAGGTGAGAATACACGTTTTGGTTATTTGTACGATTTTTAAAGAATATCTTTAGTTTTCAAAACTCCACACACTCGTTTTTTTGGAAGAAAAATTGTCAATGTTATCCTATAGAGGAAAAACAGGTTATCGGTTTGCAGGTAAGTAAATGACTGTGGGAGTTAAGGTTCTGGGGTTAGACTCGGGGTCCCCCAGGGTCAGTGATGCACTTTTGTTTCATCCTCAGCGGCACTAAGGCGGGCGGGTGCAGAGTGTTGAGGCCCAATGTTATCCTATGGAGGATAGGGGGTCTCCGGTTGGTGGCTGCTGGCAAGCAGGCCACTGGGTTGTGGGAGCAAAGCTCCTAGGGTTTAGGTCAGGGCAAATTAGGAAACAAGCCAGCACAAAAGGTGCACCCTCAGCGGCACTAGGGCGGCCGGGTGCAGAGTGCTGTTTCGGCGTCGGGAGCCCTGTTGTTTTCAATGGGCGAATCTTCGGTTTGGTTTATAGCACTGCAGGCTCGGTCCAGACGAAGGACTTCTGGGAGCGAACCAACAGCTTCGGGCAGGTAAGTTGGGGAGCTCGGGGTCGGTGAGGTGCACCGTCGGGTTCTTTTCACCCAGGGCCGCAGGGCGGCTGGATGCAGGGGTGTCTTTTGAGGTCGGATTTCACCTTACCGGCGCCAGCTCGCGGTTAGAGGGGCCTTCTGGTGTCAGAGGCTGCAGGCGACGTCGGCTGGAGTCCTGGAGGCAGGTCAGGCGGTTGCCGGATCTCGGACTCTAGGATCGCTGGGGGACCTCGCGTGGAACCGGTTGGCCACTCGAGCTCGGGCCGTGGACGGGTGCAGTGGTGTTTCCAGAGTGGGGCAGGTTTCTTGGTCCTCAGCAGGCTTCCAGAGTCTTGCTTGGAGTTTCTTTGAACAGAATCCGCTGTTCACAGGAGATCCGGTCTTTGTAAGTGAAGGCAGGCAGGTCCTCCCAGGGGTTCTGGAGGTCGCTGGACTGCAGGACACACGGCGACTTTTGCAGCAGCAGGATCTCTGAAAACTGCAGACAGGCCGGTAGGGCTGGGGCCAAGTCAGTGTGCTTCTCTGCAGTCTTCTCTGCTGGGCGTCTTCTTTCGTCCCTCTTCTTCGTAGGTTGCGGGAATCTGAGGAAGCAAGGTTCAGGGTGCCCCCTAAATACTAGATTTAGGGGCGTTACAGGTAGGTAAAGGGCAGGGACCAATGGGTCCCTTCCTTGGGGCGGATACACCCCCTATCGTGCCACCCTCCAGTGGGAGGGGGCAGGAGCCTGTCCCTGGTTGGCTGGGTCCCCCATCCTCAAGATGGCGGGGACTCAGAGTTGTGCTTCACCTCGCCTCCCCCACCTGAGGGGTGGAGTTGGCAGAGGTGGGCACACCTCTCTCCCTCACTTGTTTTTCCCGCCGGCTCTCCCGCCCAAAGTGGGGGTAGAACCAGTGGGGACCAGTTGCTGAAAGCAGCAATTGGTCTGGAGAAGCTCACAAAGGCGGCCTGCCTTTGAAGCTTCTCCTTCGTGAACCCTGCCCATCCTGGGGAGGAGGCTTGGCACCTCATCCCAGGATGTGCATTGTTTCAGGACCCCAGAGAGCAGCAGGCTCTCGACCCAGGGGTCCAGAAACATGTCTGTTGGTGGCAGCCTGAAAGCAGCCACTCAGTCAGGTCACTAGAAGTTGGTCGAGTTTTCAGGGGGCATCTCTAAGATGCCCTCTGTTGTGCATTTTACATTAAATCCCACACTGGCATCAGTGTGGGTTTAATGTGCTGAGAAGTTTGATACCAAACTTCGCAGTCTTCAGTGTAGCCATTATGGTGTCTGTGGAGTTCGTAATGACAAACTCCCAGCACCATATACTCTTAATGGCATCACTGCACTTACAGTGCCCAGGAATGGACTTGGGCACTGTAGGGGTACAGGGCTCATGCACCTGTACCCTCACCACTGGCATAGGGCACCCAGCTAGAGGGGTGACTGATGTATGCCAGGGCAGTGGTTTGTGGGCATGGCACACAGGGATGTGTGCCATGTCGACTCTTCACTTTGTTCTGCACCAAGACACGCAGCCTGCAAAGGCAGTGTGTGAGTGTCAGGGTACAGGACCTCTAAGGGTGGCACAATAAGTTCTGCAGCCCTTAGAGGCCTTCTCTGGTCACAGTGCCCTGGGTACCTGTGGTACCATTTACCAGGGGCTGACATGTGGCCAGAGATGCCAATTGGGTTAGTTTTGGGGAAAGAACACAGGCCCTGGGAACCTGATTGGCAGGGACCCAGGGCACACCAAGAAAAAGTGCATCAGTAGTCTGGCAAAAAGTGGGGGGTTACTGCAACAGAAACCTACTTTCCTACACAAGCCCCCCCCCAGCCCAAAGGCCAGGAGACTCTGCCAAAGCCGGGAGAGTCTTCCTAGTCTTTCAGGCGAGGAAGAGTAGAGGAAGTGGTTTGAAAGTTGCAGGGCCTACTCTGCCTTACATCCTTCTGTCCAGGTCAGTCCCTTTGGGGAGCTGGCCTACCTCAACAGTTTCAGGACCTAATTCCCAATGCTCCTTTCCTAGCTCTTTAGTGTCTTCACCCCATCTTTTTAGTTTGGGTTCAGAGGTGCCCACCTCTGCAAATTCCTAACTTAGCCAGGGCAAAGCCCAGCTTACCCACAGAGGTCACCCACAGCTTGAGCAACCCCACCATGACCAATAGGGTCAGGGGCCTAACTTGCTATTTGGCAGGGGGCTAGGCCACCATGCCAAGGACAGTGCTGCCATGAAGGCTAACACCCAGCAGAGGCTGCTGACAGCTGTCAGTGCCCAGAACCACACCTTTAGCTCCTGACTGGTAAGTGAAGGGGCTATCTTACAGGCTTCTTTGGGTTCTGGCTGCCTGTCTGCTGTTTTAGGGTGGGGGGTCACTACACTTGGTAGTGAACACCCCTCCTCCACCCTTTGTTCTGCCAGCTGAGGAGCCACCAACTCAGGCTGGACAGGTGCCTGACTATCAGGTCTTTTTGTTGGCTAGGGGGGACTTTACCAGTGCCACTTTTGGAGTTCCCCCTTAGTGGGATAGAATCTCCCTGGCCCACTGGAACTGTGGCTAACAGTTGCCCACCTTTCCTACACTGTGTCTTCTTTTTCTTTTGGGGCTTAGCTGCACTAACTGCAGGTTGAGCCCCCCCAGATTTCTTGGGTGAGGTCTGGCATTGGACCAGTACCTCTCTTTGGCTCAGACCAACCTCTGGGTGGTCATTCCCCAGGAGACAATCAAGGGGGAGGTTTTTACTAACTACCACCTTTCTACATCTAAGGGTCCCAGCTACTTCTAGGAGCACTACAGCCACAGGCCTAACAGTGACACCCCCTGGGACAGTCCTTACTCTCTTTGTTTCCCCTGGGACATACTGGTGTGGGAGTACCAACCTGTCATGCACCACAGTGTGACTGGCACAGGTATCTCTCAGGGCAGTGGCTGGGATTCCATTCACCAGTAGGTGGTGGAAGTGTCTACTCCCCTCTGGGATTTCCAGCTCACCTTTTGGGCCCATTTTCCAGTTGAAGGCTAGGAGGACCTCCTAATCTGAGGAATCACCCTCCAAAGCTACACTGGCAACCACTGGAGCTACACTAGTCACCCCCTGGAGCTGCACTAGGGGCTTTGTTTTTAGGACAGCTAGGGTCCTTGGTGTGGTGTCCTGCCTTTTGACAGTTGTGACACCATACTCTGTTGGGGTCCCAATTCTTACCCTGGTACCCTGTTTTAGTTTGTGAGGTGTCTTTGGGCCCACCCTCCTGGACAGGTTTTTGAGGGGCTACCTGGGACTCCTTACTTTTATCTTTAAGGGTTCACTGTCTTTCCTCTGGGGAGGCTTTGTAACCCCTTTCTTTTGGTCACCCCCAGTGGATGTCCTAGTTACCCTTGTTTTGACCCAGTGCTCTGCCTTCTTTCCCAATTCTTGGGGAGAAAGTGGACCTAGGTCTACCAGGTACTGATGCAACTTTTCATCAATGCAATTACTTAATATGTGTTCCTTCATAAACAGGTTGTAAATTCCATTAAAGTCATGCACATTGTTTCCAGTTAACCAGCCACCTAGTGTCTTTACTGAGTAGTCTACAAAATCAATCCAGGACTGGTTTTGGGTTTTGTGAGCCCCCCTGAATCCAATTCTGTACTCCTCAGTTGTGAGTCCAAATCCCTCAATCAGAGTTCTCTTCATGAGGTCATTGGACCCAGCATCTGCCCCAGAAAGGATCAGGAGTCTGTCTCTGCAGTTACCAGAGAACAGTTCCCAAAGGAGTGCCCCCAGAAAGTCTTCTTCACCCTTCTGGCTTCACAAGCCCTCTCAAAGGCTGTGAACCATTTGGTGATATCATCACCCTCCTCATATTTAGGGAAATCCCTTTGGGGATTTTCGGATCATAAGATTGCTCTCCATCCTGATTATTTTGATTGCTGCCACCATTGATGGGTGCTAAACCCATCTCCTTTCTTTCTTTCTCTAGAGCCAGGAGTCTGGACTCTAGATCCAGTCTTTTGGCCAGCCTTGCTAAAAGGCTGTCCTCCTCATTGAGGCTGTCCTCTATGTCCCCACCAGAACCTGAGCCACCTGTGTGGCCTCTAGGTACCCAGAGGTTAACTCTTGGAAGTAAGGGCTACAGGGACCCTTTCTTCCCTAGGAAGTGGTGGAGGTGGGCACCTATCTCCATCCTCCTCACTCCTTTCCTCCTCTGACTGGTAATCACCATTGTTCAGAGGGGTGGGCCTTTGCATACGCAACCAATAGCTCCTGGAGCTTTTGTTTGGTTGGATGAGGACCCATTGGTATATTTTTAAGTTTACATAAGGACCTTACTTCCTTGAAAGACAAGTGAAGGTAAGGGTGAGGTCGAGCTCCTCAACCATGTCCTGCCTGTCATTATGGTTATCTTCACAAATAGTTGGGTTCTTATTCTTGAGACATTCTAACAAAAAGTTCTAACCCCTCTACCCTTGACTATAGTGACTTTTTATTTTCAAAAATTCTAAAGGGACTTAAGCAAGGCCCTAACCAGACTTTTAGTAGTTTGGGATAAAAATGCCAATTTGAAAAAATCAGAATTCTAAAGGCAATTTAAGAGTTCTGTCGTGTGATCAGGTGGTAACCAAGTAGTCCAACAAATGCAAGTTGTATATCCCACCGCTGATCCACCAATGTAAGAAACTGGCTCTATATATACTACACCAAAATGAGGTATAGTGTGTATAGGGTCCAGGTGACTCCAGAGGTAGGCAGACGTTAAAGTTAGATAGAACCTTACTCTCTACTTGTGGTAGCTTGGTCGAGCAGTAAGGCAGTATCAGAGGACAGTGTTAAGCATTTGATGTACACACTCAGTCAGCAAATGAATTCACACACTCAAGAACTGAACTCTAGGTCAATTGTTTTTGTATAAAAATATATTGTTGTTTTATTTTAGAACCAAGCAAGCCTGGCACAGGTAAGCATAAAATACTTTACAGTAATAAGTTACTGAATGTCGAACAGTTTGAAAATGCAATGGAAATTGTACTTTGTTTGATTTACAGGGGATGCAGTAGGTATGCAACACTTAGCAAATACAGTACATTGGAATGAATAGGCTTTTTCAGTAAATTGCAGGTAGGTTACTTTTACGTTACTTTTTCTAACTCAGTGCTAGATGCCTGGATTCAGCACTGGGACATTTCCTGAAAACAGGTGAGTAAATGCATTTTTGTTATTCATGCGATTTTTAAAGAATATTTTCAGATTTCAAAACTCCACACTTTGTCGTTTTGGAGCAGTACATTGACATGAATAGGCTTTGTCAGTAAATCGCAGGTAAGTTACTTTTACGTTACTTTTTCTAACTCAGTGCTGGATTCCTAGATTCAGCACTGAGACATTTCCTGCAAACAGGTGAGAAAACACGTTTTGGTTATTTGTACGATTTTTAAAGAATATCTTTAGTTTTCAAAACTCCACAGTCGTTTTTTTTTAAGAAAAATTGTCAATGTTATCCTATGGAGGAAAAACAGGTTATCGGTTTGCAGGTAAGTAAACGACTGTGGGAGTTAAGGTTCTGGGGTTAGACTCGGGGGTCCCCCAGGGTCAGTGATGCACTTTTGTTTCATCCTCAGCGGCACTAAGGCGGCCGGGTGCAGAGTGTTGAGGCCCAATGTTATCCTATGGAGGATAGGGGGTTTCCAGTTGGTGGCTGCTGGCAAGCAGGCCACTGGGTTGTGGGAGCAAAGCTCCTAGGGTTTAGGTCAGGGCAAATTAGGAAACAAGCCAGCACAAAAGGTGCACCCTCAGCAGCGCTGGGGCGGCCGGGTGCAGAGTGCTGTTTTGGCATCGGGTGCCCTGTTGTTTTCAGGGGGGATTTTCGGTTTTGGGTTTTAGCTGCAGGCTCGGTCCAGGAAGACGTCCGGGAGGAACCAACAGCTGGGCAGGTAAGTTGGAGGGCTCAGGGACGGTGAGGTGCACCTCGGGTTCTTTTCTCCAGGGCGCAGGGCGGCTGGATGCAGGGGTGTCTTTTGAGGTCGGATTTCACCTTACCGGGCCACTCGCGGTTGGGGGGGTCTCTGTGCAGAGGCTGCAGGCGACGTCGGGGAGTCCTGGAGGGGTCAACCCACGGTGGACTCGGACTCTGGGGCGCTGGGGGACCTCGCTGGAACCGGTGGGCCACTCGGGCCGTAGTCGGCGGGTGCAGTGGTGTTTCCAGGCGTCGAGTTTCTTTGTCCTCAGCAGGCTCCGAGTCTTGCTTTGGAGTTTCTTTTGAACAGAACTGCTGTTCACAGGAGATCCGGTCTTTGATTGAAGGCAGCCAGGTCCTCCCAGGGGTTCTGGAGGTCGCTGACTGCAGGACAAGGCGACTTTCGCAGCGCAGGATCTCTGAAAACTGCAGACGGGCTGCTAGGGCTGGGGCCAAGTCAATTGTTCTCTGCAGTCTTCTCTGCTGGGCGTCTTCTTTCGTCCCTCTTCTTCGTAGGTTGCGGGAATCTGAGGAAGCAAGGTTCAGGGTGCCCCCTAAATACTAGATTTTGGGGCGTTACAGGTAGGTAAAGGGCAGGGACCAATGGGTCCCTTCCTTGGGGTGGGTACACCCCCTATCGTGCAACCCTCCATTGGGAGGGGGCAGGAGCCTGTCCCTGGTTGGCTAGGTCCCCCCATCCTCAAGATGGCGGGGACTCAGAGTTGTGCTTCACCTCGCCTCCCCCACCTGAGGGGTGGAGTTGGCAGAGGTGGGCACACCTCTCTCCCTCACTTGTTTTTCCCGCCGGCTCTCCCGCCCAAAGTGGGGGTAGAACCAGTGGGGACCAATTGCTGAAAGCAGCAATTGGTCTGGAGAGGCTCACAAAGGCGGCCTGCCTTTGAAGCTTCTCCTTCGTGAACCCTGCCCATCCTGGGGAGGAGGCTTGGCACCTCATCCCAGGATGTGCATTGTTTCAGGCCCCGAGAGCAGCAGGCTCTCGACCCAGGGGTCCAGAAACATGTCTGTGTGGCAGCTGAGCAGCCACTCAGTCAGGTTAGTAGAAGTTGGTCGAGTTTCAGGGGGCATCTCTAAGATGCCCTCTGTTGTGCATTTTACATTAAACCCCACACTGGCATCAGTGTGGGTTTAATGTGCTGAGAAGTTTGATACCAAACTTCCCAGTCTTCAGTGTAGCCATTATGGTGTTGTGGAGTTCGTAATGACAAACTCCCAGCACCATATACTCTTAATGGCAGCAATGCACTTACAGGGCCCAGGAATGGACTTGGGCACTGTAGGGGTACAGGGCTCATGCACCTGTACCCTCACCACTGGCATAGGGCACCCAGCTAGAGGGGTGACTGATGTATGCCAGGGCAGTGGTTTGTGGGCATGGCACACAGGGATGTGTGCCATGTCGACTCTTCACTTTGTTCTGCACCAAGACACGCAGCCTGCAAAGGCAGTGTGTGAGTGTCAAGGTACAGGACCTCTAAGGGTGGCACAATAAGTGCTGCAGCCCTTAGAGGTCTTCTCTGGTCACAGTGCCCTGGGTACCTGTGGTACCATTTACCAGGGGCTGACATGTGGCCAGAGATGCCAATTGGGTTAGTTTTGGGGAAAGAACACAGGCCCTGGGAACCTGATTGGCAGGGACCCAGGGCACACCAAGAAAAAGTGCATCAGTAGTCTGGCAAAAAGTGGGGGGGTTATTGCAACAGAAACCCACTTTCCTACAATGACATCCACGGTGACCCTCATCCTCCTGGAGCTCTCTGCATCGTTTGACCAGTCTCCCACCCCATCTTCATCCAACGCCTACACAACACTTGAATATAAAGACACACACTCTCATAGATCTGCTTCTTCCTGACTAGAATGACCCAGTCAGTCAGCTGAGGTTGTGGGTGTCTGAGGTCTGTGGTGCCAGGCTGTGAAGGTCCGCAAGGATCCTCCCAGAGCCTGACACCCTTCAATGCATACATGATCCCTCTAGCCAGCATTATTCACTCGCACAACATTAAAGTCCTCTCCTATGCTGATGATATGCAACTCATTCTCTCCTTCACAGACACGATGCCCAGTTCCCGGATCAAGTTCAATGCGTGCATGACTGAAATCACCCATTGGATGAAGACCAACTGTCTAAAGATGAACATCGACAATACAGAAATCGTGATATTTGGGAAGAGAGCATCACTGTGAGACTACACCTGGTGGCCATCAGAGCTAGGACCAACACCCACACCTCGTGATCATCATCGACATCAAACTTGACATGACTGCCCAAGTCAATGCCATAGACTGAAGATGCTGAGGAATATTTTGAAATGGCTCCCTATCAGCACCCTGAAAACCGTTATGCACACCCTGGTCAAAAGCAAACTGGACTACGGGAGCATGCTGTATGCTGGGGTCAACAAAAACTCACCAGAAGACTGCAGACCATTCAGAACTCAGAAGCCAGAATCACTCTCAACCTCCCGCCCCACACCTCAAGGAACACCACTGGCTCATCATTCAGAAATTAGCACAATTTAGACTCCTCACCCACACTTTCAGGGCGCTACATATCACTCACCCAGCCTACCTCAACAATCACATCTGCTTTCACAAACCTTCCGGACACTGCAGCTCGTCCAGACTCCTACTTGCACAAATCCATGCATACAGAAACCGGATCTGGCGGTCGAGCCTTCTCCTACATCGCTCCGAAAGCATGGAACGCCCTGCCGCTACACAGAAGAGCCTCCTCCTCACTTCTTGAATTCCACAAGAAGCTGAAGACATGGTTTTTCGAGTGGTCACACTAGGCCTTAGGTGTGGCTAGACTCACACCTGCTCAGCACCAGGATACCCTCCCGGGTGATAGTGCGCTCTACAAATCTGCATAGCATAAAAATAATAGTAAATGGCTAATTGCGTGGTCAACGAAGCCTACTTTAAAGCACTACCGCTTCAATTGTGTAGTGAGAAATAGAGAAGTTATGTCAGTGCACGGATTGATGATGAGAAAATCAAAGTGAGCAAAGAAGTTAGAGTGAATAAGGATCACACTCCTAAACACAGCAGCCACGCTTCAAGGGAAGGTAACAGATAGTGCTCACAACACACTCCTGTCCCAGCATCTGTGGGACAGATTCAGCAACTTGCACTTGTATTCAGGGGGAGGTGACTGGGAGGAGGGGCACAGTAAGGGAACCACAGAGGGCCAGTGTGAGACACTGAGAAGGGCAGAGGGACAGAGAAACGGAGAGGGACAAACGCTGAGAGGGACAGTGCCAGTAAGACAGGCAAACAACAGAGAGATGAAGCAATGACAGAGAGATAACTAGAGTTACATACAAAGAGGCAGGTCACAAGAGGCAAACAGATGGAGGAAGACAGATGCAGACAGAGACAGGTAAATAGACAGAGGCACATATATGGAAGCAAAACGCTAGCTAGAGGGAGCCAGCTACAAAGAAGCAGATGGATGGATAGAGAGATGGATGGATTGAAAGACCCATATATAGACAGGTAGCGATAGATATGCATGGACAGGTAGGTAGAGAGAGAGAGAGAGAGGTAGAGAGAGAGAGAGAGAGAGTCGTATGGAGATGGATTGATAGAAATAGAGAGACTGCTGTGGAGGCCATATTTAGATATAAATATTTTTGTTTTTAGTTTACCATTCCAAGATTTGTGGAGGTAGATCCGGGCATTCCACTGAATCCTGAGCCCTGCGCGTGGCTCCTTTGCAGCTCCATGCCCTATTGAGCCCTCAAGCTCAAAACGCGTCGAGCTATCGTGTGGCTTCTGCCGGTCGCTGCACACTCCTGTGCCAAGAAATAAAAACAAACAAGTGTTCTTTGATGTAAAATGGGCAAGAGAAACCGATAGCCATCTTGTGGTTTGATTGCACAACGAAGGCACCGTTTGAACACACAAAAGTGATTAAAAACTAAAAAGTGTAAAGCAGCTTTTTGGCCCGACACTCTCTGACCTGCCTTTCGATCCCCTTCTTTTGATTAATGTGAATCGCTTCCTATAGGGACATTTTACACTCTTGGGGGTTAGGCCAATTCCACCGCTTTGAATACCAAAGTTATTTATGAAAATATCGTGTGTATTTCCCTAGAGTTTGTATGCAGTAATGAAATACAGTGTAAGCACAGTTGAAAGTAGCACAGTTAATGGAGTACGACACATGTTGCAGAATTATTGAACACTTGAAAATGACATGCTTTGCCATTTATCATATATTTTTTTTCTTTTCCATAGTTAATTATAAGTTGCATCATACACAGGTTGAGGCATTTGTTTGAAGTAATGTACAGTTCATTGCTGTACAAAAATTATTCTTGTAGTGTATCCAGAGCGATGTCTTATGGTATTGTTTCTGAATATTTTACAAAGATTCTGTTGCAGCCTCGCCATATTTTAAACGCAGTTGAACCTGATGCAGTTGTGTGGTCTTCCATTGATTCAAAAAGCAGCCAGCACGTGTTTCGCCCCCAACATGGCTAGCAAGCTAGGGGCTTTTTCAAGACTGAAGAATTCGAATATTAAAGATGGTTATTATAAAAGATGTATTTATTGTAACTTTGTAATTGTTAATAACAATAAATGCCCCACTTAGTGTGTTAACGCAGCAATCCGGTGATGAACACAGCACACCCTTTAGCTATAACTTTCATAAGTGAAAGTGAGTCTATAGTGTAGATGTAATATCTATTGTCCATTTCCAAATGAGGGTGTGTGTTCATATTAAAAACTGCAAATGACTGTTCACTGGTATGCCAGGGGGTTTAATAAACATTAAATACTTTCCAGGAGTCATCTATCTATCTATCTATCTATCTATGTATCTATGTACATATAAAGAGAGAGAGAGAGATATAGAGAGATAGAGGTATAGAGGTATAGATAGATAGATAGATCCTAGAGGGGTGTATTTATGTACTATTTAGAATGTCCGTAAGGACGCTAAGATGTAATTTATTCAAGTATCAGCATGATAATTGTGGGCTACCTTATTTGTCTAGCTAATTGGGTCCTTCAAGGAAAATAAAAAAGAACAAGGAGCAAGTCTTGAATGTTGAATGATTAAAAATAAGTAATTAACCATATGTTTTCTAGAGAGATACCGCTAGGTACAGGTTAGGCGCCATTACTATTGGGGAAGATATGTACCAATGTTGTCGTTGGGTCGGGGTAAATATAGCAGAAGTTTGTACGAAGGTCTCCTGTTTTGGGGACGGAGAGGATGTGGTGTACCTGCACCGCTGCCGACTTCCCAGTTGGGGATCCAGGTTCGAGTCTCGGCGTGGGCTCACCATCCGGTAATTCTGGGCAAATCACTTTATCTCCCCGTGCCTACCAAAAATGAATGTGTCCTTGTGTAATTTAACTGGTGCTCATGTAAAGTGCTCCAATACCTTCAGGTCGAGTTTGCGCTATATACAACTGCAAAAATAAAATCAAACATTTGACAAGTAACAGGGGACCTGTTATGATGGAGACCAGTCAGTGCACGATTTCAAGTGCTGATGGCTGTTACAGATGAAGAAAGAAAGACAAGGAAGAGCCCTTAAGAGCTCAGATAACCAGTAACGGGCACAGTGCCCAAGGACGATCTGTCTCTGCGGTCCTTCCTTATCATGTGCTCCGCAGCGACCAGGCCCGGCACCATTTTTAAGAGCAGAGACGTTGTAAGTCCCTTATCTGTGTTGCTATAAAAGAGACTGTCACCAGGCATGTACTGGGCGACGCCATGTTGGAATGGAGAGGAAAACTCCTCATACTGGTTTTTTAAAATAAGGCTTTAACCAAAGTACAGTTTATTCCGGACTTATAAGAAGGAGAAAGTTTAGGCGATGGACTATGAACTCGGGACATTACCTGATCCCTGGTACCGCTGCACTGTTATTTGCATAACCTCTTGGGGTTTAGAGGAGGGGTGAAAACGCTGGAGAAAGCAGCAAGTAGAGAGCAGTGCACTCCAGTCCACTCCAGTCTGTATCTTCCCCACTTCACTCCAATCTACCCTACCATAATCCACCCAATCTAGCCCACTCTACTTCACTCCATTCTACCACATGTCACCCTAATAGACCCCACTACAGTCCAATCTAACTCACTCCACCCCACTCTAATCTACCCTACCCCGGTCCACTCCAAACTACCCCACTTCAATCTATCCCATCCAATCAGCCCCACTCCAATATATCCCAATCCACTCCACTCCAATATACCCCAACCTAACCCAAACTCCACACCCTAACCCAATCTATCCCACTCCAATCTACTCCTCTCCACTCCTATCTACCCCTCTCCACTACAATCTACCCCATTCCAATTTACTGCACTCCACTCTTCCCCAGTCTATCCCACTCCACCCCACTATATCCCACTCCTCTACCCCACTCCAATCCAATCTGCCCCACTCCACCCTACTCCAATCTACCCCATCCTAATCTACCCCACACTGCCTCAATCTACCCCACTCCCCAATTCACCCCACTCCACTACACCCTAATCTACCCCACTCCAAACTTCCCAATCTACCCCAGCTCCATTCCATTCTACCCTACTATAGTCCACCTCATCTACCCCACTACAATCTACCCCACTCAAATATACTCCATTCAGTCTGCCCCACTCTGCTCCAAACTACCCCAATCCATCCCACTCCACATTTCCCCAATCCACCCCACTCCTCCCCAATCTACCCCAATCTACCCTACTCCTATCTACCCCACTCCTATATACCCCACTCTAATCCACCCCAATCTAGTACACTCCAATCTACTTCACCCCAATCTACCCCAATTCAATCTACCCACTCCAATCTTTCACACTAAACTACCCAACTCCCCCACTCCAATCCACCCCACCTCATTCTACCCCAATCTACCCCACCCCACACCACTAACTTTTAGCCATGCTGAACAGCAGCCGCACTGGTGTACAACACGGCTAAAGCACATTGGCAAAGCCAATAGCTGTCGCGTAGGTGAGACCTTTTGGCTTTCCAGCCCTTGTTTTCAGATGCCTCCTACCCCGCATCTGCTGGGACAGTGGACGCTTTCAACACACATTGGAGACTGCCGCTCGTTTGCCCTGCAGTGTAAGGCTGGTTCGACCGCACAAAAATAGAACGCGCTGTCAACCTTTTCTGGGTTTTTTAGGTGTTTTTTTTCACATTTGACATGATCTCGTTTAAAATGTAAAAACGCGATACGTTTTCAAACTATTTGTTTTTGAGATTTTCCATTACTGATTATTATTTCTTTTCAAAGTTTGGATGTCTTATCACAACCAAGGTTTGTTTCCACCTTTTGTTGCAATCATATAAAGGGGGATAACATGGGACAGAAGAGTAATTCCGCTCTGGACCTGCATCCACCTGGTGAGGTTAGGGGAAATCAGCTTCGCGTGCGACCACTTCTGTGGAAGTTGTTCATCCTCGGCGCGTCACGTGGTACCCAACTAGAAAGGGAATGCAGGTGTGTGTGTGTGTGTGTGCGTGTGTGTTTGCGTGTACGTGTACACGCGCGCGCTACACACGTCTGTGGAAACCCTAAGGCCGGAAGATGGTTCCCCTGGGATACATAATCGTGGACCACAATTAGGGCCGTTATGGGGGATGCAGAGGGGCATTATGACCCAGGTCCCGGGCTCCTTCAGCAAAATGTATTTACCAATTTTTAAAAGCAAGCAAGTAGGCCGTCTTCATCAATACAGCGGTAGTTTGTGTGCCACACCACTAGAGAGAGACAGAAGCCACGTTTTCACTTTCCCTCGAGTACTCTCTTTTTAATACCTCCAAACAGGTGCTTATGTGGCACCTGGATAAACGGGATGAGTGCCCAGGGGGTTGCCTATTAAGTTTTAGACCCAGGCCCCGCAAAAACTTCAGGCAAGCCTATCTCCAACAAGCAGTGCTGTGTCCTCCTGAGTTTGCTGCTCCCACCTCACCCTGTCTCCACCACTTCAGTGCCCATGGCTGCCTCTCCATGCGGGGTAAGTGCCCGTCGCATGGCGTGGCAGAAAACCTGCAGCAGGAGGCAGACATAATAACTCTTTAATTTTCTGAGCTTGTCTAATTCTGTGATCCGTTAAACGAGGCATGCACCGGGATGGATGGGCATTTTTTCATATTGGCTGACAAGGAACCAATTAGAAGTTAAAGTTCTTTCGACCTCTACTTTGTAATTGGCGATCTGCGCTTTGTCGACAGCTGACAGTTTTTGTGTGAGCCTCGTGCAGGGCGGGCTCCTGCAGGTCCGGTGCCGAGCGCCGCGGGAACATGTCATGCCCGGGCCCCCAGTATGACTGGGGGAGAGAAGATCTGAGCAGAGACGGTTTGTGTATCATCGCACACCACTGTCGTGAGAGGCAGCCCTAACGAGCGCTGTCACATCAGATCTGCGCGTTAGGCGCGCGCTCACTCAGCTGCATTCCCGGCACGCGACGGAAAAGAGCAGCAGAACGCGCTCATCGTCAAAGCAACGCGTGCAGGAGAGACAGTGATGAGCGCGTGCGTCAAGCAGAGCGTGGAAGCCTGTGTTTTGACTGGGAGAGATATAATCACAGCCGCTGACTGACTTCCATGCAGGCCTAGGTGGGCACAGACCGACACGTTTTTGAGGGGCTTAAGGAGCTGTCTGCATTAAGGTCATATGGACAGCAGAGTCTGTGTCACCTGGCTACAGTGCTGGAGGCGCTGCTTTTATTACACCATCATCAGCCTGCTGCCATCTCCTCTCAGCCCCTGCTGCCACAAACTATTACTCCCTCCCCCCCACCCCCCCTCTTCTCCAACAGACAATTTGGCACCCGCATGACTTGCTAATCTGTGCATAATTCAGGTGAGTTGGGGGTGGCGCAGAGATGTGTTCAGAGGCCTGTCTCTATTCTGATGCAATCAGCCAGGGACTGACCTCTAAATACAAAAGGGGCTCCCCACTGCCTCATTTTATTCATCAGCAGCTAAGGGGCCAAATTTCTTTCCGCCCAGGGCGCTACCCTGACCAAGGCCAACTCTACTCCCATGATAAGCAACCAAGAGCTATGGAAGATAAAGGGTGAACCGATAGCACTCAAGTCATAGGAAGCTGTAACAAAATCCACATGTGACCGGGGTACAGATCACTGGAGACCTGCTGGTACGTATGTTAAACCAGCTGCCTGGCACAAGTAAAGGTGTGCTGTACATGAGTCTGTGCCACATCAGGAGTTTGGCAACGATAGCTCAGTCCTCGGACAGCGTCTGAAAATCTCAAACGACACCCAGAGAATCCTAGACTAGCACTTTGTGACATCTCAGAGGAACACTGACAGGTCCCAGAGAATCGTAGCGTGGGCCGGGAAGCACAGCTGACCAATGGAGGCCCACGGGGAACCCCTCACGGCTGCAGAGCGGGAACAAAGTCGCTGGGGCAAAATCCCACGAAAATGCAGCGCTGGGATTGGGCGCGTCATTTGAAACAGGGAAGCCGCCCAATGGATAACCAGGGGGGCAGCAAAGCACAGAGGTTAAAAAGGGGACAGGGGTTCCCTCTCCATTCATGCTTGGGGGTGCACTGACCTCGTCGTCGATTGGATTTCTTGAATGCCGGCTGTAGTGGATTTCTGCCGTTTTTTCTTCGCCGGGGTCCGGATCGTCTGAGGAGCTGTACGGCGCCACAAGTTTTCTGCTCCCACCAACCAGCATCCGGAGACGAAGGGTGCACCGACCACCTACATCCCAGATCAGGCTCGCCGACGCATTGTTTCGAGGTGGGCTTCCTTCCTGGGCGAACCAGCTCCACGGAACTCGGCCGCCGCCAGAGAGAACAGCGTCATCGAGGAGCAAACGAGGAGGCGTGCTGGTTTCTCCTTGGGCGGGGCTCAGATCCTCGTGGTGCCCCCCTCCCCCTAAGAGCGTAGCGGGTGCCTCCTGGGGGAAGGGGGGAGCTGTACCAGTGAGCCCTGCGGCACACCGTGAACTCCCTCCCTCACACCTGAAGGAAGTGGCCATATTAGGGTCACCCGGGTCACTTACGACCACCTCTCTGCCTTCCCAATAAATGAAGAGTCGGCCAGACAGTAGAGAATACAAACCCAATACTTTATTAGCAATGCGCTGCAGCGGAGCCCAGTCTGACCAGTCTCCTGAGATGACTGCCGAGGGACTGACCCCCGTTCACACGGTAACACAAAATATACATTTCCAACACCTCTAAAATCCCTCCCAAACTGGAATTTTCCAGCTCAGGCCATGGTGAACAAAGGAGGCAAACTAGGATGAGCCATGGCACAGGGCTGGATACATGCTATCTCGGCCCCAAGTCCGCTCGGCCGGTGCCTACCATTCTGAGATGTGGGAACGAGCAGTGCTTAATTTGTGCCGGTGCTTTCCGGTGCTCAGCACCGGCACTTATTTCTCAGGGCCGGGTCTACAGCTAGTTGAGTTCACAGGCATTATGAATCATACTTTTATTGGCGGCGCGCTGCTCCGAGTAGCTGCCACTGCTGCCACTGTTCCAGAGCCCCCCTCCCCATGAAGAGCTGATATCGCACATGAATGCGTGCGCAGAAAACATTTCAAATTGAATACAGCTGCTCGGCCGCCCACCTAAATATGAGCCACACACAGAACATTACCGCCAGAAACTGAAGCTGGTGGGTCCCTGCCTCGGCGTAGGTCACCAACACCGTCACACCCCATTTCAATTTTGCAGTCATTCATTGGTAGCTCGCTAGCATAGTGCACTACCAATAAACGATTGCAAAATATATTAGTAGCCTGGCCCCGTCCCTCCTTGTCGAATCATCAAGTTTGTGGCCCAAATCAGACCAATGAGAAGTGTTTTCACCCTCGGCCCGCCCAGCATACTGCGCACCTGCCGCCTTAATTATTATCTGACGACAGAGGCAATCAGCATGTCGTGCCGCAGGCCTCCTCCCTCGCACATTAGTTAAAACTAAAAGGCTGTCCCGCAGTGCCAGTAAGTAAGCCCTTTCACCAGTGTTATATTTGCCTGCAATGTAAGCATTTAAATGTAGTTTTATGCTAAATAACGTTTTATAGTGTGGGGCCCGTGGTTGCAGCTCCTCCTCCACTGCTGCTGGCTTTTAACTTTTGCAGCGAAATCTTTTTAAAGTTAAAAGCCAGCAGCAGTGACGGAAGAACAGCAGCTGTGGGCCCACACGATAAAACGTTATTTAGCAAAATAAGCAATTTGAATGCTTTGTAGACACATTGAACACTAGTACACAGCTGATGACAGAAATACAAGACTATCTGAACCCTGCCACTCGATAAAAAATTGCCTTGAGTGGCACGTTCAGGTAATCTTGTTTTTCTCTAATCAGCTGTGTACTAGTGTTCAGTGTTGTTAGAAATGGGATCTCTGGTTGGCTAAGGCTTGCGCCAAAGCCAGGCAGAGACCACCACTCTAGTCAGGGCGAGGGTGTTACACGCCAAAGATAACCCCTGCTCACCCCCTTGGTAGCTTGGCACGAGCAGTCAGGCTTATCCCGGAGGCAATGTGTAAAGCGTTTGCGCACGCACACAGCAACAACATACCAGGCACACCACAAGAAGGAACTCCACACAAGGTTATATCAAAAATAGCCTTTGTATTATCATAACACATTAGAATAGTACTCACATAATATACATGGTGCCACCTGGCACTAGGTCATATTTACAAGGGATTATTTACACCTGACAGGGCCAACTGGACCACTGTCAGAACCAGCACAAAGCGAACTTAGAATATGTATCACTTATAATAAATGTAGAACACATCATAAACGTACAACCAGTAATCACTGGTAACCCCTGTACTTAGCATCCGCCTGTAACAGAAACTACATTATGCACAGTATCACATTAGGCGCGAATTACATTCTGCGCCAACCTCACCAGCATAAATACATGATGCAATCCTCTCATCAGTCTAAACACATTAGACCCTAACCTCCTAAGTATAACTCACATTAGGGGCGTAAATCACAGTAGAGAATAACTCACAACCTAAACGCATTAGGTAATAATAAAATCACTAGCATAAACCATAATATGCCAAACAACCTCAATCTGAACACACAGCTAGAGGTATAACACAGGGTGCGTAAATCAGGGTAAATGCATCACATTTCCTAGCACCACATAATCCCTGACCCACCTGGCCAACGGCCTTCTCTAGGGCTCACATGCCCTAGGTCCAAAGTCAGAGTTCAGCTGCCAATGCAGCAATATCCAAAAGCGCGTAATTGCGCTGGGGCATAGGAGTGCACCTCACTCCTATCTTTATGCAAGAACGCCCCTCAGACCTGTTGCCTAAACGTTGCAGCTGCCCACTACTTGCTGGGCAGCTGTGAATCACGGGCAGGCCTGGCACCTCTGTGCCTCCTGTCCCCCTCGGGGACTTTGGATTAATTGTGCCCAAGGGTTGCAACTGCCCGCGCTGGTGCGGTGCAGCTGTGGCACTTCTTATCAAGGGGGCCCGGCACCTCTGTGCCCTCTGGACCCCCACATGACAATCAACACATGCCCCCATCGTTGGGGCGGCCCGCTCTCTGGCGGGACCGCCCAGGCGCCGACAATGCGCCTCGATGTGCCCCAAGACTCTGGGGCCCTCTGGAAGCCAACATGCCCCATCCTCAGCAGCTGCCCGCGCTGGTGCGGCGCAGCTGTGACCCTCAAACGCGGCATGGGCACCTCTGTGCCCTTGGGGTCCCCACTGGGACTCTGTCACCAGGGGAATGCGGCAAAATGCTGCAGCTGCCCACTGTCAGGCGGGGCAGCTGGGGCGGGAGCGCGAGCACCGATAATATGCTCCGATCTGGGAGCAGGTATGCCCAACGTTGGAGCGGCCCGCTGCCAGACGGGGCCGCTCTGACTCCGTGCCCCACGGGTACCACAATACCCAAGAGCCGTCGCCCCCACGGAGCCCTACTCACCGGCTCTGGTCGGGGGAGGCTCTCTCTGGGCGTGTGCTCCTCTTCACCCGGTCCCCCTCCTGGGACCGGGACTTCACCGTGGAGCCTGGAGGCTCCGTCACTGTTCTTCTGCCTGGGCCCTCTCCTAGGGCTCAGGACTTCTCCGGTGCTTCGCCGGGAGGCGGGTGGGCTCCCGTTCTCCCTTTCTCTGCACACCGGGGCTCCCTCGCTCGTGGGAGCCCCGCACCGGTACCGCCATCACTTCCGGTCCTGCCGCCGGCCCCGCCCACGTCGCAGGCAAGGTTGCCTGACTTCCGGGTCGCGCTGGCAGCGGCCCGGCAACGTTTTCTTCTCGGCTGCGGCCATGAGGGGTAGGCTCCCTCGGAAATTAATATATAGAGCGGGGTTGGCTCCCGCTCCATCGGTAAAAGGCAAAGACGCGGGGTGGGCACCCGCGCACTTGAGTATCACGGGGAATCCCTCGCATCGGGATTCCCTCCCACGAGGCGAGCAGCCTCGCGCTGCACAGCCCCCGCTCCTGCTCGGCTGGGCAATTACAGGATAGCGCTTCCAGGCGCTACATGAAGCAAAAAGTCCTCAAAGGTGAAGGGGCAATGCAGGGCCCAGGGAGGCAAGCCCTCCTGGCAGCCCCCCTGGGCCCCAACAGCAGCACGCCCGTAGGACCAGCAACCAGGAACTGCACACTTTCATGGGGTCACAGCCCCTTCTTTTATACAGCATTTTCCTTTGTGTCCCAGCACAGGGTTTGGGGGAACCAGATACAACTGGTTTGGGGGAGCTTTGGAGCACTTTGTTTTGCTCAGCTCCTCTCTCCTTTCACAGGACAGGCTAGGGACATCAGACGCACCACAGGGGGTGGAGCCAGCATTGTGGAGGGAAGGCACAGCCCTATTCAGGTCCCAGGTGCAACTCCTCCCTCCCATCTAGATGCAGATCTCCCTATTCAGCCCTGCGCTGACTCACCCTGCCCCTCCTGGAGCCACACACACCTCCCAGCCCCTGTCACTCACAAGCCAGACATGCAATTCACATCAGGCAGGCAGACACAGAGCACACATAAATGCCAACTTCTAGAAGTGGCATTTCTACACCAGTTATAATAAATCTGCGCACACAATTGAGCAGCATTTATTCTCACGAGTTCGCACATACTAAACTCGCCCCTGCACTCCTCTCACACCAGGAATTACCATGGACACACATATCCCCAATGCATTCCTATGGGAGGCAGGCCAATCTCACTAAATGTGCACAGAGCGCGCACGCACTTTCCACTGGACCACAGTGCGAAAGTGCCCAGAGGCCTAAAACCACCAACACTAGGTTACAGACCAGGCAAAACGTTCAGGGGTGAACCTGCCAAAAGGGCCAAGTCCAACACAACCCCTTCCAGCCAAAACGCAGGGCAGACCAATCACCACCTTGATGGGCTTCCCTGCTTGGGGCGATAGAACACGGACGCAGGCCCGCACTGCAGGGACACCCTCCGGTTCTACGCCACTTGGAACCCATGGAATCCAACTAATTAAAAAAACTCAGGACCAACTAGGCTACCCCACCGGTACTCCTTAGTTGTCCACGGCCAGGACCAGGCCCTAGGCCACCCAGATGCCACGGGTCCCTGCCAATCCAGAGTGGGGGCAGTAACCCCTGGCATACAACAGCCATTCTCCACTCTTCCTCAGTGTAGTTCCAAACTACCACTGATCCTTCAACCTAGGGTCCGCACCCTCAGGCTGACCAGAGGTCACGGGCGTAGCGTCTCCTCACCCTACCTCTACTTCTGGGGTTCCGCACCCTCCCAGGGGAAGCACCCACCAGAACACAACTCTCCCACCAGTTCAGGACCTCTCTCCATCAACTGGCCTACCACCTGGGATCCAAATTCACCGGATGCACCGGGGTCAGAGGCGAGGACTCCCTCCCTCTGCACCCCCTCCCAGAGTCCGATACCCTCCCAACTGGAGTGGTACCCCCTAAAAGGCAAACCGGCCAGGACACTGATTACAGTCGCCCTGCCGTCCAGGTCAGGCAAACACCTGAACCTGGCTCCCCAACCCAGGGACGCTACCCTTTGGTCAGATGCCCGGCGAACCAGGACGTCCCGGGGAGCACGCATGCCCCCCGAGGGTGACACATAACTAATGTGTCGTGTGACAGTCTGCCGGGCACAAACCCAGGGCAGAAGTGGTGTCCCCATGGCCCCTCTGGATCCACTGGTTCTTCCACTGGGGAACCTCTCCCCCTCTCACCCTCAATCAGGACTTCTGCACCCTCCACTTAGGAGCGGTGCTGCCTAGCACCAGGACTGCTGGAGCTCTGGTTACAGACGCTCCACGTCCTCTAGAGACTAGAAGATCCTCCTCAAATGGCCTACAAGTACAGCCTAGGCCCCCGACCTGGCGCTCCCCTAGGGAACCCTCCAGGCCCTGAGACGGGGTTTCGGACCACCGTGGGACACACCGTCTCACACTCACTCCGTCTCCACTGAGACCGGACGTGAGCCCCTACACCCCTCCCATTCCACTGGGACCTAGCTGGGCTACACTGAACCTCTTCCACCCCACAGGACTGGAAGATACCCGAGCCACTCTTATTGGAACCACTTCCAGCTCACCTACCACGGGGAGATCCCCCACACAGAACAGTCCAACAGGACAGACTAGGTTCCTTTCCTGGTGTTCCTTCTAAGAACCATCCAGTACCGGAGACTTGAGATTGAGGCTCGGAATACGGCCCAGTCTCACACCTTCCTCGCAGGACATGATGTGAGGCCTTGCAACCTCCTCACTATAACGGTTCCTAGTTGTGTTCCTCTGAACCATCTCCACCGCACGGGTTGGGAGATACCTGCACCATTCCTCTAGGGTCACTCCCCCATGCAAGCTCCTTATTTCAGAGAACTCACTCCAGCGTCCAGCAGCACATCACTCATCCACACACACCCCCCCCAGACTGGTGAGACAGTTCCTTACTGTCCCTGAATCTCAACCTGCACCCTCTTACTGAGCACCAGGTACCATACTCTGGGAACGGGACGGGGACTTCATGCACTGGACACACACTTCGCTGCCAGCACTGGATCCCACCCTTACTGGTGAATCCAGAAAACTCACACTGCACTTAGGGGATAATCTACCCTCCCGAGCTAGTGACTCCATACCAATTAAGTCCCCACTGTAGGCCAACCCAAGAACTAGCAGACAGCACAGGGGCAGTCCCTCCCTCAGCTGCAGGCCAACCCAAGAACCAACACCATGGCTCAAGGGCAGTCCCTCCTCCAGCTTTAGGCCAACCCAATAGCAGTCTGCACAAGGGCAGTCACTCCTCCAGATTCTCTGGTTTCTGTCCTTGGCAGTACACTCAACTCATAGTGCACAAGAAACACATTTCAAAAAGAAATGACTCTTAAAACTAATTCAGAAACAATAATCCCTTTCCATGTGACTATCTAAAATGCAGAGCTTTGTACTGCAGCCAGTTGTCGCTGTGGTACTGCGCAAACGCAAGTCCTATCCTCACCGCTGACAACCAATGTTAGAAATGGGATCTCTGGTTGGCTAAGGCTTGCGCCAAAGCCAGGCAGAGACCACCACTCTAGTCAGGGCGAGGGTGTTACACGCCAAAGATAACCCCTGCTCACCCCCTTGGTAGCTTGGCACGAGCAGTCAGGCTTATCCCGGAGGCAATGTGTAAAGCGTTTGCGCACGCACACAGCAACAACATACCAGGCACACCACAAGAAGGAACTCCACACAAGGTTATATCAAAAATAGCCTTTGTATTATCATAACACATTAGAATAGTACTCACATAATATACATGGTGCCACCAGGCACTAGGTCATATTTACAAGGGATTATTTACACCTGACAGGGCCAACTGGACCACTGTCAGAACCAGCACAAAGCAAACTTAGAATATGTATCACTTATAATAAATGTAGAACACATCATAAACGTACAACCAGTAATCACTGGTAACCCCTGTACTTAGCATCCGCCTGTAACAGAAACTACATTATGCACAGTATCACATTAGGCGCGAATTACATTCTGCGCCAACCTCACCAGCATAAATACATGATGCAATCCTCTCATCAGTCTAAACACATTAGACCCTAACCTCCTAAGTATAACTCACATTAGGGGCGTAAATCACAGTAGAGAATAACTCACAACCTAAACGCATTAGGTAATAATAAAATCACTAGCATAAACCATAATATGCCAAACAACCTCAATCTGAACACACAGCTAGAGGTATAACACAGGGTGCGTAAATCAGGGTAAATGCATCACATTTCCTAGCACCACATAATCCCTGACCCACCTGGCCAACGGCCTTCTCTAGGGCTCACATGCCCTAGGTCCAAAGTCAGAGTTCAGCTGCCAATGCAGCAATATCCAAAAGCGCGTAATTGCGCTGGGGCATAGGAGTGCACCTCACTCCTATCTTTATGCAAGAACGCCCCCTCAGACCTGTTGCCTAAACGTTGCAGCTGCCCACTACTTGCTGGGCAGCTGTGAATCACGGGCAGGCCTGGCACCTCTGTGCCTCCTGTCCCCCTCGGGGACTTTGGATTAATTGTGCCCAAGGGTTGCAACTGCCCGCGCTGGTGCGGTGCAGCTGTGGCACTTCTTATCAAGGGGCCCGGCACCTCTGTGCCCTCTGGACCCCCACATGACAATCAACACATGCCCCCATCGTTGGGGCGGCCCGCTCTCTGGCGGGACCGCCCAGGCGCCGACAATGCGCCTCGATGTGCCCCAAGACTCTGGGGCCCTCTGGAAGCCAACATGCCCCATCCTCAGCAGCTGCCCGCGCTGGTGCGGCGCAGCTGTGACCCTCAAACGCGGCATGGGCACCTCTGTGCCCTTGGGGTCCCCACTGGGACTCTGTCACCAGGGGAATGCGGCAAATGCTGCAGCTGCCCACTGTCAGGCGGGGCAGCTGGGGCGGGAGCGCGAGCACCGATAATATGCTCCGATCTGGGAGCAGGTATGCCCAACGTTGGAGCGGCCCGCTGCCAGACGGGGCCGCTCTGACTCCGTGCCCCACGGGTACCACAATACCCAAGAGCCGTCGCCCCCACGGAGCCCTACTCACCGGCTCTGGTCGGGGAGGCTCTCTCTGGGCGTGTGCTCCTCTTCACCCGGTCCCCCTCCTGGGACCGGGACTTCACCGTGGAGCCTGGAGGCTCCGTCACTGTTCTTCTGCCTCGGCCCTCTCCTAGGGCTCAGGACTTCTCCGGTGCTTCGCCGGGAGGCGGGTGGGCTCCCGTTCTCCCTTTCTCTGCACACCGGGGCTCCCCTCGCTCGTGGGAGCCCCGCACCGGTACCGCCATCACTTCCGGTCCTGCCGCCGGCCCCGCCCACGTCGCAGGCAAAGTTGCCTGACTTCCGGGTCGCGCTGGCAGCGGCCCGGCAACGTTTTCTTCTCGGCTGCGGCCATGAGGGGTAGGCTCCCTCGGAAATTAATATATAGAGCGGGGTTGGCTCCCGCTCCATCGGTAAAGGCAAAGACGCGGGGTGGGCACACGCGCACTTGAGTATCACGGGGGAATCCCTCGCATCGGGATTCCCTCCCACGAGGCGAGCAGCCTCGCGCTGCACAGCCCCCGCTCCTGCTCGGCTGGGCAATTACAGGATAGCGCTTCCAGGCGCTACATGAAGCAAAAAGTCCTCAAAGGTGAAGGGGCAATGCAGGGCCCAGGGAGGCAAGCCCTCCTGGCAGCCCCCTGGGCCCCAACAGCAGCACGCCCCGTAGGACCAGCAACCAGGAACTGCACACTTTCATGGGGTCACAGCCCCTTCTTTTATACAGCATTTTCCTTTGTGTCCCAGCACAGGGTTTGGGGAACCAGATACAACTGGTTTGGGGGAGCTTTGGAGCACTTTGTTTTGCTCAGCTCCTCTCTCCTTTCACAGGACAGGCTAGGGACATCAGACGCACCACAGGGGGTGGAGCCAGCATTGTGGAGGGAAGGCACAGCCCTATTCAGGTCCCAGGTGCAACTCCTCCCTCCCATCTAGATGCAGATCTCCCTATTCAGCCCTGCGCTGACTCACCCTGCCCCTCCTGGAGCCACACACACCTCCCAGCCCCTGTCACT